>OY019133.1:28503352-29103352 GCA_955652365.1 Eristalinus aeneus | reverse complement strand
TTTGGGACAGTAGTGAAACCTGTTTTGAGCTAGTGGGCATTCCTTTACTTCACCATTAAGTCAGCTGTTAACCAATTTAGTTTTTGTGCAATTTATTGTATCTCAACATCAATTTGCTGACATGGGAACAACACTTCCGGGCTGTGCGAATTTTGGTCCGTAATATTTTGGAAAGGATGCAGTCACTGGTGGCAGCTGTAGACCCATGCTAACTGACTTCTCCATTCAGCAATTGAACAATAATGAGCAGGAGCTGTGATTCCAGCAAGAAGGTGCAACATGTTACACAGCTAAAAAAAAGTAATTTATCACAAGGCCCATGAACTGGCCTCGAAGCTCGTGTGGGTTAAAGCAGCTCAAATTTTGTTCTGGCCTACCCCTATTAGCCCAAAACAATTAATCACTTGGAGGTTAAATTTCTTTGGAAAAAGACATCGAAAATTGAACTTTCAGACAAAAATGGTTGACAAGTGCTTTTTTTTCGAGTAATTCAAGGAAAGACAGTGACACGTAGTTTCCTGACAAATTCCCTAAAGTCAAAAGTTACTGTGCCAAGTGATCTTAGAGGCAAGGAGACCCAGAAGCCAAAAACATACTGAAAATAAAAAATGAGGAAGCCGTCAAACGTAAATCTGAGGAAACTATTCCATAAAATTTGATAGGCGCCACGGAACGAAAATGACTCCCAATGGGATATTGTAACAAAGGCGCCACGCTCACGTGGGCGACTGTTATACAATATGTAGTTTCTAGATGAGAGTCTGTGCCTAAGATGAGAAATTACCCACAATTGCATTTCTAAACACACTGTGAGTATTTTCCTTCATTTAGCACAGACAAAACCCCAAAAATGTGGTAATTTGTGTGAGAATCGTTGCTCCTAATTGAAATACTGTCAAAAGACATTTATGATCAGAAGCATGGGCTGCGGCTAAGAAAAGCGCATCAAGGCGCAATCTGCAAATCTTTGTCCGGGAAGAATGAATCTGCAAAAATAAATTTGAGCTAAAGCTGCATGTGACCCCTCGTAAATTCTCACTCAAAAGAAAGGAAGCCAAACGAACTCCGGCTCTCCTCCCAAAGCTCATCCAAAAAACCAAAAGGTAGGAAACTTGAACCAGAAGAACAGAAAACTTCCAACAGGTACCGGATACAGACACCACACCGACCAGCTTATGATCAGGTGTCCCACGAAATGCACACAAGCCGCAAGAGAGAAAAAAAACCTCCCCGAACAAGCATAGTCCTCGTCAGCAGCGGTAGCTATCGGGGTGTGTAGGTTGAAATGGAAATGACGACAGTCCGACTCAACCGATGTTTACATTAGTCACAAAAGCCGAACGCAACACAAACAAAACAACAGCAGAACCACCAGGAATTCGCTCCCTTTCCGTCTGTGGGATTTTGAAAAACGCTTCAAAAACATTTTTCACTCGAAATAAACAAAATCATTTTCGAATCGGATTATTTCCACGACCGTGCGGGATCCCGCACTGATGGACAAATAGAAATAGCAACAGGAATTATATCCATCCATTAGGTCATTCATTTGGCCGTGAATTCCCCGGTGAGCGGTGCGGTACGGTTCGGTGTGGCTCCGGTGAGCGGCGATTCCATTTGGAATTTCCCTCCGCACATCGGATGTGCGGTATTTGCCACACAAATGGAAGCGAATTTGAGAACAAGTGGTACATCGGTAGTCATCTGATAGAAATGCAGTACCGTAAAACCATCCGCACCGCGGAAATGCTTGGGCTGCTGTCAGATCGGCGCTGTGAAGGTCGGCTGCAAGTGGGATGTCGTAAGAGTTACTTAGAGTTTCGGTCGACTGTCTGCTGCAGATCTAAATTTATCGGCAAACTGATTGATGAGCTCACGGGCCAGTAATTCAATTGGCACTTGGCCCATCTCCACCTCTGCAGGGAGGATACTGATTTGTTTCGCTTTGAGGACGGCTGCTGTTCACTCGCACCTTTGTGCGCTGCATTTGATTTTTAATTAGATCGTGAAAGACGTGCGATAATCGAATTTGACAGATAATTCAATTTCGCAACCGCATAGTCTGAGGCAGATGGTGTCAGGTCGACGATTAGTAATCGCCCCCCGAGCTGCCTTGCGGCGTTGTGGAAGGCGTCGGAGTGTTGTGCAATTAATTGCATTACAATTGGATGCAATTTAGTTGAATTATGCGAACTGGAAGGTAGTCGCCCTGGGCTTTCAATGTTATTGTTTGCGATTGTTGTTTTATCTGCCGCACAGTGGAAATTCTTTAATTTGCTGAAGACATAGACCCGAAGCATCAAAATTTAATTATTTTAGGGACTTTTAGGGACAATTGGTTAGAATGGGACTGTTCGAAAATTGGATTGCTGTTTGGGTTCTTAATTTCAAGCAAGGTCTTTCTGGACTTATTTTCACTGGATCCTTAGTTCGCAAGTAGTGGGAAACATGCTTTTGTTAACCACTGCATGCTATCGGCTTCAAAACAAGGGGAACAATTTGGAAAAGAGGCAAAATAGTCCTTTTCTAGCTTGACCTTGCCACGCTCCAACTGCTTAAGCCCATATGAAGGGAACTTTCCCTGCAAAAGGGACAAAACACGGCTGAATTGAATGTTTTCTTTACTTTTGATGAAATCAAATTTACGGTCAAATCGGACCATAAATTTCCGATTTTTGGGTTCTTTGACCTGATTTTGCAATGTTACCTGACTAGAACTGCAACCAACTTCGGTCTTCTATAATTCTCACACCATTCATAAATGTAAACTAAAATTTTGGCACCTAACAGATGACAGATGCGTCTCACATGTGTTGAAAAATGTTTATCCGCGATGGAATTCGAACGTGATGGTACTATTACTTTATATTTGTCTGGAAAACCACCCTCCAGCACCTCAACGTAAGCAAATCAGCGTTACAAAACGACATGGAGGTCGCCATGAGAAAGCAGCAACATCGGCAGGAATGTTTCCGAAAGTGATCGAAATCCGCATGAAAGAAAACTGACTCATATCGTATGAGTTTGGACGCAAACCCTTGAAGTTCTAAAATGCACATGATCTTACACAGCAATTCAAAGCATGTATGAAAGTGGTGAGTTCCCGAAATTGTTTTTCTCTGAGTTGTCATTTGTTACCAAGCAATATGTCAACGAACAAAATGACCGACTCCACTTGTCAGAGGAATGCTTCGAAAATGTAAATCTTGAGACGGTCACCGCAAAGCAAGTAGCACCGACAGCAATGGTTTGGAGTGCCACAACCGCCTGCGGGCGCTCTCCGAAAGTGTATTTGCACGTCAAAATTTATGCGACCGTGTACCGTGAAACTGTCTTTAGGGCAGTACTGAAGTCATAGGCAAACATAGATTTTAGTTAAAGAGTGAATAGCAAGACTCGGCATTTGTCAACTAAAATTGGTTAAAAAACAATGTTCCATACTTCACTTCTTCCAAACAATGGATTGCCAATTCTTGGGATATACATCTGCGTTACTCTGTCTAAGGTTACTCAGTCTGGGGTTTTTTAATAACTAAGGTTGGTACTGAAAAAACTTTCAAAGCTTCCGCTCAAGCAAGCACTTCCCAGGGAATGCGCCAAAATACCGTATAGTGACTTATGTGCAGCGGCTGTCTCAATAGCATTATTCGAATAAAGGAAGACTGATGTGTCTTTTGGATTTAACACAGTAAAGTTTATCATATAATAGAAAAATCTTGCAAGTACTAAAACAACAAATTCCGGACAGTGGCTGTCGATAAGACAATTCTGACCAGTGGCGCACTCTTCCTCGGAGCACTTCTCTTGATGAAATCCATCATTTTCGCCTATTCATAATTCTTTGAGGTATGCTTGCAGGCTAATATATCCCTGACAGCCACAAAATAAAGCTCGACAAAAAGGTGATCAGTCCTTTGAACAGACATGTGAGATGCGTGTGGGTAACCCACTTCATCACGATGGGCCCAAAAACAATGCAGAAACTTCTTCAGATTATGCTTGTAAATATTTTAAAGAGATCTAGCGACTATGCTTCTGTCTAGTGGTTTTGTCATCCTGTGCACCTGCGGACTAAAAAAATGAAATTTTTGTTTTTTTGTCGCGGTGCTCTGGAATTGATTAAATTATTTTTGAAAAAGAGGAAACCATAAATAGTGATCACGTGCAAAAACAATGAGATCGCCTGGAGGAGACCTTAAGCAGGATCTTAAGGAAATCAAGGAAATTACCTCAACTGAGTTCCCGAAAACAAGATCTGCTATCAATTATTGGGGGTCCAATTTCAAAAGGTGGCGCCACCTGCAAATTGAGTGTAGCTCGTTGCCACAAGTATGTCCTACTTGGAGTTAATTCAAAGGCGAGGAGTCGATTTAGGTATACAATATTTTATTTAGATAAGTTATCGTCGGCGTTTTCTATGTAAGTATTGATCAGTGTCACTATCCCACTGCGAGTTATGATCCGTGTGACTTTCTAATTGCGAGTGTCTTTTGTGTGACCCAACCCATTCCTTTTATTGCTCCGTAGGCACATGCCCACGTTGCAACCCTCGGCGTTGGTGGGATGCGAAGGATATCGGTGTGCGTCGCGGGCACCGTTGGGTTCGTTGGGTTGTTTACCCAACGACGTACGGACCGCGATCGCAGATGTTATTTTGCGTGGAAGGATATCCTCGCGTGGGTTATGTGCCGTTGGGTTAGGTCACGTACTGCGATGTGCTGCTGAGTGTGCCGTTGCGTAGTCCGTTTAGTATGCTCAGCTGCACTGGTTGGCCGGACCGTTGGTGTGGTTGTCCGCCACATGAGTATGATCTTGGAAAAAATTACCTACTTCATTGGAAAGATGTGACATTTGGCAGCAATAGTTACTGTACATCAGCGTCTGTTTTAGACGAAAAATCAGCGTCTGGTTCAGACAAGCTTTGTGCCTCATTTAAAAAGTCCGGTTTTGTCTTAAATAAACAGAATTCGAGGGAAGTTTTGATTTCCTTTTTTATTTGGAAGGAAAGTAGCTTGAAGCTCGTTTAATACTTGTATAAGTTTGTGGTGAATTCGATTAGTAATGCAGATTGGTTTTGACGCATCAAAGTAATGACGTAAACGTCGAAGACAAAGAGCCTTGGCCAGCCTAATTTGAAGATAAAGAATTGGAGGCTTTACTACATTAAGATTCGTCTCAAACGCAAAGGAAGTTCAAAAAATCATTGGTAGTTACTCAGCAAGCAATTTCCGTTCGCTTAGAGAAATTTGGATTGGGTGCTGTACCAATTCAAACCGAAAGACGTCAAAAGGCGAAATTGTTTCTTGAAAGACATTAATGGTTGAAATATTTGAACTGGATCTTGACTAGAGGTGAAAAATTAATATGCTACAGTAACCTCAAGAAGGTGATCGCCGTGGCGTAGTGGGTAGAGTGCGACGCTCACACGCCGAAGGGTCTAAATTCGGCTGAACACCTCGAATTTTTCACGGCGCCACCTCTTTCCAGCGGCTGATAACACACAAAGAGTAATAATTTCGAAGAAAGCTTTCGCCGTTCGGAGTCGGCAAAAAACTGTAGATCCCTTCTACTCGTGAGAGAACAGTAGCGCGCACAACACGAGTAGTTGATGGCCCTGGTCACTCTGTGGACTGTCGCGCCAACAATTATTGTTATAACCTCAAGAAGAAAAGTCTGATAAATCTATTCCATCATCGTCTGCATTGAAGCCAAAGAAGAACATCCCCTGTATAAAGAGTCATGATCTGTTTACGGTGGGACCAGGCGGGTGACGTGTACTATGAGCTGCTGAAAGCAGGAGAAACCATTGATGGGAAATGTTGTCAACTACAACTTATGCGTTTGAGCAGTGCATTGCGTGAAAAACAACCAACAACATGATAACTACCTGGAAATCCTGAAATAGGAGGTCTTACCCCACCCGCCGCATTCTTAAGACTTTGCTTCTTACGACTACTGGCTTTTTCGCCAACTGTAACACTCTGAATGGCCAAACCCTGCGAAACATATGGAGAATACTTTTTCAACCGCTATTGAATCTGAGTCATTGCGACAAAGTTATAGAGGATGATTTCCACTAAGATGGTGACTCCAAGAAAGGAAACATGTCAACCAACTTGGTGAGCGACACAGAACGGAGCTGAAAAGAAACAGAGGTGACTGTAGAAGTATGGTTAAAGTTGGTTTTGGACTGAAAACGATGTGCTGACTTTTCGTGTCCCACAATATGAGACAATTCAAACAGAGCACGATGCTGAATCCCTACCAAAAGTTCCTGAGTAAGACTGCAAACTGAAGCAAGCGAAAACCCCCGATGAAGTCGCATCAAATTCAGCAAGTTCGAGCCAAAAGAGTTCATTCATTCAAAGGAACTGCCTCCGATAGTTGAGTTCGAAACAAGCCAAACAAATTGACATTCTATTTTCACCCACCGATTTCGTAATTGCCAAATAAACACTGGCCACCCCTCCGCGGAGAAGCATGTACTCCGCCAATAAATTTCACCAACATTTCATAAACAAAGCAGTCCAGTGTAGCGTAGCTTATGCGAAATATGATCGAAAGGAAGCATCCATCAGCGGCCCGCCCGGGGTTGATTGTTTATTTTGCTCCCCCCACCCACAAGCACAGCACAGTAGATTAATCCGACATTCAAATGCGGTCCGATCGCTAAAAATATGCCGTCGCCCCCTGTTTCTCGTTCCCGCCCAGCGGAAATCCATAAAAATACCGCCAATCGGCAGTCGGCGATCACCGACCGAACGCCCGACCACCGAATGTGGCATGTAATGAAAGATGTGATTATTTAAATGAAAGTGAGATGAGATTTATTAACCCAGGGATACCTGTGCCCAGTGGAGCGGTCGCTTTGAATTTCGGCGCAAACATATCCGTGGACGATTGAATGGATTCTGCAAAAATAAATATTTTGATATTGACTTCAAGTGGATGTGTCACACTCGCGCGGACACACGCTCACACGCACACACCACAACAGACTTGTCACTTTTCTTTTGTATCCGAACTCTAACAAAAAAAATAACATCCAAAATCACTAATTCACAAGTCTGAATGACAGGAACACAGTTTTTGAAAATTTTGAATCGGACACAGGCGAAAGAAACGAAAAAACTCTCTCTCAGGCACACGGCGATCAGTTTGTAACTAACCCTGTCCCATATTCAGTAGACCAGCGCAAAAGTATAAATTTTCGAAAATTCACTTTCCTTCGAGATGCTCGGACAGACGACGCGCTCTTCCCCACTGAACTGAAAAGCCGTCGAAAACAGCGACGGATTTGCTTGTAGTTTTCTAGTCGGCCAGAAAGAAAAGCCGAAAAAAACGTTTTTTTTTTTCTTTCAGTATTTTTGGCGGCGACGTGTATTGCTTACAAGATTTTCCTTTTTTTTCTCATGTTTTTGAGGAACACCACCAAAGGAGCGTTTTGCTTTTGAAAAGTTGTTCTCATTTGTTTCGTCGTGTTTTCGTGAGTCGAACAAAATCTAGCTCTCTCCGGCGAATGTGCCTCCGACAACCACTTGAGTGAATGTCTCAAACGCAGGCGTTGCGGCAGAGGAGCTTGCGCAAACTCACAACATGGAGAACAGTCCGATTCCCTCGGATTCCTGCACACGTGTGTACTGTGCGGACTCAAGAGCGGGTCCCACGCGGAGTCGGGTGGGCGGATTGTTTAGTGCATGTAAAGGAATATGTTTGTGCTGTTCTGGGTTTTTTTTTATTTATACACTTTTTATGGTTTTGTTGTTGTGATCTTTTTTTACGAGCCATGGGAGAGGTTTTGTTTATTTCGGTGTGTGTCCGCGGGGTGTGTGCGTGGGTGGGGGTTAGGGGCCATCAAAATTCAGACCGAAGCAGCTCCTCCAGCGCATAGACTGGGGCTTTCGGGGAATCAGTTTTGAATGAATTTTAAACGCACGCCACTGAAGATGATGCAGCTGGAGAAGTTTGTTATTTGGAAGCGGATTGGGTTTAATTGTTTCCCATTAACAAGTGGCGCTATCACACCTCTACCTTCGCCCTGAAGCGAACCGATTTGTCACTGTGGTTGGGGAGGGGGTGCATGTGCGTGGGATATGTGAATAACTCAGAGAACCTCCTTCAATGTTCGGAGAACTGTGCGATTTGTGGGCAGCGGGATCGTTTTAAAATTCAATTCATATGCACTTGGGCTCTGAGAAATATGTGTACACTGAATTTGCAAGCTCACAAAGATGCATTGTGCATTGGTGTTACTTTTTATCTTGTTTTCACTTGTTTTATGGAGCGCTTCTGATTCCACGGTGACGAAGTGGTTATATAAGTCAACTCACAAGATGACGATCCCAAATCGACTATTAGATCAGGGCACCAATCTGTGTCACACGCGGCAGAGAAATAGATAAGTTTTGCGTGCAATATTAGTCCTGTTTGCGTTGATGGCATTAGGAGGAGGAGAATCAATGACTAACAGTGGCATGCGCCTGGTCAAGCATCTTCGGATTAAACGCTTAAGATGGCTACGCCAAGTAGGACGTATAGACACTACTGCTTCGGTAAGAAAAGTCTTCGAATCCAAGCCAATGGGACTACTTAACAGATGAGGTGGGCACCCAAGTGGGGAAGGACGTTTATCAACTTGGAGTGCACAATTGGGGGACGCAGGAGAGACGCCATTCTGACTGGAGTGGCATGTTGGTTAAGGCTGAAATCCACCCCGGACTCTAACGCCACACAAAGAAACAGGATAGGAGTGAAAGATTTCTGAAAACTGAAATCCAATCCTGAAACCCAAAATGCCTAATACCCTTAGCTACACAAAATCACAAATTATAAGACTTGAGTATTTGGGATGGCGGCAGTTCACATTTCAAGGATTAAGCGCCCACTTCAAGATGGATATCTTACTTTAAGCAAAGTAGGCAATGTAACAGAACTCTGTCCTTTGTCCTATTCCCGAAAAAGTTTCGTGGTTTTTGGAATGGGAAAAGACATCGATTTTCAAAATTTTGGGCGTCTTTAGGTTTTTGATATGTGATCCTGGTTCCCAACCAACTCTCAAACGATACTTCTTGCCCTTGAAAACCGCTTCAAATTTCACCTTTTCGAATCGATCTTCTCCACTGATGAGAGAACAATAACAAACACAACATGGATAGCTGCCGATGAAGTTGGGAATTCGCGAAAACTGAACTGATCTTGTAGCTAGCAATCTATTATTCTGAAGTCGGTCTAACAAGCAACACTAAGAAAAGTTTCGTTCTTTTATATTCCTTCGAATTTTTCGGGGACATTTATTTTTCCCTTTTTGCAATGGCTTGTGCTCGTGATTGCCATACAGGCATGAACTTATGGTTTTTGCTCTGACTAAGAAAATTGTCATAAAGGCATATTTCAGGAGAAAGTGTTGAGAAGTTTATTATTGTCTTCAGTGTTTCTTTCAGAGTCCAAAGCATTTTACCGGGCATTCAATTTGAAATTTGAGATTGATAAACAGTTTATGTTGGAAAGTTCTAGTTTCCATAAGGTGGACGATTTCGTTATTCACCAAAATCGCGCTCCTGTTCCATAAGTCTTGACTACGCGCTTGTACTCATATGTTGCCAAGCATTTTTAATTTTCTTCGAATTGAAATGGACATGAAGGTATGCTATTTCATGAAAAAATATATATAATTAAGGCGCTGTGTGTTCTTATGTTTGACGTGTAGAAGAATATTCGAAAAGTTTGAGAAACAGTGTCATCACACTTGTATTACACCCTTCGAGGTCTAATAATTATCATTCGTGTAAAAGATAATTACAATTAACTTAAAGAACGAGTCTCATGATCGGCTTATCCTCCCGTTAGCATATTCTTTAGGTTAGGCGATGGTATATATACCGCCCACAACTCATGTGAACTCTCTCTCTTTTGCAATAAACTGTCACGTCACTAAGTACTTGTTGTTTACTTATTGTCCAAAGTTCGCCTGCCCCTCCCCCACTGACGTTAACTTCCTCGTTACTTTTATTTCCCAAGATTTAAAGTCGGCATGATAAACTGCAATTTGGGTAATGTTATGTTTCTTAGAAAAAAACATGTTTTTCACGACCAAAGAAAATTGAAGTTAATGGATTGACTGCAATCAAATTAGAGGCCAGTATTTAAAACCCCTCCAGGTCCATCATTTCAGTCAAAATTTTCATTTCCACTTTTAGCAGGGAAAAAATTTAAAAAAAATTGGTTACCGAATTCTTCATTCAAGTGGTTTTCCCAAGGTTTTTGAACGCTGTTTTAGAAAGTTTTTAATTTCTTCTTCTATTAATTATTAGGTGTCCCATTAAGCCTGCTGCGTAAAAAAAAAATCGAGCTATTTCGTTGATAGTCGTTTATTTGGTTTTAATTTGAATATGGAGGAAACGGCCATTTTCGTCATATTTACTTTAAAATTTCCGTAGAGGGAAAAACCCAGCAGAGGTTGTTGAAAAGTTTTCTAACGTGTAAAGTGGGGACACATTCAAAGAAAGACTGTGTCCAAATTAGTTTGGCCAATTTCGCTCAGTAGATTTTTCATTCGAAGATGAGCCGAGGCTAAAAGAAGTTTATACCGATCGAAGCAAAGCATTAATCGAGGCGGATTTGCATAAAACTCTACGGGGGATTGAAAACGATACTTCTTGCCCTTGAGCACCGCTTCAAATTTCACCATTTTGAATAGATCTTCTCCACTCATGAGAGAACAATAACAAACACAACATGGACAGCTGCAGACGAAGTTGCGAATTCGAGGAAATTGAAGTGATATTGTGGCTAGCAATCTATTTATATAACAGCAGTCAGTCGTTATATAAAAAGTCTTGGATCCTTAAAACTTGATATGTAAAACAAATTCAGTTAACAACCCTCATTTACGCTTGCTATTCGCATCTTAAGCGCCTTGAATTCCGTCCGTTTTTAAAGCAAATCATTGCTGGTGATGAAAATGGATATAACTACGTCAATCAGAATACGATCACCGTCAAAGCGTGATGAGCTAAGGTGTCATATTCCACTACACAGCATACATCTTCGGTCACTCGCCCAAAACTGAGAGCTTGTTTGGTAGCTGTTTTACCCCGACTTTGCACATCAGGCTTCCATTTGTTTAGGTCTTTCAAGAACTCTTAAAGCGGTAAAACTTCGAAGGATGATAATCCTGTGAAATCACACTTGGCCCAGTTATTAACCGAAAAGGAACAGAAGTTCAATGAAGAAGATTGAATCATGAAGAAGAAATGACATTGAGCAAAGTTGTACTCTCAATAAAAAATTCCCCAATTTCCTACGAACCAACCCAATAATTTTTTAAACTAACAAATCAACAACACTTATTTCAGTTCATCACCCAATCTGTTAAATTTTCACACAAAATTTCGTAAAACATCCGTTTTCCAAAACCCAATTCTTATATCATCAAAAATAATAATCAATCAGCGACTCTCAACAAAAATAGTCCATCAAGCACGTTTCGATGCCAAATCCAAATCCCCTGACTGATGCTGACACTGATTCAACATAATTTCACACATGAAAACTAAAAAATAAATTTATGCAGACGTGAACGAATAAAAAGAAAATGAAAAGCCAACGCGAGGGCTGCCGTGATCTCTTAATTTAAATATCAAATAGGCTTCGACCGCGGGCGGTCGTTGGCGCCATCAAGTTCAGCATAAACCTACACCCATCGTTGAGGTACTTACTTGCTTTGCCTGCAAAAAGCTCCGGTTACCTGCTCGAGCTTATTCATTTTCAAAAATGTGATCATTTGATAACAAGAAAACAAAAATAGTGTTGCATACTTGTAGGCTGAAATAGTTCAATGATTTGACAGGGATGTAACACACAAATGACAAAGAAAAGCACAGCACAAATCTAGCGGGTGGGAGCATACACTGTTGGGGAGGAACAAAACAACACAATTCGCACGCTGTACATGAACCCCATACCGTTTGCGTATAGAAAGCCCTTTGCCAGCACCAGATCCTTGTCGATCTCCCGCAGAAGATCGCTTTCGGACCAGCTCCGCCGATTCGGTGTTAGTAGAAAGCGGGTCTGCTTCCTGCGCTTGGTTGCAGCGGCACATCCAGTAGCCGTCGGACAGCTGCCATCGCTGCCGCCACTCTCAGCCGGTTTCCTATTACGTAAAATTGTGGCAACTTTCTGCCGCTTGCCCTGCGACAACTGCTCTAAATCACGAGCGCGAGCAGCAACTAGATTGAAAATAATTACCTTGTTAGTGCTAGAAGACAGCTAGAACATAGACACAAAACAAAACAAAACACACAACATCCAATTTATTAGTTTTCTCGACACAGAGACTCGAGAATGGTGCGATCGGGCTGCTGCCCCAAATTATTGTTTCCTTTTGGACGAGCGGATCGCGTGCATCCATTCGGGGGGTTGTCGGTTGGAGGCAAAGCGTGCCGTACAAACGCTTTTGTTTACATTCGAGCTTCGCAACGAGATGAGCATGTTCGGGGTGCTAACAACGCATGCAGCAGCATGTCAGGTGGAATTTATGAGCGCTCCGCATAGAACTGACAGAGCAATTATATCGGCCAAGGGAGAAAAGTCCGCGAACTCGTTTGTGTACAAGCTTTACAGATCATGACAGACAAAGCGCAGGCAAAAAAAAAAAACTTCACCGAACGCGCAGGCCTTGGATATGAGTCAGTCGGCGATTATACCCAAGGTCGGTGGCTCAAATTGGCGTGCAATTCAACTTTTTCCCTATGCAGTGTCGGCGATCGCGCAAGTTCGACGCGCTCGACTGTGAACTCTCAAGGACGCCGCATCGTGACACAATTGGGTTATTGTTAGACACAATTGGATTTAGATGAACCAACTCGGCCTAGGATCGATTTAAAAACAAACGCGAGCGGTGTTGGGGGGTTTGAGGGCGGGGGCGGGGGCTAGTTTTTTATGAAACACACATAAGTTGAGTTTAGTGCGGCTGTCTAACGTGCAAGCTGTGCGGTCATGTGTTTATAAATAAAACAGGGTTGTATCTGTTGTGAGAATTGTTGCGGTTGTCGCAAACGTTCTCACACAGAATCGCATGAAATTAGTTTTATTGTCCTGTTTCTTCGTCAAGGAGGTCGTAAAGCTGCAGCCATATGACATTTATCCACTTGAGAGCGATCGTAAACGCGTACGTTTCGCTTGTTCGCATGCCAGAGTTGCGGGGACGTTTAGTGCTTGTTAGGAAATGAGTTCTACAATCCGACAACGACGTGCGTATCTCTTAATCGGCCGAGGGAATGGACAAAAGAGCAAGCATGAACCCGGCCGGAGCCCTTGAATCGAGTTAGTAGATGTGGGATGAATTAAGCAATCGATTTGAGGGTGTTCGTGTTTGTAGCTTGAATCGGAGATGAGGTGGGTACCTGGTCGGAAAGATGATTGACAACTGTGCTGAGGTATGCAAGAAGACAAAAACAAAATACCATTTTGCGAAACTTTCAGAACGCACCGAGGGCGTTTTGTTTTATTTTTTTAAATTGAATCCCCGCCATCAAGTCACAATTTAACATTTAAAACATTCAATACGAACATCCGCATTCGCCGTGAATGACACCGCTCATCAGGCGTCAGTGGAGCATGATCTCAATTTGCTAATTTTCGCTCTTCATGCACGTACCCGGGCCAGCTGATGAGTCAAAATGACCAATTTTCGCTTCAAAAAAAGAACTTACGTCAATCAAACGTGGGCACGATTCGCTGACAGCACCACTCTGAAATTAAGTTTGTGGCACCTTCTCCAAGTGGCGATGGCATTTTAAATTCTAAAAGTCGGGACACATCACGGCTGAGATACATCGAAATACTTTCGTAGTGCAATTTAAGCTTTCATCGTGGGATGCAATCAATTGGCGATCAAAATGCATTCGAGCATGGATGTCTGCTTGCGATTCAATATATAGAAACATGCAGTGGCGGTCCGGGGGCGCAAGATACACAAGGGAGACTTTCTTTCTGTTGTGTATACAGCGCATGTAGATGTCTTATTTCATTAAATTTATGCCCAATCGGACATTAAGATTTGTTTGAATGTCTGTTAGTCCGGGCGCTGCAACAGATTGAGTAAGAAGAGCAAGAGTTAGAGGAAATTTAGCAAATCACAATCAAAAACCAATTCATTGGTTCTCGTACTGACTGTTCTCCTCCAAAGCAAATGTGGGCCTCGTCTGTGCTTTAAAGTTTTCGACGTTTTTTTTTTTGGGCGACGAAGAGCTGAAAATCAAATCGTACAAATGCACATCTCATTGAGTGACGTCCGTAGACGTAAACTATGGCGCAACAGTTCACAAGCGGACTAACCTCTTCAGCAGATACTCGTGTTGGGCGTCGCTTAGAAGGGGCTTAAAATTTTCCCGGACTCCGAACGGCGAAGTTTATAGACATAGTATTCTAATAGACATTTAGTACCGCTATGTTATTATCATCAGCGTAACAGAGGTGGCGCAGTGAAAAAAATTTCTGGTGTTTAGCCCAGAAATTGACTCGATGACCTTTGACGAGTGAGTGATGTACAATACACCCAACGCCACGGCGGTCATATCTTTGCATAATATGTTATAAGTACTTGACATCATACAGCTGTTTGTGGATGTTGAATGGATGTCACTCGTTTCGGACAATAAGCGCAACAATGAGACCTCTTTAGAGCAAAAATGACGCTATTCGAAGAAGTTTTGTTTCGTTACTGTTGACGAAACTTGAATGATAGTCCCCAGAGACCAAAGACAGATGAAACTGTGATTTGCTCCAATCCTTTGAGTGGATATTGTGGTACTAAACGAAAATATGGCAGCCAACATTTTCTAAGATTCGACAGTGGCCCCATTTAGCAATGATAAAAGGACTTAGCCTCCATGGGAAGACCCTGACTTAAATCTTCACGAATACACGGGTGGCAGAAAAATTTCTACCTCTTGCCCCCCATTTTCCTTTTTGGGCGATTTCCTTTGTCTTCAAACTTGAACATGTCACTGGACATGTATACATTTCTAGTCGAATAATCGGATTATAGCAAGAAGCGAGTGACAGAAGTAGAGTGGCAGCCGTGGCGTAGTGGGTAGTGTGCGACGCTCACACGCCGAAGGGTGTAGATTCGATTCCCAGCTCAATAGCAATTTTTCGAATTTTTCACGGCACCACCTCTTTCGAGCTGCTGACAACACTCAAAGAGTAATAACTGTCTAAGAAAGCTTCTCAAATTTCGCCGTTCGGAGTCGGCAAAAAACTGTAGGTCCCTTCTGCTCGTGAGAGAACAGTAGCGCGCACAACACGAGTAGTTGATGAGCAAGCTAGGCTCCGGTTCCCCTTTGGACTGTAGTGCCAACAACAACGGATTATACCCACCTTGGAGGTTTGCAAGCACCGCTCGACTACTGGACTGAACGAGCGAAAAAAAGACTATTTTGCGGAAAAACTTCCTAGAATTAGTACTGATTGAACTATTTCCGTCTAACCACGAATCACTAACGTTAAGAGCTTGTTTCTTGACACACAAAAGCTAAAACTATAGTGGGCTATTCTCTGGTAAAAAACAAACCTGAACAAATACCGGAGGATATTTACCCAAGCAAGTAAATTGACTCTTTAGTGAGAGTTCAAAAACAGCTCGGGATCAAGAACGTAAATTCACTGAGTTACCTGCACTCAGTCGATTAACATGAAAGTATTGAAAGCCACTCCATCAACATCAATTTGGAATGCCATGGCTGCCGGTCGACTGATGTAAAGTGAGTGAAGCAGACTAGCTAGTCAGAGGGGTATTAAAGAGCATACATACATACATGCATACATACATACATACATAAAATACATACAGGTCCTTGTGCCAATTGAAACGCTACAGACCACAAACTTTGAGCTACCACCATATTGCAATTACAAATCTCAGCATAGAAAAAAACAAAAAATTCAATTGTTCTAACATGATAATGCGTTACCGTATATCAACAGTAACAATATGTGGATGGACGAAAAAGCGGAGGACATCCCAACACTACCTTTAATTATCCCAGCATTGAACGTTTGCAGAAAACAATCCCTAGGGAAATTTGATTTCACTGTACAGGATTCCAGGTTAAAGTGAGTCTGAAATTTTCATCACCTTGCCTATCTACTTACTCATAGATGTGTGTGTCCATTAAGAGTGCGTCGAGGTTGAATGGATAAACAAAGAACTTGAATTGTGGAAGTGAGGCTTTGAACCTTTTCTAGCAACGTGATCTCTCTTTATTTCAGTCTGGGACGAAATTTGTTCAAGCGATGTTCTTATATGGACACAAACCTTTTGCAAACATTTCACAAAAAATCCTTCAATGGGTTCAAAGAGCAGATTGTCTGACGAACTCCAAGTCAAAAATTCTATTTTTAAGCTTCAGTCCGTAATCGATGATGCATCCACTCCATGTCCCACTCTACCCAGTTCAGTTTTCTTTAAGACGTTTTGCTGCGTGTTCTTTTCAGTTCATCCACGGCAATACCAGAAAGTTATCTTTCAAAGAAAAAACAATGTTTTTCGCCGCACAACTCAATTCCCAAAAAATTCCTCTCGCAATGCGTGAGGACTCCGTCGGAAATTTATTTTTACCCCAACGGAGTGTATCCAACAAGCTGCAGCATTTCAGAAAGAACTTTGAGTCCGGCAATGACACACCTTCATTGTTTCATAATTTTGTGTAATAAACTTATTTTTAGCTTTAAGTACGTGACAGAGGAATACGCCGGTAGGCGAAAACACGAAACTCCCGTCCACCGGCTGGCTACTGTTTCGTAATGAAAATTTCATCGAAATGTTTCTCAACTCGTGGGAGTTTGTTGAACGATCTCCCGTGCAAAATAGGCCGAAATTGGTAGAAAAAGAGATGTGTCCTGCGTGGTATGCAATAAAATTGTGTGTGACACACCGTGACATCCAAAAGGCCGCACGGCACATGAATATCCCCTAATCTCCGTCCATTTATCGCGCCAGTTCCATCGAAATGCTCGAAATGCATTAAATTTGATGACGTGTACGTGCAATATGCTTTTCAGCTCTGACATTCAATCACCCGGCGATATGCCCCCGCAGCATCCATGAGACAGTTTCTTGAACATATTTTGTGCGGCCAACGTTAATAAAAACCCGTCATAGCCGACAGAGTTTATGGCGCCCATTTCAGGGACGAGGGCGGGAGAAAATATGAAATACACAGAAAAAATCGCTTCCGACACTCGAGTGCGGAGACTGTGGAGCTAAGAATATCTGATAAATGTTCAGCGCCCGGAATTATTGTTCCTCCAACAGCAGTGGGCTGGCTGCCGCTGCCAGTTCCATATTCGCTTCCGTCTTTTTGTCACATGTCAGCCAAGTTTTTGGAAAACATTTCGTTGCGTAATACAAATACGCGTTGATTCCCGTGGACAGGCGACAGCGGCTGCTGAGCACCGCCGCCAGAACGTAACCCGATATGGAGTTAAGCGGGAGCAATTAAATCGCCCTCAAGGGTCTTAATTTATGGAAGTGCTCACCTTTGAATGGCCGGGGGGATTGATTTCGAAATTATTTCTGCGCCGGTTAATCGCTTTTTTATGGCGGTCCCGTGAAGTGGGCACGTTCTTTCAGGAAAATGAAGAAAAGCCAACTCTCCCCCCCTCCCACGGCACACAAATAAAATGTCAGGGGAAGCTGCAAGAAATTGGAAAAGCAGCTCTTTAATCACCACAACCGATCCACCCATTTTATGGGCATGTGCCGGCGTGCCGGCGGTGGCAGGGGCGGCAGCGGAAATCCAGCCATCAGTCGAGTGAGGGAAAATCAATGCACGCTACACACTCTGATTCGCAGCCATCAAAAATTTAAATTTACCCTTGCGAACTCGTGTTCGGCACACGACGTGAATATAAATCACGTCACCTGTATTCGGGAATCGGCTCGTGACTAGCATTCCAAATCCTCCGTCCACCCGGTGCGCTGTGGTGTGGGCTCCGGAAAAGGTTGCCCAGAAGTTCGACACCTCGGCACACTTCCATTTAATTTTTTTTTGTGGATTTTGGAGTTACTGCCTTCGCAGCTGCCGCTGATGACGACTGCACTTTGCACCGCTCATGAGAGACGTGTGCGTGCGCGGCGGTAATTACGAATTAATGAGCTGCAGCAAAGTGCGATGTAAAATTATTAATCCAAATTAAAGTGGCGATTATATGCAGCTTGCGGCGGGCTGTATGTTTTGATGCGCTAATCCGGGGCAAGTCGTAATTGCGCTAATTGATTGCACGGCGATTGTGTGTGGAATGGCCTCATGATTGTTGCATCAAAGAGAGCGAAAGCTGAGCGAATACAGGCGAGCTACGAGAACAATGTACTGGTTGTGTTGGAAATGGACACATGTTGGGGAAGCGGCAGTAGATCAATCAGAAAGTGAGTGGTAATTGAAGCGGATTAACCAGTTTTTGAACCAAAAGCGCTGGGTAGTGAATTAAATTGCAATGATTTGGTAGTGAAATGTTGGGAGGGGGGGAGGGTGTCCATCGGTGGAGCAGATGAAAATGATTGCTCTTGCAATTAGTTTCGTTTTAGAATGATGCGCAGGTGTCAGCCGTCTCATTTTGGTCAAGAGGGAACAATCCACAGATAATTCGAATACTAGACTTGATACTTGCTCGTTTGCAGGGTAGGTTTGTGTCTTTGGAATCGCTGCAGATCAATGACACGCATTAAAGGTTTTTTTCCAAAAACAAATTTAAGATAAAGTGGAGAAAGTTGGATAAACGAGCGGACGACAGATTTGGTCAAAAATTTGACAGTGGAATAATATTGGTACGAAAATTTAAACGAACATTTGGACAAACATTTTGTCGAATATTTGGACATAAATGTGGATTGCAATTTGGAAAAGAATTTGAAAAAAAAAAAATTGGGAAAACATTTTGACTAGCAGTTCGACGACAATTGTAATTAAATGCTGGATTAAAGTTTGAACTAAATTCATACAAAAATTTGGACAAAATTAAGGACCGTCGATGATAAAAATTGGACGAAAATTTGAACAAAGACATTAACAATAATTTGGAGAAAACTTTGTAGGCAAAATTTGAACGAAAATATAGATTCAAGTTTTGACGGAAATTTGGATGAATATTTGTACGAAAATTTGAGCGAACAGTTGGACAAACATTTGGGCGCATGCACCAGCTCTTCTGTAAGATATGGTCGGAGGAAAGCATGCCCGATGAGTGAAATCTCAGCGTCGTTTGCCCGGTCCACAAGAAATCAGATCCCTTTGACTACGCCAGTTTTCGATAAGCCTTCTTAACATCGCATACAAAATCTTCTCTGCCGTATTGCGTGAGCGTCTGAAACCGTTCGTCCATAGCCTGATAGGTCCTTATTAGTGCGGTTTCGGGCCAGGGGAGTTCACGATAGACCAGATCTAAACTTAACGATAGATCCTGGAAAGGACCCAAGAAGTACAAATCGATACTCACCACATATTCGTCGATATTAAGGCCGCATATGACAGTGTGCACAGAGATGAGCTATACAGTGCCATGTCTAGTTTTGACATTCTTACCAAACTCCTCAGACTGTGTAGGATAAGGATGCAGAACTTTCGCTGCTTTGTCAAGATCAGTAACGGACTCACCGAGAACTTTAATGTCAAAAAAGGTTTTAGACAAGGCGACGCATTGTCATGTGACTTCTTTAATATCATCCTCGAGAAGATCGTGCGTAACTCACAAGTCAACACCAGAGGCACGATCTTCCAAAAATCAGTTTAATTGCTAGCTTACGTTGATGACATTGACGTAATTGAATGAACACAGCGATTCGTAAACGAGGCGTTTTCTGGCATTGAAGCGGAAGCGGCTAAAATGGGTCTGGCGGTAAATGAGAGCAAAACGAAGTACATGCTGTTATCAAGAAAGGACACGCAACATCGATGTCTCGAACAGAGCGTCACACTAGGCAGCAGAAACTTCGAGGTAGTCAAGGAATTCGTCTCCCTCGGCTCCGCGGTAAACAGGGACAACAACATAAGTATCGAAATCAAACGCAGAATCACTCTTACCAATCGCTGTTTCTTTGGGGTCAAGAGGCAATTGAGTAACAAAGCCCTCTCTCGAAGGACTAAGCTCGCTTTATATAACAGCTTGATCATCCCCGTCCTACTTTATGGCGCGAAAACTTGGACGTTAGCAAACGCGGATGAGGAAGCCCTTAGTCTTTTCGAGAGAAAAGTTTTACGAGCGATTTTTGGTATTTACTTTGATGGCATCTGGAGGAAAAATATTTAACGACGAACTCTACCGACTGTACAGCGACATGCGCCTGGTCAAGCGTCTACGGACACAACGCTTAAGATGGCTAGGCCATGTAGAGCGTATCGACAGCACTGCTCCGGCCCGAAAAGTCTTTGAATCCGAGCCATTGGAACAACGCAACAGAGGAAGACATAGACTAAGGTGGCGCACACAAGTGGAGAAGGACCTTGGAGTGCGCAATTGGAGGCAACTAATGAAAGATCGTGCTGGCTGGAAAGGCATGATGGTTGAGACCCAGGTCCACCCCGAACTGTAGCGCCACAAAAAGAAGAAGAGGAACTTATATTAACACACGACTTAGAACAATGATCATTGAAAACGATTAAATATTAAGTGAGGACCTTGCAATAAAAAAAATTAAAGATAATGCTGTAGACAACATCTTCCAAAATGTCTTGCCAAAAGGGTAAGACTCGATTTGACATCAAATACGATAAAAGTGTTCTTGATTGATACATTTGTTCGTCAGAGTGAGGGACACAAGGAGCCACCAAAGCTTTTTTTTAGAGGTAAACTGACCAAAATCCGCATGTGAATCAGAAGATCTTTTGCACACTTTATATCTCTCGTCTGCTCTTTGTTGAGGTAATATTGCTCCGCGGGAATGGCGTTAAGCTTCTTCTGCGTGTTTCTTTTACGGTCCATGTTTTTATTTTCCATGAGGAGAGTTTAATAGCATCGAGCTACGGGCACCATATAATGACGCCCTGTGTCATGCAAGTGAGCCAACGCTGGAGGTTTAGCAATTAAGTATTTTTACTCACAATTTGCCTGCTGTTTGTGGTTGGATCTAAAATGTCAAAATATTCAAGCTTTCGAGGCTCACACTTCAGACATTACTTCACACCCATGAGGCACATAACTGGAGCGACAGCGAAGAAGGTGCTTTGAGCAAACTTTCGCTCCTTTCTAAATAACATGATAAGCCACCCAAAACTGCAAATATTTTCTTCCTACGCCATTATTATTTTTTTTAAAATCTCCATCCCCTCGATCTTATCTCAATCGAGGTTCTCTTGAAACACTTGGCAGAAGTCCTCATATCTGACGCAACGCGGAGGAAGCACGTCATTCACTATCTAAAGTCCGATGGCGTGTAGATACAGGCGCTTATCAAGTGAGAATAAAATTTATAACTCGCCTACCCCGATACACTTGATCAATGATCGTGCAGCTCACACTTATCTGCAAGCGTTTTGAACGTCTCATATGTCAAGGTAACCACATAAGCCCTGTCAACTCGTTCATTGTTTCTCTCACAAGAAGATCAAACAATTGATGACCTCTCAGGCATCTGTTCGTGCCGATCAAAGGCAGAAAAATTGCTCTAACTGACCCCCTAACCCAGAAAATCCCCCAAAAAATCTGTATTTTCCCACATCGGGGGAATTATTAAGTTTTCAGACGCGCAGCAAACGCCTTCGATGGGCGGCTAAGAATAGAATATCATTTTTCAAAGTTGCGGGTTTCAGAACGTTTTTTGTTTTCCACCGTTTTTTATGATTTTTTAGCACAATCATAAATAAGAACTAATTTCGCCTAATTTATTTGTTTAAAATAAACGCGAGTGTGTGCCAGGGAATTCAAAGGCGAACCTCATCCTTACTTAAGCATGTAGTAACAATCGGGCTGTAAAACAGGATTTTATTAACCATTAACGCAGGAAGTCGTCAAGACGCAGCAGGGTTGGGTCAGCGACAAAGAAGAATCACCGGTTTTACGAGAGTATGGCTGCGACGACGACGAGAGGCGAGATGGCGGGATTGCGCGATGGTCTATTGAAGGTGATTTCTGCTGAGAGTGCTTGCCGTTTGACGAGCACTTTTGAGTGACTTTCAATTTTACACGCTTTTCACTCAATTGAATCGCAGCGCCATAGGTGTCCTTAATTTGCCATGATCTTACAATTGATTGGGAGTGAAGTTTATTGCTCAATGAATTTAAATGGATGTCGTTGGAATGGATGGGCAGTTATCTCAGGGGAGTGGATGTTGGAATCGATTTTTTTCTCAAAACGGCGACGTTTTGAAATAGGCAATGAGTTAGGAAGATGCCGACTGTTGTGTGTTGAGGTTTTTTTTTTGTTGAATTTTCCACTCTACAGGCAACAACAGACAAAGGATATAAACAACCTCTTTAGCGCGCGCCAATAGTAAAATAAACTGACAGCGTGCAAATGTCCTTTACACTTAAGGCTGCTTCCCCTGGCAACTGATTGAAACTGAGCCTGTTCTGAAAACAACAATGACGTGAACGACGATATCTTGAACTGGGAATGGAAATAGTCTAGGAAACAAGCGACACAACGAGCAAGTTGATAGCAGCATATAAAAGGTCCATCTGGTGAAATTAGAAGACTCTGAATTTGAAGTAGAACTTTTTCCCCAATGGGTGGTTCTGGACATCGCTTAAAAGGACTGGCTACTTTGGCCTGTATCAAAGCACTTGCCAGGCTTACTCATCATGTGAGGCACACAATTCAAGGCAGTCTGTCGGGAATGGCAGTTCAGTTTCAGTGCCATGGCGATTTGAGACCTACACTCATTTGAAATGTGTCGTTTTCAACGGCTCTAATCGCCGAAACCATTCCTCCGCGGTTCAAAACGAAAGAGTTCCATCCCCCAAAACACCATTAATCTCGCGGAAAGTTTCTCTAGCGGAATTGCCTTTAACGAAGGAAAACTTTAAAATAGCGCGAATTTCGGCGTTAGTGAACTCCATGTTTACACGTCTATAACTGTTGAACACAATATCCAAACTAATCATGCATGGCGTCGTTTAGTAGGTTATGTCAAGACCTTTCAAATGACGTATAGTATTGACAGATATGCGCTTTGCCGGAAAATTCAAAAGACAAAAAGGCAACGTTATACTTGTGAAAAAACAGTGCTGGTCGATGATGATTTCACTCAGTTCGACACTAACGTTGACCAAAGGGTAAATTAAGGTGAGTTTTTCTATGTCCTTCATATGAATGAAGAGACTCTTTTTCCACATTGTCTTTTTGTAGCAGTTTCCTAAAATGGTATATTTGGGTTGCAAGGGAGCATTTCAATCCCCGATCTCCTTGGTCCACTTAAGATAAGTGACTGTCAAAGCTCATTATAAGTCTCCTTAGACAAAAATTTGCACTTCCAAAGCGTAGATTTGCGAATTCAGACGTTATACGCATGTAGAGCATGTAATAATAATAATAATTGTTGGCGCGACAGTCCACAGGGGGACCAGGGCCTAGCTTGCTCATCAACTAATCGAGTTGTGCGCGCTACTGTTCTCTCACGAGCAGAACGGACCTACAGTTTTTTGCCGACTCCGAACGGCGAAGTTTGAGAAGCAGTTATTACTCTCTGAGTGTTGTCAGCAGCCCGAAAGAGGTGGTGCTGTGAAAAATTCGAAAAATTGGTGTTGAGCTGGAAATCGAACCTAGACACTTCGGCATGTGAGGCTCGTATGGCTACCACCACTACGCCACGGTGGCCACAAATGTAGACCATCTAGGCGCAACAAATCAGAGCCTTCTAGAAAACGTTACAGAAGATGTCTTTGCTGGAGATTGCACACGCGAATGAAGAAGACACTCAGACTTGGTGTGAGAACTTGAGGTATACCTTGTTTAGGCCCAGGCCCACACCCTGCTTGTCTTAAGCCATGAAAAATGGAATTTATATGCGAGGATTGAACTGCATTACGTTTTTCTCGAACAGACGCACTGAAGTGACATACATAAATGGTGGGGGAAACGAGTAGGTCTGTAGCTTTAGACCCACGGTTTCGTCCAAAGGATGGTTGAGTTCAGAGACTTAAATTCTTTGGAAACAGACAATCGTTTGAATACTGCCATCCCTTATCATCATGGCTTAAACATGAAATGCAATGGATGCAGTAACAATAAATGAAAGGTTCAGGCTTAGTGCCAAGACTCTTATTTGTCTTGGATACTCCTGTGGAAATATGCAGGAAACAATTCTGTCAAAGTTTTATACTATCACTCGACTCAAACACAGCAAAATAAATAAAAATAACTTTGAACTCCACAACGGTACTAACAGCTAGAGACAAGGGAATTAAGGAAATCTTCCTTCCCATTCTTTAACAGCAATTTAACATTTTCGGAAAGCTTCCTCAGAAGTATAAAAAATGTTTCCGATTTGCTACCTTTTCCAATTCGATTGCTAGATATATATGTCATATAACGGTTTTCTGTAAAGCCTTCTTTTTCAATTAGTCTCAGTTCACATATACGTTTGCTGTAGATTTGGGACTACATGTCATGATGCCGTGCAATTCTTTTTTGGGCTTCCTTTTGTTCAGAAACTAAAGCGCCGTTCTTTAGAACGACTAAATTCAATTTTAAGCTAAGCTAGAAGACCGAATTAACTTAGAAAACTTATTTGAACTAAACTAAGCGTTTTCTCGCCGTTAATACAATAAAGAGGTCTGATTCTCAAGTGGCAATTG
This sequence comes from Eristalinus aeneus, assembly GCA_955652365.1. Taxonomy (NCBI): domain Eukaryota; kingdom Metazoa; phylum Arthropoda; class Insecta; order Diptera; family Syrphidae; genus Eristalinus; species Eristalinus aeneus. Next base: position 29,078,560 of record OY019133.1, on the reverse strand, counting down.
ATAGTGTAGAAAAAAATAATACTAAGTCACCGACGGTAGTGTAGTTTCGGGCCAACATACAAAAGTTCCTGAACCTAGTTTAACTATCGGAACATGTTCCAATCGTTCCACATAATAATAATAATTGTTGACGCTACAGTTCAAAGGCGGACCAGGGCCTAGCCTACTCTTACGAGTAGAAGCCGTGAACAATTCGAAAAATTGGTGTTGAACTACCCACTACGCTACGGCGGCCACAATCGTTCCACATATCCCAACTTAATATATCCGATAGTCCTGCCATGTTTGATAGTTCCAATATTAGAAAGGAATTGTGAAATATATCCTTCTCAAATTTTACTGTCTCGTGTGTCTTTCTTTGCTACTTTATATGATGCACAAAATCCACCTATCTTCAAACAGAGTATGTTGTGGTATGGAAAAGAATGAGAGATATATCAAGCTAATACCTTCAACATATTTCTTCCTTAATCATTCAAGACGCGAACCCCAGTGATCTTTGTTTTGAACCTGAACCTACTATTAAGGTATATTTTCAGGGACATGTATCCAGAGTTGACTAGTTCTGGAGCCATATGATACCTGGAACTATGTATATCTTATAAGGCAAATGTTGCCAACGTTTCAGTACACATATTGCACACTTTGCTTTTATTGACAGTTCCCATATGAAATTGTCTTTTACATGTTTATGGAACAATTTCCTTTATTCAAACATGTGTCTGGAATGGAACTATTTAGTACCGCGTACATAAACCGTCTTCAATATGAACATGTGTATGGAAATAAATAGTTCCTCGGAACTAGTTTTTTTCAATAAGGGAACTTTTCATGATCGGCCGGCAAAGGAACTGTCTTCCGCAACTCTAGCCGACAGAACAAATTTTTGGTGGCAAAATTCTACAAGATTCTGGTCTTCCAAACATATCGCAAAATGTAGTAATCGTGACGGAATTATTCAACAAAATTCATCACCAAGAAATCGATCTTATAAATGCGAGTTCCTTAAGAATGAACCCACAGTATAGATAGATTAAAATTAAATCACCGGAGGTTTTACACTTTAAACCATCTAATAGCACTGCATAACCGACATTTTTCAAGCAACCAATGAGTTTTTTTCCCAATTCTGACAAAAAGTTGTTAAAATTTCATGTTTATTTATTTTTTTGAAAAATGAACCAAAATCATCCTTTGGTGTAGTCAAAAACTGTTATTTTTTTTCTCTTCTATGCAAGGGAAAGTAAAAACACGTTCGGCACATGTATTTGCTACGAAACCGACGCCCTGGTCCCATGTGGACTGTAACGCATTTTATTTATTTTGACCAACTTTTTTATGGTTTCGTTCTCATCCAAGTTTTTGTTCGGAGTCGGCAAAAGTGCAGAGCCCTTCTACTTTTGAGAGACCAATGGCACGCACAACACGGATCGTTACAGAAAAACCAGGATGCTGGACCCCGGTATACTTTACCGTCATTCGATTTTTATTACTACCACTTTTATGATTTGGTTTAAAAACAAAAAAATTCCAGACTGCCAGCCTGTCATTTGTTATACTCCGCATATGTTTATAACAGATTTATAAAGTGATTGGAAGAATATTGTGTTTGATAATGTCATTCAGTAAAAATGATTATGGATATCTTGATTGCAAAACTTTTGGCGTAATCTTGGTCATAGTTATTGTTCTCTATTGTTGTTTATAAGATCCTCCAATGGAGCTTATAATTCGATGAAGCATATAGTTGGCAGCTGAGGTTTTCTTCACGACTGGTGTTATTTACACAAAGAACACGAATTTAAAGAAGTCGCAGTAGGTAATATGTTTCTGTTGATTTTGAACTTTGGAAGGAGCGTTCTTAAAACATTAAATAAGAGCAAATTGTTGCCTCTTATCCATTTAATGTGCTATTAACACTCCGTACAGACACAAATAACGTCTTCTGAGTAATGTTACCGAATATAGATTTGTTAGCTTATATATAACTGATATGCACTTTTACAATTCCTTTAAACACATTTCCAATTTCAAATAAAACTTTAGAAAATCTCGCATAAAAAAACCTACGATTTTATAAAATGTATACTAATTGCAATTGTAACGCACACTCGTTCTGCAATTCACACATTTCCTAGTGACCAAAGCACGACAAACAAAATTCATCCCAGCGATGGTACGCCACCACAATATGGCGCACCCAAAGCAACTCAGCCAAAATGCAGTTTACCATCTTTTTTTTCGCTGTATTTGAGGTTAGGAAGCAGCGGCATTCTAAAGCGTTAGGAGAAAACTCAAGCAAATGCAAATTAAAAGGGGTTAGATGTCGGTAAGAAAGGAAACCACTCGTACATACTTTTTAAACAAAACAATTATTCACTTTATTACAAGTTATCATTAGGTTGACAGCACAGTTTCAATTCATTAATCATTTACAATAAATTACTCGCTAAGTAGGTGTCATGTCGTACACGAAACAAGGATCTCCAAATTTGACAAGACAATTTTCACAAAGTTTTCACATTTTCTGTTTTTGGTTTACAAGTGTTGTATTTTTTTTACGTATAACGGTCTATCATTACATTCCAAAAAAAATTGTGTTAATTCAGAGAGACAGATTCAGATCTGCCAAAAGCTCTCGGTTGTAAATTTGGTTAGCTCTTCGAAGACACTCGAGTACGACGTGGTGAACGACGTCCGATGCGCGGGGGCTATCCTATAATTGAACTCTACAAACAAGCAAATAGAATTAATTCGAACAAAATCTGGGTTCTTTTGTTAGGACAGTGATGGCAGTGATGGTTGGACGAGTGAGTTAGCGCTCTGAAGGCTTAGATTAGATGACTGAGTTTAGAGAGAGTGTGTAAATGATGATGGAATGAACACACACGTGTTACTTGTTAATTAAGGTCCTCAACACCGTCCAGCCAAGGGACAAACCAACTACGGCCACAACACCAACAAAACGACTACGACCCAATGACAAAGCGTTTGAAGTAGTAGAAGAAGAAGAACTAGGAGAGGGAGAACGTTCAAGGTTTGACTCACCGTCTTGCTGCGTGGACTGGGACTGAGGTTGGGACTGGTGCTGAGGCTGTGGCTGTGGCTGGGGCTCTTTGGTGGCTTGGTGGTGAGAGTTGGTTGTCTTGACTGTTGTCACAATGGAGGACTTCTTGGTGGCACTGCAGGAGGTGTTCTCGGTGGTCTCTTCGCGGTGCTCCTCCTTCAGCTGGCTGGTGAGCTTCGCGAACTCACGCAGGTGCTTGGGGAGCTGTTTGAGGTCGGCGGCGGAGTGGCCTTCAAGGATGGTCACTGGGGGTTCCTCGGTCTCGCTGCGGTTGCCGTCTGCACGGGGTGCTGGCTGGGACTCGGCTCCGCTCTCCCAATCGCTGTCCGAGGGCATGCAAAGCTTGGAGCGGCGCTCCTTTACGCGGCGGAGGAATTCATCCCCGATGTCGGAGGCGGAGGTCCGCCTTGGTGGGGCTGCCGGGAAATTCTCGTCCTGGTTGAGCTTGGAAATCTTGATGATCTTTTGGAGGCGGCGCTCTTCGCGCTGCGCCACCTTGTCCAACCATTCCTCGGCCATCTGCTGGCGGAAGCTCTCGTCCTCGGTGAGTGGTGGCAGCTGTCGCTGGCGGTATGCCTCGCGACTGATCCGCTGATTGATCTGTGCCCGGTTCATCTCGTCGATTAACTGGCGGCGCTCGTTCTCCAGCCGCTCGAACTCTAGCTGCAGCTGCTGCTCCCTACTCGAGATGTACTTCAGCTGTTGATCGTGCAGCTCGCGTGGCAGCGAGGATCGGCGCTCGGGTACCGGGGATCGCCGGGAACTGACGCACGGCGTGATCGGCGTAGTGTCAATCATGGACTGGGTGCTCAAGAAGCGACGCGGAGGCTGCTGCGGCCGGGGGGTTTGGTTGTGGGTCGATCGCCTCACGTCGTAGGCCCCGTAGGTGTCGTAGCACTGCGAGCTGGACAAGTCGCTGGTCGAAGCGGACAGGCGAGGCGCACGGATGTTCGGGCGACGGCCCAGGTAGCAGATCTCCACCTCCCGCTGGAAGGGCTTGCAGATGTTCTCTGAGGAGCCTAGATCGCCGACGTATTTTAACCAGTCGTCCTGCAGCATGTGCCGTTGGGTGCTGGTGTCCGAGATGTTGAACATGCTTTCTGCTCGCCGGAAGCGCTGCGATTCCTCACGCGCACGCTCCACCGGCCGCGTGGGCGTTTCGTTGGACGGACGCCGTTCAGAGAAGGTTCTTTGGCGAGCCTCAGTCCGTGGCTCTACGTGGACTGGGATCTCGTAGCTCCTCTGATTCTGCAGGCGTGGGCGCGCCTCTTTCTCGACCTGAACCGGGATTTCGTAGGTCCTTTGGCTAACCCGGTCCGCCTCGTGGCTCCATTTCTTGAAGTTCTCCGTACTGCGCGACGTCTGCTCGTGCGATGCGGTTGGTGGCTCCGGCTGATATTTCGGCGGTGTTGGCGTGGGCTTCTCCACGCGGATAGGAATTCGCATGGCCTGGCGATGTCGTTGTCGCTGTTCGGCGGTGCGGTCAATTTCTTCGGCCAGCTTCTTCATCTGCGCCCGGCGGGTTTGCTCGCTTGTGCTCGACGTCACATGGTTGCTCTGAATTCGCGATTCCGCGGCCACGCGGTTGTAGTCGCTGACGCTGGCCGGTATCTGAGTGGTGTCGAGTGTTGCTGGCGGACGTCGCTTTCCCGATTCCAGCTCGTCTTTGAGCAGCTTCGAGAGCTCGTCGAACTCCTTGAAGACCTTATCGTGGTCGAATACGGATGACTTGGATGTTGACGTCGTCGTTGTTGTTGTGTTTCCCGCGGACTGCGGCTGGCCGGCTAGCTCCTTGGCACGCTGCCTAAAATCATCGCGAATTGTTTCTTTAATTTCAGCATTGAAATTTCTATTTATAACGCTTTCCGATGTTGAAGTGGACTTCGTAGTGGATGCTGTGGCTGCAGTCGCTTCTGCCAGGTTCACTGGGAGTGGGGGCACCGGCGGGGCCGGGGGCGAGGCCTCAACTCTGTTTGTTGACGGCGGCGGGGGTGGTGGTGCCGGTGTAAAGGCTGCTTCTGTTTGTGTTTTTAATTTAAATGCTGACATAATGTTTTCAGTGTCGCTGGTCTGCTGCGTCCGTGAATCTGCCTCGGCGGGGAAGCCGGCGTTGAATGGAAAGCTGTTGAACGCCTTGGTGGCGTTGGTGGTCATGCTTTGGGGGAAGGACGTCAGCGACGGCATGGAGTCGGGCTTCTCGCCCTCGACGAACTTTTCGTGGGCCCGATCGGTGACGTCGTACAGGACCTTGCCGTTTTCGACGCACTTTCGCGACTCGAACGTCGACGTCTCTATGTTGGAGTACCGCTTCGGTTGGCCATTGCGGAGCTGCGAGCAGAAACTCGCCGAGGGCCCAGTTTCGATGTTGGAGAAGCGTTTGTTGCCGCCCGCGCCACTGCCACTGAAGATGCTGTCGAAGTATTCACTCGTAGGGAAGCGGAGTCCCATCACCGGTTCACTGTCCACTTTGATCGTGTGTTCTGTTTGCATTTTTTCTCGCGCACTGGTAGATTGACTGCTCTCACTGACGAACCGTTCCTGCGTTTGTTTACTAACTGACGGCTGCTTCGCGGATTCTTCTTGCCGACCGCCTTCGCCGGCTGCGGGAGTCGTGGACGCCGTGGCTGTGGTCGTGTTGGTGTGGGCTACGCTCTCGGTTCGCCTTGAAATATTTTCACTCGTCGTTGTCGTGGTCGCCTGCTGGTCGTGGTGTTGGTGCGGTTGAGCATCTCGGATAATTGCCAATAAACGATGGTTATTCTGGTCATCTGCGAATATGTCTGCTTCGGATTCTGTTCCGTTTCCGTTTGATTGGGGTGGCTTTTGCGCTGGCGGTGACGAGTGCTGCGGTCGCGGCGGCAGCGGTGGAGGTGGCGAGCTACTTTTGCGGAGCGTCACAGTTTCGTAGACGTGCTCGTCGTTCATTGCTTTCACCTGCTGGCTGGTGAATTCATGATAGCCGCGGCGCTCCACGAATTTCTTGTGCATGTCCAGCAGGCTGTCGGGAGTTGTGGTGTCTTTGACGGCGGCTCTCTGCGAGGGCGAGAGGCATACCAGGACGTTGGGATCGCTCTCGGTGGGCACTCCTAGCCAGGACTCATACTTGGACGGAGGTTCTGGAACTGGTGGTGGGGGAGGAGATCTCAGCTTTTGGGCAGCGGCGTTGTTGGTGGACAACGGTGGCACTTGTGTCAACGTGATCACCGAAGGCGACGGCGTTTGGGGTTCCGATTGAGCCGATCGCAGCGACAGCTGAATGTCGTGGATGTGCGGTATCTCCGGCAGGGGGTAGGGCATGTCTCCGATATTCTTTGCGACTGTGGCTAACTCTTGAAGCACCTCCTCTCCGTAGGGCATGGAGGCTAGGGCCTCCGTGCAGAGTGATCGAAGCTTCTTGATCGGAGGGGACTCCGTTTTGGCCAGCGGCTTGTTGGTGCCCGTCGTAATCGGTGATGAATTTTCCGACGAGGCCAGTCCAGCTGTGTCTGATTCTGAAACATAGGTATCCGTTGTGGTATCAAATTCATTCCATTCACAGTTAGGCAGCGATCCTTGATTGATCGCGGTACACTGACTCTGATTGGTGCTCTGTGACTGATCGGAACCATGACTGTCGAGGGATTCTTGGCGGTCGAGCGCGGAGCTGCCACCGCCAAGGGGATGCAAGTGTTTCGTGTCACCGAGGTTCATTCTGAGGTCATGCAACGTGAGGATCTGTGTTCCACTTGTGGTCGTGATTTTGGATACAGAGGAGGAGGAGGAGGTGGTGGTGGTAGTGATCGAGGAGGACGTGGACGAGGTGTTTGTTATGTCACATTTCAATGTGTGGTCTGAACACGGCTCACCGATTTTGAAGTCCGGCTTCGACATAGCCTGGTCGACGGCTGTGCCTAGATCACTTTTGACGGCCGAAGAAACGATCTCGCGAATGTTTTCCATTTTTTCACTTGTACCGACGGCGGCGCTGTCCGGTGTGGCGTTCGCAACGACTTCGTTGATCGCGCTGTCACAACTATTTGGATTGTCCGCCTTGGAATTTTGAGTGCGATCAGAGGCGGCAGCGGCAGCAGCGCGATCGTCATTGCGATCGCGATCATCGTCGTTAACGGAGACAGTGGCTGACATAGTTTCTATTTTTTCTAAAATTATTTCATTTGAAATTGTGCGCTCCACAGTCGAGTGTGTTGTTTTAGTGCTTTTGGTCTCAGAGAGCGTGGTGATCGTTGCCGGATCGCTAGTACACGCTGTGGGGGGTGGCGGCAGAATTTTTTCGGTAAAGTTCTCGTTCTCCTTAACAGGTGGCAGTGTCGGTGACGGCGGCGGTGATGGGGATGGTGGGTCCACATGCTGGGTGTGTGGACGGGACGGGAACATTTCGTTGATGCTCTCTAGATCGATCGTTGGCGTTTGGATGCGGACGTCGAGGGAGTCCTCGGACTCATGTGGTTGGCCTTGGGAATAGTCGAGCTCGAGTAGGTCGGACACGCTGCTCGATGCGGAGTCGATGTAGACCACCTCGGCCGCCTCAGATTCCGGGGTGACGTCGGTGGACCAAGTGGAGCAACTCTCTTCAACAGATCCTTGATCGATGATTTTTGCCTCGACGACGCTTGGCGGTGGCGCCTCCTCGCGGATGGCACTAGTTTTTGGCGGTCGCACGTTCGTGTGGACGTGGATGTGTTTCTTCGAGAAGTCAAGGTTGCTCTTGGGGAACACTGCGTCGGCTTTTTTGGCATGTAGCCCGCCCTCGTGAAAAACATCATCCTCAAGATCACCCGAATTCTGTGGGTGGTCTGCGCGATCAGAACACTCGCTGCGGCGTTCGGAGTCACTCAGATCGCTATTCTCCTCCTTGATGCTGTCAAGATATATGGGGCTGAGGAACTGCGGCAGAAAGTGAGATTCTAGAGCAGCGCGGTTCTGCTGCCGGCGTGCCTTGTAGTTTTGACTCGATTTCGGTGACAGCTGGCTCTGGCTGTCGTCTTCGTGGTCGATGGGAAGCGTCTGCACGCTCAGCACGCGCGAGCTGAGCAGCGTCTCGGGAAAGTCGTCTATGGCCTCCAGTGTGTCGGTCTCTGATTCAGCTTCAGACACCACTGGGGGGTTGTCGGTGTCGCCGGCGGAGCTTGTGTCACTCATTTCCTGGATGACGACATCGTCGTCGTCAAAGCTCTTGCTCTTCTTGACGACTGCCAGCCGCTGCTCTGGTTGCGGGGACTCCACCCTATAGGCCAGCGGCTTGTCTGTGGTCATCTCCCGCAGGATGGGATGAATTATCACCTTTGCTGGTTCCTTGGGTACGTCAGCCTTGGGAATCTGGTCAACTTTTAGGAAGTCCTTCGTGTCTGGGGACTCGTCTGCTGGGATGTCTGATTCGCCGTGAAGAGTTTCCGTGTCCGATGAATCGGGAGTATCCGTCCTTGGAGGAGTCGGTGGCTGTGATAGCTCCACTGACGTGAGGAAGAATGAAGATCTTGGAGACTTGTTTTTAACGGATGGTTGCTGCTCCCCGGAGTCTGAAGGCGATACCGGGTTGGGAGATTGCAGGCGAATCGCAGTGAGAATGGTGTCTCCTGAGGACGATGAGGAGGATGTCGACTCATCCGGAGTCAAGGGATGTTTTGGGGATGCATTCTCCTTTGACGGGGTTTTCGGATTTGAAACCGGGAAGGAATTCGGAGCTACTTTGTCGGACTGAATGCCGAGGCTACTTTGCACTCTCTGCTGGAGCTGTGCCGATAGTTTTAGTTCCTCTTGCAAGGTCTTGAAGACTCGAAGTTTTTCCTCAAGATCGCTGAGTGCGGGAGCTGGTGTCGGGTGGATTTTGGCTTCCGGGAAACCGTTAGACTTAGAATCGGAGTCACTTGAAGCGGTTGCGCGGTGAGGAAATTTATTGGAAGTGACGTCTGTCGAATTTGACTCCTCTCTAACGATCTTGTGCACAATCACCCTGGAGCCGGGGCTTTCGGGAGTGGACTGCTCTGGTTTGGAAACTCCCTCATCTCTGAAGGTAGTCTGCTTGTAGCCACTGTTGGTTGTAGCTTCATCTTCCTGAGAAATCTGGTGCACAATCACTCTCGATTCCGCACTGCATTGAGACGATTCCGTCACACTTTCGCTTTGTTTGAGTTCGTTTTGAGCGATCAACTCTTTGGAGACACTAGCTTCAGGTTTGTACACATCCTGCCGCAATATCGGATGAATGATCACTTTTGGAGAAGAGGCCGAGGCCGTTGTAGCTGACTCAGCCAGGAGCGTATTGAAATCTGAAAAGCTTGTCCTGATTTGACCATCCCTAAGGGCGGACAATGGAAATGATGTCCTAATTGGTTCCGGCGGTGACTCCGTCACGGTCCGGTCCCTTACCTCAGAGGCAAATGTTGTCTTAAGTTCTGACGAGACATCCTGAAGAATCTTACAGGCGATTTTCTTCGAGGAGTTATTCAGTCTCTCCATGGAATTCGCCGTCAATGGGAAGGCGGGTTTAGCCGGTCCTTCATGGTGTATCTGATGAACGATCACCTTTGGCGATCGATAGACGGGGAACGATGTGTCCTTCTTCGAATCTGCTTGGGGATGTGGCTGATGTCCAAGACCATTCGTTAAAATTGTGTGCTCGGCTTTGATCTGTGGACTGTCTGGTGGACTGATCTGTGTTTCCTTATCCTGCAGAATGGGGTGGACTATAATTTTGGTACAGGGTGAGTGTTCTTGTTCCTTTGTGAATTTTTCTAGTTCTGGTGATCTGCTTCGAGAAATTCGCTCGAACACAACATCCAGTGGCTGGGGTTCCTCTTGCACAGGGAACGACATTGGGAAACTCTGAGTAGTACTCTTGTCATGCGACCCCTCGGAGGATGACTCTGATACCCTATGGAGGGCCTCCTCAGTTTGCTTTGGTGGGAGAGAAGAAGGAATTTGAAATGAATTTTCCAACAATATTGGGATAATGAATACCTTGGAAGATTCTCCAGCCGATCGCATGGGGCTTTGAGGAGCCGTTGAGGGGCGATCAGAACTTTGTATCACACTTTCAGCACTTTCAATTTGATGATGGATTACTCGTGGGGTTTCACTCACACGATCATCGACAGGTACCACGTCTTTAAGGGAATCGTCCACGACTTGGCCTGCGTCTTCTAAAGTTATTTGATGAGCGATCACCTTGACTTCCTCCGTGGGAAGATCACGACTGAATGTTACGGATTCCGTCAAGTCCTGGACGGGCTTCGACTTCATTCCTTCGCCTTCTTTCATAATTTTGCGTCCAACTACCTTAGGACTGTTTGAAGTTTCCTCGTTTTCTATAGAAATTTGGTGCACGATCACTTTTGAAGTTTGCTCTGTGCCTGGCTGAATATTTGAGTCCCAGCTCTTTTCGTCAGAAACCAGCTGCGTTTTTATTTCAGAAGATCCTTTTGTGTTCCTTATCACTTTGCTGGCAAATTCAGTGTCCGACGTAGCTCTCGAACTGTCCTCATTTTCGGTGGAAATTTGGTGCAGAATTACTTTCGGGGTTTGCTCTGTGTCTGGCTGGATAGTTGAATCCCGACTATGTTCCTGAGACACCTGTTGCGTTTTCATTCCTGGAGATGTTTCTGAATTTGCAACTGATCCAAGATCCTGCATAACTTGATGCTTTCTTATTTCTGCATCCGACGTGACTCTCGTTTTATCGTTTTCAGTTGAAATGTGGTGCACGATCACTTTCGACACATGCTCTGTGTCTGGCTGGATATTTGAGTCCCGACTCTTTTCTTCAGAAACCTGCTGCATTCTTATTTCAGAAGATCCTTCTGAATTCCATATCACTTTGCTTGCAAATTCTGTGTCCGACGTGGTTCTCGAACTGTCCTCATTTTCGGTGGAAATTTGGTGCACGATCACTTTTGAAGTTTGCTCTGTGCCTGATTTTGTTCTTGAATTCTCCTTGTTTTCTTTGGATACCTGATGTTCAATTACTTTGTCATTTTGCTGTGTGTCCGATTGTTGCACGATGACCTCAGAAACTTGTGTTTGAATATGATCGTCCTCTTTGGAGATTTGATGCACGATCACTTTTGAAGTCTGAACTGCATTTGCATTGTTTGTATCCTCCCTCGGTGATTGTGAAGCAGATTCGTCCTCTCGAGAGATCTGATGAATGATCACCTTGCCTGATTGATCGATTTCCCTCGTGGTCGATCGTACAGCTTTCTTTTTCGATGTCTTCTGCGTCTGAGTGGATTGAATTGTGTCGGTTTTCAGCGCCGTGTGGGTTGTAGTTCTTGATTCCTCCACTTTGTGCACGAAAACCTTCGACACATCCGCACTCGCCGGTGATCCTGGGGCAGCTGTGGGACTTTCTTTGGAGATTTGATGCACAATAACTTTTCTCGTAGATGCATTATGATCTGGATCATGTTCTTGTGTTCTTTCAGTTGTTTCTTCCACAGTACTGTGAAGAAGGACTCTTGAAGTAGTGCCGGGTGTTGGGTGATCCTCATTTTCTGCGGATGTCTCCTGCCACTTCTTCGATTTCTTCACAGATTTTGATGTCGATGTTGCTGCAGTCGTTGCTGCAGCATCCTTTGAATACGGTGTCCCCGTTTTTGTGCTATTTATACCCGATACACCGTCAAATGAATCGCTTATCACAGCACTCGCATCCACTAAACTGTCCCCGCCAAACACTATTCGCTTCGATATCCGTTCGATTTCTGTCGATTCTTTAGAGGAGCAGCTAAAAGAAGATTTTGTCAGTACTGTCTTGCTATCACTACTACATGCAGCTATGTCAACATTGCAAGCACTCTCATCGATTTCCTCATTGCTCGACAGTGAGGAGTCATCGATGACACCCTTTTCTCTGGGGGAGGTGGCACTGCCACCAGCAACACTTGGCTCAGTGCCCACTGATTCGCACTCGTCGCCGCTCAATTCCTGTTTCGCTGATGACGACGTATCTGCGTTACTTTCATTCTTATTCTGTTGCGACGAATTTTTATTTTTATTCTTATTACGTTTATTTTTCTGCGCCTGTCTATATTTACGGTAATTCGGCATTTTGTGTGATTCTTAAATGTTACAACCGATTAATCAAAAAACAAGAGAAAAAAAAAACTAAAATAGGAAATTTTGAATCTCTCCTTCGTTCGTTCGGAAACAAAAATTGCTTTCGTTTTTACGCAAATTTTTGTGTGAGAATTTTTGGACGTTTTGTGTTTTTTTGAACTCGTTAACGCGTTGTGCCAAACTGAGAAGATACCAATTTTGCCGTATCGTGAAAAGTCTCCGCCGTCGAGAATCGGTCGACAGACGCAGACAGAGACAGACGATGCAGATGATTTCGTAATTTATTTAATTTTTTCTGTTCGTTCCGTTTGTTGTTGCTCTCCGTGAAAGCGAAAATAACTATAAATTATATTCATTAAAACCAGAAAAAAATACACACACATATGCACACGCGTACGGGCGCCCGCTCCCAGAGTGGATCGATTCTCTCATGTGTTTTTGTTAATTTTAGAAAAATTCAAAAATACCCCTCATCACCGTCCACAAGTCACTGATACACTCCGGATGAGAGGCACACTTTTTGGTTGGGATCTCTGATATTTGTTTATATGAAATTCTCAAGATTCTTTTGCGCGATGATCACGTCAGCGATTATAAACCTCTCCGCATTCGGTTTTTCACGGGGAGAACACGAAGCAGATTGTGAGTGAGAGATAAACACTGCGAGAGGGCGGCGCGATTTTTCACAGAATCTCTGAATCAAATGCAGCACACTAACCGGCAACAACGACGACGACGATCACGACGATCGCCACGGTAATGTATTATCCCCTGCTTAGCGGTATATGTGCCTCACGATAAATTTTGTTTTTCTCAGTGAGTTAGAGCGAGAGCGGAGAGGGTGGAAATTTGTGTCGTTTATTGTTTTTTATTCCTACTCTGAACGATCAGTGTCAGCTGCTGCTGTTCTGGCTCCTAAGTGAGTTTGGAAGCAGCACTGTGCCGCACCGCAAACTGTCAGAATGTCCGTGTTCGTGTCTTGAGCGAGTGAGTGAATGATGTAGTGGGGGGTTGTGTTCTTGGAACACCAACAAGGGACCACAAGCACCACACAGAGAGGAAACACAAAACGCACAACAGAAACAAACACAAGAAACCGCGCGCAAAAAACAAACGAAAAAACTCAAACAATCCGAAATGAGCGAATGAAACGAAAATATCAAATCACTGTGTGGCTTATTGAAATGCACGTTCAAGTGCGCAAGAAGTGCGGGGGAGGGAAGTTTCTTAAATTGTATCTTTTGGCAGAAGACGACGCGCGTTTTGTCCTCCTCGCCGGAATAAATTACACGCAAATGGCACGAAATTGATCTTTAATATGCCTGCCGGTGTTGTTGTTGTTGTTGTTCGATAAGCAAATGAGACACACTCTGGACATCATGCCAACAAGCGGACGAGCGGTAGCAAAACGAAAAGTTTTAAGATCGCGCACACGGCGCTCATTAACCTGGCAGTGCGCCTGGGCGAGATGGTGGAGGGAGAGGATTGCTTTGCGACTGCGCTTCCGATTAGATACATTGCGTCGCCCCTGGAGACCGAAGGCAAACAAAACCAACGACGTGTTTGTGTGAGTGCAATCAAGTTTGTTTGGTCGCGTGTTAATGGCTTTCTTCTTCGGTGGCGTATACGCAACCTTTTTGGTTCGTTTTTTGAACAGTGAGTTTGGCCTGTTTGGGTTAGTTTCGCGGTGAATGAAGGCCCTTATCTAGTTGTATATAGGTGTTTTGGTATAGTCTGCTATCTCTTTTTCTCTCCTTCTTGCTTTTGTCTTCAATTGTGTCGAGATTTGCGAGTGTACATGTAAAAACTGTGTCTGTGGCGATAAGTGCTGATTGACAAGAAATGGAAACAGGCACAGATTGAAGGATAGATAGACTGAGAATGGGTAAGAGGGAGAGAGAGAGAGAGACAGAAATGGAGAAAATAGATCGGAAAGGAGTGCGGGTTGATTTTGATAAGAGCTGAGATCATGCGAAGGCATTTGAAAGTGTTGCCAAACAAGGTGTATGTCTTTCTATTTGAAACAAGAATGTCATGCAGTTAGAGAAAAAAGCGTTTATTCAGAATTTTGAAGTAAAGTCTTTCAGAGAACCAATAGAAAAAAAGCTAAAAGTCGCACACTTTTTATTTGATTCAAACAAACCGGGTGTAGAGCTTCATCAAAGTTCTAAGAACTTAAATGTTTCCAGGTTTTACTGAAAGGATATGAGGTATTGTCGGTGTTTTCTTTGGAAGCTCGTGCAATCGGCTTACTTCTGGAAAGGTCGCCCTAAGATTGGTGTAAAGAGAACGAGTGTAATTGAGATGAGATGAGTATTTTAACGTTCACTTGGTCGCCCAAATTTTTTGTTTCCTCAAGACTGAAAACAGAGCGAGTAGTCAGCACCTCTGTGTTTTGTAAATGTTAATTAAGATGAGTTCCCGAAAATATGATGACGATCTGAGTTAAGCTAAGTTGCACAAAGTCATAAAGCGGACAAAAGGTTAGAGATTTTTAAACCTTAGTGTGTTAGAACATCCCTGGGCTAATGATGATTTTGTGTGTCTGACTTTCAGTAGGACTGCTTGAGAATGCCTTCTTTTCCAGGACAATATCGCATGAATCTGGATCAGTTTAAATTGAGAAAGATTAGCAGTTAGCAAGAGCGGTGTGCATATCAAAACATGGAAATAATTTCAGACAACCAATATAAGCATAGGCCTGTGTACACAAGGGAACATCGTTGACCAAGGCGAGCTGCCAACACTATCCTTGCAAGCGGATAAGACAAAATGACATACAGCTTCCTCACAACACCACCTGGAAAGCTATCACAACACCAGTTGTGTGGTGAACTATTGTATGCAGCGAACCTCTACACCAGGGTTGAATAATGGGTCAGTCTGTGGATTGTGCATGAGGTTATCTCTCTCATCACTTAAGAAATTTCCTTTTTCGGAGACAATAATATGTCTTGGATAAGGAAAGATCAACTGTTGACGAGACAGGCAACGAGTCGTTATTTAATTTGTTTTTCACTAAACGGACAAAGATTTTCGGTTTTGTACGTGGAATTGGAGGTCCTCTAATCGACCAATGCAGAAGAAGAACTTGCGGAGGTCCTGGTCTGCTACAAAACAGACAACGCTGCAATCAAGAAAGTGCGATTCATTTGCTTCGTTCAGGTTACTATGGACTTGAGAATGGTCAAATCAACACCCCTAAGTCACTTCATCGACTTAAGGGTGTTGATTTGACCGACTGATAAAAACACCGCATCGTGAGCGTTAGTTGGTGTCAATTATTTTTTCTGTTTCTTAGCAGACCGACCACCTTTTAGCGAGTTAAATTCTTATGGTGCCCATCATCAGTATATTCGTTAAAGTCAATTAGACTGCAGCTTAAGATGAATAATGTGTTATAGGTGAATATATCAAAGCCCCAGCACAGTTGAAACCGATCGCAAGTTCAATCTAGAATTCATGTTCCAGATGAATTGCCAGAAACACTTCATTTTTTTATAAGGATTCTTTCAGAGGGGGCCATTGGCTTGGATTTGAGTTAATATTTTCTGACATCAGCAACATTCTTTTCTGCTCGCGTTACATTAAGCATTCCGCATCAGCAGTTTGAATGCAGTAACATGTGTTCTTAGGTGGAGATCTTAAATTTTATCACAAACATTGCTTCGGTGCAACCTTTTTAGTTCTTTTTTTCATGGAAAGGGGATTATTGGCACGGAAAAAAATTTCATGATATGGGTGGACGTCTTAAACGCTCTACACTTTCAGCATATTAGCCAAAGAAATGCTAAGTAAAACGAAGGTTTTACATTACATTTAAATGCAAGAAGCTCTTTTCTCGAGATATTGCCTATGCATTCCATTTTTGGTATCATTCATTAAATCAATGTTAATGCAAAAACAATTCATTACTTTCGATGGTAATGCTACGCGTTATGACGTGTATAAGTGTGTGAATTCAATCCCAGTGATGCAGTTTTTTCTTAATACTGAGGCTTCGATCTTAATGTAGGGTTCTGCATCCGCGAATACTGGGCCTTGTGAAACGTTGTTTTGGTTCAAAATCAATTTCATATGACCAACCGACATTTTAACGTTAACTTACACACGAGCAGCATTCGAAAGCTTCTCCGAATAAAACGCTCGAGATGCCACAAGCAAATGTTCTTCAGATTAAAGGCAAAGGAAGAGAAATTCTAAACCTGCAGTAAGCCAAAATATTTCCTCTTTTGGATGCACACGGGAATGTTACCCTACTTATCGTAAGGTTTGAGTTTCAAACAGACCGGACCACTCTGACGAATCAATTTAACCCTTTGTTTTACATACTGCTGGCCTAAGTCTAATTAAAGAAACTTCAAGTAACTTTAGTCTTCTTTCTAGTCTCTTAAGCGAGTTAGCCGCATAGATGGCGCATGCCTCACTAGTCACTTCAATGAAGCGTTTTTTGTTCGCAAGTGTATACCCAGCACAGTGATCGAATAATGAGCAGGTCGTGTAAGTTTTCCTTTGACAGCTGAAACTGAAATCTCCAACTTTATTTTTTTACCCCGACTTGATAAGGAGTCTAAGGAAAGCAAGGTCATTCATAAGCCCAGTGTGGAAGATGTACCTGCAATCTAAACAAAGCAGAAGAAAACGTGCGTGACGTACACAATTACTGCCAAAATGACACACTGGTGAGGGTTTTACGCAAACGCTCCTTTGTTCAGATCCACGTACAACCTAGAGCCCATCTCAATATCAAAACAACAGAGATGTCAACACACTTCTGGTAAATTTGAGATGTGTGTACGATTCTCGCACTCAGCACACAACGAAGCATTCGAAAGTTCCCACTTCAATTCAATTGACGGCCAGTTTTCAAGTTCAAGAGCAAAGTACTTCAGCAAGCGAAACGTCACCACGCGCTAAACAGAAAACGTTTGCGCGTCACAGCTTCAGGAGGCAGACACGAGTCTTGAGTTTCTCACTCCTCCACTAATCGAATCTGCAGACT
The DNA here is from genome assembly GCA_955652365.1 of Eristalinus aeneus. Taxonomy (NCBI): domain Eukaryota; kingdom Metazoa; phylum Arthropoda; class Insecta; order Diptera; family Syrphidae; genus Eristalinus; species Eristalinus aeneus. The sequence goes on along the minus strand of OY019133.1, from coordinate 29,061,437 downwards.
GAGTCACTGCCAAAAATATACTCAGTCCCCTCCGCCTGAGATATGGAACTGCGCTTCAGGTCGCGTCACGTATCAAAACCTGCACGGAACAGAACACGAATCTGCACTTGACACAGTCTCAAGGTGATATCAGCCAGTGTGTGATGTCACCCCGAGACAACTCTCACTCTCCGTTGAATTCTCACTCCAACTCACTGTACACGGCTCTGGAACGATATTCACAGGCTGAGCTCAAATCATCCTTCGGGCGAAATATTCAATTGAAATATTTGTGGAAACAAAACTGTTGCCTTCGGAAACACAAATAAAACCACACACAACGCGGTCGAACGAAACACTAACCGTACACTGTGTGCGATGAACTCGGTGATAGATCGCGGCGCAGAACAATCGATCACGCGGCGCGTATGTACCCGCCACCACCACCAGCACGGCAGGTGGAGCCATACAAACCAGACGGATGCCCACAACGATAGCGTCGCGGTTCTAAAGCCGGGCGCAAAGCGAAACCCGAAGAGAATCGAACAAGCAAAGCGTACAAGCTACTCGTTTGTTTACGCAAAAGGCAGCGAATTATCAGACTGAATTGGGCATCGGACGCTGTCGGGCAGCGGCAGCTCTTATCAATGTTTGCTCGTTATGCACTCGCATTGAAGAGCTTGAGCACTCAGGTCTCTCCGATTCCGATTCCGGCCTCGTTTAATCGGCAGCCGGGTGACGTCACCCGTGTGTATATGACATCATAGCCACTGGTGCGTCGCCGTGTGAAAAGGAAACGGAATGAAATCTTAAACCGGTGCGGCGGTGGCGTCGAGGAGGCTTGCGAGTGCGAATTTAATTGAAGTGATTGCCGTCGACGCATGCAAATGGGTGATGTAATGGACGTCGACTCGTGGTTACATCAGTCGGTGGAAACGGGAAATTTGCATCCATCTCCGGGTTGATTACCGTGCGAGGGTTTCAGATAATGAGCACAACGCCACCGATGATGGAGTGTGTGCCAGTGTCGATTGGTCTCGTTGTCCGCTTTCGAATGCAAATTTGAGAGTGTATCTAATTTTGCACGAACTTTAACCCGTTTTCACGCAGCAGACTGAAGGGCCAGGGGAGGTCTTGTGATTTTCGCAGATAGCTTTCTCACGATCTGCAACCGTCCCCTAATGACTGCTGATGAATGCTGGAAGTGTTTGAGTTAATTGAGCGCAATGACGGGTCTGAGTCACGAACACCGGGCTTTGTGTGTGGTGTGAGATTTGGCGACTTCGTGCTGATGAATGTGTCGTTCAGTTAGAGCCGATTTCATTGTTTGCAAGTGCTTCGGGCTTGCTGAGATGTAAATTGACAGATAAAACCGTTTGACTTGGATGCGGCTTTAAAATGGAAAACGATTGCGAATGGATGAGTGTGTGAAATATGGCTAAGAGGTTGGCAATAGGGTGAGTAAGGAACGAGTGGTAGTCAACAAGCTAAGAGTGCTTATGGGACCTCCACTAATGCAGGTGGATGTCTCAACTAGTATTTTCCTTAATGCGTATGTCTAATATCGAATACCCAATCTGCATATCGAGGTGAAAAAAAAATTTGTCAAGAAGGTTGAAGTCACCACTTCCTTCCAACAGCTATAGGAGCTCTTTTTGAAGCTTGTCAGCAATAATGGAACAAAGGCAAAAATTGCGATGTCAATCCGTGATACTGGTTCTTACATTAGATGCAAATAGCAGCTTAATTATTTTCACCACCTAGCTGGTATCCTTAGTGTTGCACTAAGCACTTATTTCTTAAAATAATTTCTTTAGTGCTCCGGATCGATGTTCCTGATCAATATCGCACACTTTCACTTTAATAGCATCAATCGCCTCGACTGCCAGATTGATTTATGAGAAAAATTACATTTCTACCTGGCCTTCTGGTAGAAATTTTGGGTGCTTGTGTGCTCCTCCCTTACTACTATTGATAACGTCGGATATGGTATGACTACCGCCGAAAATATTTTTCAGAGAGTGGGCTACACCAACTCCTCACGGTCGGAGGGTGATCTTTAGTTACTTAGTTTTTTCTGCAGACCGATCACCGATGGGACCCGTAGTCGAAAAATTCAATTAGCAACTGAAGATGAACAATGTGTAAAAGTGATAGAGTGATCTTGTGCATTTAGTAGATGAACGTTGTAAGGCAACATTCATTTTTTTATTTCGAAAGTAAAGCCTTGTTGTGAGTAAGATCGACATTTTTTCAAGAAAGACTTTCGTTTTTATAAATCTTAAGGTTTGCCATCAAGAGTGGAAGACATTCTCATTCAAATGCTCGGCTCGAAAAGTGTGTATGAATACACTGCCAATTGCATTTATATTGTAGAGTCTCGCTGGCAACAGGCGTTAGTACATCAGATTCCTATTCGAGACTGAGACACTCCGACGACTGTATAAATAGTCTACAAAAATAACTGACCAGAAGTGCCACCTATGAGTTCACCTTTAATCTTGATCAATTTTTTCTGCTTCAGGAGTAAGAAACAAACAGTTGCACGATTAATATCAGGATGGATAGGTGTTTGACTTCTACACTTGTGCAGAAAGATGGGCAGTATTCGATCCTCCTGCGTAAACATTCCTTGCACATTTCGAACGGTCACTCGACCATTACTCGAAGAATCATGCGTGTAAAAATCAAGGCTTTTTATCAATGGATTCCTTTTCTGCCAAAGGAAATTTCAGAAACCCGACAGTGGTGTGTGTGTCATCGAAGTGGCGTAGTGGGTAGAGCGCAACGCTCACACGCCGAAGGGTCTAGGTTCGACTCCCAGATCAACACCAACTTTTCAAATTTTTTACGGCGCCACCTCTTTCGAGCTGCTGACAACACTCAAAGTGTAATAACTGTCTAAGAAAGCTTCTCAAATCTCGCCGTTCAGAGTCGGCAAAAAACTATAGGTCCCTTCTACTCGTGAGAGAACAGTAGCGCGCACAACATGAGTAGTTGATGAGCAAGCTAGGCGCTGGTCCCCCTTTGGACTGTAGCGCCAACAATTATTATTGACAGTGGTCAGTCGCTAACATTGAATTAGGGAACTTGTTATGCATGAAGACAACTGTTAGTCATGCTGTAAGGTGCTCTGCCTGGTCTTCTTGGAACCACATGTCAACCAAGTTGTCATCTGACCATATCGCCCTGAATCGACTTCCTCCACTAAATGACTTTTTGAAAATCAAGTGCTACCAATTGATTCCTTGCCCCTGCAAGTCATGGAAAAGATCAAAGGTGACGCCTTTTAACAATGAATGAGTCACTTCAATCGCGTGTTCAATTGACTGAAAACCAATGTACATACTGCCATCAAGAAAAGACAAACATACGACGGCTCGGACAGAGCACCGCTCTAGGCAGCACAAACTACAAGGGAATCAAGGATTTTTTTCTGCCCCTGATCCGCGGTAAATAAGGCCAACAATATCAATACAGAAATCGACACAGAATCACTCTTGCCAAACGACGTATCTTTGGGCTCGAAAAGCAATAGAGTAATATAGTCCTCGGTCGAAAGACTAAGCTGGCTTTGTAAAGCACCTTGATCATCCCACTCTCACTTTATGGTGCAGAAACTTGGACGCTTCTGAAAGCGGATGAAGAAGCTGCTCGCCCCGAAATAAGTTTTTTGTGCGATTTTTATTTATGTTGGTGGCATTTGGAGGAAAAGGTTCAACAACGAATTTTATAGGCTGTACGCCGGCATGCGAGCGGTGAAGCGTTTTCGGATTTTACGGCTGTAGAGCATATGGACACGACTGCTCCGGCCCGAAAAGTCTTCGCGTCCGAACCATTGGGACAATGCAACAGAAGACGGCCTAGGCTGAGATGGTCCACTCAAGTGAAGAAGAATCTTAACCAACTTGGAATTCACACTTAGAAGCAGCTGGCGATGGATCGTGCTGGCTGAAGAGACCTGTTTTTATTGCACCCCAGGTACACCCCGACTATTGCCCCAAACAAAAAGAAGAAAAGTCGATTATAAACGGCCGCAAGACATGATAAAGTTATTTTGTAGTGGAACGTAAGTAGAACTGGAGAACAGTCTGCACAGAGCTCTGGACACAGAGTAATGCCTTGAAGTTTAGTGAAAATCACTTATCCTGTTCAGTTTCAAAGAATTTTACAAGCAATCTGCCCGTTTTGACGCTATAACTTACCCGTAGCGTCGATGTTGCCTACTTCAAACCAAAAACGCCAGCGGGACGCACTTCCTGTTCAACGAAGATTGAACAGCGTTTCTGTCCCCATTGATGCCCTACAATCTGCTTAAATCAGCTCCCGAAAGTCTCACTCCCAGTCTGCTCATTCCTCAGAACTTAAAGAAGGCAAACCAAAATGTTGAGAAAACACCAAAGTCATGACTTCCCCTTCCATCAAAGTCAGTGCCAGCTCTTCCAGCGAGCTTTAAATCAAATCAGCAATGCCAGGATTTATTAGCTGAAGCCACAAACTCACACCAATGTGCATGTTTAAGCATCACCACGCATCGAGCACCCCCTCCGAGGAGGGTAGACCACATTTCAACGGGCCACCTTCCGCATCCCCACGCATGCAAGAGCGTGACGAAGCACAACTGCTAAGTGTCCGAATCCATTTGGATCAAGCGAATCCGAGCAGCCGCTGATTAGATTCCCTTCATCACAAATCCGTTCGATATCTGCCTCCGAGTGATTTGTCTTCCGACCAACAACCCTGTGCATCATTAATCCAAATCAAAGAGCCCCCACCCACCGCTCGGCTCATTACTTCTTTATCCCAGCCAGATACTCGAAACAAAAAGAGGATACACCCGACGAGAAGTTTGCAACTCTGGTCTGGCTCCCCCTCTGATCCATTTGCGGCGGATTCACTTCATTAGTCCGGACATAAATTAACCAGGAGACGAGGACGCAGAAGACATCTCCTTTTCGATACCTCGTGGCTTAGTGCATGGCATTCCCCGTGTCAATCACTGCTGCTCCTCCGCCACTTGCTATTCATCTCAAGTGCATGCCACCGCCCGAACGTCCGCCCAAGATGTGCGTGATAAATGATTCAGCGAGCGAGTTTGTGAATTCCATTCACTTCCACACCCCTTCGCATGCAGTCAGCCACTCGATGTCGTCTGATTCAGAACCCCCGCCGCTGCAATGGGGGCGTGCAGTTCGCATCAAGATCACCGAACAATAAACTATAAATCCATTTCTTTTCGAACTCCTTGACTGCAAATGACTGAGTGGCTGGCGCTCGGGGACGGGGAAATATTTTCCGCACTCACATGTAGTGAGCGGCTGCGGGAATCGCTTTCGGTTGGATTCGCGGGCACGTTCCTCTGCCACGTCAGGGAGCACAAGTAAGTGGAAAAGTTTTCCGAAAAAGCGTGATGACTGCTGGCAGAGCAAAAGATTCCGGCACCGTACACGCACACGGAAGTTGACGAGATAAGTCTCTTTTGCACTTCTTTGCATGTACTCCTGCAGAGCGGTTGTCGCTGGCCGCCTTTTGTCTCATATATGTCGAAACTTGAACCTGGCTGGGCGTGTGGTGGGCCTCCCCTCGACGTGCCCCAGGTAAGCGCCATGAAACACTTGGACTTCCAGGCACGTTTGCGCCAAATTTCTGATGAAGAAGGTGTTTGCCTCTGGATGTCATGCAACGTACGTGATGGGACCTAATGAGTTATTAAGAGGTTCATTCCGAGGCTGTTTCTTTACACGTAGTCGTAGTTACAAATACTGGAAGGGAGGGGACGTAGCTGATGATGGAGAAATAATAAAATATGTTTGGGGGGTGCTCGCGCTGAAGTGCAAACGCCAACATGTCGGTCTGATTGCCGTGCGTGAAGCTTTCTTTCATCTCGTGACAGCTGTTTTCAACAGAAAAACTTACCCCAGGCGAGGAGACGGGCGAGGGAGGAGGAAACTTGTGGAGATTCCAGAGCGAGGTGATGGATCGCGAAGAATGCGAGGACATTCACGTCGCCGGAAGTGTGCGGGATTATTGTTTTCTTGGAAGTGGATTTTGATACGTCTGCCGGATCAATGCTGGTTCACCGGATCTTAGGAAATCGATCAAAGGGCGATTTGTCAAACTCTCACTTAAGCGAAGGCGAAGCGTCAAAATAATTCAAATGATGTGCTCTCCAAGAAACTGGAAAGTCCCCGAAATTATGAAGATGGCAGGAAAGTAGTTAAGACTCCAATGGCTCCTTGGAGTCTTCGCCGACACCACAATCCGAAAAGATGATCTCGTAAATCCAGTAAGAGCGGTTAATACACAGCCTCGCCGCCTGCAGCGCTGGCACACCCATAAATCTCCCGCTAAGGTGACAAATTAATGCGACACTAAGCGAACAAATAAACTCCCAGGCTACAACGCACAAGGTCGGACAATTAACCGGCGAAAGTGCCCGCTGCCCGTGCCCTCCCTCTGCAGACATTTTTAAAACCAAACAAACAAGCTGCTTAAAACGCCACACCGCCACAACCGTTCGCAGAAGAAAAATGTCATCGCCGAAAATAATACGAAGCGCCGTGCCATGTGCACGAAGCGCCATCGCTGCCGAGAGCGAATCTACCCCCCAGATGCAAACATGTGGCACGATAAATTTTTTTTTTTAAAGGATTCCTTGTTTTCTTCTCTTGTTTCTGCTTAATTCGCACCTCACGTCCGGGGCGTGCTGGGCGCACCGCCCATTCGCAGAAATCGCATTTTAATTTCTGCACGGTAGTTAATCATTTTTTGCCCGGCTCGTGCAGCATCTGTTAGCCGCACTTGCGCTAAGAGGAAACCAATTAGGGTCAATCATGTGCGGGGCGGTGATATTTCATCCCCATTAGCAGGTCGACAGGGTTTGCATCCGATTTCGTATGCCGATGCGAATCCGTGACCTTGTAATTAGCGTCGCTTTCGATGGGAGATTTCCGCAGTGTTGCCACGGCCGTGGCGGGGTGTTAATTTCGCTTCTGGCGGTGGCAAGCTGCGATCATTTTTCAACTTCTGACAGTGCATGCCGGCTTATGTGCGCATCGTATGTCATTGTGTGCTGTGCCCTCCATTTGACATCTTCCAATGACGGCGATCTCTGGCAGTGGCATTTAAAATTCATTCATCTCCGACGGCGTTGGCGAAATTTATAGCCATTGGCGGTGTCACCTTTGAATCGATTTTCATTCATAAGTCTTAAATGTGCGCCAGACGAGGAGGTGGAAGGTGGTGGGGAGAGGGGCTTCTCAACCAGCCGCAAGTTGGCATAAATTCAAGAGAAAAACGCTGAATTCCCACCATCACTTCAACAATGGCGAGGGGATTTATGAAATATGAAATGCTTGTATGCGGACAGTGTGTGTGGGCAAGAAAGGGTACATGTTGATTTTTTATTTCAAATTGTAAGCGAATGTAATAAAAAAAAAACTTTGGAATGGACTGGAAACTTTGGAAAGATTTAAGTTAGAATTGAAAAGACATAATTTTAGCGCAAATATGGGACAGTGTGAACGGGGCAAAGAAATCTATGAGAAGGGGTAATAATTGTACAACTGGCAGGGTGCTATATGGCAACAAAAATTTGTTTAAAATCTCAACAATTGGAAAAAAACAACGGTTGGAACGGCAGACAACCGTTCAAACTTATTTAAGGAAAACACGTCTCTTTGTAGAGTTCTGAGAAAAAAGGACTGGATGTAGCCAGCTGAATAGGCCTAGGCGATTAAACTTCAAATTCACATCGAAGAAAAATTTCATGGTGGGTCTTCAGACATTTTGTACTTATGTCCGACCGTGTAAAGAAACTTCCAGAAAGTTTTTACAAAAAACATTTTTAACCAAATGTCTTAATGATTTGTATTCCGACATGCTCCTGGGACGGTTACAAAAATACAATTTTCCTCCAAATTCACCCATTTTTGAGTCATCTTCAAATAAATTCATATATTTAATGTTTCTAGGACGAATGTAGAAACAGGTGAATGAGTAAACAGACGAATGAGCAAACAGATGATAAATCGAACAGACGAGTAAACAAAGAGTCGAGTGAGGGAACGGACGAGTATGCGAACGGACCGGTGAAAGAACAGATGAGCCAACCGGCGGGAAAAAGAACAAACAGACGAATGAACGAACCAACGAATGAGCAAACAGACGAGTGAGCGAAGAGGCGAGTATATAACTAGATTTATGATTGAACAAGCGAATGAACAATAAAACGAGTTATCGAAAGGATGAGTAAACGAATAGACGAATGTATGAACAGTTGAATGAACGAACAAACGATTGAACGAACAGAGAGCGAAAAGACAAGTGAACAAAGAGTCGAGTGAGCTAACGGACAAGTATGTGAACAGACCGATTAATGAACAGAAGAGCCAACGGACAGAAAAATTAACGAACAAACAACTGAGCAACAAGACTAGTAAATAAACAAACGAATAAACGAACATTTGAATGAACGAACAGATGGCTGAACAAAGAGATGAGTGAACAAGCACACGAGATAGCAAAGAGATGAAGAAACAAACAGAAGAATGAGCAAACAAAGAAGCGAATGAACAGAGGAGTGAGCAGATAAATGTGTAAACGAACGGACGAATAAGAAAACAGACGAGTTAGCAAAGAGACGAGTTTGAATTAACGAACAGATGAATAAATGATGAGTTCAATGAGCGAACAGAAGAGGGAATAATCGAACGAGTTAGCGAAGAGACGAGCAAACGAACAGGCGAATAAGCGAAAAGACGAGTTAACGAACAGATGTCTGAGCGAACAGGCGAGCCCATGAACAGACAAATGAATGAACAGAAGAATGAACAAAAATACAGCTGACAAGTGAAAGTATGGACCAACACACCTTCAGCTCTAAGACCAATATACGATCATACAGTTCATAAGGGAAAGGAACTGTTAAGCCGTTTAATAGAAAAAATCTATTCATACCCGATCATCGGGGTTTTTGGAACTGAACACAAAATAAACTTTACACGCTAAATGTGTATGTTCCTGCAATCGAAGCAAGGAGACGTGAAAACTACAAACTTCGATTTTTAGTAATTTCGCCAGACAAATATTAATGCCTTAAAAAATAGGCTCTCAGTATTTGGTATAAGATTATAATCATTTTCGATCATAAACTACATAAATAAATCACTCAATAAGACTTGGGACATGTAGGGGGCGCCACTAACAAATAATTAATTTAAATTCATTTTTTAAGGGCGCTCTCTGTATGCATATCCCAGGATTCATTGAGTGTTGTGTTACTGAATGAAGCGATAGTCTACAGGTGGACCAGTGCCCAGCTTGTTCATCAACTACGTTGTGCGTTGTGCGCGCTGCTATTCTCTCACGCGTAGAAGTGACTTACATTTTTTTGTCGACTCCGAACAGCTAAGTTTTAGAAGCTTTCTCATAGACAGTTGGATCATTGTAAATTTGAAAAATTTTTGATTATATGAAACCCCCACGTTTCTTTCAATTTGCGGTAGATTAAGACACGTTTCAAAGCAAAAGAAGACAAGTCGACGTGGTCATCCAACTCTGCACTTGAACCCATACCTGCCAGTCAGATTGTTTATCGTCCCATCCTCACAACGAAACAGGGGCTTATATAAATCAACAGCAAAACGACCACTCACGAAGGTCACAGCGCTGCCCCACTGATGGTTTATTAATTACATGCAAATGCCCGTGCTCAATTCATGTGTCAGCTCGACAGACAGAGAGACGGAGAGACAGCCAGGCACTCCCAGTATCCCCCCGTCCGGTTCTATTCACTCAGCCAATGACCCGCTTAGGCCTCCATTCCAGGCCCTAAACAAACCGAGCGGTGACGAGCAGTTATTCCCGATTTAGCTTCCAGACGGACTTGACTGCTTGTCATTTCTAAAAGGGTAGCAGTCTCTCATATCCCGCGCCCCACTCTTCGCCAGCCTGCAGCACGCCATTGTAGTCGTGCTTGGATATTCTCATTTGGTACTTCACCTCCACGCTCGTGCATTCATTCATTCATTCATTTGTCAGAAATGAGGATGAACACTATTATTGTCGTTGCGGCGATGGCCGTCAAACCCGGCTGCTCGCGTGCGCTATTGTGTGTGTGGCTGTGCGGAGAAGTGTCACGACAGCCTTGCATGCAGGTCGTGTCGGGGTGGGGACGTTTGTTCAGTGCTGCATCTGAAGTGTTTGACAGATCTAGTGACCTAAATAACCTAATTGTGCACGTTGTGTGCGAGCGAGTGAGAGACTTTGCTGCATGTTGCATTTGCCGAGCTCTACGTCTGCTTAATGTGCACAACAGGGGTTAATGTGGCGTATGAGGGTTTGCAATCGTTTGAGGCGGCTTTGAGACGATGCTGTTGTCATATTATCGATCCGCAATTGCAAGCGGTTCTGCTTGGGGGTGCGAAGGAGTAGATGGTTGACATTTTTCTATGCTGAGGCTTGTGTTGAAGTACTTTCCAGTGCCACTTTTCTTTCAACTTGAAATTTGGAATGCTGAAAAAATCACACGAGTTGACCACTCAGAAGATGTGGGACTGCCTTCTAGAAGAATAAAGAAAACTTTGTATGGGCCTTAAAATCGTTCCAAAAGACATTTTCCAGCAATGCATTTGAATTTGCATTGATTTAATGCTAATGAAATACACATTATCAAATAAATTTCTTGCGAGGGTGTATGTGGCTAAGGAATCTTAAACAAGGGCTTGAATAAGATGAATAAAGTGTGAAAAGGATGCCAATTACAAAATACGTAAAACAAGTTGATTAAAAAATTGGGTGACACTACAGTCACAGATTACATGATCATGCGACAGTCCACAAGGGGAGCAGGGCCTAACTTCTTTACCAACTACTCATGTTTCGCGCCCTACTGTTTTCGCACGAGTAGAAAGGACCTACAGCCAACTTCGACCGGCGAAGCTTTTATATAAGCAGCATGTTCTCTATGATAGTTGCCAGCAGCTCGAAAGATTTGGTTCCGTGAAAAATAGGTGGTGTTCAGAACGGGAATCAAACCTGGACCTTCGGCGTGTGAGTGTCGTATTCTACGCACTACACCACGCGACCACACTGGTTGCTATTCTTGATTTTAATTTAAGCCAACTCACACGGGCCCCTGCTACATTCGATTGTGGATTAAGGGCTGTTAAAATAAAGGCGATTCATTATCACAAATTGTCTTTGACATCGAGTAGCGAATTTCCTAAGGTTAACTGCTGTAGTGTAAAGCATCCATGTTCTCATTGATTTCTTCATTTCCAGCACTCCTTAAATTTCATCATTCATCAGATTCAGCCTGACCGGAACTACAGGACTGGAACTGAAACCGTAGCTCAAGTAAGACTGGAACCGTAGCTCCAGTCAGACTAGAACCGTAGCTCCAGTCAGACTAGAACCGTAGCTCCAGTCAGACTGGAACCGTAGCTCCAGTCAGACTGGAACCGTAGCTCCAGTCAGACTGGAACCGTAGCTCCAGTCAGACTGGAACCGTAGCTCCAGTCAGACTGGAACCGTAGCTCCAGTCAGACTGGAACCGTAGCTCCAGTCAGACTGGAACCGTAGCTCCAGTCAGACTGGAACCGTAGCTCCAGTCAGACTGGAACCGTAGTTCCAGTCAGACTGGAACCGTAGTTCCAGTCAGACTGGAACCGTAGCTCAAGTAAGACTGGAACCGTAGCTCCAGTCAGACTGGAACCGTAGCTCCAGTCAGACTGGAACCGTAGCTCCAGTCAGACTGGAACCGTAGCTCCAGTCAGACTGGAAATGTAGCTCCAGTCAGACTGGAACCATAGTTCCAAGAGATGCCAAATTAAAGGTGAGCAGCAAGAGTTGAGGGGGAACGAGCTCATTTAAAGAGCGAGCGAACTTCTGTTGCGCCAGAATGTGGGTACTCGTCAAGCTGTCACTTTCCGTGAGGTTCCCTCAATACCTGGGTCTAGTGGACCATCGCACCAAATGGACTAACGTTTCAGTTATCGCCAATAAATGTGCTCCAGCTGTGACTAATCCAGGCGATTTATAAATCCAGATATTGAGTAGCCGCCGACACAGTTTTCTCTAACACAACATGGCCATCCGGCTGTCCCATTAAACAGTAAACTTTAAATTCCACCGGATTACGCTGCATGGTTATGAAGCGTTCGCTCAAAATACACTTACTCGATTTTAAAGGAGTAAAACTTTTCCATTCAAACAACGCTCTGGATATCTGCGCACATAACTTATCTCATTCAAAACCATCCCCCAACCCCACCAGCAAAATAGACTTGTCCATCTCCCCAAAACTAATCCCACACCATCCGCTTTACCACAATCAAAACGTCCCACTTCTGATCGACTGCCATCCGAGAGGGTTTGGAACAGTTGGGACACCCGTCGACTGGGGTGCCCTCCGCTTCGGCTAAATGCCACCTAATCTCTGCGACAACGAATTCACCTGTCAAACATAAATCCGTCTGCCCCGAGAAAAAACCGCATGCTTGTTTTGTGCGAAACATGAATATGTCCACGCTGGCGACCGAGGAAGGGTTGCGGTCGTCATGCCACGCGGGAGCATAGGGCGAACTGGATAGGTAAACATGCAGGGATTTATTTTCAATTGCCACATCGACATGCATTCAGGGGCTTACGTTCGCCAAAGCCCAAGCCGAAGCCGAAGCCAGTGTCTGCAAGAAACGCGCAATCGGGTGTGGGGAAACGTGAAACTCTAGGCGGCCGCAAAGCTTGTGGTCGGTGGCGGCGTTCGTTGACGTGGCGCAATGAAATCTGAATGCAGATGGGGTTCTTGGTCTCACAGGTCTCTAATTCAACGCTGCCTTCTTTGAGCCAGCTGCACTGAAGGAGTGCAGGACGACGGCAATCCTTTTGCGGGGAATTTATGATTTTTGCGGGGTGCTTTTGTAAGTGACGTAGTCTGCCTGACATGTTTTGCGTTTCAAAACAAATAATCCCAGTGACTGAAGTTGGGGATGGTGGTGGGGAGAAGGCAAATGTATGTTTTCCAATTCATTGGTTGGCAGATGCACAGTATTGAAATGCGAAGCCATTAGGAGTAGATTGTGCAGCATCCGAGATTCTCAGCACAGATGCACAGAGGTCGGCTGGGACGGGGCGGCAAAGAAAGACGATCAAATGTATTGTCAAATAAAGGCAATGGCGTATAAATCTCAAAGATTTCGACGAGGAATTTGGGGAAATTGGTTTCGATTTGCAGCCCGAGAGATTGCTGTGTGCTGGCGAAACAGTGATTCAATGCCTTTGTCAGCAGAACAAGCAGCAAATATATGCCAGTGGTAGAATCAGAAACGGGAGTGTGGGGGATGCATGTGTAATGATGCAACACAGGGAGAGAGTGCTCCAAGAACGAAGTACCTCACTTCGTTTGCTCCCATTGGAAATCTGCGATAACAATCCCAGCATTCAGCATCTGTTTGGCTATACACTTACGCACAATTGAAGAAGAAACTGCTCAGAGGTGAGTCATTGTGAAGGGGAACGACTGCTGTATATTAATTCCTTCTGCCTGGTGGAGCATTTCCATTCTTCCGGTGGGTGAGTGTCTCGTATTTGGGGTGAAAATTGAACGAGGTTGGATGTCGGGTGCAATGTTTTTGATCCTACCTTTCATGCACATGGAGGAGGGAACAAAAAATATTTAAAGCTGAATGGAGGATGGATCAGTCCATCAATAACTGACTAAGGTTAAGATTAGCGACCTACATTTCCTCTGATTATCTGTCGCTTCTCGAAGCAGATGAGAGGACCAGGAAGGAAGGTGTGAGTGTCCTCATGTCGCCTTTTCCCACACTTCATTTGTAACCCAACCCTAAGCTCGCACCCATATTCCACCATCAGGTTAGCAAATTACACAACCGAGTTCATTCAAAGATGGGAATTTTTCGCCGTCACCGGCATCATGAGACTGTTCGTTCGTTTTACGGCCCCATAACGTTTTAAAGCACATAAACCACTCGGGAATTAGCCGCCCGCCAGTTTATTGATTACTTCGATCGTCAAACTCAATCAACGCCCATAAAGCGTGTTAACCATTCGAAGCATGCATGCATCAAATTCGCCGAAACAATCCCCTTTAGCCATTCGTCACAAGCTGCTTGAGACGCTCGGGGCGGACACGCTTATCTGCACATCGGCGCTGGTCGTTGGAGGTAGAAGAGTGGCTCACTCTCTGAATTTGCGTTGACAAGTATCACTTGACCCCAGTAACGCCCTCCGCGACGACAGTCACGTGTGTGCGTCTGTTCGCAGATACGCCGACCACTAATTAAAACCTCGTCCCGAACACTGGAGTTCGGGTAATTCAATTACACGTCATCCGGCGAGCACTTCGTTATCATCACTCGCTGCCAATCCACCCCCTTTCTATGGGAGCCAGTTGTTTGTTCCACGCACACATGCTTTGCATCGTTTGTCATTTGAAACATGTGCCGCAGAGGCACTGGACATCATCGGAGATACACCCAGGCGAGCGGCTTAGGCGAACGGCTCAGGCGAGTGGCCCAAGCACACTGAACGAGTGAAAAGTCGCCTCTTCCGCTTGGCGTTGACCTTATTCCACGACGGGGGCACGCACACACACCCGAGCACATGGAAAGTCAATTCCATTGTTCCAAATACTTCTGGCCGCGAGGCTTCCGTGCATAATGAGCGATTAAGGAGCAATCAAAATTGAATTTCGTTACACGCTGGTGGGCACGAATGCGGAGCCGCCGCCTGGACACAGAGCGTTCGAATTGGAAATGCCTAGTGATGTGTGCCGAATGGGCGAGCACTCCCTCGTTTGTCATCCGAGAAGTGCGCTCACAATGCAGCGCAAACAACAAGCGGATGTCGCTGGGTCCGGTGCGGAATGCTTCAATGCGAGTGGTTTTACGACGACGAGGGGCGACCGTGTTTTGAGGCATTGATGCGAATTTTTTGGGAAATTGCTTCCGAGAGGTGTGTGAATTTGAGGAAATCTCTTCTGTTGTTTGCAATCACTGACAAGTCACACTCTGGTGGACAATGGGCGTTTTGGAGGTGGAACTCCCAAATTTATTTCGGAAATTCAAGCTGTGGCAGGAAGGGGAACAGGTTACTTTGGGGGATGGGCGGACGGGTCACGGGTTGGCACAGCGTCTTGCAGCACATAAGTTTGATGTATGGAAAGCGGGAAAAGAAAGAGGTTGGTGCGTGCCCACTGAGAAAGGGAATAAGACAGATGAGGGACAGGGGGTATGAAATCAATGAAGTCCTATGTAGACTGAAGAAAATCAGCTGGAGGGCGTTCCAACAGTGCTAGGGTGCCATTTTCAACTTAAGGGTATAGATCCTGTTTTGATATAGTTTTTGGTTTACAAGGAAAACGTGACTTAAGCGGATATACTAAAAAAGCTGGTCAAATCTATGTGGTGAAGGCTGGGCAAAAATATGACTCAACTCATCTCTGTGTTGTTTGCCGACTGACAGGAAATGCAGACTTAAATGGCTTCGTCTTCAACAGAGTTCCTTGTGTTGCTTATGCCTCGTATAAGATCTTCTTTGGGGTTTCGTGTGGATGTCGAAGATTTTCCTAAAGAATCTGATGTGTCCTAGGTACTGTATGCTCGGAGGCCAGTAAAATTATGTCTTTTATTGCAGCAGATCCTGAGAATGACCAAATTGATTCTAGCTACTAATTTGTCGAAATTAGAGCGTGTAAAGGGTCTGCTATAAGCAGTCCTACCAAACTTCTGAGATTAGAGCTCCGATGGAGATTTTCCACTCCGGAAAGGTTGCATCTTATCTAAGGGTTTCGATCCGGCGAAGGCCTTCCATGCCTCTTTATTGTCATCATCGTCTAGGCAGTTCCCAAGGCACGCTACCAGGGCTATTGGCTAATCTAGGGAACATTACTCAGATTTAACGAAATAAGCAAGCTGCTCATGCGCTTCCTGGCATCGGAATAAAAGCAGCTAAAATGGATTTGGACAAGACCATCTATTAATATGCTGTCATAACAACATCGACGTTTCATCTTTGAGAGGCTGAAGGACTCAGTCTTTCTCTAAGGAACAGCAACATCAGTCTCGAAATCAAACAATTTCGCAATGTGGGCTAGACAGGCACCGATGTAATTGAACGCGTTGTAATTAGAAGATTCAACGACGAGTTCTATTCCCCTTAAGGAACCATGCCCCTTTGTCTAGGTTCTATGGCTACATCACCTACACCATCGCAAAAGCAAAATAGTCTTCCAATTCAAACCAAAGAGGCAGCAAAAATTTCGACAAGTCCAACAAGTGCAGTAAGTCCACCAAGTCCTCTTTCAAGATGGCGCACACAAGCAGAGAAACACCTTATTCAACTTGATGGCAGACATTGGAAGCTGGCGAAAAATCTGCCAGATGGAGAGGCATTATAGTTCACGCCCAGATGTCCCCTGAAATGCAGGAGCATTCTAAAAAGAAGGCTTTTGACTTGCCTACAATTTGTATCGCTGTTAAGGTGAAACCAGACGTTTGGAACAATCGCTGGAAAATATTCACCTCTCTGGCAGTTACCGGTATTGTCACAGTATTTTTTTTTTTTTGGTTTTTGTTTTTGAAATCACTTCAGGAAACGTCTTGTACTTGGGAGATATTTTAGAGTTAAAGTGACTTTGTCCAAAAATTGCTGCCGGCCTGTTATTCCCTTTCCTGTTTGAAAGCAAGGATAGGATGTCTAGTAAACGCAACGATTTTTTAACTGAAATAACCTGTAGGATTGAGCAGACTTGACAACCCACAGATTTGAAAAGTATAGTGGATCATTGGGACCTTTAGGGTACACAGAGTTTTTCTTCTTACTATGAGCTTGGCTTGAGTTGAAATCTATCTCGCTTAGGAACAATTGAAAAAGTATCCTGTATACCTCAATCTTGCTATCGGCACTCAAGTATTTCAAAAACAGAGAAGCTGACATATCGCCGAAAGTTTGTGTTATGCGGACATCTAACTTTCTTCAAGTCATAGAGTGCTACTATTTACGATGAAGGATTTAGCACGCCCTGCGCGGTTTAATTTTTTTTTGTTTGTTTTGGGTTATGACCATTTTCTCCTCAGTTATTAGTTTCTCTTGTTCTGTTGGACCTTCTAATCTCAAGTCTTTTCCTAAGCCCACAAATATGGTTTTGCTTTGAAGCATGGGAATTGACTCGGATTTCTTTGAATTATTCGAATTTTAGCAACTTTTCATTTCTCGAACTTAGTCAAACATCAGCTTAAATCGACTGAGGTCTTCGTTGCAAGTAGGTATTGAGAAAAATGCGCCCTCGCTACGATCCCGGATTTTGTGAAAAATAAGTTCCACCAGAAGCTGTGATCTCAGTTCCTGCAATTGAGTAGGTATTGAGAAAAATGCGCCCTCGCTACTATCCCGGTTTTTTTTTTAAAAAACTAGTTCCACCAGAAGCTGTGATCTCAGTTCCTTCAATTGATCCCCTCCTACAATGCATAACCAATCCTTGCAAGTGACTTTCTTTTCAATTCTCATTCGATCTGTGCCACTTGACTTTCATAGTGAATTGTAACCTCATCTTCTGTGTACAAAATTTTAGCCAAGATCGACACCCATGCCATGGGAACCACAGTCGGGGCAATCTTTGATCCCATCTACACTTGAAAGCGTTTCCTGCACTCAGTTGCAGCAGTTGCCAACACATGTCAGCAAAACGCACTTAAACCGGTGTCCCAGTGGAGTCTGCGTCAACTTCCTCCTCAGCCAACTGCGGAGAAAGCTATTAACAGCTACCGCGAATGCACATCATGTACTTCAAGAACAAACGACAAACGGTTAACTGACAGCAGACAACAAAGCGCATAAACAGGCCTTCCTCCCCGACCGGATGGCACAGCAAACAGTGCTCGCATTAAAACTGCAAAAATAGCCACCCACAAAGTAAACGCCACTTTCATGCACAATCCTTCAAAGGAAGAAATGTCCTGTGTTTCGCTATTATGACGTTGCGTCCATTCAACTCGCCACAACCCCACTCGTCGGCCTGTGGCATTTCATAAATTGGATTACAAGCACTCAGTGACGGTGCAGCATTGCTCGGGCGTTGGATAAGTGACAGGCTTGCGTTCGTCGTCGACAGTCTAAATCGCCTTAAAAAGAAAAAAATATACCACGCCGCTACCACACCGGATGCCCCGTGACAGTGGAGTTCCGTCTCCAGCGCCTGTGGCATCTGTTCAAAGAGTTGCTTGTTGTTTCATTCACCGAAAGTCGACTCCTTGAGACGGTCATTATCATTCAAGGGTTCCTCTTTCATATTGCTTCGGCTTTGTCCCCGGCTCCCCCGCACCATGCTGGTAATTATGTCAAATGATTGCTTTGACGGCGACATAACTTGGTTCGTCCGTCACGTCTCTGTTGTGTGGGAAATGTCTTCAGTGCGCGTTCCCCTCCACCAAACATTGATGACTTTGACAAGATGGGCGTGCGAGTGGACAAATTCAATTTGAGAGCGAGATCCTCTTGCCAGATACGACAGTGACTGCAGCTCTGTTTCAGCTCCGATAAGACGGACATTTTAGTGCCCACAGTGAGCAGTACTCTTTAATGGGGCCTCGGGTGACAGCGGACTTTAGTGCGTCAACTTTGTACCGCAGAATGACCTCAGTTGACTCACAGCACACCCCTTTCATTGAACCTTGTCCCGCAACTGGATGGCCTTGTCGTCGGAAACTCAATCTCCTTTCGAATGCATTAAGAACAATCTTGTTTGCTTGCATACCGCAAAACCACCGGGGACCCCGGCAAAACTTGTTTTTCGCTCGCACTCGCACCGCCACAGCCCGCCGCCTCCGAGTGAATTGTCTTATCCCGCAGTATTTTGAATAACAAATTGCTGGAATATATCGCCAGCTTAAATCTCCTGTCGTTGGGGACACCGATAGCGACTGCTGCTGCATTTTAATACTCATCAAATGGATGAGGGATTTGCTTGTCTATTCATGGACTCGAACGGAGCTTGTGCGCCATGAATGGCAGGGGATACGGTGAGTGCGGCCATAAACAGTTGCGGCTGATAGCAGATAGCTTCGGGTGGAACTGCTTTAATTTGCAAGTTATAGCGGAGAGCGTTTAATGTGCCACGAGAGCGGAGAAACTTGCTCTGGTGCTGAGCGCTGTATGCGATGTGGTGACACATCAGAGGGCATTTGAATAATTCTTGAGTTTGATTTATTTATCAATTCCAGTTGAATAGAGTTCTGCGGTTGACGCTGCAATAGCTGGTGATGTCGGTTACGTTGTAGTGGGAGAAGTTAAAGACTGCTGCATTTGGTTGCCTCGTGTCCGTTTTGGAGTTCGAAGAGCGCCACCGAGGGATTCAAAACGAATGTTTTCTTTCAAATGTGTTGAAAATTCACTGATGGCAGGGAATGTTCGCTGAATGGAGCAACTGTTTCACCATTTTGGAAATAATCAAATTTCTCATGAAGTTCAGAGGAGTTCTTGCCAATTTGGAAGCACTTGTCAAACTCTTGACTGTGTTACGAGCCATCTGCAGATGAGATGCTATGACAAATATCTCTGTTTGAATTCAGTACGACACGGGGGAAGTTTACAGTTAATTCAGCATGTGTGATGGAGTTGTTAATAAACCAACCAAGTTTTTGTACAAAATTGAAAATATTTGGCGACGTGCTGTCCTTGGCAAATGTTCTTTGACTTCACAGGTTTTTCATAAGAGGACTTCAGGTTTAAAGCTGAACAAATATAGCATCATTTAACGATCATATTCGAAAACGGTTTATATTGAGCTCCGGCATTTTTCTTCTTTGTGTAGCGCTTCAGTCGGAAGTGGACCTGTGCCTCAGCCAACGTGCCTCTCCAGCAATCACCATCTCTCGCCAGTTGCCTTCAGTTGCACACTCCAAGTAGTTTGAGGTCCTTCTTCAGTTGTGTGCGCCATTCCAGGCTAGGCCGTCCTCTGTTTTGTTGTCCCAATGGCTTGGATTTTAAAACTTTTCGGGTCGAAGCAGTGGCGTCCATGAGCTCTGTATGGCCTAGCCATCTTAAGCATTGAAACTAAAGAAGCTTGACCAGTCACATACCGCCATTATTTACAAAGAAAATTAATGCAAAGTACGTGTATCTAACCAGTTGGCTTATGTCCAGCTTCTGCGGCGCTTATATCTATTAATGCGAGTCCATAATAGATGACGAAAAGGTCGCTACAAGCTATTTAAATTACCTGATTGAAAAATGGAGTCAATGACCAGTGGCTACGAATCTCTTTCCCACATCTGTGCTCTGAACAAAATCGTTGGAAAAGGCATTCAGAGTTTGAAAACGTTAAAATCACCACGAAAAGTTATTTCGACGTTCTCAAAATATAATTAGTTGCAGTCAAATAACGTGGGAGAAAAACTCACCACTTATAGAAGGTATGCATACACCTAGGCGTAGTTAATGTTTTGTCTAAGCTGAGGGTAATTTCCGAGTATTGGGACATTAGCTTGCTGGAACCTCCTTCCCAACAGAAACTAATTGAAACACTTGAAAAAAGGATGAATTTGTTGGGTTTGCACCATAGCTTAATCCAGTAAAGTAACTTTACGGGAGCAATAGAAAGTGGAACGTGCGTGGCTCGCGGTTTTCAGTTAAAACTGATTTCTCTATGCAACCTTAGTGCTTTTATTTAAAAACTGTAGGACGGTGCATGGATTCCATTTATTAAAATGAGTGCATCGTACTTTGATTTCATATGAGCTAAATCGCATTGGTTTGGAATGATAGAAATGGTAGAACTACCATACTCGTCATCGTCAATTGCAAAATCTTTAGATTCCTCAGCCAAGATCATCTGTCCTGGGATAGAGACAAATTTCGATCAGAGCATCCAATTTAAGGAAACTCAAAAGAGCATGATTGTGGTGTAGATAGGGGACACAAGTGAATGGAGACCTCAGTCGAATTTTAAGACACCATAAAGATGAGTACAAAGACATTCAATCTTTTAAAGCAACCATTGAGACGCTGTCTATTTATTTTGTTTGTAATTGACGCGTACTAAAATGATAAATTGGCACTCTTAAGTGACCAGGGCCGACCGAAGGAATAGAGGCACTTCTCTCGAAATTATAACCGAAATCGACTAGAATTTCATTTTTTGACCGCAAAAGAAGTCAGATGTATTTTGGCCTAAGTTTGAAAAAATACAAAAATTGCATTCGGAGTAGACCTTGTCCATAAAAGGAAAGAGCTGTTTGCCGCTGTGCAAGAAGGCGGCATTCCTTTGATGCCGATTCTTATTGTCTGTTTAGTAAACCTTAATTTGGTGTCGAGACAGTTTCTGATGATTCATTGCAAGGTGCCACAAAAAACGCCTACCAAGGCAGATATCTACGTTCTCATAAACTGACCGATGACTAAAGACGCACGACATACCTCGGATTGCGGGCCGTGTGAATCGTATTCTGCACATAAGTCATAAGAATGTTATCTGCGTGATAAATGTTCACCCTGGACAACAAAGACAACTGTGATTGTGGTTGAAACTTGTGTTGGCCACAGTTTCAGAGCACTTAACAGAACTTTCTCTGTTATTTAATGACCGTCGAGGAAATTCAATGTCACTCGTAATCAGCGAAAATCAAAAACTAGACTAAATGGAGACTTTGGTCACTGGATGTGGTTTAAAGAGGAAGAATACTGTTCGGAGAAGTGACGGCCTTCATCGGGATCCACAGTGTGCCCTCTTGGGTAAGAGCACGGTTCAGAGCGCCGATTTGATGCCGAATCCAAAAAATCCATGGAAAACATGCTCTCAAGATCTCTACACGCGCTTAAATTTCAACTTCTAATTTGTACGACTTAATTTCTGCCGTCAGTAATCATCAATCAGTGAGAAGAGCATAGCAATTCAAACTCATAACCTGTCCGTGAATCAATTGCTTCAGAGTTGATTGACTCAAGTGCCCTCCCCAGAGTTCTGTTCACCCACTTACGCGCCAGACAAGTGGAAAATCCGTGATATTATTTAATTACTGGCACATTGAATCAGGGTCAGAAACTATGAGTGTTCACTTGAAACATGACAACCAGTTGCTTCTCTCCGTTGAGACATCTTTTTTAACAGTTGACTGAAATCAATTGAAAACTGCTGTTTACTTTGAAGAATTGTGCTGAAATCGGTTTGTGTTTCCTGTTCGTCCTTTCAGTGGTCCTTTTACGGATTTGATGCAAAACGAGTTCGCTAAAATTAGTTTGATTCAGTGTTACCGGCTCAACTTTTCACAGTTTTCGCAAAACTATCCATACGTGAATCCCCTTTGCGGCGACCATAGCGGCGACCATAGCAGAGACAATTTCGCTGGCCTCTACCAACTATCTAAAATCACCAAATCCGAGACCAAATATTTCCCATCACTCCTAGCCAAGCCTCACTCATCTCTACACGCGACCTGTCCTCCTCACATTTCACGGCTGCTTCCCAACAACGATTTCCCACCCCAGACAACTGATATCCCTGCCAACAAACTCAAAGAAAAAAAACACTGCTTAAGTGAAAGGAAAGAAAAAAATGTTTAAATCGCTTCCTACTGCTGGAATTCAGCTCTCCTTCAAAATTTCATTTCATCATCGTCTCTTAATTCCGCTGCGTAATACTCCTGGACGAGCGGAGTGGAGCTGGGAATGGACTCTTAAATTATTCAGAAGAGCATTTGGTAACTTTTCCGTGAAAAATTATTTTCTCCGCCAATTCCCGCCGCCACCTTGGCAAAGTTTGCCCTATCAGGGCGTACAAGCCAATTGGACTCTGATGGTTCTAGTTAATCAATTACACGCAGAGTCCACGTCTTCTCGCAGCTGAAAGCTCCACCGTCATAAATAGTTGAAGATATTCTTTTGACTTTTACTCCCCCCTCTCCGTCTCTCTTGGCCACCCTCGAAACGTTGCCGGCGGTTGGGGAACGTGCCGTGCTGCCGCCGCCGTTGCTCAATCCCTCCCGAGGCACATAGCGCCAGCGAAATCTTAAATGTTAACGACTTTGTAATTGCAGGTTAGTGTTACGGACCCATAACTCGCAGCGCTGTGCTCTTCGATTGGCCGTGAGAGCTTTGAGTGGCTCTGTGTTTTCTCTGTTTTGTGCTGGTTCCAAGATACGGGCTCGGGAGATTTGGGGTGCCAGGCATTTCATTTAATTAAGGTGTTTTGTGGTGATAATCGGTTGACGATAAGATTGGGTGCCGGGGTGGGGGGTGGAAGCACGCCATTGAAGTTGAAGTTCATTGGACGCACAAGACTGTGCTGTGAAGGCTTTGTGCTTAGATATGGATTTTCCTCGACGATAAGAATTCCCTGTGTTTCGAGATTAGTTGCATTGGGGGCAATTTGTGGGGAGTAGGCGATGATAAGCAAATTACTTCGACTTTGGAGGAGATATGGTTTCAGAGAATGAGACTGCAGTTCTTAGCCTTGAGCTAACGGCGCTTCCTTATTGAATGTCTTTCTGAAGGGTAATCCTTGGCAGCTGACACCTCCCATCCTGCAGGAAAGAAGTGAAAGTGGATGGAGGAGTCTTTTCTCGAGAATCTTTATAAAATCTGTTTGGTGGAACTCATCCATTGCAAAGAGGTTTTTGGCTGGAGTATACATGTTGTCTGGGCATCTTCGACGGCTCAGATTTGCAAAAGTTGAAATAGAAAAAGAAAAGGTAGCTTGAAGAAAACAGCGAAGAAGCCATACAGGAAAGGCAGCATGCAGCGCCAAGTGCGAAAAAAAAACCTTTTCTAGACCTCGACCGAGGCCAGAAGATGAAAATTGATTTAAATAAATATTAGTTTCTAGACAGAGAAGTTTTAGCAAACATTCCTTGATTGTTATTAAAAATAAATAAATTATATGGCGCGACAGTCCGCTGGGGACCAGCTTACTCATCAACTACTCGTTTTGTGCGAGCTACTGTTCTCTCGCGAGTAGAAGGGACCTACAGTTTTTTGCCGACTCCGAAGGGCGAAGTTTGGGAAGCTTTCTTAGACAGCTATTACTCTTTGAGTGTTGTCAGCAGCTCGAAAAAGGTGGTGCCGTGAAAAATTCGAGGTATTTAGCCGGGAGTCGAACCTAGACCCCTCGCCGTGTGAGCGTCGTACTCTACCTACTACGCCTAGGCCGCCACCGTGTTATTAGCAACTCGAAAAAAGTGGAGCTTAAGAAATAGTACTGAACCTTCGGCATGTAAAACAAAAACACATAAAAAGTGAATACTAAACCCTTTGCGTGCAAAAATCACTGTCCCTCGACCGTGAACTGATTTCAATGAGCCGTTGTGGCAGTTTGTTTAGATTAAAAGGCCTACTATTTGCAAAACATTTCGTTCTTAATAATTCCCGGTCTGGTTAGACACAACTGAAGAAACGAAAACAATAAGAATTTAATTGAACCTACCTTTGTCCGTCCATTCGTCCGTTCATATATTCCATTTGTAAATAGACTTCAGTAGTCCAGATTTATTTTGCTTTTCAAACCTCCCAAATTCATCGCATGAGAGACTGGAGGTCGCGCTGCCATATTGTAAAGGGGCGTCAATTGCCTAATCTCCCCTCAAGTTGAGAGAATCATTGCTCGTTTGGATTCAGTGTTAATTCGATTACAAAATTGGAATAAGCATGACTTGCTACGGTCCAAGCAAGTTCATCGCGTGCTATCAAAATGTGACAACTCATACGCTAATTGAGTGTAGCGTCATATTCAGCCTGCCACACAATGAATTAACTTTCTATATTTCCATAAGGTGACGTTACTTTTCCCGCTGATTTAATATGGACTTTTCCGCATTCATTTGTTTGTTTACTTTTCCATCTACCAAGAGAGTTCAATACGGAACGAAATAATTTTATTGACGAATAAGCACTGTAGTAAACGTACTGAACGGTAGTGCCCCATTGCTTTCGGGCCCATGTTCTTGTTGTGAGCGCATGTAAGATGCACCTGCGGGAAATTTTGTTTCGTCGCTGAAGTAACAACGCTGTATACGATTTAGGCACCCTAGACATTTTTTGCATAATATTTTTCCACCACTTTCTAAGTTTCGAACCACTGCCAAGTATGGGAAATTTAATCGCCACGGAGAAGAGTTTTCGTTCAAGAATTAAACATTTCTGGCTTTGTCAGGCTTGACTGTGCAGTTTTTCACTTACATTCGAATAAAATGGAGAGAGATAAGCTGAGGTCGTACGACTGGATCACGATCGAAATGTGGGGGCGTCTAAGGCTAGAGAAGGCATTCTATGCTTGTGCCTTCGATTTATTATAAACTTTTTTCACAGTACCTCTGTTACAGACACACAAAATTTGGAGGCCATGAATTTTGAAGCTTAAATAGATCTTTTTGTTTTAGATTCTACTTTTACAAAATCAGTTGTTCCGTGTGCAAGACGAGGATATGTTTCAGATGATGCTGTAATGTGAAGAGCTGTCTGAAGAACTTAAGAGGAATGTCGAACAAGACGAAAGTAAAATTAAAATTGTCGAAAGTAAGCATTCACTCCCAATTTGGAAGCCTCCTCAAATAGAGGGGATGCAGGGTATGAAGAAGAATTTTGGATTTTTTTTATGCCCACTATTTGAAGATCTGAACTACATGCGGAACTTGCTGAGACTCACACTTTTTGATTCTTCGCGGATGGTTTAACATAGCCCATTATGAATTAAATTTCTTTGACATTGAATTGATGAGCATTAAGTACATACCGCGTCATGGAAGAACGAACAGCATCGAAATCCGTCCGGAACATTGTCTTTATCCGAACAGCAACTGTGAAGAACATGGATTTGGATATCGAAACTCTGCAGCTGCGAGACTAGAGGCATCATTTGTTGATCTGCATTCATTTCCATTGTCAAGGCAAATAATATGAACTATTCTGACTTCATGTGGTCGCCGTGGCGTAGTGGGTAGAGTACGACGCATACACGCCGAAGGGTTTAGGTTCGATTCCCGGCTGGATGCCTCGAATTTTTCACGGCACCACCTCTTTCGAGCTGCTGACAACACTCCAAGAGTAATAGCTATCTAAGAAAGCTTCCCAAACTTCGCCGTTCGGAATCGGCAGAAAACTGTAGGTCCCTTCTACTCGTGAGAGAACATTAGCGCGCACAACACGAGTAGTTGATAAGCAAGCTAGGCCCTGGTTCCCCTGTGGACTGTTGCGCCAACAATTATTATTATTATTATTCTGACTTCATAACCTTGTCCACTGAGATATAGAGAAGGCAAGAAAACATATGACTAAGTTTTCCATAATTTTCTCCAGTAAGTATTTGCCCTGAAGACGAGCCACGTCAAGACGAGTAGTTTAAGGCGGATACTGAGCACGTCACAGTGTCTACAACAGTGCGATATAGCTGTATATGCATCAGTAGCAACAACTACTCTCAGCAATTCTTGCGTCTCTTATTTAGCTTACATGTCTATCCACGAACCTCTCATGGCTTATATACGAAGGTAGCTTTGCACGAAAGTGAAATAGAACACTGATGGCAAATTGAAGTCTGAGGAAATAGTCAAACAAGTTAACTCCTGTGGCTTGAACTTTAATATGTATTAAAGGAAACCTCTGTTGCTAAGACCAGTTCGTGAATATAGATCTAGAGAAAGGGACCACCAACCCTTGGATCTGAACTTAACTGATTCATTGTGAATTCATGATACCATCCCTGTTTTTTCTGAAAGCAAATCTTAGATCTTGTCATTTGTCAAGCGGACAGATGCTTATCTGTGACACACTCTCCACAAAGATAGACATTTTCACATTTACGAATGAAAAGGCAGCTCTTAAGTCCTGGCATCAGTCTGGCTAAGATGCAAAACATTCTTTAAGATCTAATGAATTGTGCCACGCGTCGTCTAATAAGATTGTAGGTGACAGAGAGGTGACTACAACTCCTGTCCCTGCTGCACGAACAGACACATTTGGAACTCCTTTTGCTAAGTTTCACATGACACCTTTTGAGGTTTCATCAAATTTGCCATCACTCACAACAGCTACTGCTTCTCGGAAGGATGATCAAGAAGCTTCTTGTGAGAGCAGTGATTCTAGGCTGATGATTCAATTGACGAGCTGGCAAGTGGATTTCTTGTATCAGAAAATCCTAGCGATCAGAACTTAACTTCTAACCTCGCTGGAGTTTCAACTCGTACAATGTTTTGGGTATAAATGGAATGGACGCAAAAAGTCCTCTTTAGCAGAAATAATACGTTTTCCTCTGTACTTGGGCAGCGGTAGCTCACCAAAAACACCACATTCAATAAATTATTGTACTAAGTGAACTAGTTCATAGTGTTGCTCAATAAGTTAAATATTTCAATGAACTAAGTAAATTACAATATGAACTAGGTTACTTATTTGAGGGACTGAACTAGTTCATATTGTAGTTCATTGAAATGAACTTTGATTTGAACTAGTTCATGTTATAGTTCATTAAAATGAATTGAACTATCATTTAAACCAGTTTACTTAGTGAAATATTTCATATTTTAGCTCAAATAGTTCAACATTTCAAAGCACGGTTTAAACTTCAATGTCAAATAGTTCATTTATTTTAGTAGGTGATCTAATACAAATTATAGCTCAGTTAGTTTAATATTTCAATGAACGGAAAGAATTACAATATGAATTAATTCACTTAGTGGAGTGAATGAACTAGTTCATATTGTAGTTCAATTAGTTCAATAATTTCATGAGTAAGTTAAACTAGGGTATGAATTAGTTCATTTAGCTCAGTTGTAAGAATTGTGTTATTGAACTAATTTCCATTTGGTATTCCGTTCTGCTTTTTCTGAAAGTCATTTGCTCAAACTTGCGGTTAACCAGCACAGGGGGGGCAGAGAATCCCGCTCAGACTCAGATCAAATACCCTCATGTCACGACGCCCATCACCACGTAAATTAAATGCCCACCCACTAAGGATTCAGCTGTATAATTGGTCACGCTCAATAACCCCGCTCAGCTATCTCACATGCGCCAACAAAGCTTCCGCCTCATCTCGATCTAAATTTCAT
Source organism: Eristalinus aeneus (assembly GCA_955652365.1). Lineage (NCBI taxonomy): Eukaryota > Metazoa > Arthropoda > Insecta > Diptera > Syrphidae > Eristalinus > Eristalinus aeneus. The sequence continues at coordinate 29,033,406 of OY019133.1, read as the reverse complement.
CGCAAACAGACAAAAACAACTTCACCAAGCTCATCTTCGAATTGATGCCATCAATGAGCCATCCCAAGAAGAACGAGAAAAAAAGCAATTTTAATTTCATACATCCGCTGGGAAATCCTCAGCCACATTCGGCTGTCATTGCGGTCTTCTCTGCGATGACATCGCTCCAACGACTGGCCGTATGCAAATTAAATCGCCAAACTCAACGAGAGTCGGTAGCTCAACCGATCGTCAAATCACCAAGAGAACAAACATTTATTTCCATATTTGGCTGCGGCCGTTCCCAAATGTCACCCACTAGTTCGGTGTCTATGCAGCTATCGGCGGACCGTTACAAATGACTGAGCCCCAAAATTGCTTGCAAATTTGTTCACTCTTGTCGTGCTCGGCCCCAAATTCAGCAAATGTGTGTGCCTGTCTTACTTTCCCTGCGTAGAGGTCGTTATGTCGTCGTCGTCATCGTCGTCGTAAGGCGCACCTCGTGTGCGACCTATCTACTCTTGAATATCTAATATGGAACAAACTAGAACAGAGCACACTTCCGAGAGGGGCTGCCTCGCCACAGCAACGTTTCTCATAATTTCTATGCAAATTATAATTCCATCCACGCATATCTAATTAAGTAATCGCTCCGGAGAGCTGTGAGCTATGGCTGCGCGACGCGTCATCGCAGTCGACCTTTAAAACGCGGTTAACCAAAAATAAGCAAGTATCTGAAACATTTCATCAACAGCGCTCGCCGCTTGTCATCGCCAAAGCGAGACTGCTGCGACTGTAAGGAGAACCTAACAGACGTTGGCATGCCACACACACATGCCTGTAAGTTGTCAGTGCCTCTAGATGTTGTTGTTGTCTCGAGGAAAGAACGAAGTTTCAACGGAGCCTAATCAATTTCAATGGGGGTGCAATTCGTAATGATCTTGGTGGTGAAATGAATTATGAGGAGCCTCGGGGATACATACGCAAATTAGTTTATTGCCGTAATCCGTGCCGTGCACAATCCGTGTGGCCGTGGGCTGGGACGTCTTCCTTCTGCTTAGTGCTCCTCCGCTAATTGCCCCTTACACTCGCATTTATTATCACACTCCCAGGAGGGCAATTAATCGTTTCGCGGGTTGTATATATTTTCGCGCGTTATCACCACTCCACCAGTGTGCAGATACACCTCTCTCTCAAACACGCACACACACACGCGGGCACAAACACAAAACCGAACGGGTTGGGAGGTTTATTTTCGCGTTATCTCGCAGTCAGTCGATGAGACGGCTCTCGCATATGTTATCAGCGGGCGCACAAACGTTACGAAAGTCCGACGCGCAGAACGTTCCGCCAGCAGCAGGCCGAAAGAACTACTCTCGTTCGCTCAGCGAAGGCCGTTCAAATACAATGCTTTATCACCTGCGGTGCCGAATGGAGCCCTTCTCCCCACCCCCAAAGGTCAGCTGGGACAGGAGATGAGAATCCTCAAATTGCGCGATCTTCAGAAGCGAACACAGACAGAGCGCGACGTGTGGAGAAGGTATTCGTGAAGCGAGCGGTGACTGATAATTCCGAGCGAGCTTGTTGGTAACCGTTGCCCTCGACCGATCGTATTCTAATCAAAAATCCAACTAACGGGGGGAATCTACGGCTGAGAGCTGACAAGTCCGGGAAAGGCGAAAAAATCAACAAACGCTGAGTTCTGTAGCTTCTTTCGGCGGTGCGTTGTTGGCTTCTAATTTTTTTTCTGTTTCTGTGCTTGGCGTTCGTTTTTCAAACGAGACCCGTACGCGCTGACGACAGAGTTCAACTCGGTTTAGTGAAGCTCTGCTGCGACGACGACAGTGGCGGCACACTACGCTGTGTACTGTGTGTGGTGCACTCTGTGTGTAAAGTGACTAGAGAGGAAGCTTATTTCGGTGGGGTTCGCAGTCGATTGACTTTGCGGAGTAATAGACACAGGCATAGTCAATCGTGTTGTGGTTCGGTTTGTGCTGTGTTACTACTGAATGGAGGGAACAGCAGTGATGGCGCGGCGCTTTTGAGCGGCGGTGGAGTGCGACGACGGCAGCGACAGGGCTGGTTGGTGGGTGCGGAGGCGCCTTCTGTGGGGCGATTCTTATCGGTTTCTGTGAAACTTTGAAGTCGAGCATAAAACGTAATTAATGTTCTTTCTTGTGCTTTATGATTGTGATCTCGTATGTGGGACGATACTGTTTTGCCTTTTTTAACATCGTCTTTCTATCAATTTGTTTTTGAGAGTTTAAGGGGCGTTTTGTTTTTATGACATTTCGCAGTTTATCGTCAAAAAGTTGTATGCAGCAATGGACCGCACATTTTGAAGTTATCGGCTGGCAATTGAATGTTTTTTTTTATGAATGCTTGCTTTGTTGGAAATTTGCTAAGTTAGTTTTATCATCAGCGGCACGCATGGTCCTTTTTTACCACGTTGCCAGCTCTTAAGCTAGATGCGCGCATATGATTCTTGCTGCTTTTGGACGCACAAAACGTATTTTTCTGAAGATCTTACGACTGAACATTTGTGCACCGTGGCCTTTTATCATGCGATGGCCTTCAAAAATAGTTCCGATCTAAACAAAGACAAATGGGCACCACGAGATCATGGAAAATGAGATTGCCGATGCTGTGAAAGGATCAAAAGAGGCATTTGTAGTGCCCGAATCCATCTTAAGACTACCCGCGTTCTTGGTTAGAGCTACCGTCGACTGTGGATTTCCCCGACAGCACAACAACAGACGACTTGACTCTCCAGGATGCACGCTTATTAAGTGTATTCTTGCAAACTTTAGCAATAAATCCTTTTCTGTTATGTCTTGAGAGAAACACCTGCAGACGACTTGTTGGCATAGAAACGGGACACTTCACCATCGCTAGGTACCTAAGTCCGCTTGGGCTTAGCGATGGTACCCTTTGCGACGCCTGCAGAGTAGGCGAAAAAAATTCAGAGCACTTTCTCAGTAAATATCCCGCCATTGCTCATATCATGTGGCGGCTGACGTGGTTTGGCACTCACATGGTTTGCCGCTGACATGCCGAAAGCTGAGAACTTAATCTCTTTATCACACAAGCGCCTTCTGGTTTTTCTTCGGAAACCAAGAAATTACATTAAATGTAGGTTTACTGCCTGGTAGTAGAATAGACGTTTCAAGTGCAGTTTATGCCAACCTCCAACAAAAAAACCAAGATCTCAAGATTTACTTCACCTAAAGACACGCCTTTCTTCCAACATGAACAGCCCCTTAGTCCACCGTTTCTTCTAGACCAGTGTTGTCTCTATTTTCGTTTAATGTCAGACATGTGCACAAAATGTCCTTTTTCATACGAAGCTTTTTAGCGCGTCACCAGAGCACAAAGGCTTCAAAATAAAAAACAGATCTATTGCGCTACTCTACAATAGACCTAATTTTCTGTAATTCTAATGTCTTCCGATGGAATGCAGCGTTCGCTTGAGCCTTCAAATATTTGTCAACTCATCTGAGCGGGATAGTTACAGAAAAGTGGTCTGCAGTCTCGTCATGCTCCCAACGAACCAATTTATTTAGCTAAGTCTACGTCTGCAGCCTTTTTTTCTAGAAACAACAAATGATCGCAGATCTCTTCAGGATGACAAAAATTCACACTTTGGAATCTTACTGTATCAAGATTGGATCCTAAATGTATTCCCTCTGATTCTTGCCCTAACTAACTGACTTCAGCAGCAAACAACCAAACCTTTGACAACCACCTCCTTTAATTCTTGACACTACTTCAGCTCATCCAGTCCAAGTCCTTATTTTTTCCTTATTTCGATCATTTTGTTTTTATACCAGATAGGCGAGTCATCAACCCTCTAAGATGGAGATATGTTCATTTGTCCATGCAGTCAGTGTATCCTCATTTTCTTTCTTGCTTAAACTGCTCGTAACCAAACAATATGTGTGTAGGCCGCGTTGTTTTTGTCTTAAGGGTCCGTTCAGCCATTAGCTCCTTACGTAGTCTGTCAGCAAGCCAAACACGAAAAAATTCTAACTTAGTAACATGCTAAATAACAGATCACTCAATATGTCCCGAGACACATAGTTTTTTTTATTAGTAGCGCCCACTATATGTCCCGGGATTTATTGAGTGGTGTGTAGAGTATGACCTTGGTTCCTGCCGGTTACCAAGGGTAATCCTCATCTGATCTTAGCTAAGATGGCAACTGCTGCGATTACGTTCCATTGTGAATTATCTAAGTTCTTTACACATCCCGAAATCCTTGCTGCTGACAGTGTGACAGTTTACGTAAGAATGTGTTTCACCACAGCATAAATATTTCCCGGTAAACGTATTTGTTGTGTCGATTTTCCTTTGTCGATTTTCCTTTTCCCTTGTCGCACTAGGAATGCGCGATATTACTGATATCTCGAGCAGTTGTACTAACTTAGAAAAAATGTCTCTCGTGTTAGAATCTTTAGGTCAGACAGGCAGTCTTTTTCAGTTGCAAATTAAAGAACGACAGTGATTTGCACTGCAGAAGTCATGTACATTTTTGAATCGCTTACAAGGAGCTGCATTATGCTACATCGCGAACTTTGTGGCTTCATGCGACAATTTTTTGGAGGTCCAATTCTTCACCATCGCTTCGTGCTATTTGTTTGTAAATGCCGTTATATACATATACATATGTGCATTTGAAATCAAGTTGAAAGTGGCCGCTCGTTTACAAGATTTCTCCTTTTATAAATATTTGGTTATATTCCGCGTAGGAACTTAAACTGCTAGGAGTCCACCGACGTCGATCAGTTTGGTTTGGCATTGGGAATTTTCGAAAACAAGTTTCTATCCTCTAGCAGAAGAAACAATTTTCAAATTTTCCTTGACACACGAGTATAACAGCGGATAATACCCAGAGTTCCTGTCGCCGCAGCAAGAATGTGTCTGCTGCGAATGTTTAAGAACGACATTTCGAACGGTCGTCTGGACCTCTGAACCTTTGGATCTTCGGATCTTTGAATTTTTGGTCGATTCGACCTTTGAACCTTTGCATCTCCGGACCTTTGGACCTTTAGACTTTTCTAACTTTGTACTTTTCGACCCTTGGACCTTTGGACCTTTAGACCTTTGGACCTTTGGACCTTTGGACTTTTGGACCTTTGGACCTTTGGACCTTTGGACCTTTGGACCTTTGGACCTTTGGACCTTTGGACCTTTGGACCTTTGGACCTTTGGACCTTTGGACCTTTGGACCTTTGGACCTTTGGACCTTTGGACCTTTGGACCTTTGGACCTTTGAACCTTTGGACCTTTCGACCTTTGAACTTTTGGACTTTTGGACTTTTGAATCTTTGGACCTTTAGACCTTTGAACTTTTGGACCTTTGGACCTTTGGACCTTTGGACCTTTGGACCTTTGGACCTTTGGACCTTTGGACCTTTGGACCTTTGGACCTTTGGACCTTTGGACCTTTGGACCTTTGGACCTTTGGACCTTTGGACCTTTGGACCTTTGGACCTTTGGACCTTTGGACCTTTGGACCTTTGGACCTTTGGACCTTTGGACCTTTGGACCTTTGGACCTTTGGACCTTTGGACCTTTGGACCTTTGGACCTTTGGACCTTTGGACCTTTGGACCTTTTGACCTTTGGACCTTTTTACCTTTGGACCTTTAGATCTTTGGACCTTTGGACCTTTGGACTTCTTAATCTTTGGACCTTTGAATCTTAGACCTTTGAACCTTTGAACATTTGGACCTTTGGACCTTCGGACTTCTCTACCTTTGTACTTTTCTACCTGTGGACCTTTGGACCTTTAGACCTTTTACCTTTTGACCTTTGGACCTTTGAACCTTTGGAGCCTTTGAGCTTTGTTCATTTGGGCCTTTTAACCCTTGAACCTTTGGACCTCTTAATCTTTGGACCTTTGGACTTCTCTACCTTTGTACTTTTCTACCTTTGGACCTTTGTACCTTTGGACCTTTGGACCTTAGAATCTTGGACCTTTGGACCTTTGGAATTTCGAACTTTTGGACCTTTGGACTTTTGGACTATTCTACCTTTGTACTTTTCGACTTTTGGACCTTTGGACCTTTGGACCTTAGAATCTTGGACCTTTGGACCTTTGGAATTTCGAACTTTTGGACCTTTGGACTTTTGGACTATTCTACCTTTGTACTTTTCGACTTTTGGACCTTTGAACCTTCGGACCTTTGGCCGTTACATCTTTGAACTTTGGACTTTTGTTCTTTTCGACTTTTAGACCTTTGGAACTTTAGACATTTGCACCTCTCGAATTTTGGGACGTTTTTCGTTTATTTTGTTTTTGGAAATCCTAAAAGAAACAATTTGACATCGTCAGTCCAGAAACGTTTCGAGCACTTACTGTCAGTACAAGCAATTATAATTTATAGTACTGGGTCGTTATAATGCGTCTTAATAGTGGATCATAATACGGGGTCAAAATACCTGGTCATAATTATGGGTACTATTTTTTTTCCCGCATTTGTTTGCCCTTGTTGGCTGGTCAAGTCAGCTTAAGCACTTATCATAGTCTGCTCCACGTTTTTAATATCTTTGCGGAGACAGATGCTGTCTGTCAAAGACGATTAGAGATTTAATCTGATACATATAAAAATGAAGATATTTGCGGAAAAGATACATGTTCCAATTTCATTGAATCAATTGGACTCCCTGTAGTTTCATTGTACAAATACAACCTCACACACCTGACCCCGCATTCGCTGTCTGAGACACTGCTACCATTGTCTGAGACGAGTATTCATTGTGAATTCAAAAGGAATGTGCACAAAGACCGATGCATTAAGCTGCAATGGATTTTCTTTGCATTCACTTATCGCTGCCGTCAATCGACAAAGTTCGGTACATAATTCACGCAGACGTTCCCTGGGCGATAATCTGTTTAAATTTTCATGAAGAAAATCGAAACGAAAACTTTCTTGAGCACAACCAAAGTCTGCGTCTGACGTTTCAACGCCTGATGCGGGTTTTTATTTCCCTCTGATTGGAAAGAGTTAAGTTGATTGGAAATTCCTTTTTGTGTGAGGTGGCATGGGAGTGCAGACACGAGTGCGATAACGAAATGCCAAAACGTCAACAGTTTGCAGAGGGACGCTGCAGTAGACAGGAGCTCTCGACAGCGTTTGGCGTTGGTTTACCATCTACAGAGAGAACTTCAAAATCCGAGGTGGGAATTAAATAAAAGTAAAAGAAAAAGACAGTGTCTCGTTCGCTGCTGAATGGAGAATTGTTTATTAGCGTCTTTTATATGTTTATGGCATACTAAGTGGTCATAGAAATTGGGGATTGAAAAAAATTCGAGGGCTAATGTCCTACATCCAAGGCGGATGTGAAAATCCACGAAAAATAATGTTTTCTGCCTGTTCAGCCTCTTCAATATGTTGCAGAAATTATGTAGAAATTACCAAATCTTTTAAGGGATCCTGAGCACGGTAAAATGCAGAGCAATGCAATAACAGAACAAACAGACGTGGAAATACAGTGTCATCAAATCGATGACAAGCGGATGCCAGGACATGATGCATTTTTGGTCAGCCTCTGTCACAAATTTTGATAATAATAGTAATAATTAGTGGCGCGACAGTCCACAGGGGGACCAAGGCCTAGTTTACTCATCAACTGCTCGTGTTGAGCGCGCTACTGTTCTCTCACGAGTAGAAGGGATCTACAGTATTTTGCCGACTCCGAACGGCAAAGTTTGTGAAGCTTTCTTAGACAGTTATAATGCTTTGATTGTTGTCAGCAGCTCGAAAGAGGTGGTGCCGTGAAAAATGCGAGGTGTTCAGCCAGGAATCAAACATAGACACTTTGGCGTGTCAGCGTTCCACTCTACCCAAACAAATTTTGACTTTTGGCTAAAAATTTAAAGAGTGACCTTTTTTATCAGCTGAATATTCCTCATACGACTCCATTGCTGAAACGTTCGTTCCTTGAGATCTAATGAGCTTGGCCACCAACCCTAATCCAACCTTAATTAACTTTGCGTGGCAAGTGAAATTGAGAAATTGAGTTTGGTAAAACACCCAGATCTAAAATTTGTCATTGATAATCAGGAATGGTAAATGTTATAAGAAGGTGACTTTTTATTTCAGGAAAAACAAATATACAGAAGCCAAGAACATATTAGACTGCAAGCGTAACATAAATCAGAGTCCTTCGATTACTGCAGCAGGTCATTGATGTCGCAACACACACTGAATTAAATTTTGCTTCTTTTTCTATTTTTTTGACAAATTAGGTGCATGTTCAAAGCAATTGTGTAATTGTGAGTCTTACTCATTGAAGGTTCTGTTCGATGGAAAAAAACTTTTCTTTGTTGGAGATCGCAAGTTGCTTGTACTTCATTTACAATATCTGTAATCAATTTAATCACTTAACCAAGCGACTCGGGCACAGATTTAAAACTAGATTGTATGACACTACAAATTATAAGGAACACATGTATGCATATTGAATGTCTTCATATTTTTCACAGAAAGCTACTCTGACTTCGGTCCGTGTGCCTGTCCCCCTTATAAATATCCTGTATTCATATGTTTTTTCATATATTTGCAAGGTATTACAAATTAAGATGCGGTTCATCTAGAAGAGGAAGGATGTGAAAATTTGAGATTAGAGTGAATGAGGATGGCACTCAAATGCACACAATCTACTCAAAAATGCAAATTTGATTCTACTTCCCCATATGGGCAAGTCTTTCGAATTGAATGAAAATCTTGGGGTTTTAAATTATTGCTATATACACTCAACCATTAAAAGAGAACCTGTATCCCTCATCAATTTTAACACATACCTCAAGAAGAATTTAGAACAAAACTCTCCAATAACGACTGTGAAAGCAGGCTTTCGCTGGAAATAATTTCAAGTACCGGTCTGTAGCAGAAAAAATAATAAATAAATAGAACTAATCACCCTGTTCTTGATTTGTTTTCGAACACCCAGTAAACGGCTTACATGTACTTGCAAAAGCTTTGCTCAATCCGTCTGATCGGGTTATCGACCGCGAATACAGCTTCATAATAAATAGGAGACAAAATATGTTTTTGCCTTCTTTTCCGTTTATCGACCGAGTAATAAAGATAAGGAACTGTGTGAGAGTTGTTTTTTTTTTCGATCGCCCATCACTCGAACCTCGATCCTCCCCCGCCTACAGGTCAAAAATGGCAATATGCGATTTTTGAAAATCTAAGAACTCGATTTTCGAACACTTAAAGAAACGGTAAATATGGGTTAGTATCAGCTCTCGCAGTTCTGTATTCTGCACACAACAGAATCACGTCGTGCACAATGAATCAAGTTCAATAGAAGTTCAGCCAATTGCATATATTTCAATCACACAAAGTTGCATTAGAATGGACCGCGTTTGATGTAGGCACGGGTGTGATGAGAAGCCGTCGACATCGCCTTCTTAACAGCCAAAATTCATTTTTTCGGCCTTTATAAATGATGGTAAGGTCTTTGCGAACATGCGTTGCAAATAGAAAACAAAGAGAAAGTTAGGCAAGATTATATTATCAATGGACTATTTTGTGTCCAAGTAGTGTCTAAAGTTTGAATAAATAATTTTTTGGAAAAAGAAAACAACATATTTCCTATTAATAAAAGCGTTTCCTAATCTTGAGTCATCAGATGGACTGCATGACATGAAAATGTCCCCCAACATTTGATTCTCGGTTAAATTTATTAACGATCTCTGCTATACTTTTGTAGTGCATCTTCTATGAGAAAATAGAACGTCGTAAGCCATGGTAAATCCCCTAGGCGACGTCGTTCGTGAAATGTTCCCTTAGCAAGCAAGAAAGACCAAATACAACTGATTTAAGAAATCTCTTACACAATTCAGACAGAACTTCAATTTGAAGAAACCTGACTTAATGCATGGGGCATAAAAACTTAAATTTTGAAAGCCTTATATTTTATTTCAGAAACATATGTAGAATTCGGTGAAAGCGATTTTAAAATATTTTCATGAAGATCCAAATTCACCTGGCACAGACTTAAAGTTTCTTTCCTCTTTACATTGGATGGAGGCATAGAGAGTCTTAGTCCTTGGAAATTCACTTTCCAAGATCTGGAGCACTTTGCTTCAACACTCACTCTGGAGGAGAACTTCTCCGCTATGCTTTTAGAACGTGACATCTATCATGTCGCTTTCGCAGACTTCATTTTTACGAGGGTTGCCCTTTATGTTTCGGGATTAGAGAACAAAAACAAATATTTATCATCGAAAATAGCTTTATTGTTTTTCATAGTATTCCCCATTAAGATCTATACACTGTTGCATGCGTTTGAACCAATTGTCAAAGCACTTTTGCCACTCTGATTGAGGTATATCCAAAACATGCATTCTGAACCCATCAACCGCTTCTTCAGGTGTCGAAAAACGTCCACCTCTCTTTTTATTTCTTACGAACGGGAATAAAAGGAAGTCATTTGGTGCAAAGTCAGGACTATACGGCGGATGACTCATCAAATCGATGTTTTGAGTGCTCAAAAATGCGGTCGTTTGAGACGATGTGTGAGAGCTTGCATTGTCATGGTGAAGAGTGATCCGTCTTCGACGGTTGGTTTTCCTGATTTCTTGGAAGACAACTGGCAAACAAACGGTTGTGTACCACTCAGAATTGACTGTTCTGCATTGTTCTAGTGGTAGGGTTACGACATATTCAGTTTTTTCGAAAAACAGGCGACATTTTGCTTGGACGTGCTTCGTGCGTGAGCAACTTTTGTTGGATTTGGCTCATTTTGAAATACCCATACAGTCGACTGCTGTTTACTTTCAGGTTCATCCGCGTAAATCCACGATTCATCACCTGTCACGATGTCATAGACGTATTTTTGGAGCATTTCTTTCTACCAATCGACACGAGCCTTTTTTTTTGAGCGATTGAAAAATTGTGTGAGATCCAATGCGAACAAATTTTTTTGACGGTCAAATGATCATGCAATATTGAATGTATGCTGGTCCCACTAATGCCTGAGGTTGTCTTTATCTCACGATAGGTCACATGACGATCTTGCAATATCAGTTGGCGCACAGCATGAATGGTTTCCGGAACAACAACTGATTTTGAACGACCTTCACGAAATTCGTCTTGGAGTGAACTACGATCTCGGTTGAATTCACCATACCATCGAAAAACACTGATCCTTGATGGAGCTTCATCGCCAAAAATTGAATTATGTTCATCGTTGTTAAGTTAATCCACGTCAAAAGTTGTAAAAAATAATCGCACGAAAATATTCACGATTTAATTCAATTTTTTTGGGCGCGATGAATCTTTTAAGTTACTATAAACAACACAAATAGCGATCTCATTTCAAACCGTTTGTAGTACATATAACCTCAAAAATGTCAAACTTTACGATGGAGCTGGCAGTTGCCAGATTGCAACACTAAGGCTGTCCAATCCCGAAATATAAAAGGCAACCTTCGTATGAACACATATGGCTCCAAAAAAAGTAAGGTGCAGGATTTGAATTAAGATCTCAATCCAGGTTTATCCTACAGACTACCTAATCACTGCAGTGTATTTTAAGCTGAAGTGATAGTTATACGTGACGCACGATTCTGGTCGGAAACAGAGTACACAGCGTACACTAACATATACTCAAATGCTAGAAAAGTCAATTTCAAGTCACGTAAAAATTAATGGGGGTTATTGAAGAGACGGCTGGCCAGTACAATCTTCGCGTATGCTGCAAGAGAGGTAAAAATAGTCCCATCAACTGCACAGTTGATGAATTTATAAGGTTTGTGACAATGCTATTCTCTCTTTGGGGAAGGTAATCTACACAACATGAATGCAACCCACAAAAACTATCCCATCGGTGCGGTTCAAAAACCACAAAATAAATAGGCCTAGCCTCGATGCTCTGCATTGAACATGAGCTAGTTTATGGGTGTAAATCCTGTCAAAAATGGTCCTTGTAACGATTTCTGCAGAAACAACGAGCCTTCCGCCCAGCACTTGTGAGCCACAACTATTTACTTAGTAGTTTGTACCCCAACCAGTTTGTTCAACCTGCTCAGCACTTGTAATGGACTTCAAAAAAGGCATGTCCCTGAATTTCACTTCCTCCCACTTACTTCCCTACCACTTCCTCGAACACGAGCTACTTCTTTCTTCGAAACTACTTGGATTTTAAGTACCAGTTCCGAAGTGAAGTCGTAGTGGCCGGCACATTGGAAGTGGCTTTCATTGGAAGACAGTACTTGCATTTATGGTTTCAGCTGACTCTAGAAAAGTTGCAGCGTACACATTTCTGAACAAGACCCAAGCACATCTTCCCTGAAGCTAGGATTTCACAGAAAGTAGAATTCCTCTTAAGTACAATTTAAGAAAATTCAAAACAGACACACAGAAGCGCCCTTACCACAGTTCTTGAGGCGAAATTCCATCCGCTCCGCTCCTGACTGTCGCACGTTGTGCAAAATTACCAGCAGCGATCTGGGCTTGGCTTGGATTGTGTTGCGATATTGTCATAAGCGCTCTGTGGTAGGGATTGTTGTTTTTGTGTTTTTTCGTTCCTCTTTGCTCCAGCATTGAAATGGATGAATGGCTCAGATGAATGGAAGCGAACCACTTTGGAGCACACTCACTGCGGAAGGGTTCAGTTTGTCTCTGCACGATGATGGGTGTATCTCCATCCGCATTGTGTCTGATTAATTTTCGGTCAGAATCATGGGACCGTTTAAAAGTCTTCTTTTGAGTGTGAGTGGGTGTGGAGGGCTTTAATGGAGCGATAGATTGTAACAAATGCACAAATGAAGTTGTCATTGGCCGTAGGCGCAGTTGGGGATTCAGTTCAGGGAAATTGGTACATCATGCTGGGACTCTGTTATAGAGAAGACCATTTTCAGAGGAGGCATTGGAAGGTTCCTTTGCAACAAGCTTGCTGTGGGCAAGTGTGAGTGTTACAGGTTGCATTTGCTTGATCTAGAGCGCCCTCATCAGCAGAATAGTTCATAGCAGCAAAAGTCCACTTCAAACAGGGGCATGTTTCGCAAAGCGGGCACCCGCCATGACCTCTCAAAACAAAACGCAAGCACGCAACATGCGGCACCAAAACAACTTCGTTTAACCAGAGACCTGAACGCGTTGACCCCTCGGCGACACGCGGATGAGGGAACTCTCATTACCGGTATTCCCGGCCAACCGCAAAACACACTTTAATTACCCACCTATCCACGATACCGCCGCACGATGTACATGCCGACAAATTCCGGAAGCACCACCACCACGGAACCAAACACACTCGCTGCTGCATGTCTGTGATTCTTAATGCCCGGTTAACCGCTTCCACTTGAGGCATGGTCGTGCCCTGCACCCGCTGTCTGCACCTACAACCGCGACAATGTCGCGCCAGTGTTGTTCATGGAGGGAGAGTCCATCGCTCTGTCAGAATTCTGACATCCTTTCCCCAACCACTCAGCGCCAGCAGTAATTTTCCCGGTTTGCAAATTGAAATGTATCTGCACACCAGATCGAGAGTGGTTGCGCGATGTCGCCGCTGGCGTCACCACTGCTTCGAATTCGCATCCACTCAACCGACTGTGACTTCATGCAGATAGCTCTCGAAGTGCAAATAAACAGCCAAAGTCGGTTGGCACTGAGCTCGGCGCTGGGTCCGATGCCGAAAATGCAAATTGCCACTTAAGCTAACGAAACTCAAGTTTGCTTTCGTCTCAAACGCAAACAGCCCGAAATGACATAAGACTCCCCACACTTGATACTGTATCGCAATCAGGCAAGGTGTACCTGTGCTATAAGTTACCCTCAAAGTACCTTCTGCCCTCCTTCTTCCACCACTCCATCAATCTTTTCTGTGTGCAATCGGCTTGTCATGAGCTGGGATGCCTGAGGCAGAGCGCTTAAGTCATAAAGTGGCTGATTGTCGGCGGGAAGGGAGGCGCCATGTTTGCGGGGAATGTCATAATTAAATAATTTAAAAAGATTAACACACTGCCAGCGAATTGCTGGCGGTGGTGGTGGTGGTGTTGTTTCTGTGTGGAGCTGGTGTGACAGGCGAATCTTGGTTTTGGCTGCTAATGGAATCGTGGTATCAAACGAATGTGGGACGATAAGATTTCCCTCAAATTGAGTGGTAATTAAGCGAGGGCCAACACCGGGATGAGAGCTGTGTGCGAGTGCTGTGAAATTTGCGAATCAAAAGCAGAGCTTGTCAACGGAGTCATTTATAGTTCGGGTCGGTGTTGGTGACTCATGAGAGTGGAAGGTCAAGTGGTTCAGGGAACTGCTGTAGTGAAGAACACACGAGTTGATAGTTCTTCTGAAAGAATTCGGTTTTGGGTGTCAACACCAAGGAATTTATGAAATTCCCAAGAAATGAGGTCAATGGTACTGTTGCTGTGTCTGCAAGGTCGAAGAAGGCTTTGTTGATTTGGGATGTCAAATGATTTTGAAGGCGTCTGTAGTTTCAAGTAATGGTAGAAGAGTAGCTCTGCGATGGGAGAATGTCTCTAGTAGGCAGCAATATCACTAAGACTTAGACAGAGGACAGCATTTTCTACTACGAAAGGAACACAATTTGTAAATGATCAGGGCAAATATTTTTAGCAGGTTCCTCTTGTTATGTGATGGTTAATCTGGGACAACTATTAACACCGACTTCAAAACCAGATCGATTCGACAAGAAGACAATACTGTGTGTTTGGTCGGACCAGAAAGGTGTGCTGTACCACCTGGTGGAACCGTTAATATTGATCGCTACCGACAACAAATGCTCAATTTGAACCATGCATTGATCGAGAAACGACCAGAATGGGCCAGAAGACACGGCCATGACAATGCACCTGCACACCAGGCAAAACCGGTTAAGGATACAATCAAAACACTTGGCTAGGAGCAGCTACCCACCCGGCGTATTCACCAGACTTGGCTCCTTCCGACTATCATTTGTTTTCATCGATGGGACACTCATTGGCTGAGCAACACTTTGATTCCTACGAGGAGGTCAAAAATTGGGTGTCTGATTGGTTTGCTTTAAAAGACGAACAATTTTATTGGCGTGGTATTCACAAATTGCCAGAAAGGTGGTCAAAATGTGTAGAAAACAATGGCCAATACTTTGAATAAAATGTTTTTACTTTCCCATTAGTAATTAGTGTTTCATTTCATACCGGTATATATTTCGGGTAGCAGATAGCATATATAGTTTTATACCCTCTAAATGTGCTTTCCGCGTCATGTTTTTATCCACTAAGACATCTAGGTATATTTCAACGCCTTCTATTTTCAAACAGCTTGTCGTACATGTTTCGTTATGATCGAAATTTTTACAACCACAAGTATGATTAAATATTGATATTCTTGTGCAAGAGCTAGAGTGAAAGATTGAATCACAGTTAAGTGAAAATTGTTCTCGTAAACTAAATATCATAAGCCTAGTTTTATTGTTTACAAGCAACTTGTGTTTGGCAAACCATTGTGCCCACCGTGGCGTAGTGGGTAGAGTGCGACGCTCACACGTCGAAGGGTGTAGGTTCGATTCCCAGCTCAACACCAATTTTTCGAAATTTTCACGGCACCACCTCTTTCGAGCTGCTGACAACACTCAAAGAGTAATAACTGTCTAAGAAAGCTTCTCAAATTTCGCCGTTCGGAATCGGTAAAAAACTGTAGGTCCCTTCTACTCGTGAGAGAACAGCAGCGCGCACAACACGGGTAGTTGATGAGCAAGCTAGGCCCTGGTTCCCCTTTGGACTGTAGCGCCAACAATTATTATTATTAAACCATTATCGAAGTGTGCTTAGGTCCATAATTCATTTGATTGTAGTGTCAAAAAGCAGCTATTACTGTACGTCAGTGCCATATCATCAGCAAATGCTGTAATATTACTATTTAACTTTTGACAGAACAGCGAGTTTACGTACACTAACAACAGTAATGGTCCCAGGACAGAGCCTTGTGAAACACCAGTAAACATTGGTGTTTATCACTAAAAATCCCATTTAGCTTAGCCCGCTGAGTTCTATTTGTCAAATATGACGTAAACCATTTATGAATTATGCCTCTTAATCCAGCACTATGCAGCTTGCTCAAGAGGATTTTTTGATTTACCATATCAAATGCTTTTGTCATGTCGATGTAAAGTACTAAGTTGTGGTTATTCTTATTAAAACTGTCAAATATCTCAATACATAATTTTAAAATAGCATCTTCAGTCGATTTGCCTTCACGAAAACTGAATTGTTCTTTTCTGAAAAAGTTTGTTTTATTTAAAAAAGAAAACACTCGTTTTTTCACAAGTTTTTCAAAAAGTTTGAAAAATGTCAGAAGATAGATATTTAACGATATTGCGTCAACAGGTGTTTGTTATATTTTTTAAATAGTGGTATGACTTCAGCATTTTTTAACGAGGACGGAAAATGACCACAACTGACACTTAGATTAAATACTTCGATAAGTTAAAACAGCAATTACAAAGAATGAGATACGTTTCAAAAGGTGGTTAGTTATACCATTTGACCGTGGCACTCAGCGAGTATAATCTGAGTCAAAAAAAAAATTTTTCAAGTGGTACCTCAAAGAAGGTCTAGAAGATATGAACGACGACCCTCGCCGTCAGCACATCAAAAACCGATGAAGTAGTTGTGAAAGGGAAGGAAATTGTTAAGGAGAATCGTCGAACCACTATTAAAGAAGTCGCTGATGATGTCGGCATATCGATAAGATCATACCATTCACACATTTTCGGAAATTTTGGGCATGAAACGAGTCACAGCGAAGTTTGTTCCAAAATTACTGAATTTTAACCAAAAAAATGTCGCAAAAGCATCGCCCAGGAATTGTTGAACGATGTCAATGACCATTCAGATTTGCCCAAAAGGATCATAAATAGTGACGAATCATGAGTATTTTGTTATGGCATCCAAATCAAAGTCCAATTGTCTTAATGAAATATTTTAGGAGAACCAATGTCATAAAAGCACGTCAAGTTCGATCAAATGTGAAGGATTCGCGGACTGTGTTTTTCGATTACCATGTCGTAGTGCATCACATTGTCGTAGAGCCGATAAGGAGTATTATCTTAAAGTTATGCCACGCTTGCGAGAAGCAATATGATAAAACAATTCCTTACTTTTGCATCACGATAAAGCACCTGACTTGGCCCTCTGCGCCTTTTTTCTGTGCCCAAGATTAGAGAGGCCCATGAAAGGACGGCATTTTTGCAATAATTGAGGAGTTACAAACCGAATGGCAGAGAGAGGACATATCAGAACTGCTTCGAGGATTGGAAAGAAACGCTGGCACTAAAGTTTTACGTGCTATGGGGACTACTTTGGAGAGGGGGACAAAATAGAAATTGATGAATAAATACGTATTTCTTGAAAAAAGTGAAGTTTATTTGATATTTTTCAAACAGACCTCGTGTGGGAACGCTTCATTTCGTTTCGTTTCACTTCATTCATATTCTCTCTTCTTCTTCCCTCTCAGACCCTTGTAGCCAGTAGGAGAGCCAAACGCCTTCCATAAACTTCACTTGTCTTATGAATGAGTTCCTTGCAGGCATAGAATCTAATTAAACGTTTTGATTGCCAGTGTTTCGAACAAAGGCTTCTAGAAAAGTTTTTAGTCCCAATCTTCATTGAAGTTGAAGTCCAGTGGGGACTATAACGAGGCTCAGGACCTTCGAAAACTCTGGCGAGTTCTTGTGTTTGTTCATTGCCTGCAATCTTTTTCTATCCAGACCCCAAATTGTGCTTGACAAGAGATTATAGCCCATCGTTCTAGAGTTTACAATGTTAGCCAATCAGTCCTTAAGTACTGTTTGACTGTTAGAAAATACCAAGACAAGTTAAGAAGGAAATACAATTCCTTGACACAGAAAGCAGTGTTTCTACAGTTTCCATCTGCATGTCATACAACGCAGTTGATTCTAGATTTCACAAAGACTTGGGCTTGTCGGTTCAAAAGTTCAACCTCCATTAAGATTCCTACAACGTTTGGCCGTGTTCAGAATTTGTCTCTTTCAGGCTATAAATTGCATAAGCAGAAATTTGAAACCAGATCGCTTGAATGGAACTTGTTTAGTAGTAACTGTTTATGGTATGATTCAGAGTTGAATGGCGTAAAACCTGTTGTGGCAAAGTTTCATATGGCTTCTGTTGGATAAAGACAAGCAACTCAATGTGACATTCAGCTGATCTTGGCTTAATGCGCGTCCGAACCGCATAACTTGGGGAACCTCTTTGTTGTTAGGAACTTAAAAGTTGGTGAAATTTTGTCTAGAGCGGTTTCCACTATACCACAGTGGCATTTTAAAGTTTCATTTTCACGAACATTTTATTCCTTCGCCTGGTTGTCCACTTTTTTGTTCACTGTCTAGTGCACGGACTTATGAAATATCACAGACCTTTCGAAATTAAGATAAGGTTGGGTCGATAAGTTTTTGGTCATCGTTAATGGCCCGGCAGGCGTAATCTAATTTCACCATGCTGCACTTCGAAAGTTAAAAAGCAATCCTTTAATGTTGTTTTGGGTTAAAAAAATTGATATCGTTATTCTACCTCCGGAATGGTCAAAAAATCAAAACCGAAACGACGATGAATTTAAAAACTTTGAAAGCGCAGTTTAGAACAGAAATTGAGAATTTTCCGAGTTGATAAGCATCGGAGTATGCATTCAGTGAAACGTTTAAAAGGCTTGCTTTGCTTTATAATGTAGCAGATGAATAAACAGCAGTCTCTGTGGCATTGCTCACATTTATCCCATTTTTAGTCCCTGAACGAACTTTACATACGCAAGCACCTCGCGAGTGGAATGATCGTGGTTGATGCCCGCGCTTCATGTCGATGCTTGATGTACGCGGTTGATATTCAAGGTTTCGGTCCGAGATAATAAACTTAGGTACGTTGTGGCAGAACGCTAATGCTTATATTATACACGCCTTGGTACAAAGTATGCTGCCACCTAGGTGTGTATGAACATACAAAAATATATGTGAAACCTCAAATTTGAAAGGCGTGGCATCTTATGTGCACGGAACGTCGGTCTTTAGGCTTAAATTTAAATATCTAAAGAATGTTAGCAGTTCAACATATTCCATTTCTATACATATTTGAATTGCGTATAACGGCTTGAAAACGAAACCTTTGGCGGTTGTGTGCGATTCGTACTTGCCATGTTGTTTAGTATTCAAACTTTTGGCAAATAGATAGAGAAACAAAATGGTATGCTAAAATGAAAAAGGGTTTCGTTTGTTAAAACTAAATAATAGAAACATTTTTTTTTCTCAATGTGTTAAAGTCATCAAGCGTGCCTTCGACTTTTAATATGAATGCGACTGCATAAAAAAATTTCATAACAAATAGATAGTAGATGACATCAATTTTTTCATCTCAAACAGAACCTAACAATTCGGAAAGTTGATAGATTACAAGCAGTTTTTCTTTTGTGTGAATTTTAAATAGCACTTGTAAACTTCAATTTTTGTTATTTCACAAGCGACTGCTTGTGTGCTTGCTTACAGACTGTGTGGCTCATCATCTAAACGCCAATCCCCACACTTATGATAAGTACTCCTATTCCCCCTACATCAAAGCGGCTAAGGTGCCTAAATGTTGGACTAAATAAATGCACTCGTCACGAGGTGAATGGTGTCTTTCATGCAGAAGTACTCAGACACGTACCACCCTTAAGAGCTTTTCCGTGAACACACTTTCACTCCAATTTATCAAATAAACTGTCCCCTCCTTCCACCTCCTTGCACAAAGCCTTTCTCACAACTCAATACCTTAAGCACTCGTACGGTTGGCCATCGACGACGTTTGGATCCACCACGAAAACGGCCAAGTCCCATAAAACGAAACCAATTTGTGCTCAATAGCGCTATTTAAATGCGCACACGACAAACGACACGATAAATCCATCATCTAATCGTTTATGCCCAGATAAGGTGGCGCACAGTCCCCACGCGCCCGCTTAGGTGTCCCCGATGAGACACTAATCCATCGGGCCGGTCATGTGTACGCCTCTTCGATGAGAGTCGGACGTTAAGCACACGAAAGTTCGCCCCAGGAGATACCCCGACCAGTGTCGAATGCATGCACATCAAAGGTGGTGCCGCAAATTGGTTGCAACCACTGCCGCCACATCGGTATAAATTGAGGACGTTCGCCCGCAGTAAGGTGAACTGGTTGCTGCAACGGAGAAACTCAAGTCTACCTTTGACATTGATACGATGACGATGATAGTAAGCCTCAACCGCTACAACGCTTTGCCGCTACCACACCAACTGCACATGTGGTTGCGCTGCTGGACCCGATGGGTCTACGGCGGTGGCGGATGAGTGCCACGTTGACTTGGGAATATTGCTGGTTTCGGTGGTTCCGATACGGTTAAGCGGCATCTAGGGATCTCCGGGCACAGATAGGAAGTGCTCTGCCACACCCATAACAAACCCCCGCCGCTGAGGTGATAAACAAGTTGAATGTGAGTTACGTGTACGAGCCGCTACAACTAATTGCAACTGATACGACAAAACCGGAAACATCAGTAATTCAAATCAGTCATGCGTGGCAACCCACCGGAGTGGGGTAATTGGGTGCCCGGCTACGGGTGTTGGTGTTCGCTGCGGTGTTGCTTCGCTGACGGCGACGACTGAGGCAGTTCCAGCGTACGCAATGATCAACGTTGTTTTGCTTGGCGATTTTGAATGGATAAATGGGTTGGAATGCATTGCTGTTGCCATGTGACTTGTGCCTGATGAATGGCATGAAGCGGGGCGGTGTGCTGGGGACTAGAGAGTAAATTAAATTGTGTGAATAAGTGAAAAAAGAGAAGAATTGTTGAATGGAGGTTTTAAAGCAAGGTTTGCACCTACCCTTCCTGCTGACAAGGGAACGATTAGTCGGAAGCTATGTCTCTGCAGAAACATAGAAACATTCTCTCTCTACATGAAATGAAGTCATTTCCAATGACTTACTTTTCTTAGTGCTAAGGCCAGCAGCTTAAAGTACTCCACGAAACTGGTTACACCATTTTGTGAGCGGGGCATTCCCTGTTTTTCCAACTTGGCGCAATGCCAGCAACAATCTTGAGAAGTGCACAAGTTTAGTTGACTTATCGCCTTCCCACGTTGTATGATAAGTCAATGCATACTAAGAATATTGTCGGGAAGAGGACGAAACTCTACATCCCACAGTGCCAACAGCTGAAAACTTACACGCCTAGAAATTGAGAACTTTTTTCTTATTGCTGAGGGACTCTCTAGACGCTTCCGAAGCAATGTTTTGAAGGACGCTTAATGCCAGAATATTATTCAGACACATTGAAGAAGGTCAAAAAATATTCACATCCAAAGCGACTAATCCTAGTCACTGGCAAACAGCCTCTTCGTCTGTCCTCTTAAATTTAGAGTGACTTTTTGGTTCCTATTTGACTGGTGAAAAAAAAATTGAAAGTAATACCCTCTGCGTGCGCTGCAAAGTCGATTTAGCGTTTTCAGCTTTCCTGAATGTTCAAGGCGCTGTTATAATGTTGTTAATTACATACCCAAAGTCTAAACAAAAAAGGTTCTCCCTGCGCAGATGGGAATAACCCCTTGTTCGAGCCTGATCGTAAATATAATAAATTGATATCAGCTGCGAAGTTATTTTTTCTCAACTCTTCCGGCCTCTTTATGGGAGGTTTATAGGAAACGGCGAAAGCGCACGCCAAAGACTAGAACCGGCCCAATCTCCATTGTGGGGTAATTTAGCAACGAATCTGCTTCTTAGTGCCGACACAGACTAAACGGCCCAAAGAAGAAGTATGGAAGTTGAAGTATGGAAGTTAAAGCATAGAAGTTGAAGTATTGAAGTTGAAGTATAGAAGTTGAAGTATGGAAGTTGAAATTCTGCCAGAAGTGCTTTTAGCCTGAAGCAAGTGAGTTGCAGATTTCCACGGAATTTTGATATCGATTGCAACAAAGTGGCAATAGAGTCTCTAGACCCAGCTACAAATAAATGTCCCTTTCACCATCGCGGATAGATAGAAGACGACTCTGTTGTCCAATGGATGTGGGATCATTATTTTAATAATAGAGCTTAAAGTTTTAAATTATTTGGGCTTGAAGGCCACTTCTGTCCTCTAATCTACGAACTTCAAAAAGAAAGGACGTCGACCGCTTACTTTGGCTTCTGAACTACGAATGAATATAAAATTTAACACTCAACCGGTATGCAAAAAATGTTCCTCCTTTGGTTCGTTTGTGCCTTTAGTACATATGTCCCGTTAATGAGTTACTGGTGACACATTGTTGTTACCTGTCTGTGTTGTCTTCGGTTCCGTTCGGTCGCGTGATCGTTTGCGGTCGTTTACTATCCCTCGTGATTCTTTTATAAATGTAATTTGTATGTGGTTTGGCACCGAATCTCAGCTGGATTAAGAGCTGGTCTTATGCTACACTGGAGGCTTCTGTGATCTTATTGAAAGAACGAGGGCAAGACAGAGAACAAGATCAGCAAAATGGTTTCCGCAAGATGGTTCATAGTTCGGAACTGTTCAAGCAGAAAGGACTTACATTTCATGACAACGGTGATTGAAGTTACACTCTGCGGGCTATACTCCCTTCCTTAGCAAGAAAGTGTTTGATGCGCTCACTAGAATGAGAGACAAGAATCTAGGTAGACACTCCAACAAACTCAGACGAGATATGCAAACACAAGACAGCACGCTTAGAATGTTGTTGCACTGTATCGCAATTTATCCTGTCTCTACTTTATATTGCTGCGTATGTACATTCATTGGCTAAAAATATCTAAATTTGTATGCCCCATGAACGTTTTCGTGGAAAAATCAAAATAAGTAGTGCCATTAATGGACTCAAAGCCTCTTCCGAGTTGCTGACAACACTCAATGAGAAAAAACTATCTACGAAAAGAGTCTTAAATGTCTCCACTTGGAGTAGAGAAGAACCATGAGAGAACAATGAAAGAAGCTAAGCCCTAAACCCTTTGTGGATTTTTTCTCTGTAGTACTTTTTTTGTTTATTTTTGTCAAGAAATATTAAGGCTCCGGCACATAGAATACGTTGCTAGCGTCAGCGTCAGCTATACTTTGACAGCTACATAGATATACATGAATTCTTATGGGTAGTGGTAAATAGACCAACGCTGCCGCTCACGGATGTAGTAGCTCAACTTTTAACTTTTATCTCTCCGTCAACGTTAACAATCGAACATTGTGACATTTCAGGAGAATGTTTTTGAATTTTAAATTAACGTTTGTTGAGTTTGAGGTTGGTTCTCGTCGAAGTCACATACAAAAATAATGAAGATTTTTAATTGAAGGTATATATATCATTTAACTTATTAAAGACATTAAACAAAGGACGTTGTGAACAGGAGCATTGAGAAATACCGGAGTGGAAGAAAGTTTGGAAAAACTTTCGAAAGAAGGAAAACATAGAACGAAAATTTGATATTGAGCGGGAACAAAAATTTTTCAGGAAATAATAGAGGTTTGAATTTGCACAACTTTAATCAAATGCAAACATAATTGTGATCTTCTTTATGTAGATGACCGAAGCAAAATTAATTGAAGCCGTTAAATCACATATTTCTCTTTACGATAAGAGCCATGCAACTTATTGTAACACATTTTAAAACAGAATGACTGGGAGCATGTAGCGGCTGTTGTTGGAATAGATGGAAAGTTTTTTAAATTGCAGTATATTGTTCTATGTCTCAATTTCTTCCAAATTTTAGAGGAACATTGCCAACAGCGGTGGAGATCCTTAAGGGATAGATATGTGAAGGAAGCGTCCAAGAAACCGGCCTGTGGAAGCGCTACATTGGATTAGCAGGAGTCTAACTGCATTCACTATGAATCCATGAATTTTTTAAAGAGATACGTGGCACCCCGAACGTATGTACTGATCTTTCCTAAATATCTCAAAATATTCGCTTCAAATTATTTGAAAAAGTTCCGGACGGGAAAGAGGAGCAAATAAAATGTAAGATGTATAATGTTTTCTTGTGTTCTGTTGTGTTATGTTTATTGAAAAAGTATGTATAATAAAATTACAAATAGTCTTTTAATTTATCCCTAAGATTAAATGCATTTTTTGATGCGTTGTGTGAAAAGATGCATTTTTGCAGAATAAATATCAGACCGCTCTACACTATAACCGAAACAAATTGATTTTAAAGCTACTGTCAAATGAAATCAGCTGTGCGTTGAAGTATTCATTGTGTCACCCCTTTCCTTCTCGTACTTCACCGTCAACGGATGTTTTGCCGCTTCGCAAGTAACGTATTCTATGTGCTGGAGCCTTAATTCATTCATTAATTTATATTTTGTTCCCATCAAAGTAGACCACCTCAAATACAATTCACTTGTGCCAGCGTTTTTTGCACTCCTCGCAGCAGTACTGATATGCGCCCATTGGTATGAACTTCAGTTCTCTGAGCGATTCGGTTGGTACCTCCTCAATCGTAGCAAAATGGTGCACAGTGGTGCACCAGTGGAAAAAAATATGTTAAATGAAAGGGGTATCGGTTTTTCGATTCTATATATAAGGTTGTGAAATATCTCCCTTCCGCTTTTTTCATCTTCATTCAATGCTTCATAGAAAGTGTTACAGTAATCGGATTCAGTCCAAATATAAGCCGTTTTGTTCGATAATCTGTTTCCATCTAGACGGCAACTTCATTATACCCCCCTCGTAGAAGCCCCCCTCCTTATTTGCGAAGAACTCGGACAGCTACTTTTCACAAGCCTCTTTTAAGTTCAACTTATCACCACCACGCCATGGACAGATACAGGTAAGTGGTAACCACTTGGCGCTATGTCCGAGCTAGTATATGGTGGATGCGATAAAACCTCCCATCCGAGCTCCCGTAGATTCTGACGAGTCATCAACGAAGTGTGTGGTCTGGCGTTGTTCTGGTGGAACACTACACCCTTCCTGTTGGCCGATTCTGGACGCATCTGGTCGCTCGCCTGCTTCAAGCGGTCCAGTTGTTCGCAGTAGATGGTAGAATTCAGCGTCTGGCCATAAGGAAGCAGCTCATAGTGGATGATTCCCTTCCAATCCCACCAAACACACAGCAAAACTTTTCTGGCCGTCAATTCCGGCTTGGCCACTGCTTGGGATTCAATTCATCAGCCTTCAACCAAGACCGTTTTCCCTCAATATTGTCGTATGTGATCCATTTTTCGTCGCCAGTCACCATCCGGTCGAGTTCGTTCCGTTTCAGCAGCATATCGCGAGCTTTGATTCGGTCCAGAAGGTTTTCATGCGTCAAATCATGCGGCACCCAAACATCAAGCTTAGTTTTGTATCCAGTCTTCTGCAGATGGTTTAAAATGGTTTGGTGACTAACTCCCATCTCCTGGGCGATGTCACGAGATGCCACATGCCGGTCTAACTCTATGATTTCCAGTCGTCGTCACAGGTCTTCCGCCGGCTGGCTTGCCTATGGTGTCGTTTTTATCGGCTCGGAATCGTCGAAACCATTCCGCCGCGGTTTGAAATGATAGAGTACCAACCCCCAAAACACCATTAATCTCACGGAACGTTTTTCTAGCGGATTTGCCTTTAACGTAGGAAAACTTTAAAATAGCGCGAATTTCGTCGTTAGTGAACTGCATGTTTACACGTCTATAACTGTTGAACGCAATGTGAAAACTAATCATGCATAGCGTCGTTTGTAGGTTATGTCAGGAACTTTCAAATGATGTATAGTATTGCCAGATACGAGCTCTGTAGCGCTTCGTACATAACTGAAAACTTCAAAAGACAAAAAGGCAATCTTATATATCTTTATTTGACCAAATTTTCATCTCGAACCCAAAGCTTTTCAAGACCCACATGTGAATTCTTCCTTCACCTCAATACCTGTCCATTTTGTTTGTCCATCAGGAACAATGTCTAAACGAATACATCAAAGACCAACGACCAATGTTACCCAATTGATTTGGGTCTTCACATACACACTCCACGCAGAAAGCCAAAATTTTGCTGAGTTCTAATGAGCCGTTTTGGTGTACGGCTAACTCAAATTGGAACTTTGAAATTTCGAAAATTGAACTTTTTTTTTAAGAAAGTTTGATGCGGCATATTTTTTCAAAAATAAGCCAGAATATGATGTTATAATTATTTGAAAGAGCGTACATCTAACCTTCAATCTGTGTCAACAATTTCTTCATTTTGACCACCAAATCTCTAGACCAGGCTTCTATTTAAGGCGGGAAGGACTTTCATGTTTAGTGGAACATAACAAAAGTGCTCCAAAAGGCTTCAACAGATTGAAATATTCTCTATCGATGGTGCCAAAATAAAATTTCACATTTTTGAACATTGGGAGAACAATCGATTAAGTAGAGCAATGTCGGGCATTTGTTGGATTTTTTTTTAATATTCCCTTCTAATGCTGGTATTGCGCAATTACCATGGACATGAACCACTTAGTAGTGAAGCACAAGCCTTATTACACTAAATTCAGATTTAAATGGATTTTCTAACGAAAGTGTGTCAGTAAATACTATTGAGTATAATTTTTAGATATAGGTACGAATTCCAGCTTTGATTTGAGTCTAAATTTACTGCCCTAATTTGTTAATACATATTTTTTTATACAATCAAACAAGAAAAGTGCATTTTTTCAACTTTTAAACTTTTGATTACTCTGTTATCCTTTATACTGTAACAACTATTTTTCTGTTTTTATATTTCTATTCATTCTATATGGCAAGAAATCTCGATTTCAAAAGTCAAATCTGGTGAATACAGTGACTGAGGCATAATTAGAGTCGTTTCCTTCGTATTGCTTCTCGCAAGTGGTGTATAACTTCAAGACTCCTTCTTGACCGTCCAACCATGTGACAGGAACTCCTGTTGCACTACGCCACGATAACAATAGTAATAATTGGATGGCGCGACAGTCCACAAGGGGACCAGGGCCTACCTTGCTCATCAAATACTCATATTGTGCGAGATACTGTTCTCTCACGAAGGGAAGGCACCTTCAGTTTTTTGCCAACTTCGAACGGCGAAGTTTGAGAAGCTTTTTCTTAGACAGTTGCTACTCTTTGAGTGTTGTCAACAGCTCGAAAGAGGTGGTGCCATGGAAAACTCGAGAGCCGAGAATCGAATCCAGAACTCTGGCGTCTAAGTGTCGTACTCTACCCACAGCACCACGGCGGCCGACAACGGCACTACGCCAAGATAATCGAAAAATAAACAGTCAGCAAAACCTTAATATTTGATCAAACTTGGCGTGCTTTTATGGTCTCCTGGGCTCTTCCATTGCGACGATTGAACTTTGGTTTCAATTTCATAATCATTTACCATGAATGGTCACCAGTTTTGACCCTTGGAAGCTAATTTGGATCGCCATTAACATCATTCAACAATTCCTGGGCGATGCTCTTTCGACTTTTTTTTTTGCTAAAAATTCAGCAATTTTGAAACAAATTCCACTGACACGACACGACACGACCGATATGCCGATATCTTTAGCCACTTCTCTAATATGATTCATCAAATCTCCATAGTTTCCTCACTTTCACAACATTTCTATTTAAACAGATATCGTATATCCATTCAGAACATTCCAAACAAAAAATTGCTTTGGTTTCCGTCCATCCGTTTTTATCGCGTAAGTGATCGTTCCTAAAGGTTTTAGTCTTAATTGATCCGTAAAGGGCTGGTTTTAGACGAGAAGAATCCCTCCCAGACTTTTTCAAATGAATCCTCCGGCGAGTACACAGTCAGTTACATTTTCACTTCAAATAATGGCAACTCAGGAGATGGGTTGACTTCTACCTAAATCCAAAGTTAAAGAAAACGGATCGGCCTTGGTACCTATTGGTTTCCATAACCGCATTGTAAGGAGGTGCGTTGGGTGGTCTTTCAAAACCAGCCAGGTTTTAGCTTCACGGTGAATAAAAATATTCATTTCTATTACAGGTGTCGTTAGCAGCTTCGGATCACTCCTGCTTATCGTTGTTTCTTTAGGCTTGAACGTTTATTGAGTGCCAGAGCTATGAAAGCATAAGCTGACTATGTAAGGCACGCTGACCATTCCGGCCATGCTCCATTAAACAGAATCCTGCCAGGACGTCATATGAAATGCGTAAGAAATAACATTCAGCACGTTGTCTGAGTGTGATATTCGGTCATGTTGGCGTTAATGACTTCTGGAGATGTGAATTCAACGATGAACTGAATGCAGGCTGTGGTCAAGACAGTTTGATCTTCAGGACCCTTCAAAGCAAAGCATTTTTTACAATGCAATAGAGAAATCCCTTCTCTGTCTCACACAAGTGGAAGTAGTCCTCTATGGAATCAATGTCTGCCCTATTGTAGGCGATTTACACAAAAAAAAACAAAATATAAAATTTGCTGCATGCACTAACCCTAGTTTCAATTCATACGCACTCTGTGCACGTACTATACTTCTAAAGTAAATAAGCCGCCGTTAAATCGGTCCTAAGGTTTTTTAACTCTTTTCGTGAAAGTCTCCCGTTTATCCAATTCTATTTAAGATCGTGTAACACACATTGCGGAATAATAAAACAGATAACGCCAAAACGTGAAGTCTTTGTTTCTTTCTGTCAGTCTCCAATACCATCGAGCTACTTTAAAATATCGCTCCTAAACAATATGAGCAAAATCCTGAAAAGTTTGTGAGTGCAGATAATTAAGCAACACTGCACGGAGTCAAAGTTCCACCCATCCAATTCGGATTCCGGGAAAAACACTCGACTCTGCATTCTCTGATGAAATTCCATCACCCATCAGCTTGAACAATCACCAAGTTACCGTGGCCTGATTCTTAAATATTGAGAAGGCCTTCGACACGGTGTGGATAGAGAGGCTCATTTTGAAACTCAAATTAATGAGATTTCTCTCTAACCTCATAGCGATCATCCAAAGTTTTCTTCACGCCAATAGATTCTATGTAGAAACAGAAGAAAGTAAATCAAGAATAAGGAACATCTAGGCGGGCGTTGCGCAGGGATCGCAACTGGGGCCTTTACTGTTCAATGTCTACACCGCGGACCAACCGCCACTATCGCCATCTGTTAACTGTTGCCTGTTCGCGGACGACTCGTTAACATACCCAACATCGCCGTCACCGCAAATAGCAGCGCGGAGGTTCAAACAACAAATGGAGAAGCTCTACTTCTACTATCAGAAGTGGGACATCCGGATCTACATCAACAAATCGGTTCTCATGTGTCTGAGGAGACCAACACATCGAGGCGCCCGAACAGCCGGGAAATGCCGGAGCATCAAGGTAGTGCTACCCAACGGGACAGCACAAACTACAACCGACATGGCGAAGTATCTCGGAGTGAACTTCACTGAAAGGTTGAAGTTTAATTCTCACTCCAAAGCGAACCTTCAAAAGGCCGGTTTCGCTTTCCATCGCATCTAGTCATTGATGCGACGTGAGAACAGACTTGCCGAGAAGACGAAGCTATTACTGAACAAGCAGCTCATATGACCCATTATAGCGTATGGCTTTTCTGTATGGTACAGCATCTCCAAGACCAGCATAGAGAAGCTATCGATTTTCGAAAGGAAGATACTAGCCATCTGCACCGGTCTCACTTTTGACAAGGACCGGATGAAACATTATAGCAACAAGATGGTCTTCGGAAAGTCGCGCATCATCCCCCGGCTACAGTTCTTGGTGCAACATTCCTAGAAACAGCTAGACGAAACTGAAGCCCATCCAAACCCAATTGTCAGGATCTTAAGGAACTCAGTCGCTGGATAACGATTTGTCAATGCACACAACATGTTTAACGAAGAGATTTTCCCCCCGACATCTACTGAATGCGAGCAGTGTCTCCAGCGGTGATACAACCTACCATCGAGGCTGAACCTGAACACAACCCCTCTTGGCCGTCGGAATAGGTATCAAACTTTACAAAACAGGAAGCTAGGCACTGAACTTTATCCAGCTGCGCCACGAAACTCGACGAAAAAACGAAAAACAGACAATGACTGGCATTTAAAAAAATAATTGGAAACTGCGTCTTCGTTTGAGAACCTCAGCACATCCATTTCAAACTGTCAACAGCAACAAACATGAGACTTCACAAGAAAATTTCAAACGAGCACATTCCTTTGTGCCCCGCATCCATTGAAGAAGTACACAAGTCCTAAATTTGCTTTCCAAAAATTTGATAACTCATTCCAGTCGCATCTCATTTCAGAAGAAAAGTCCCCCCAGCGAGGTGTCAACTTCAGATAGACGCGCATTGAAAGTTCTCTTCAACCATTCCCATTTCCAACCCCCATTTTTCAAACATTAAAAACGTCCATCAAATCCGCACAAAAAACACACACAAAAGCCACCAAGCCCAGCAAACGAACAATAAACGAACGCAAATCATTGTGTACAGTCGATAAATCAATGTCCTTCATCGAATCCACCCACTCCCGGCGCGAGAAACGGCTCAATCGCACGCAAATGAGATCACCACTACCCGCCACCCCTTCAGAAAGGCGAATTTCAAATTTCCAAATGAATTGCATAACCCCAACGAGGTATATGGCCAGCACACCCACGCGCTCCATTGTCATCTAGTCACATTGCATGTAGAAAATCGCCAAATAATTGTTTACTCCCGGCCCCCTGCCCACCTCGCCTCTGTGGATTTCAAATCGACTCAATTGGCCGTTTAGCCAAAACAGAAAAAATTCTACAAACACACTCATCGCTGTGGAGGAATTTGTTTAAACAATTTCATGCCGCTGCACTCGGCCCCGCTAGTCCGACATGCGTCATTAGGCAGCGATTGCTTTGGTAGTTTTCACGACGATGACGCCGCTGGTTGCACGCCTAGCCAGCTTTAACTTCCGCTGCCCACCCGACACTGGGAAAGGAAAAAAAACACAAATTTCCATTTGATTTGATTTAAGGGGCGCCCCCGTCGGCGCGGCAGAGAGGGCATGCGATGCGGCAAGCGCCCTGCAACGCAATTGATTCTGACAGTTGTCCAAATTGAATTAAAAAAGCCGAACACAAAAAATAACCCTCGGCCGTGCCCGTGCGGGGAGAAGACAGGCAAAACAAAAAACGCTTCAGGTTTCATTCCGATTTTACGCGACTTTTTTGCTCGGATTTGAAAATTAATTTAAACTTCGCTGGCTGTCGGTCGGAATTTTGCATTTACCTTCCGGTGGGGCGGGGGCCTCTGGTAATTATGATGTTGGGTGGTTCGGTCAGTGTTTGAAATTGCGGCTTAGGGGACAAGTGACTTGGCGAATGGTACCTGGAGTGAGAATTTGAGGTTTTGCAGATGCCAAGACGGTTTCTTTTGCATAGACGAGTTGTCTAAAGGGATGGCTTGTGATCCTTTGATTTAAAGTCCCACACCCCACTGCTCCAAAGTCCAAGCACGGCACAAGCGACAAAAACTATTTCAATTTAAATTTTATCTCCAAGGCACTCAATTAAGTTACAAAAAGACAAACAAACGGTTCCCCGAACGGAATTGATGACATTTCGCAATCAACATGAAAAAGCTTAAATTTAACCGTCACTTAATTAGAATTCTCGCCCACACACTTATTTACGCGTCTGTCGATACGTGATGCTGCTCCCCCACCCCACGTTCACATTCCTTTCACTTGACATCATCGTCGCCGCGGCTGGCTGAGTACAATTGCTCCTTGTACCCCGCCACCTGACGATCGTAAAACTTCCCATTCGATTGTCGTCACACCGAGAGTGCTTTGCTTTTGATTTGATGCCACGTTTCCAGTTCACAATGCAAAACAGTGCCACAACTCATAATAAACGCCACAGTTCACACGCCCATTCAACCCCTCCACACACACACACGACCCTCCCCAACGCATTCACACCCTGCCATGTCAAGCTCAGTGCTTACCAGAATTTGTGAGACTCGTTGACGGCTCCGGAATGCGAACATCTTGTCGAGTGCTTCTCCTCCGTCGTCGACCTTCCAAGTTTACTCGGCGGTATTTATCCTTTTGTCTCATCGTCGAAAATCCGTTCAGTGTTCTCGCAGCAGCCCCAGCCCGGGCGGTTGTACCAGGTGATGTTAGCATAAATGTCCTTCGGAGGCAGTCCGCCCACTTGCTTTGTGCGCGTCGTGTTTTCGGCTCTGGAAATGCCGCTGGCAGCAAGGACGACACGGACAACGGCAGCGGCACTTGTTCGTGAGAGCCTGGACACGCACAACATGCCGGAAATTTCATATCTCTCCTCGTCCCTTCCGGGAGATGCTTGCGCCGGTCGCTTATTTTGTCGTTCAACACAATCGAGGTGCGCTCGAGACGATTTCACAACAGTTCACGTGGGGGAACTTTACGTTTTTGTGCGCGCAACCGAACTGCAAAACTTCATCGGGGCCCAGAAGGCACTCGCATCGACCCTAAGACGGTGGCGTTTCTTGTGCTCGTCTCTTCTCTTGCTTCTTGGACGCGTGCATACAGCAATAATGATCGAACTTTCACGGTTCATTTGGCTGAATGCAGGTATGACAGGGAGCAGCTAAAGGGCCCTTGCTCCAGTTCGAGCATTCCGCTGTCCGGTGGAGGGGAAACTTCGCTCCACTTCTTGGCAGATTCTCGCTGCTCGACGAACTGTGAAACTCGAGAAGATACCGATTTGAATGCCACGGGCACAGTGGCGTGGGGTTTCGTTGCAAGTGGCAGGCACATTTGCCGTCTGCTTGGTATTACTTGAGTTGCCTGCAGTCGGTAAGTCTTGATGAAGATGAAGGACAGAGATTTTTTTTCTCATCCCGACTAGAATTAGAATTTTAATTGAACTCGAAAAGGGGCGCCTCTGTGCAGGTGGCCTTCCTGGTTCACGCCACGGATAGGAAAACACTCACATAAAAGACTCAGCCAACCAACTAGTGATCGAAAATGTGTCGTCGTATGTGGACAAACTGACCTTTGTGCAGGTGCTCAGACGTGGCGTTCTTGGTTCACGCCACGGATAAGAAAACACTCACATAAGAGACTTAGGCAAGCAACTAGTGATCGAAAACGTGTCGTCTAATGTGTACAAATTCAATGTTTGGCAGGAAGAGTGGTTGAAAGCTGACATTGGTCCGTTTTTCTTAGAAGTTCCCATTGGGCGGGTGATTTCGGTCAATTTGGAGTGACAACGTGCATACATGTTGTTTTCTTGCGTGGAAACCATGACTGGAACAATATGGGAGTACAACAAGGCCAGAAGCGCCACAAAAAAAAAACAATAGCATTTATTGTGTGAACTTTCCTAATAGCTTTATCAACGACAAATGGCGTTTAACACCGTTAGATCTTTTCCTATTGCATTATAAAAAATACCATGTTCAAGCGAATATTTCCAGGAACCTGCAGCAGCATGACAAGCAAACATTCCTCAAGTTACGGCAGAACTACTACCCGAAGACGTGGCAAAAAGGTGATTTGAAATGACTACAAAAGTATGCGAACTTCTTAACGCGGCCCTTTGAATGGTGTGATTGTTTGCAGCCAATGGCAAAGTCAAAACTTTATAAAGAACCAGAAGTTGTATAAAAAAAAAGTGGCCATGTGGATTTTGTTGAGCAACGGGAAAATGAATTACTCTCTTTGTGGAACAAAATTTAGGGGAAGATTTATGCTATTCCTAGTATTCACTAAGCCTGTGGTTAGGGTTTTACTCCCGACTAAATGTGGAGTCGCACTGCAAATGGCTGCTCTCACCTAAGAAACGGCAGAGATTTAGGGAAGATCTCCCTTTTCAGCAGGGACAACTGACCATTTGCCATTTGGACGCGTCTTGTGTACGTAATAGATAAAGTCTCTCTTCTCAGCAGGGACAACTGACCATTTGCCGTGTGGATGCGTTTTTGTATGAACAGATCCCCCGGGGTTATATTAATTCACTGGTTGTGGAAATATTGAAACCATAACTTCTCTTCCCATCACACTAATGCCGTCACATGCAGTGGCTCTGTGCCAATTTTTGTTGCGACTTATATACATTATATACATAGTACTTTCTTAATATTGCACGCAATTGTTGGTCAAGGGAACCCGCAATTTAATGTCATCACAGTATGGCGAAAATTGATCACAAGCGCCTTTTGGGAATTGTAAGCGCCTCTCTGGCACCATAAAAAAATCCGAGATGTGCACTAAGTCTAGGAATCGATTGTGGAATCTCAGGGGGGCGGCGGTTTCTACCTCACTTCCATTGATTTTCTTCCCTTCTTAACTACCAGTCATCAACTAAACATAGCACAACTTACATCTGAGACACATTAAATAGAGATTCCCTCCTTAGTGACAGCACGAACCAGCTTCGACACAAACACATTCTGTACATGACCAAACACAAACAAATCTCAACAGCACCATTCAATGTGGCCCCACTGTGCTAACCCAACTGCAACAGCTCCAACTCACACGGGCACGCTTAAAGCAAAAATAATGATGATGACGTAATTCTCGTGTCGATTATAACTTTATTTCTTCTCCTCCTCCTCGTGGCCATCGAATTTTTATTTTCATTCACTCATTTGAGATCCACAGTCCATACGGCGAGTTTATGTAGGTTGCGCATATGTTATGTTTTTCGCGTCAATTAGTTTCCGTTTCCCCGTCTCAACCACGATGGCACAGATTATGGGTTATTCAGGCGAGCGAAATTGTGATTATCCCGAGAGCCGAGGAGGCTCTATTTCGTGTCGAATCCGAGAGTGTTGCACGGAGAGCCGAGTCAATAGCGTGTCGTTGCTTCGTCGAGGATGTGTCGTTGCAATAATAAATTGAGGACAACATTTTCTAAGACATTGTCCTCTCGGCTGGGGCACAGCCAGCGAGGACAAGGAAGCGGGATGGGGGTAAAATATGAATGAAGGATAATTTCACACATACCTGCACTGGTACTGCTCGGATCCTTTTGGCCTGGCTCGTTGGGCTGGTCCCGTTTCTCGCCTGAAGTGTCACTAAAAATACACATATACATACGGACACGGTTAAAGTGAGATAAAAGAAGGAATAAAATTAAATAAAATATAAGGAGCCACACAAAGGATGAAGCGGAGAATGAGAAAAGATGAAAGGATGTTTGGGAACTTCATCCCCGGGGGGTGGGCATTGCAGGACACTCGTTTCGTTTACGAACGTCACTATGGCTGACAGGAATTAAGTTTAAGCGGCTCTGTGTGTGTGTGTTTACTGAATCGGTCGAGTGGTTGGCCTTCAATGGAGGTGGGGTGCGCTGTCACACTGTGTGATGTATCGTTCGAAGGGGAAGCTGCGAAGCAGGCTCCAAACCAGCGAAGCGTCTCCATGGATTTGCGGCAAATGAAACAGCAAGTGAGTTGTTGAAATTGGAGATGCTACACGAAGTCGATGAGTTCGGAAGGATCATTCCAGATGGTGATATAGGAAGTCGAGTGAATCCAAGCGGGGCGAATGGGGATGCAGGGTGTACGACGCGATACAGTTTGTAAACTTAATGAACTTGGCAGCGCACGCTTCTCCTTTTGCAAATGGGAAAACTTGTAATCGAGCTTTAAGGTCCTTAACGGGTGGTGGCTAGTGGAAGACAAGAGTCTCATATGAGTCGATGCGGCATTGAGCTGTGGCCTTGTGGGAAACTGTTGTCGAAGTGGGCTGTGTAAGGAGTTAGGCACTCGGCGGATTTGTTTTAATGACGCACCGACCAACGTCCCAAGGAAGGTTGAATTCTCATTTCATACACTGTTGGGTAAATTAGAACGGGATGAGGACCCGGCCATCAAGAACTGCATCTACTTGGGGAGTTCGAAGAAAGAGGTTTTCTGATGAAAGTGTGCGCCAAGAGAATGGGATCAGGGATCAGCTTGATGCATTTTGGCCCTACTTCCTTCGGTTTCTGAATGAGATTGGGAAGTTAAGGTATCACGTGCGTGAGAAGTAGTCGATTGGCAGTTCCCGGAGGCTGTCGTTGACCGATGTTTGCCGGACAAAAGGAATTCAAGAGCGAAATAGGGCAAGGAAAAAAACATCTTCAGCTCGAAGAACTGCCTAGAATAAGTCCCCCAGAACCATTTTTCAATAACTGCCTTTCAAATTGCTGACGGATCAGAGACCGAGACTGTTTTTGGCGGATCGGATGAGATGGAATGGTTCACAGCTGTCAGTAATGGACAGACATCAATTTTTAGCAAATTTTGCACAAATTTATGGAAGTAGACGATTTGTACGTAGTTAAGCGACACTTAAGAAATATATTCAAGTGAATCCCGATATGGCGTAGTGAGTGGGTGCGTCATATCCTATCAATCGACTTATCATGCTTCATTCCGGAATTTCTGAAAAATTTAATTTTGTCATACAGTTCAGGATTCTGACATTTTTCAATCGGCAGTCAATGAAAACTCTCTCAAGCACGAGTTCCAAATAGACTCAAACTAAATCTCACTCCATGCTCCATATAGTTCGAAAAAGTTCCTCAACAAAGTGTCGTTAAACGACACAGAATTGTAATACCTAAACCTACTTTAATTGCAGATGGAAATTCTGCGTGACGTGCGTTGATTTAGATGCCAAAATTCACAGGTTTGAATCCTTGACGAAGCGCTTTGTAGTTTTGGACGGCTTAACCTTTCAAGAGCTGTCAATTTAAGAAATAACAATTGGCTATGAAGAGGTTCTAGATTTCGCCTTATGGAGTCGACATTAAACTGTGGGTTTCCTCGACCCCGCACAATTGTGTGCAAGACAAACGAAGAAGTACGAATTCGTGCTCAAAAGCAAGGACGTTGCATGTCGCTATGAACTTTGGTACAGAAGCATTGTATACGACATTACAGCGACAGTAAGAGAGATTGAAGTCCCAATTTCCACAAACTGCTGTCTGAGTGGTCCTTTATCCTCGAGGAGTCCATTTGCTCCGGCACTAGACGCGTTGAACTGCCGCCATACCATGGGCAAATTGTCACTTGTCTCTGGGGGGAAGGGAGATCTTTCCAGATATAAGCCTCTATGTTGGCAAGACTATGGTACTTTTACTGGCGGCAATTTTGTCAGGCGTCAAGTTATTTACTTTAAATTGGGTTTGACATTTCAACATGAATGTGTAGATTTGTTCAATGGGAAAAGAGAACATTGCTGTTGATCAACAATATTTAGGAGCGAACTAATTATAGCGATAAAAAAGAAAAAACAAAATTCTCATATATGGTGTCATGATAATCCTCAAGGGTGAGTTGAGAGATCATTGTATTAAATTGTATGGTGCGACAGTCCACATGGGAGCCAGAGCCTAGCTTGCCAACTCCGAACGGCGAAGTTTTACTCTTTGAGAGTTGTCAGCAGCTCGAAAGCGGTGGTGTCGTGAGAAATGCGAGGTGTTCAGCCGGGAACCGAACCTCGATTTTCGGCGTGTGAGTGTCGCACTCTACCCACTACGCCACGGCGGACAAACTGATGTTAGGAGAGAATATATTGAAAGATAAAAGCAATTTAAATTGAATTCGCATTTTCCTTCATATCGATACCGAGAGTATATTGATTGTTTCCAGTTTGATAAAATTGAGCCCACAGACCAACACTTTTAGTGACAATTAGGCAACACCAGGTTTCGCAAGGCGATTTGGTTGAACGTAAAAGCCTGTGCCTGTGTAGGCAGATTCTGCCACAGTCAATTTTGAAAAGACACACACCTGCTTAAGCCTAAACATGAGCGTTAGAGTTGACATCGTGACAACACAACTTTTTGTCTTGTACACCACGCACCAGCCGTGGTCACAAATTTTAAGTTTGGTTAAGCACTTCAACTTGAGTGGACTATCGCAATGGAAACAAGGCTATAAATCGATAAATATGTCCAAAATTCCGACTGATCCTCACCAGCTTATCTGTAAGATATGGTCGGAGGAAAGCATGTCCGAAGAGTGAAATCTCAACGTCGTTTGCCCGGTTCACAAGAAAGAAGAACTGTTTGACTGCGCCAACTACTGAGGGATCGCATACAAGATCCTCTCTGCCGTATTGTGTGAGCACCTGAAACCCTTTGTCCATGTCCTGATAGGCACATATGAGTGTGTTTCAGGCCAGGGAAGTCCACGATAGACCAGATCTTCACTTTACGGAACCTCCTGGAAAGGAACCAAGAAGTACAAATCGATACTCACCACCTATTTGTCGATTTTAAGGCCGCATATGACAGTGTGCATAGAGACGAGATATAGAGTGACATGCCTAGTTTTGCCATTCCTACCAACCTCGCATATTGTGTTGAATAACGATGGAGAACAGACGCTGCTCCGTCTAGTTCGGTAACGAACTCACCGAGGCCTTCAATATCTGAAAAGGTTTTAGACAAGGCGGCGCACTGTCATGGGACTTCTTCAACATCATCCTCGGGAAGATCGTGCGTAACTCAGAAGTCAACACCAGAGGCACGATCTTCCAAAAGTCAGTGCAGTTGCTGATGACATTGAAGTGATTGGACGAACACAGTGAGACGTCAATGAGTCGTTTGCTGGCATTGAAGCGGATGCGGCTAAAATGGGTCTGACGGTAAATGAGGACAAGATGAAGTACATGCTGTTATCAAGGAAGGACACACAATATCGACGTCTTGGACAAAGCTCCGCGGTAAATAGGGACAACAACATCAGTACCGCACTCTCTCGACGGACTATGCTTGCTTCATATAACAGCTTGATCATCTCAGTCCTACGGCCCTGTACGCTACCAAAAGCGTTTAATCCTGTCCGTTTCCTGTGCACCTACAACCCGTAGCCTGACCAGAGTAATTCTGTTAATACCAGATTGGGGAAAGCCAATAACCGAGGCGCCTGTATTTGACCGCGAAACACAATTTTGAAATGGCCAAATTGCCGGTGGCATGTAGCGTTAAGTTGACCAATCCATGCAAAAAAGCGCGTTTATTGTTAATACCGTAGCTTGCGTGAAAATTGATATACTAGACCTCATTTCGTTGGAAGGCATTATTGGAATTATTCTTTTCTGTGAAAAGTTATTCACGTTTTAAAATGAGTGAGGGCACGCAGCCGAATCATTTTATTTGACTATTCGCTTATGGGAAGAACGTGTGTAAACGTCGGAGGCTGCTGAACGAAATGTGAATATTAAGTGATTACTCTTTATCCTTTGTTGTCAGTTTGTAATTCATTCCAAGCTGCTGTAATCAATCTGAGCTGATTGGTACAAGCCACTGCGTCTCTCAAAAGACTTGCACTCCGTCACTCCATTGGACCATGTGGGGATTCTTACAGTCAAAAGTGACAAATTGCATGAGTAAGGACAGCCGACTGAGAAGACAGACACTAAGCCACGGTCTTGAAGCCCTGGCGGCTCGGTGAAAAATAGGATTTGGCCGAGCAAGGAGTTCGCTTTAATTTTTTATTTAATTAATTGACGAATGTTTGACAATTTTCAATGTTGGTGATATTTTCTTGGCCGCTAAAGCTTCTTAAGCCACTTTAGGCAGTCGCATTCGAAATATTCAAGACGGGATTTTTCCAGCTTGGGACTTGGCAATGACGACAATGGTCTAAGTCCCGCTGCGAGAGAGAATACTTCAGTCGACCAGGCCAACGACAAAAAATAGTTCCAACTGTTCGACTGAGACGAATTAAAGACAGCAATATTTAGACTGAAGTCAAACAGAGCTGCTGGAGTTGACGGACTATCTAGATATTCAATTGGGCGCATGACTTAGCTCATCTCTAAGACACGGTAGGCAAAGCACATTGGGTGATAGAATTCCAGCGCCGTCTGTCCGATTCGCTTGAAAAGTGCCACTCACAACTGCACCACCGAGGTATCAGTCCCTTTTACATCAAGATCATCTCTGCAGTTTTGCGTAAGCGAATGAAACCCTTCGCGAATTATCTGGTAGCTTCGCTATGAGTGTTGGTTACGGTTGGGAAAGTTAAATCCACAGAATTCTGGAGAAGACCCCGGAAGTGCAAATCGCCAACTGTCTGTTTGTGTGAAAGCTGCTAGCTGACGGGCTATTCTTTGCCACGCCTTATTTTGCCATGGCTTCCAAGCCCGTGTTCGATTACAATGGAAAACCCTCCATTAAGTTGGATATTCTAGACCTTCAATATAAAAAAGAAGGCTTAACACAAGGCGACTCTCTTTCATTCTTGAGAAGATCGTACAAAACCCAGAAATAAACATCAAATGCACACTCTTCGAAAATTCCTTTCAACTGCTGACTTTCGAGGACGATATTGACCTGATTGAATGGACACAGCTGAACAGCTTTGGCAGTTAACGAAAGCAAAGTTAGGTATATGCTGTCTTCAAGGAAGGGCGCACAACATCGACGTGTCGAACAGACCGTCACAATAGACACCAGACATTTTTTGGGAGTCAAACACCCCGTCTGCCTTGAGTCCACAAGAAATAAGCACGTAACCTTCACTTGGGACCTGAAACAGGGTATCATTTTGCAGAGCTTAATGCCACAAATACTGTCATGCGCAGCCTTGCGGTGAGTCAAACTTTGCAGAATTTATCCTAGTTCAGAAATTTGGTCGATTGTCGGGCCAGAAGCAGTGTTAAGTGAAAATTCAGAGGAATATTAGACATTTCAGTTAGGTTAGACGTTATATTTGTATGCCTGTGTGTTATAATTAAAAAAATGAGGGTTGCTTTGCTGTATAGATGGCGATATTGCTCGCTTAACATGCCTCTCTTAGTCCACTGCTAAAGAGCAAGGACATGAACCAGTGATCTAATCGTTTCCATTTCCAGGGCAAGCAGTGGAGAGTTCTTGATATTAAGTGGTGAAAAATTCAAAAGAAACTCTGACGTTGGCTTTTGAAAGATTTTAAACCGGAAAGTGAAAAAACTCATCGACATATCTGTTGCGAACGTTTGTTTGTAGCATTGCGTACGTTTTAATGAATCTTAAAACTATCTCTTTCGAATATTCAGGGGACCTTGCATCAGATGAACTTACTTTCATCCATGGCCGAGTTGGCATTACAGCAACAGCACATGACTTATAAAATGAGAAGAAGAAGTGGATACAAAACAGAATCCTGTGGAATGCCATGATTCAAGTCATTACACTTAAAATGATAAAGTTATCCCTAGCATCCTTCCTACTTTTACATTGCGCAGAGATCGGGTTAACTAAGGCCGAAAATTCCAAAGTCTCCACGTCTTGAAAAAGACGGACGCAAGGGTAGGGTGTGATAAGGACGTGGCGGAGGAAATCATGATCATTTCTTTGATTGTAAGAGGAAGGGATTACCGGATGCCGGCATTGTCAGTTAAACATTTACACGAGTTCTCACAACAAATCGACTGCCGGTAAACGTCAACCATCAATGTGTAAGCCCCCCATCACAGGACCACGCACATGTTGATAAGTCAGAAATAAAATCAACCTCGGTGTGCGCAAAACTGAGAAGCACTTCAAAACTGCGTCAATCACTGAAACTGTACGGCGCATAGATGGAAATCTACGGGTAAAACTTCAACTCAACGATGCAGATGTGGCGGCGGGATATGAATCCACTTTG
The DNA here is from genome assembly GCA_955652365.1 of Eristalinus aeneus. Lineage (NCBI taxonomy): Eukaryota > Metazoa > Arthropoda > Insecta > Diptera > Syrphidae > Eristalinus > Eristalinus aeneus. Next base: position 28,991,927 of record OY019133.1, on the reverse strand, counting down.
ACGCCACAGAACGATGCATGAGAACATAAATAAACTTCACACCGGTACTCACCTGCTAAGTGCGATTATTAGAGGCGTCTTCGACTGCAGCAATTGCGAGAGTTCACGTTCGGTTAATATATTCCTCAGGCGCACATCCAACGGCGTCACAACGTCCTCGGCCCTCTGGTAAAAGTTCTCCACAGACGCCTGCCGCTCGGATAGTCTCTGCAAAAGCGACGAATATTTACTTTCATCCATCTATCTTATTACTGCCACACAGTAAAAGTTTAATTGAATTTCTAATCATCATCATATGCGGCAGCCCCGGCATTACAGAGTCAAGCGTCGGCTACGACGGCGATGATGTGTGCCGAGAAGACAGCAGTGCTCGCACAGAGTGCAAATTTTTGTTCTTGTATCATGCGGTCCTGGTGTTTTTATTTTGCGGCGGAGTTCTGCTCGAAATTTTTAATTAAAAAACTTTACCGAACACTCTCCTGCATGGGGAGGATGCACTTGAATGGGGGAAAGTTTGCCGGCTGCCGTTGCACTCATATGCAAATAAACAAAACTGCCTAAATCAGAAAACTGACGCTTGACGCTGTGGCGACGACAGTTTAGGGACTTAATTTGTGGTGCACTGCGTGCGAATGCAGTGACCGGCGAGTGAGATGCTTACTTTTTGAGAGTAACGCGAGGAGCAGAATTTCAACATGTTTGGCAGACGGCGGCGCGACGCTGGTTTCGGCTGATTGCGGTAAACTGGACTCGAACTCGTTGAAGAGCTAATTGGAACTGAAGTGCTGCCCATGTAATTAGGGCGTTTCGCATCGACACTGTGGTTGAGTGCGTTTGTGCGGCCGCATGCTGATTGGATTCCCCTGGGAGAACTGATTACGCTAAAAGGTTCAGAGTATCAAATGGAGCAGGCGGGAATGGATTTGTGGTCCACTGTGGTACACGTGTGCTTTGATCTTTTTTTTTTGTTTTGTTTTGTTTTGGGGAGATAATGAAACGGGTTTATGGAGGCTGCAGTTGCACAGTTGCCGCGAGCCAGAACTAAAGTGAAATGAAATGAATTGCGTGTGCACTGGAGAAGAAGGTGATGAGGGAAACGTTTAAAGAGCGGAATAGCCATCAGGGGCATCGTCACAGATTAAAGGTCGAATTGGAGGAGCCCGCTGCATCTCATGTTCGCTTCCGACTGAAAAGCCAAACGGATTACGTGTCCATTTCAGGAAAAGGTGGTTCTACCATATTCCAGTTGAGGTAGGGTAATATCCAACAAGTCAAGAAGAAACATAGGCTTGACAGGTTTCAGTATGTATCCAGTTCGGAAATTTGGTCGATTGTGGATCTGCCGGACCGGAAGCTTTATAAAGTGAAAATTTTAGGGGAACGTTAGATGCTTCTTTTAGATTAGACGTTTTATTTGTATGCCTGTGTTTTGTAATTTCATAAACCTGCTCCTTCTGAGAGTTGCTTTGGTGTGAAGATCCAGATGATGTTAGTTCAGCATAGGCAGATTCTCTCAGAGCAAGGACGTGAACCAGGGATCAAATTGTTTCCACTTCCAAGGCAAGCACTGGAGAGTTGTTGATATTAAGTGGTTAACCATTCAAAACAAACTCCGACGTTGGCTTTTGAAAAATTAAAAACCGGAAATTGAAAGACTCATTCGTACGTAGTATTGCGTGAGTTTAAATGAAACTTAACAGTACGTCTTTAGAATATCCGGTAGGGACCTAGCATAAGATTAACCGCAACAAGATTTAAAAATAAGAACAAGAAGTGGAGACAAAACGGAGGAATATGGGCTTGACAAGTTTCAGAATCTAGCAATTTCTCACTCCTGAATAATAAAAGCCTTCGATCTGTACAGAAAATTAGGACATTTTGCCCGGAGTTGGGCATCATTTTCTTTAAGTTCCACAACCGTAAGCAACCACTTATTAACCGGATATTGAGAAGGCCTGTGAAACGGCTTCTCGGTGACCTTAGCGTTGTCTCTGTCTAGACCCGGTCTCATGCTATGAGGAGTTCCTTAAGAAGCGGATCAGCGACCGCGATGGCAACGACTTTTATTCAACATCTTCACAGAAGAACAACCGTCATGTGCCCCATCAGTCATCTTTTCCTTATTCGAGGAGAACTTAGCGTTCTACTTTAACTAGTTGTTCAAGCAGACCGCAGGACAGGAAGTCAAACAATGGATGAAGAATCCGGAGAAACCCAAACAAATAGCTTTGCGAAAAGGGATGTGACAAAGCCCTCAAACAGTCGGAAAGGTGTATTATATACGTATATAAGATTGTCAGACCTGCGATCAATGAACTGAGTCTGACCACTAGTTGCCTTCCATTCGGTTCTGACAGGCTGCCTTCAGTTGTCAAGACCAAGCTATATAGCGTTCGTAATCACTTGGTCTCTATAGCGGAGATTCAGCCTTACACCTCCTTTTCGAACCCGGAGGCTGGAATTCGAAGACTATCTTTACCGGAGCGTTGTTGTCCATTCGCTCGATATGGCTGAGCTTCTGTTTTGACCTTTCTATTTAGATCCCCATCTTGGTACAGCAAATAGAGTTCGCGCATGTGTCTTCATTTCCATTTGCCTTCCTTGCAGGCAGGACCACATGAATGTTCGTTGCAGATTTTTTCTTTCAAAGAAACCAATAATCTGTTCTGCCGTTTTGCTCATCGTCCATCACTCGACTGGTAGGATTAGCTCATCGTATAAGAGGACTGGTAGGATTAGCATCTTGTAGAGCATTACCATAGTCCTTCGAGTCAGTGGTTTCAATCATAGCTGACAAACCAAAGTAACACCGGTTGCCAGTGGTGATTCTGCGTCGAATCATCACTAAGATATGGTTTGGAATTCACCTTTGCCTCGAGGTAGACTAGCTCCTTAACCATTTCAAAGTTCTAGCTGTCAATTCTCACATCCCGACCGATGTGTTGCTGCAGGGATCGATTCTTTGTCGACACCATATATTTCGTTTTATCCTCGTTCACCAGCTCGTTTCGCCTCCTCTTCAATAAACTTGAATGCTTCTGCAACGGCTTACTGCGAACGGGCGATAATATCGACGACATCAGCATATCCCAGCAATTTCGCTGATTCGTAAAAAAATACTGACTTTCGTGTTAACGCCTGCCCTCCGCACAATCCTCTCCAGCACAATGCCGAAGAAGTCACACGACAACGCATCTCCTTGTGCGTTGTGGGACACAACCGGATCAGTTTTTCCGGAAACGCCGAATTCGGCCATCGAGTCAAAAAGTTCTTTGCGATGAATGCTGTCGTATATCGCTTTACAATCGATTAAAAAGTGCTGTGTATCGATTTGAAACTTGTTTGTCCTTTCCAGGATTTGCTTAGAGTGAAAATTTGGTCCATAGTCGAAAAGGTAGTGCTCCCCAATGGAACGGCGTAACTGAGAACAAAGTTGGGATCTCTAGTATGAGCAGCAAGAACACTTTTGGTTTCCATCACAAATATCCTTTGGACTTACTTTGTAGGGAAAACTTAACGTTGCAAGCGTCTGAAAAAATGTCGATCTTTGAAAAGCCAATGAAAGACTGGAATGCCGTAGAGTATTGGACAGAGTGCGACGCTCACACGACGAAGGTTTATGTTCGAGTCCCGGCTGGACATCTCGAATTTTCACGCCACTACCTTTGCCAGCTGCTAAAAACACTCAAAGAATAATAGCTGTCTAAGAAAAACTTTCTCAAAACTTCGTCGTTCGGAGTCGACAAAAAACTGTACGTCCCGTGAGAGAACAGTAGCGCACACAACACGTGTAGTTGATGAACAAGCTAGGCCCTGGTCCCCCTGTGGTCTGTCGCTCCATACAATTATTATTATTATTATTAAGAATGGAAGGAAGAAAAAAGAAGGATTGCTAATTAAGACGCTTGAACTCCTCCGCAAGCACTTCGATTAGAAAGAATCTGCAAGGAACTGCGATTGTTAAAAAAAGGTGAGAAGATCCGATTCTATTCGATTCCTGTGCGCACACCACACACTGATGGAGAAAAAATTTCCCCCGATTTCTACAATTATCGCATGTTAAAAGTTTGCGGATACCCCTAAAAGGTCGGTGTCAAATCATAGCACAGGATTCAACCCAGAGGAGAGAAAGAAAAGGTACTCGTAGACATTTCTTTAAAATATCGGCGGCTTGTAATGGAGTGCAACATTGATTTAGCAGCTAGCAGCTAATTAATTCAGTGCGACTAAGGAACGAGTGTCTAACCTGTTGAGTTTAAAACGCGAAAATGGTGGACTTTCAGATCAAAGCTGCTATTCCTGGGATTTAAAATGTTTCAAAGAGCCTACTATCCTGACAGTTCTATCATGCACTTTTGAATTCTCTCAAGTAAGCCTAGAGACGCATGTGGGGCAGACAGACAAGAAGGAGAATTGTACTCAAGTTCGGGGACCAATCAGAGCAGATGAAGTATTTCTATCGCTACTTAAAGAAGTCTAGACATTCGGCAGCAAACTCATTGCAGGGTCATAGCACAGGATTCAACCCAGAGGAGAGAAAGAAAAGGTACTCGTAGACATTTCTTTAAAATATCGGCGGCTTGTAATGGAGTGCAACATTGATTTAGCAGCTAGCAGCTAATTAATTCAGTGCGACTAAGGAACGAGTGTCTAACCTGTTGAGTTTAAAACGCGAAAATGGTGGACTTTCAGATCAAAGCTGCTATTCCTGGGATTTAAAATGTTTCAAAGAGCCTACTATCCTGACAGTTCTATCATGCACTTTTGAATTCTCTCAAGTAAGCCTAGAGACGCATGTGGGGCAGACAGACATAAAGGCGAATTGTACTCAAATTCGGGGACCAATCAGAGCAGATGAAGTATTTCTATCGCTACTCAAAGAAGTCTTGACAATCGGCAGCAGATTAATTGCAGGATGACTCATGAAGTAAAGTGGTTGAAGAGTGTTGTATACGTTAACATACGTTTTTTCAATAATCGAGTAATTTGGGTAGCAATAAATAATGTAGTTATTATCTGAGAGCTTCCAAAGTGCAACTTTTTTAAAATTCCACAATTTTTTTTTTTTTTTTTTTGAAAGTAATATTGGAAAAAAAAATTGATTTTAAAATTGTATCAGTAGTAGTCCAACTTTGGCGCGAATAAGTATTGCACACAGAAGAAGGTAATGCCTAGTAAACGCAACTAGCTCAGAAGTGCTTTGACCTATTCTCGCCGAACAACTAGTATTGAAAGCATTGTCTGCTAAACGCAAGTGGCTCAGAGGTACTTTGATCAATTCTGCTACTTTCAAGTACCAACCTACGGGGGGAGTGTGCCTTCCGTGTTCTCTCTAATACATTTTGTATTTAGTGCAAAGATCTTTTGTCTTTTGTCCAAATATGGAAACCTTGAGGTCGACACAAACGTCTATCTCGCAGTAATAAGCTCCTTCGTACTTTCCAAGTTGATAAAAACCGAAGAAATCAAAACTGTCACCAGAAACTAATCTAAAGCCACTGAGGTTTTCGTAAATCGACCAATATCGCCTTGCCCCAGCAATGCTCCAAACTTGCACTTCTTCAAACAAAATACACCACAAGGTTAACGTGACATTGACATCAGGCAGTCAAGTACTGATGATAAAACAGGAGTAATCATTTCGCCTTCAAAATCACAGATATAAACTCCAGGGGATTTGCATTTGAAGAATTTCAAATCCATTGTGACGAAAAACAGAAGTGTGGAAAAATGTTGTTTACCAATCTTCGTTATGACGCTCTTTGTCCCTGGTCTGTGACTGAAATATTTGTTTGCCCAAGGTTTCAATACTAGCTATACAGTCAGCCCGGATAATAGCACATCACGTCAGCAACAAAATAATGTGACACTAAGCGTATGGCATTATCCGTTCTGTCATTTGTCTGAAAAAACCCAACTGGCTGGATGAAATTATGCCTTAAACCGATTTGTGCTAACAAGCAATGTGACGCAAACCATCACTACCGATGTTGCCTGCTTTGGCCGTCCGAAGGTGTACATTTTGAAAGACCCTCTCTGGCTAGTAATTTCGGTCATTTTGTTTGTCGACGTGTTGCACAATAACAAGTTGCGCCTCAGGTTTTTGCTCTGCACTTGCACCGTTTACCAATGCTTTGTTTTAAGTGAAATGTAAAACACCAGTTAGTTAAAAAACAGCTCTCAGTCGCGTCTTTTATTTACACCCCCAATGAAATTCCCTACATCACTTTCGTGCAAGCGTGGCAACCCATTCGCTCTTTCGACTCTTTCCTGTTGCACTGTAAGATCGGGTGCTTTTTAGAAGTTCAATGGTTTGCGCCTAAGCTCATTTTTCGGCATGAGTGACATTCGTTCCAACGATTCATCTTCCACTTCGACGTGGACTTCGCTCAATTTGAACCTTCACTTTCCGATTTATTTCTGCCGATGTTGCTGTTTTTTCATCATGACTACGTACATGGCGTTTTGCAACGCTGATGGTATCACGTAACGAGGTATGGTTTGAGACGCAAATGATTAATTCACGTTGAGGTGCTAGAGGGCCCTAGCGAGAGCTGGTTGTGGTTTTACAGCCAAATATAAAACAGCCACACTATTACGAATACCTTTGAATTCTCACGTGGATGAGAAATGTTCAACATAACTAAACACAATCGTTATCAATCATGTGGTAAAATTTAAACCACTGTGATGAACGTTTTTCTCAAAGTACAGTAGTTTAAAGTTGGTTGAAGTTGGAGTCACCCTGATTGACTAAAAAACTCAGATGCTTTTAACGCCACAACTGCAACCCGCCGGCGATGGGTATGAGTTTTGGGAGTGAGTGAGAGCCTGAGTGATGGATGGCAGTGGTGCAGTACACTTCAGTATTTGCTTGACACCACATTATATTTTTATGCCGACGTTCATAAATGAGAAGGAAGATGACGTGAGCCGAGGAACGAAAATAAAGAGCCGAAGGCCTTGTGATCATTAGAGTTGGAGCCCTAAGTATCACATTGGTCATCAAACTTGAATTGAAATTGAATTCTTTCCAAAAAGTTTCAATCCATTCAAATGAAGACTGATGGATGGCATAGACACAATGTCTTGACGAATGTTGGTGTTGTCACTTTTAGTCTCGCAGCGCAGTGATTCTGAAATATTACCCCTCCCCCCACACAATCGACAGACAGGTCTAAGCAAACCGATATGAAGGGAAGACGTGGTTGAAATTCAAATTTACAACTATTGCAGTGCGAAACAAAGTGGGACAGTCTAAGAAGTTGAACGCCGCCCGATGGCGCCACTATCGTGGATTTCATATCCGATTTCAGTAAAATGGAGAAAGCCCCAAAATGAGATAAGATTCTTATTTTCGTGATTTTTTATGGGCAGAACGGCGGCATGTCGATGGTCAAGCGTGTTTGAATACAACTTTTAAAATGGCTTGGCCATGTAGAGCCAGTCTTCGTTTTTTAAACTCGGGGCAACGCAACAGAGGACATTCTAAAAGAAGTAGAAGAAGAAGAAGAAGAAGAAGAAGAAGAAGAAGAAGAAGAACAACAACAACAACAGGAATAATAATAATAATAATGATAATAATAAGAAGAAGGAGAAGAAGAAGAAGAAGAAAAAGAAGAAGAAGATAAAGAAGAAGAAAAGGATAAGGGGAAAGAAGAAGAAGAAAAAGAAGAAGAAGATGAAGAAGAAGAAAAAGATAAGGAGAAAAAAGAAGAAGAAGAATAAGGAGAAGAAAAAGAAGAAGAAGAAGATAAAACAGCAGAAGAAAACGACGAAGAAGTGTATGCTCAGAGAAATCCCTTTGATGCTATGTGTTTGTGTTTAATCAGTCTCCACGTGTTCGTACGTTTTATGATGAATCATTTACACTGAAAATGACACTGAAAACGTCACAGAAATGGACGATTTAGGACAAACAGACCTCCGACTAAAGGTAAGCAATGGTAACGATAGTTGTGACAGATGTGGGATTTGGTTTTACGTGATCATCTGCCTTAACGGCTTTTATCACGGGGAACCTTTTTCCCAAGAGTCGTAAGTAACGCAAGACTAAGCGCCTTAGTTACCCAAGTACCAAACTGAGATCATGCTTGAGGGGCAACCATCCCACCTTGGTTTGATGCGAAGCCTTCCTAAAACCTCTTCCGCTCTTTGGGTCGCAGCCCCCGGTTGAGAATGCAACTCCACACTGAAAAGGGAAAGTCCCCTAACCGACTTGCCTAGTTTTGCTTAAACAATGGGCTAGACAAGTCCGCACAGTACACTATCCTCGACTCTACCCGCGATGTTAGGTGGTAAACCACAGCCACCACGAAACTCCCACAAGGGGGCCTACCGCACGGTCAGGCTGGAACCGAAGTTCCAGGGGTCCCTGACCTCCCGTGGCACCAGAATATACCCTCTGGTTAAGCTGTCACTACCAGTCAGGTTCCCTCAAAGCCTGGGTCTGTTAGCCGCCATCCCGCCACAGATGGTCTTTTCTCCATCAGTGTTTCCATTGTCACTATAAATAGTGAGACAGATGTGATTTTGAATCATGTGATTAATAAATCCAGTCACATCATCTGGAGATAGTTGTGACAGCAACCCTGTCCTGTTTTGTGTCAGTTTTTAAAGCTTTCTAATCTCAGTTCGAAGAAATTTGTGATCATTGACTCGCGTCAAATCGCTGGTACAAGTCCGAGATCGTAGACAGTCACAAAGGTACACTTCACCACGAACTTGCTTTTTGAAAGCAAAAATTGATCTATCGGGCGGTAAGGTGATGGTCACAGTTTTCTGAGTCTTGACTGAGACAATGCCAAATTGAACAGAAATCGTGTCCAACGGGGAAAAAACAGGTGATCTTTTAGTATGATAACGCACCGGTTGGCAAATGCATAAGCTGACGCCAGGGTCGAGTTTGTCAAATTTGAATACCATTCGCTGTCCACCGTATTCTCTCACTGGGACCTTATTGATGTACTTTGTTTAAGCCACACGGTCGGTTTCCACTGGAAGCTTTTAGAGCTCAGATCCAATCGACAAGCAGCAGGGGTAGCTTTCATCTTCTGACTCTCCGAACTGACTTTAACAAAGAAGGTCTACAAGTAATAAATGCAGACCTTACATTGTGTTTTAAATGCGCAGTCTACACGAATTTCTTATTTAGTGGAACAAAGACATGCAGTGCTGTGGACAAAGGAGCAGTGAAGCTTCTCCTAAGCAAACAGCATCAGGGAAAACCGTCGAACTTGTTAGGGCGGCACTCAAATCTTCAATTAAATAGTAATAATAAATGTTGGCGCGACAGTCCACAGGGGGACCAGAGCCTAGCTTGCTCATCAACTACTCGTGGTGTGCGCGCTACTATTCTTCGACGAGTGGAAGGGTCTTACAGTTTTTTGCCGACTCAGAACGGCGAAATTTGAAAAGCTTTCTTAAACAAACCTCTTTGAGTGTTGTCAGCAGCTCGAAAGAGGTGGTGCCGTGAAAAATTCGAGGTGCTCAGCCGGTAATCGAACCTAGACCCTTCGGCGTGTGAGCGTCGCATTCTACCCACTACGCCACGGCGGCCACTATCCTCAATTAAAGGTCGCAGCAAATCCCTAAATCCCTTAGTTTTCAAACACGTGCCACTCTCCTTCATCAAAACATCGAAAGAAAAAAGAATCACACGCTAATTACAACAGCAAACACTTCACAGCGAAGGATTCACCCTCTGACACCATCCATCCCTCAATTAGTCGCGAGTGACTTCTCTAAAAACAACAAACCAAAGCAAACAGACGAAAGGAGAAAACTTAAATATAACACAAGTGCTCCCATCCCATTAGCTGCTGGGCAGCACCGCACTACCTGCGCTCTGTGTCGACTCAAATAAATAGATTGTGTACCTAAAGCGGACGTGACTCAACCATATCCATTATGTCACAGACCAATTCTGTCCACCAGTCCACGGATACCAACGGAACGAGCGGCGACTGAGCGCATCTAAAAATAGTGAGATTCACTTTTTATTCAAAAATCCACTCGAAACGACCGAAATATCGCATGTTGCACCTCACGAAATTCGCCACAAACAAATAAATCAAAGCCACTGCTGCTGCTGACGACGACGACGACAACAGCAGCCAACGGCACCAGAGTAGCCCTCCAAATCCGAGATAAAAACTGCCCACCCAACCGAAAATACCGGGTAAACAAAACTTTTCTAAACACATTCTTTTTTCTCCTCGTATCGCCAACCATCCACTTCTTTTGTCAGGTGACTCGCAACTAGCCGGCTCACTGCCGCAAATCCCAAGCACAACAAAACAAACGTACGCACCTTGTAAACACAACAGCGGTCTCCGAGTATTGATGTTTGAAAAAGCCGGGGTTCTCCAAAGCAATCGCCTCACAAAACTGCGGAGCTGGCAGCGAAAGTAATAAAATTTCGAGTTGGGGACCGTTTGCAATCACAGAAGCACTGGCTACTGCGGCGATGCAGGGCGAAATTCGTTAGAAAACTGAATGAGGATCGGTTCGGTTGCGATTTTCACATCGCGAAGTTTCGTAAAAATAGCCAGAGACAAGTACGCCCGGCGTGGGGGCCCTCTGCGCTGGCCAATAATTGGGACTGAACTCAGACTGGGTACGCGGAGGTAAGGGAGACAGAAGGAAGACAAAAAAACATACCTAGCTAGCGGAACAAATCTAGAACCAAACAAACCGCGAATTGCTTTGGCGCATAAAAAACTCGAGCGGCAAAATGCGAAATCGACGTAAACATCAGCGGCATCGTGTCGCTGAACATGATGCGGAAGAAACAAAAACAACAAAATGAAACACCGTTTCGTGATGCTGCACATTCGGTGGCCAACGGCGAATTGGTGTGATTTCCGTGGTGGAATGTGCATGCGGCTGTGGTGAGCGATACGATGAGGTGATGGCTATGGCAAGTCGTTGCATACTTTTTGGCTGAAATTAATTTAAGGCTCAGTGGACTTGCCACGGCCGGCGGGTGTCTCTCTGAGGCGCATCGATGACTGCTAGTTGTTATTTGCATTCGGGAGTAGAATGTAAACGAGGATTGCGCACACACGAGTGGCCGCTGGCGGACTGTGACTTACACTGCAAGACCCGATGGCCGGTTTGCCTGTACGCCTGGCGGAAATGCGGCTGAATGGAGTAGGGAGCAGAATATTCGGAAAGTTTCTTTGTTCTAAAAGTGCTGCTTAAGGACGAGGAAACGTTGGCGTTACTAAAAGCGGTTGAGGAAGCCCATAGTCTTTTCGAGAGAAAAGTTCTCCGTGATTTTTTTCATTCTGTGTGCATTGATGGCGCTTGGAGGAGAAGATTCAATCACGAACTTTATGGGCTGTATGGCGGCATGCGTCTTCGGATGTTACGCTTAAGATGTCTAGGCCATATAGAGAGTATCGACGCCACTGCTCCGCCTTGAAAAGTCTGCGAATGCGAGGTATTGGGACAACGCAACAGCGGACAGTCAATGCTGAGGTGGTCCACACAAGTGGAGAAGGATCACAACTTACCTGGAGTTCGCACTTGCAGGCATCTGGGGATGTATCGTACTGGCTGGAAGTCGAGAAGGATCTCAACCACCTTGCAATGTGCAACTGGAAGTAGCTGGCGAGAGGTCGTGATTGCTTGCGAAGCACATTGCTTGAGCCCAAGGTCCACTACGGACAGTAATGGAATGCGCAACTGGAAATAGCTGGCGAGAGGTCGTGATTGCTGACGAAACGTTGCTTAAGACCAAGGTCCACCCCAGACAGTAATGGAATGCGCAACTGAAAGAATCTGGTGAGAGGTCATGGCTGGCGAAGCACGTTGGTTGAGGCCCAAGTCCACCCCGGACTGTAGTGCCAGACGAAGAAGAAGAAGGATGCAGGGGAGGGAACGTAAATAGAAGCTTCACTTAAGATGGCGGATTTATAGGTGAGGAGCAGTTCTGCATACAAAACGTACATAATCATCCTTAAAGGCACACATTCCAAAAAAAAAACTCCAAACCCCCCGCACCCTCAGTTTCGAATTTCCCTGAAAGATATTCCAACTAATTTCAATATTCAGCTAGCATAGATGCCAAGGCTAATGCATTTCCTAAACTCGGGGGGCAAACCCTTGATCTGTCCTTCCAGGGAGCCAAGGACAGTCATCAAGCGAGCGAGACAGAAAAAGGGTCTAAAAGCTTCGGTTCAATGACCGAAGCAAGTTTGCAACCCTTCAATTCCAAACGGACTCCCATTAGCTAAGACGGAATGTGCCTACTGACCTTTAACCCACAAGGTCATATGCCGCAAGGCTCGGGATTCTTTGCAATGACTGCAGAGGCAAGAATCAAGGAGAACTCTCAAAGAAGACATTATCAAGACTTTCATTTAAAACATCCACAACTTCATCAAAAATGCTGCGTGGGGTGCGTTGGGCTTGAAAGCGCGAAAAAACTGACTTGCTCCTTCTGCGAAACAGAATATTCTCCTCAGAATGCATGCAAAACAATGTTCTACAGAAGACCCAAGAAGAAGTGGATGTTGAAAAACTGCAAAAGTTTATGCCAAAGTTTTGCGCACAACCCAAGAGTAACTTCCATTAATTCATTCTCTCGTTTCCTTCGATGGCAACCCACCCAAGCCTTTTACAAACTTACCTGTCAAATATTTCGCTTCCACTTCCTTCAATTCAAACAGTCTTAACGCGTCCCCAAAACAATCCTTCCATTCACTCGAACCTGTGCACACAGCACAACAACGCGCAACGGCTGCACCGAGTTCGAAGCCAAAAAACAAAGTCCCGCACTCGCCCTCGTTTCACTTGTTCACATACCTTTAGGAAACCGAAAACAATCAAAATTTAAGACACCACGCACCACCAGCACAATGCCAAGCTCCTCGTTCAACTGCCACGGCGGCCTTTCTGCTTTACGTACACGTCAAAATATGCGTTCGCTGCCTGCCTTTACTGCACTCCACTTTCGCAGGTCAGTACCCCCAACCGCATTTCACTTCCGTGTGTACCTAGCCCGGATGCAGTGCATTACCCACCCACCCCCAGATTCACTTTCGCACCCAGACCGTACCGCAACCCCTTCATACGTCACCGAGGATGTTGACAAATCCGCCCCAAAGGCACTGCTTTCAATGACAATCGATGCCACTCACCAAATCCCCTCAAAATGCACAAAAACACAACAAAACTTTTTCAAACACTTGCGATTTAATGAGGAGGACCACTGCAGCAACACGCCGAACGTTGCGGCAGAGAACGACAACAACACGACTGTTCGGTGGAAGCGTGTTCGCCAAAAGTGCTCCAATGCGCAATTGCGTTCTTCTCGAAAAAGCTCATCGATTTGGCATCATGACCATCTTCGTCATAGACTGGCAACACGGTGGGTGCGCTGACGAAGGGATTACGAAACTCCGGGGCGCCGCACCGCAGTGGTTGGACATCATCTTCTCTAGGGCAGCGCTCAGGTGAGGTCATATCCTTTTGACGTCTAATTAATTGGCTATCGATGGTGTGCGCCGACAATACACGCCACACAGCACATCGGTGGCAAGAGACCGTCGTCTGGTCAGCCCTGGAGGCAGGGACAACGCAAAGGAGAGCTGTGACTGCGAGCGTGTGCGAGGGTAGGACGGCAGGACGCTTCAATGTTTTCTGGGTTAATGGGATTTGAGTGGCGGGAAGCGTATCGAGCCAGATTTGAGCCAACATTCCCTTCCGGGTTGAGGATGGGCCGTGTTAAGGTGAATTTACAAAGTTCACTGGTTTTGCGTGTCGACGACACTCTGTGCTGGCGGGTGGTGGTGTTGATACTGGTGTGGCGACTGTTAATGGATGTGTTTAGATTTCAGCATGCTTCTTTTCGGATTATGGTGCTTGGTGGTGGGGATGGTGATTTGGATGGGGATGGGGATGGAGAGGAGGTGGTTCTCGGGTCGGGGCGAACTTTGATGGCTGAGAGCTTATGTGGGGGCTTTTGAATATTTTTGAAGGAGTTCGCAGAGTGGTGCATTTTGCGGATTTCCGAGGGAAGCAGCTCTTCACTGATTGAGGAGCAGCAGTTTTTATTTTGCTTAGGGTTTGAGGGTAGGGACTTGGGAATTACAGCTGCGGTGTGAGCAATTTCTCTTGTGGCCTGGGGGCACATGGCTCTCGGCTGGGTGTACTTCGGTGCTCCCCCTTTATCCACCTGATTGCCCACGTAGAATGACAATAGGGCAGATTTGTGTGGGATATTTTGCATCCTTTATTTATTTTTAAAATGTTACTGGGAGAAGAAATTTATTCGTTCCATTTTCAAAAGATGGCTCCACTTACAAGTTTGCCTGATCTTAGAAGCGATTACCTGCTTCATTGGAATGGCGTGACATTTGTCGGCAATAAGAAATGTGCATCAGCGTCTGTCTTAGACAACAACATTGTTTTGTGACTTTGAAAATTTCGGATATGTCCTAAAAACCAGGATTTGTGAGAAGTTTTCATTTTCTTTTTTAGTTGGAAGAAAAGTGCAACTAACGCCCTTCGACTGCTTGTGGAAGCTTATGGCGAAGCTATTCTGACCGAGTAATCATGCAGAGAGTGGTTTCAACGTTGCCAAAAGTTGTGATTTTTGCGTCGAAGACAAAGAGCGTCTTGACCAGCCTATAAAGTTCGAAGATGAGGAATCAGAGACTTTAATGCGCCAAGTTCCTTGCCAGTCGCAAAGTGAACTCAAGTGAAGCAAAGTGAAGAATCGTTTCCGTTCGACCAATGAAATTTAATTTTATTTAAAAGTAAACAACTGAGTTTTCACCTCGGAACTGAAAGACGTCAGAGGAAGGGAATTTTGCCCCGAATGGCGATTGGAATATACTACGATAATCTCAAGAAGAAAAATTACTTTGGACAGCCTTATGAACTTGTTCCATTATCTTCTACATCAACACCAAATTAAAAAATTACCGTTCGAAGGTTGTGCCCAGCATATGGAAGCTTCTCAAACTTCACCGTTCGGGGTTGGCAATAAACTGTAGGTCCGTTCTACTCATGAGAGAACAGTAGCGCGTACAACTCGAGTCGTTGCTGAGCAAGCTAAGCCCTGGTACTCTTGTGGACTGTCGGTCCATAAAATTATTATATGATGGGACCAGACGCGAAACCATTGATATTAAACGTTCTCAACTACTACTTACGCACTTAAGCCATTCATTGTGTGAAAATCAGCCAAAAACGAATGAAGGGCATGGAAAGTCAATGTCGCCAAAACCTAGCGCTAGGCCTCACATGGCTGCGGAGATCTAAAATTACATGCAAACACTGAAATGGGTGGTCACAAAACGACTTGGGGGGCATCGTCTTTTGAAGAAATAGAAGAACCCAGAGAGAACTCGATTTTTAGGAGATATAATTAGAAAATTACCAGGGAGATGAGAAAAAGCAGGCGCTTCCGACGGACTACGAAGGTTGCCTTTTATATTTCTGGATTGGACAACTCTAGTGTTGCAATCTGGTAACTGCCAGCTCTATAGTAAAGTTTGACATTTTTGAGGTTACTTTCAAGTTTTAACATTTATTTCAACAAATGAGCATAAGCAATTCATAACTTCAATTGCATTTTACAATTTTAGCTTATAGCGTAATTTATAACAAGACATTACTTTGAAAATTATGACATTACTTGAGCGGAGTATGATATGACCGAAGCTCGTGATGGTTCAACCAACACTGCTTAGGCCGAGCTTTAACTAAACCGCTCACACATATCAGTTATACGTACTCAGAACGTTTTGACATACTTTTTGACAGCGCTATTTGTGTTCTTTACAGTAACTTAAAGATTCATCTCGCCCAAAAAATGGAATTAAATCATAAAAATGTTCGTTTCGATTATTTTTTACAATTTTTGTGAATTCAACCGAGGTCGCAGCTCACTCCAAGACGAATTTCGTGAAGGTCGTTCAAAATCAGTTGTTGTTCCGAAAACCATTGATGCTGTGCGCCAATTGATACTGCAAGATCGTCATGTGACCTATCGTGAGATTGAGACAACCTTACTCATTAGTGGGACCAGCATACATTCAATATTGCATGAACATTTGACCGTCAAAAAAATTTGTTCGCGTTGGGCTCGTGTCGATTGGTCGAAAGAAATGCTCCAAAAATACGATCGCGGTGCTTCGAAACACGTCTATGACATCGTGACAGGTGATGAATTGTAGATTTACGCGTATGAGCCCGAAAGTAAACAGCAGTCGACTGTATGGATGTTTCGAATTGAGCCAAATTCAACAAAAGTTGCTCGCGCACGAAGCACTTTCAAGCAAATGGTCGCCTGTTTTTTCGTAAAAACTGTACATGTCGCAACCGTACCTCCAGAACAAAGCAGAACAGTCAATTTTGAGTGGTACAGAATCATTTATTTGCCTGTTGTCTTCCAAGAAATCAGGAAAACCAACCGCCGAAGAAGAACCACTCTTCACCACTACAATGCGAGTTTTCACACATCGTCGCAAACAACTGCATTTTTGAGCACTCAAAACATCGATTTGATGAGCCATCCGCTGTATAGTTCTAACTTGGCACCGAATGACTTCTTTTTATTCCCGTAGGTAAAAAATAAATAGAGAGTTCAACGTTTTTCGACTCCTAAAGAAGCGGTTGATGCGTTCAGAATGCATGTTTTGGAGATACCTCAATCTGGGTGGCAAAGGTGCTTCGACAATTGGTTCAACCGCAAAGTGTATAAATCTTAATGGAATGGAATAGTTTGAAAAACAATAAAGCTCTTTTCGATTATTAATATTTATTTTTGTTCTCTAATCTCGAAATATAATGGGCAACCCTCGTATACTAAAATTACTCCCCTAAATTGTGGTTATTGCCTACTTTATCGGCTCACTGCATTACCAATTGATGTACTAAGCTTAACTTACTTAAGTAACGATTATTGTCAAATGTCAACTAAGAAAACTACTTCTTAACGAACACGCGAGTTAAGCGGTACAAGCAAGAACAATGTTCTCTTTTGACTCTTTTGTCTCCATTAAACCCATTAAAGAAAAAAGGTTTCATTTGTTTCAATTCAAAATTCTAATTCATATTATTTCATGGTCCTTCGAGCCGGATAAGGTGCACATGTTGTTCCGAATGTGACCTTCTTAAGGCGGTATACCTTAATGGGTTCAGTACCACAGTTCCGCCATAAGATCATCTAATATTAAGAGTCCTCAAAGCAGACGCGAATTTGATGGTACATCTTTTCAATGTCAACGGGGAATGTGTATTGAAGTCTCCTCCACCGCGGGACAATGTCCAACATGTCTATCTGCTTCTTTGGACCCTTCATCAGATGCTGGTATAGCGAGGTTCCATCTGACGCTTTGGCTGCAACATCAAATACCGCTCTGAGGTTTGTTGTAGAGCTCTTCTTCTTCATGGCCTAGCCATCTTTAGCATTGTATCCGTAGACACTTGACTATGCGCATGTCGTTGTACAGCCCATAGAGTTTGTCGTTAAATCTTCTCCTCCAGATGCCATCAACGCCAACAGGACCAAAAATCGCACGCAAAACTTTTCTCTCGAAAAGACTAAGGGCTTCCTCATCCGCTTTAGCTAACGTCCAAGTTTTCGCGCCATAAAGTAGGAATTGTAGAGCTCGATTCCTTAAAAACCGTGTGGTGCGATAAGAAAAAATGCTGCTTAGAACTTTGTCCGTGTTGACGCTAACTTCTTTTATGTGTCCGAGCTCTAGATCCTCGTTGATGCATCTTGTGTACTCGTTCCGGAGTATGGTGTTCAGCGTGAACCGTCTTTCTAGTTGAACAAGTCCACGCAAGGCGCCTTGCTTCGAGGGTTCAAGCGCGAGCCTGTTCCCTCCTTTAAATGGTAACGACACTTCGTATCGTCCATTTTGCAACCTCTTCGTTGTTGCCTGGAAGAAATTCTCGCATTCCACGCCTTCGTTTGTGCGTTGCGTAATTCGAGGTACTTCTTCGATTTCACTGCCGGTCAGCATCTACCAATTGGTGAAAGTTTTGAATGGATTGCTTTGATTCATAGACTTTGCCCATCAAAAGCCATCCCAGCATCGTGTTCTGCGCAATAGGGGACATTGGTTCTGTGCCGCGAGACACTTCTGGGAGAATAATTTCTTCATAAACCTCAGCGCCCAACAGAAGATCGACTTCGGCCGGTGTGTGGAGTGTTGGGTCGGCTAGACTTAAACCTTGAAAGTGGCTCCACATTTCTGGTCTTAGTTTGGGGGCCGGTAAAAGTCCAGTCAGCGACTCAAAAATTAAAGCACGGATACTTGTCTGGTAGCCCGAGTTCTAAGCTCTAAGTGTCAGCTCTACAAAGTTAATATTTTTTGCTTGTGGCGCCCCCTATATGTCCCGGGACTCATTGAGTGATCTGTTATATATGTCGAATTGGACTCCCTTTGGAAGTGCGAGACAATTTAGACTAAACTTTTAGAAAATGATGGTATGAATGGTAATGTGTGTATTTGGATTTACGTGATCACCTGCCATTAAGGCTTAATACCACGGGGTCCATACACCAATAGTCAGGAGAACGGTGACTAATGCCTTGGGGATCCCAAGTACCAATCTGAGTTCTTGTCTGAAGGGACAGTCTCTCCTCCTTGGTGGGGAGCGAGGCCTTTCTAACACCTCTGCTGTTCTTTGGGTCACAGCACCCGGTTGGATGCAACTCCACATCGAATCAGAAGTATATTCCCATAACCATCTGACCCTATCCGACCCAGATGACTGGGGCAGATCAGATCATATAGCACGGTCAACTACTTCCAATTCTCCCCGCGATTTGGGTATAAACCACAGCCACCACGATACTCCCACAAGGGGGCCAACCGCACGGTCAGGCTGAAACTAAGTTTCAGTGGCTCCTGACCTCCCGTGGTACCAGAATATAGATTCCAGTCAAGCTTCGCAACCATGTTTTTTTTTTTTTTTTGTTGGAGGTTGGTCCCCGTGGCGTAGTGGGTAGAGTGCGACGCTCACACGCCGAAATGTCTAGGTTCGACTCTCAGCTCAACACCAATTTTTCGAATTTTTCATGGCACCACCTCTTTCGAGCTGCTGACAACACTCAAAGAGTAATGACTGTCTAAGAAAGCTTCTCAACCTTCGCCGTTCGGAGTCGGCAAAAAACTGTAGGTCCCTTCTATTCGTGAGAGAACAGTAGCGCGCACAACACGAGTAGTTGATGAGCAAGCTAGGCCCTGGTCCCTCTTTGGACTGTAGCGCCAACAATTATTATTATTAGGTTGGGAACTACACTGGAGCACTCTGACTCAAATACTGATCCATTGTACTACCTCGCAACCATGTTGCTCTCGGTAGGATTCCTTAACATCCAGGACCAATGACCTTATATTCCTACTCTAACCTAACTATGAGCTGCCATGAGAGCAGCCATTCTAGCTCTTCGTCTGCTGAAACCTTCCCTAGCAAAACCCCTGATGGTGTCTGTACTCTGTCTAGTCTGTAGAACCAGGCTGACATCGTAAGTCCCATCAGTGCAAGATATGTTCATAGCTCCAAGGTCCCGAATGTCATCATAAAGAGGACATTGACACAACACGTGCAACCAATCCTCAGAGCTATATCCGCACAAGCAGGTCTCTGAGTCGCTTATGGACCGCTTGAACAAGAACGAGTTCAAGGAAACATGTCCAGTAAGCAAGTAGCTCAGATGCATGCTTAAATTAAGACCCCCAATGGACTTAACGAGTGACACGTCGCGAAGGAAGCTATATGTCAAACTGCCATTTTCACAGTTTTCCCATCTATCCTGCCATTTTTGTCTGAGCAGCTGATCTAGAAGGTCTTTGCGCTCGTTAAGAGCTAGTCCCTCTAAGCCGCTAGAGTAGATGGTATGAATGGTTATGTCATTTCGAAATATTTGTAGGGTATGTTTTTATTTCTTCATTGGTCCCTACGAAAAGTATTCCCAAAGAATGCTTTAAAGTTAAGCTGTCAAACCAGAGGCACACACTGAGACATCTCAGGGCTTCACACCTCGAATTCATTAAACGGCATTAAGGAAACGTTCCGCGAAAGGTTTTCGCACTCAAGTACCGTTCTAGAAAATAAAAATTAACCAACCGAAAATCTCTCCAGAAATTTATGAGGCATCCCCCATCAGCAATGGGTGGAACCACTGTCTTACCTCACAGAATCGATGTCGCAATGCTACTGGATGCCTGCGCATTCGATTGCCTTATCGCTTCTTGGTTGCGACAGAAAGTCAAAGGAATTACAATGCGACAGTTCGAAAGGAAGGCGGTTTTTGTGAAACTTGACACTTTTTCTCGGCGAGATGCAGTTTCCCGCTCCGATGGGGAGAAAGACGTTAAGTATAACAATAATTGCATGGCGCGAGTGTCCACAAGGGGACCAGGGTCTAGCTTCCCCATCAACTACTCGTGTTGTGCGCGCTACTGTTCTCTCACAAGTAAATTATGGAGGACATACATTAAGCAATTGTAGTGGATCCGTGTTTATATTCCCAAGCTGGACAAGATGCTCTTTGTCTTCGACGCTACAATTACCACTTTTGAAATGTCGACAGCGTTCTCTGCTTGATTTACCCAGCGGAGCAAATTCACCACAAACTTCTGCAAGCATCCTATGGATTTTAGCTGCATTTAAAAAATTATTCCCGCGAATGATTTCTATTAAAGACCAAGCCAAACATTTTTGAAGGGGCATACACCAATATTGTTGTCTAAACCAGACTCTGATGCACACTAATTATTGCTTGCAAGTGTCACACCTTTCAAATAAAGGTGGCAAACGCTTCCAAGATCAGCCCCAACTCGCAGGTTGAACCATCTTTTTCGGACCGAATTAATTTTTATAACCTCCAGACATTCAAGGTCACCATCTATCCCAGCCACCTGGTTTAGGAATTCATCTCGTCCTTCTACTGAAAGTCTTTGGGAGCAGATTTTTCTGATTTGACTGTAATTTTGACACTTCTGGTGACATATGCACAGCTCGCAAGATTCGCGTCGCATAATCAAGGTTGTTCTTCGTATGCATGCGAATTTCGTCCATTAACTCAATCCATGATGCCTTGGACAGCACTTAAGTGGCAGAAACTAAGACGCACATTCGCCCTTGGCTCCTGAGCTTTCACAGCAATGCCTCCCAACCAACTCCTTAAGATCATTCTTCCCTCTTCTTGTCGGGTACTTAGACTAGCAGAACGTTGCAGTTTCAAAAATTTTGGACCAACAGTGTATGTGTTTTGAAGAGAATTACGAGATAAACGGATTGAGGCGTGCATTTGCGTTTATTTATCTGCACACTGCATTTATTAATCGTTCATGAAAGTGATCTGACACTTGTTCAAGACCAAGAATGGCTGTCATCCATTGAACTGTTGTTGTCAACTTCGGTCGTTTGCAGTTCATTTGACTTCCTTTAGACGGCTGACTTGGAAAATGTTCGCGCAAAAGATCTCACTTCCTCTTCAAAAAAATCAGAGCTTCAAATCCTAACCTTTGGTTTTAATACAAGAAAAGATTGTTAACATGACCTTTAAATGCTCCTCGTCCAAATGTCGCTTCAAGTCTACAAATTCGGTACAAAACTGTCGCCTTTAGGTGACGTCTTGGCTTCCTGGCACTCACATGCGAGCTTCCCGAGTCTATGATGAATATGGACCAAGTCAGAAAAGCCTACTTCTCGACCAAAATCGTTGTCTAATTCCACGGCCTAAAAGGGCCCAAAATATCGAGGCGCTCCTTTAATCCCTTAAGGAATTGGAGTGTAAGAGCGACTTATCTAGGACACTGTGTCACAATTCTTCTCGGGCTTGTGCGCGAAATGTTGATGTTCTTGAACTTGAAATGATTGTGGAATTCTCGACTATACGGACTATGAGTGTTTTCGAATACCCGTTGTTTGTGTGTCATTGTCTGTTGTAGAGTTTCTGGGACCTTCAATAATCTGCTCTCTTCGGCAGCTGCCGCAAGAACTGAAGTGCATTTTTGGCAGGGTTTACCAACCATGGTCCCAAATTCAAGAGGGACGAAAATGTCAGATTTGAAATGTGGCTGTCAAAGCGTTCCGCTCTGTAATAAACATACTGTCGTTCCACATCTGCCCACAGACCGCAATGCTGTGCTGCGACCGAAAAAAACAAACGCGTAGACGTGCTCTTTCCCAATAATCGGCTACCGCCCTCTTGGGGACCGCTTCCGTAAACAGGGAGGACAGAACATAAATCCACAAAACCAAGAGAACCCACGCACCCCTCTGCTGTTAACCTACACTCATTCCATCCAGCTGCTGAACACCATTCCTTTCCTGTTCCAAGGCCCCCGGTCAACCAGCGTGTTCATACCAACATATGCCTCACCCTCCAAAACAAACAACCCCCTCGCATGTATATATAAACATTTATTATAAAAACTAACTAAACCTGCATTGTTTGACAAAGTTTCACAGCGAATTTGAGCTTAGCCCCCGTTCAAGTGTTAGCCCATGGGGCAGATGCCGTCCGTGAAGACTTTCGCGCAGACAGCGTCCACCTGGTCCCAGATAATCGATCCAAATCGCCGCGACGAAAAATCGACAATCAGCGGCTCCACCTTGCAGCCCGAGCACACGTTGCGGTAGTGAAAGAGAAGAGCCTCCTTGTGACTCACATAGGTCTCAGAGGTGCCCTCGATCGAGCGCCAGACTTCGTGGTTGCCCATCTCAATTATGCTCCTGCCATTCACAATGCACTTGCTCCTGTCGTGCGGCGGCAATGCCTGCAGGGTCCTCTTCACCTTAACTTGAGTGTACAGGAAGCGGTTGCGCGCCGTGGAGGGGGTGGCTTTGGTGTCGTTGAGGCCCTGCTTGAAGAAGAAGACATTTCTGAACACGAATGCACTTGTACGTCCGTCCTCGATGACTTTGAGAAAATCGAGGAGCGTGTTGTAGCGCAGTGGCATAAGGATTTCGTCCAGATCCACTACCGCCACGTACTTGTACCCGTCCACGAACGTGGCTCGGTAGATGCATTCGTTGAACTCCGCCAGAATGCCCTCGTATCGAATATCGGACTCAAAGCTGTATCCGTGAAAGTTCCAGTCGTTGACTTTCACAATTTTCTCCCGCTGGTAGTGCTCCAGCACCGAGTCGATGGACGGGGTCACACTCAAGCGGTAGATGTAGAACTGCTCGGCGCCCAGCAGCCGGTAGATCTCGATGAACTCCACCAAGCGCAGCACATCGCTGTAGTTTCTGTGCATTGGTCCTATGCACAGGGCCAGCTTCTTGTCGGGCTGGGCCAGGAGGTAACCCTTGGAGTAGCTAAGATGAGTGTGTGAGCGTGAGTGGTCAATGAGCTGTAAGCGGGAGACTTACCTTATTGGCACATAAGTGGGCACCTGCTCGCTGAGGGGGTTCGCCGAGTAGATGAGCGCCACCGCCTCCGGCAGGTGGGCGATGGCCGCTCCACGCCGCACATGCAGGGGGCACATTATCGTGTACGCCGAAAACTTCATGTTGAAGTGCTCGTGTATGGGGAGGGCCTCGTATGCGGCGAATTCGTCACTGAAGAAGTCCTCGTATCTGCGAACAAAAAAAAGAACAAGCGAAAGCCGTTAAGAACCACACCTTTCCGTCGTAAATCTTGGTCTATGGACGGCGGGCGGGTGGCGGCGGGCGCTCTCCCTTTGTGGTCTAGCCCAGAGCGGTTGTAAAATCTCCTATCGAACTGATTTATTGGCACCGTAGGTGGCAGGCCAGTGGGATATCTATTTCCCCGGGACACGGAATGCATGTCACGAAAGAATTCCTGCCTGTGGTAACAAATTTAAAAGTTCAGGTATTGCGAACGGCAAAGTTGCGGCGTCGTCGACGGCAGCACCGAATGAATGTGGGCATTATGCGATAGGAGAGGGGGAATTGATTTCGTGAAAGGGTTCAGTGCAGGGAAGGAGATACGTGGCACATTGACAGCGAAAATCTTGGGATTTACGAGGCTTACAGGGACGAAGGTGCAAACATTCATGCGTACTGGAGCCCCTTCTGACCTGATGCTTATCGGCACAAGCACTTCTTCAGGTGGTGCAGCATTCCGAGATTAAGTGCTCTTGTGTGATCCCTGCTAGAAATCCGAATGTGAAAGGTATACATATCGAAATGAGGTTTTCAGGTGGGCGGTACTCCTGTGGTGATGCCGAAATGGCAGACGAAATAGATCAAGGCGGTCACAGCTGATAGAGCTTAGGGGACGCAGACAGTTTTGGACATGGCGTTATATTTCAAATAACTGGCAGGCCTTGAAAGCAGTCGTTTAGCGGAGACACCTTTGTCTCCCGCCACATATTTTTCACTCGTAGGTCTTGAAAGCAGTCATTTTGCGAAGGCACCTTTGTCAACCGCCACATCTTTTTCACTCGCAGGTCTTGAAAGCAGTCGTTTAGCAAAGGCACCTTTGTCCCCCGCCACATATTTTTCACTCGCAGGTATTGAAAGCAGTCGTTTAGCGAAGGCACCTTTGTCCACCGACATGGCGTTATATTTCAAATAACTGGCAGGCCTTGAAAGCAGTCGTTTACCGAAGACGCCTTTGTCCACCGCCACATATTTTTCACTCGCAGGTCTTGAAAGCAGTCGTTTAGCAAAGGCACCTTTGTCCACCGACATGGCGTTATATTTCAAATAACTGGCAGGCCTTGAAAGCAGTCGTTTACCGAAGACACCTTTGTCCACCGCCACATATTTTTCACTCGCAGGTCTTGAAAGCAGTCGTTTAGCGAAGGCACCTTTGTCCCCCACCACATATTTTTCACTCGCAGGTTTTCAAAAAAGTCGTTTAGCTAAGGCACCTTTGTCCCCCACCACATATTTTTCACTCGCAGGTCTTGAAAGCAGTCGTTTAGCAAAGGCCGAAATGGCAGACGTAATAGATCAAGACGGTGACAGTTGATAGAGCTTAGGGGACGCAGACAATTTTGGACATGGCGTTATATTTCAAATAACTGGCAGGCCTTGAAAGCAGTCGTTTAGCGGAGACACCTTTGTCTCCCGCCACATATTTTTCACTCGTAGGTCTTGAAAGCAGTCGTTTAGCGAAGGCACCTTTGTCAACCGCCACATCTTTTTCACTCGCAGGTCTTGAAAGCAGTCGTTTAGCAAAGGCACCTTTGTCCCCCGCCACATATTTTTCACTCGCAGGTCTTGAAAGCAGTCGTTTAGCGAAGGCACCTTTGTCCACCGACATGGCGTTATATTTCAAATAACTGGCAGGCCTTGAAAGCAGTCGTTTACCGAAGACGCCTTTGTCCACCGCCACATATTTTTCACTCGCAGGTCTTGAAAGCAGTCGTTTAGCAAAGGCACCTTTGTCCCCCGCCACATATTTTTCACTCACAGGTCTTGAAAGCAGTCGTTTAGCGAAGGCACCTTTGTCCACCGACATGGCGTTATATTTCAAATAACTGGCAGGCCTTGAAAGCAGTCGTTTACCGAAGACACCTTTGTCCACCGCCACATATTTTTCACTCGCAGGTCTTGAAAGCAGTCGTTTAGCAAAGGCACCTTTGTCCCCCGCCACATATTTTTCACTCGCAGGTCTTGAAAGCAGTCGTTTAGCGAAGGCACCTTTGTCAACCGCCACATATTTTTCACTCGCAGGTCTTGAAAGCAGTCGTTCAGCAAAGGCACTTTTGTCCACCGACACATATTTTCTCTCGCAGGTCTTAAAAGCGGTTGCTTAGCGAAGACACCTTTGCCTACCGCCACATATTTTTCACTTGCAGATCTTGAAAGCAGTCGATTAGCAAAGGCACTTTTGTCCACCGCCACATATTTTTCGCTCGCAGGTCTTAAAAGCGGTCGTTTAGAAAAGACACCTTTGTCCACCGCCACCTATTTTCACCACGTTCCTCTACCAGTAAACAAGTTGCTGTAACTCACCGATAATTGCACTTAATTTCGCCCCCCAGTCGCAGGGGGAGGACAGCAAACACCCGCACAGAACCATAGTGCACCTGGCTCTCCTTCAAGACACTGGGGTCTGAAAAAATGCAAAATTTTCCCAATAAAACCTTTATGCGTCTAGGGCGTCTCAAATTCACTCACGGTACAGTTCCAATCGCGGGTCGAAGTAAGCCGAGTAAATCTGATGCCGGTAGTATGGGTCGCCGATGTACTGCCATGAGTTGTTGTAGTTCCATTCCCTCTCGGGCTTAAGCAGCGTCAGGGTGCTTTGAATTTTCTTCAGCTCCGCCATGCGATGTCTGTGCTGAAATGAGAAGACAGGTGAGGGAAACGCAGAAATCGAGGCGAGAATTATCGATTCCGGGAAAAACAAAATCAAAGATAATGAGCTCTGGCCTTGGAATTCAGTTTACACACTCGAATGACTTTCCGGCGGGTTGTGGCGGCTTTTATTTCTGCGAAAGTCAAGGTCTCTGTCATGAATGAGGAAATGCAAAGGAACAGACGATTTGAAGGTCTGGGCTGTGCTTCGCGGAAATGACAACAATTCTGACTGTCTGTCTGTCTAATGGATTTGTCGGTCTAAGAAGGTAGCAAATTGATAGCTGATCCCTAGAGAACCCTGAGACGTTTCCTTTCGTTTTCCTCCTGGGGACAGCAGAATTTTCTTCAGAATTTGAACTTAGATTTGAAAGAAAGTCAAATTTGTGACGAATTTACTTAGACGAAGGGCGTAAGTCATTAGCCGAGTTAAGGCATTACCAAATGCGACATAACCTCTCTGACCCATCCGAAAGAAATTTTTTTAGCAAGTTTTCCTCAAAACGCAGTTCATACTTGTCAGGGGATATCGGATGTGGAAGTGGACAAGGAGTTGGACGAGGGCAAAGACAAAGCAACAACTTGAAGAAGACCTGTAAAAAGACACGGACAGGAACAACGCGTTGGGCGCGGGAATGAAACTCAGCTAAGGCTTAAAGCCAGATCCAAGACAAGGGATTAAGTTCGCGCTGCAAGCCTAAATCTTGAACTAGAACTAGAATAGGACTGGACTTGAATTTAAAATAGCATTCAAGTAAAGTGGAGAACATTCAGACTCTAATGGGCAAAATTACTCAAAAAACTCATTAGACGACAACTCATCAGTGGCGCTCACTAACTGAAGACAGTCTAATTTCTTCTCTAACCGATTGCTGAAGTCGTCTATGGCTCCGTACATATCCATTTCATTCTACTCTTCATTCTATAAGCTGCACAGATCTGTGCATCCATCTAACAGATTAAAGAGACTCACTTTTGCCGCCCGTGAACTGTCACTCGTTCAGTTTCGAAACCATCCACTGTGGTTTAGCGTCGCATTGTAAGAAGGGATTTTCTGGTCACGTGGGTAAGCGCCGGAACTAGTACGCAGAATGTCCCCAGTTTGGATCTTCTGTTTCCCTAGAATAAAGAAACAAGTTCTACAGTGTTGCGGAAAATATTCATCTTTTGCCAGTTATTGTTCTTAACCGAGTGAAGGAGATCTACAGTTCAATGCCGACCCTGAGCGAAAACCTTTTCAAAAACCTGTTGTACTCTTTGACCCTTGGAAACAGTGGCGTTGAGCTTCTCAATTCAATTAATGCCCAAAATTTGAGATTTTGGATCACGACACATTTTAGGGGTGTATTTTGGAAGTAGGATGTCCAATACAAGCCTTTACTTGAAATAGCTGGGATTTTAAGAGCTGTTGTTGAATTCTGATGATGACGGCTTTCTTCATTTTACGTTTCGAAAATTTGGGCCCTCTCTGAGTTTAGGCATTGATCGATCCAGAGGAGAAGATTTAACGACGAGCTCTATTTGCTGTATAGCGACATGCGCTTGCTCAAGAGTCTTTGGATACAACGCTTAATGATGGCTAGGCCATGTAGAGCGTATGGACACCACTGCTCCGGCCCTAAAAGTCTTTGAATTGGGACAACGCAAAGGGGGACGACCTAGGTTAAGGTGGTGGAAACAAATTGAGAAGGACTCAACCAACTTAGAGTACGTAATTGGAGGCAGCTAGCAGCTAGCGAAAGATCGTTCTGGCAAGAGAGGCGTATTGAATGAGTCCCAGGTCCAGCCCGGACTGTAGGAACACAACAAGAAGAAGGTCCCGATGGGCCTGAAAATTGTACTGTTCTGAGATAAAGTACTGTCAAGATTTATTTCTTGAGTCTTTTGGACAAAGATTTTCGGACTCTAACCATCTGCTCAGTTTAAAAGCCGATCTTTAATTATCGAATTGGAAGCGTTGATGTTTCTGTTAAGTGCGGTTTCTTCTCCGTGCGTCTGATGCCTGCTCACGTGTTACCGGCATTGTATCGGCTCTAATTCTCAAGAAACTTCTGACGAGGGCTTGTATTGGAGATTATTATACCACAGCTTGTGGCTCAAATACGTACCAGTTGGGTAACATAGCTAAGGCAATATATGCTGCCAACGCTTAGATCTACACTAATCTCACACCAGATTTGTGGATAGATATGCCACTTGGCATTTTTAACAACAATGTTTATAAAGGGTATCCCAACAAGAACGCAAGATTTAAATTTGGCGCCATTCGAATTGTCATTGTTTGACATTTGACCAATTTTTATTGTTTGTTAGTAGAAGGTATAAAGTTAATAAAAATGAAGCACTGCACGAATGAACAACGCATTCTCATTGTGAAATTGTTTTACCAAAATGGTGAAAGTTTTGCGGCTACAGTTCGCAAATTGCCATTAATTCGGGCTTATAATAATGCTCCAAGAGAGTCGACTGTAAAGCGATTAATGGAAACATTTGCTGAAAGTGGGTCTGTAACTGATGTAAAGGCAACAACGCGTCTTCGACCAGGTCGATCGACCGAAAATATTGCAGCAGTACGTGATGATGTCGCTCAAACTCCATCCATCTCAATTCGACACCGAGCTCAGCAAATTGGTGTTTCAAAATCCACTATGCAGCGAATTTTGACGAAAGATGTGCATCTTCATGCATACAAAGTTCAATTAACTAAGGAACTGAAGCCAGCTGACCAGGCACAGCGAAAGGAGTTCGTTAATTGGGTATTGGAGAGACAACATGAAAATACTGATTTTGCCGACAAGATCATCTTTAGTGACGAGGCCCATTTCCATCTTGATGGCTTCGTCAGTAGGCACAATTGTCGCATGTGGGGCGAGGAAAATCCTCGAGTGATTGACGAGAAGCAAATGCATCCTCAAGTCTTAAAAGAGGAAATTGGACGCTGCATTAATGAAATACCTCATCCTGTCAAAACGGTCATTGAAAATTTCATTAAAATATTGCGTATGTGCCAGCAAAGCCGCGGCGGCCATCTGTCCACACATAACCTCATCCTGTCTACTTTGCAGTATAATAAGGAATTCACAATTTTTTTTAAATATCTACGTTTTATTTATGTTTCTGCGAAGCCGAAAGGCTTTTCTGCAGAAGGTTGTGTTTCAATTGTTAACAGCTATGTTTATGTAAGATTAGATTAAGACCTATTACGAATATAGTTCATTACTTTAACATAATAAAGGCATGACACCATGCGAGGCGTTTGCCGATTTCATGGTCGACAAACCTTAAACATTACGGAATTTTACCCGGTTAAGGTAACAGCCTCTTGATGGAGATGAAAAGTCTTTCGAGAAACAGCTGTTTGGTCGTCACAGAAATTCAAACTGCTAGAGTCGATAAAGAAACTTATCAGCCTTAAGCCTTCCAAAATGATGGAAAAGACAACAACCTGTGGAAGGTTGCTCATTTGATTGCTGCACAGAAAGTGTCAGTATTTCATAAAAACTCGGCTTACATTTTAAGTGATAAGCTGTTCTATTCAAAATCTGCAAGTTAGGGTATTTTTTTCGCTTTTGAATGCATACAGTTGGCGACCTTTGACACTCTGGGTGACCAGTGTATGTTGAAACCGTTCCTTGGAGTCCACTTTGTTCAATTAAAACCGTGCTGCATACAAATACCGAGCATGGCGCGAGGTGTTTGCTGGGTTTGAAGCGTAAGCGGCTAAAAAGGGTCTGCCAGTATTTGCTGGTGGCAGCTAGCGAGGGCAAAATGCTGTCACACACATTTCACGTCTCGGACAGAGCGTCATACAAGGCAGCAGAAACTTCAGGAAAATCAAGGCGTTTGTCTACCCCGGCTTCGCGGTAAATAATGCCAACAACATCTGTGCCGGAATCAAACGCAGAATCACTCTTGCCAAACGCTTAGGTCTCAAGAAGCAGCAGAAACCTCGAAAGACTAAGTTGAGTTTTTAGCCTGGAAACCTGGACGTTACTAAAAGCGAATTATGAAGTCCTTAGCCTTTTCGAGAGAAAAGTTCTGCGTGCGATATTGGTTCTGTGTGCGTTGATGGCATCTGGAGGAAAAGATTCAATGGCGAACTCTACGGGCTGTATGGCAGAATGCACATGGTCTAGCGTCTTCGAAAACAATGTTTAATGAGGCCTAGCAAAGCAGAGTGTATGAATGCCACTGCTACGGCCCGACAAGTCTTTAAATTCAAGCCATTGGGGCAACGCAGTAGAGATGGTGTACAAAAGTAAAGAAGGACATCAACTTAGAGTGCGCAACTGGAGGTACCTGGGGAAGGATTGTGCTGGCTGGTGAGGCATGTTACTTGAGGACCAGGTCCGCCCCGGATTGTAGCGCTTCACAAAGAAGAAGTGAAGTTGCATCTGGCTTATCATAAGTCAATCTTTTCGAAAGCCGTTGAATCGCCGTGACAGCGTTATTAAGTACAGCTTATGTTGATTCACCGTGGTCGCCGTAGCGTAGTGGGTAGAGTGCGACGCTCACACGCCGAAGGGTCTAGGTTCGACTCCCAACTCAACAACAATTTTTCCACTCAAAGAGTAATAACTGTCTAAGAAAGCATCTCAAATTTTGCCGTTCGGAGTTGGCAAAAAACTGTAGGTCCCTGCTACTCGTGAGAGAACAGTAACGCGCACAACAAGAGTAGTTTATGAGCAAGCTAGGCTCTGGTCCCCCTTTGGACTGTAGCGCTAACAGTTATTATTATTATGTTGTTTAACCAGCTATTAGTCGCCTCACTATTGCGCAACCTTCTTCCGCAACAAAAAATCATTTTTTCGCAAAAAAAATATATCCTTGCAGAACCCTGAATTTTAGTAATGAAGTTAATAACTTCCACAGTAAGTATTCGTGTTGTTCTTTACGAGGGGACCTACAGTTATATCCCGACTGCGAACGGCGGAATTCGAGAAGCTGCGGAATAGACGTACAGTGCCGTTTGAGAATTATTAGCAACTCATAGGGGTCGGGGCCGTGAAATATGTGAACTGTTCAGATTAGGAATAGAACCTCGGACTTTTCGCGTGTAAGTGTCGCATTTACAGTCCACAGGGAAACCAAGGCCTAGCTTGCTACTGTTCTCTTACGAGAAGAAGGGACCTGCTATTTTGTTGCCGACTCCGAACGGCGAAACTTGAGAAGCTTTTTCTTACACAGTTGTTACTCTTTGAGTGTTGTCAGCAACTCGAAAGAGGTGGTGTCGTGAAAAATTCAAGGTGCCGGGAACGTAATGCCTCCAAAAAATATTCTCACAAAAAATAGTCCAAGGCATAGCTTTTAAAGTAACTGCTGGGGTAAACTGTTAAAACTGTTCTTAAAAGAGTCAAACTATGGCTGGGAAGAGCATTCTATTTTCGTGTGGTGCGGCTGAAGAACGAGACTCTAAACTTAACTATATGACCGAAGGTGGGCTTAAGGGTGAACGGGTGAGCATTCCTAGCGAGGTGAGTATTGCGGGTGAATTCTTGAAGGGGAGGAATGCAGCTGACTAACTCGTTAGAGCATTTTTTTTGTTGAAATAGCGATCAAATAGTGCTAGAGATGCGACATTTCGTCGATGTTCGAGCGAGTCGATTGACTTTGTAGCATTATAAGACCAATAAGTTCTATCTAATAGGTGCAGAGAGGTCTTAGGAGCACCGGACCAGATAGGTGGGTTGTACTCAAGCTTTGGGCGGATGTACGCCCTATATATTGTTGTCAGGTCAGAAGAGGTGAACTATTTCTTGCAACGCTTTAAGAAACCTAGACATTTCGGTGCATTTTTGGCGATCTCGAATATGTGATCGTTCCAACTTAGTGTTGAATTGATACACGTACCGAGAATGGAAAGTCATTCAGTTTCAACAATGCAGGAGCCATTCATAGATAATAGCAGGTTGTTTTGAGAACGCTTGAGTGACAGTAGACAGTACTGAGTTCTGGAAGCATTAAATTCCACTATATTCTTTCTACCCCAATCAATTATGCTGTCAAGTTCGGAGCTTAACATACGCTGCCGTTCCAAGTCAATGACCAAAGAGGAGGGACGAGAGCCTAGGAACGAATATGAAAAGCTGAGGGTACTGTCATCAGCGAAGAAGTGAATTGGATTCGAAGTGACAGACAGGAGGAAGAGTGTCGGAGATAAAATGGAACCTTGAGGAACACCAGCATAAATGTGGTAAATATCAGACTTGAACCCATCCAATACAATACACAATGTATTGAACGGAGCGAAAGGTAATTTCAAATCCATTGAAGAAGAGATTCATCGACGCCAAAAGCACGCAGTTTCGACAAGAGAGCCTGATGCCAGACTCTGTCAAATGCCTTTGAAGTATCAAGTGCCACGATCTTGCTTTCTGCTACATTGTGCAATTATTGGTTCCATTTTTTGGTGAGATAAGCCATCAAATCACCAGTGAACCTGTTGCTGCGGAAGCCGTATTGCCGGTCGTTAAGAAGCTTCCGAGTTTCAAGATATTTCATAAGCTGACGACTTATCAGCGTTTCCATGACCTTGGAAGGTAGGGACGTAAGTCCTATTTGTCGGTAGGAGGCGGGCTGGACAAATTCTGTTTTCCACTTACTTGGAAAGAGGCCTAAAGTGTAGGACAGATGGAAAAGCTTACGCAGTGGTTTTGCCAGCGTAGAAGCAAACCACTGCGTAAGGGGGATACCATCCGGGCCACGGATTTGTGCACGTTTAGATCTTTAAATACTCTTGCAACTGTGCGATTGCGAAAATGGACTTGTCCCATGGAAAAATTTACGCTCTCTAGTACAGACGCGGACAGAGCGCAATCTGGAAGCATTGAGCTGGTTGGATAGCGGAGTTCTAAACATTCTTCTGCACTCTATTTATGAAGGAAACAAAAAACATGCTGCTTCCGCAATCTGAACGCGAATATCTGGCAGCACAAATTAAAAGAGCATCCTCGACCATTTTGGTCCACTTACGAAAGACGACAATCAAATACACTGCGACGGTCACATATTCATTCCACCCACTATTTCGACTTAAATTGGGCACAGATTAAGGAAACACAAGAGAATGGATAGACGAGGAATGCCATAGTTCAAGCAGTTACTCTCTCTCAAGTGGAGGTCTGCTGTTTACGTATTAAAAACCTTGCTTCTCCATATAGCCAAAATACAACAAATCAAGATAATAAGCACACGTAGCCAATTTTGACACAAAACACTCTTTGAACGTTCCTTCAGGCACTGCAGCCATCTTCGCGTGAAAATATTTTCATTTCGTACAAACTCACAGAACACACTACAAGACGGGGTATTTCACAAAATCTCGGCACAACAATCGACCCCCACGCCAGAGAGGGTGTTCGCTTGCATGAATACCACCGCAGATGTTTATTTTTGTGCAAACATTAGTCCAGAACACTTTACTTGTGATATATTTATTTGGGGAAGGCGACCGCTTGAAACGATTCACGTGGCTTCCACAGTCAAACTTACATCTGAGCCCTGAACCGAGATGTAGATCAGGACCACAATAACTCCGGCCACGATTCCCGATAGGAAAAAGTAAATGTACTGACTTCGACTCTCGGAGTGCATGGCGCCAAGCACAACCGCGACAAACTGAAGAAACGGAACCGATTTGGGTGACGCGGTCACTTAGGCGACGGCCTCTCACACGACCAATGTCTTGACAGTGCACTCGCGTACGTAGTAAAGCGGACTGTACGCGGGCCAGCAGCAACAGCAAAACGGCGAAAGAACAAAACACATGTACGTACTCGTATATCGATTGGCCTGATTATCGATATCCGCCAGTTCACATACACACACCGGAAGCACCTCTAGAAGAACAGACTTTCGTCAACGAAAACCACGCGACGGCGACAGCGACGAAGACGACGGCAACAGCAACAGCGACGACCACATGTAATTACAATATCGACGTATCGGCCAACAGGACAACATCACCTCAACGCAGAGCGGCCGTGGGTGCGCGGGTGGGTACAGTAATTGTCGTCCTTGGCACGGGGCAGCGGCCCGAGTTTACAGTACAATTGTTTCGATTCCCACACGCAGCCACGAGAACGCACGCCAACGGGGAAGATAAATAATTGTCCTCAAGACTCTGAAGTATCCTGTGACCAGTAATTGAAATCGAATAATTATTCCTCGTCGTCGCCGTCGTCCTCAATAGTCAAAAGCGATACCGATGAACACCCACCCACTGCGGCGGTACTGCGACTCTCGGCCTGAGAAAATGTTCTTTCGTGAAATTCACGCAACGTCGCCTTCGCCGTTGATGTTGTCGTCCCGCCCGCTGTCGCCCTCCCCGGCTGATACCGAATTTTGATATAAAAATACACGTTTTTTACTATTACAAATCGCTATTTTTGTAACAACTGCAAATTGAGCGACAGCGCGAGCGTTTGGAGCCGCATTCTCGGCGGTCAGCAGCGGTGGGAGCGACACCGAACACTGCTCGTACCAGCGCACAAAGTGTCGCTCTGCCACACAACGCTCCAGGGAGCGATGGAATGATCCGGAGCGTCATCGATGCTGGGGCGACCTCTCGAGCGACGGTAAGGCACGCAAGCTGGAGCCTGCCAACGCTTCGGCCGGCTAACAAAAATAAATTAAAATGTTTTACGTTAATGTTTTATTTTTATGTTTTCCTTTTCAATTTAATTGCTTTGTGAAGTTGGGAAAAGCATGTCCACAGTGAGGTGCGAAAACTTTGCAACACTCAATTTAACAAATCACTTTTTCTTACCAAAATCCAAACAAAGGTGACTTGGCTGATGGCGAGCAGAAGGATGAGTCCTACGAAATACACATATAACCGTACCACTGCCGCCGACTTTGGAAAGCGAGAATTTCGCGATACACAGGAAAGATGAAAACTTTTCAAATGATCAACTGAATTCTGGAAAGAGCCTCTTGCCGTATGGAGGAACTTCAACACATTTTCAGTCATTTTTTATCCAAACCCGAATTGAGACTTTTTGAAGGCTAAATCAAAGTCAGTTTGATTTGAAAAACTACGATGCGGCTGACGACTGGGGGTCGTCAGTCGTCAGTCGTCAGTCGTCAGTCGTCAGTCGTCAGTCGTCAGTCGTCAGTCGTCAGTCGTCAGTCGTCAGTCGTCAGTCGTCAGTCGTCAGTCGTCAGTCGTCAGTCGTCAGTCGTCAGTCGTCAGTCGTCAGTCGTCAGTCGTCAGTCGTCAGTCGTCAGTCGTCAGTCGTCAGTCGTCAGTCGTCAGTCGTCAGTCGTCAGTCGTCAGTCGTCAGTCGTCAGTCGTCAGTCGTCAGTCGTCAGTCGTCAGTCGTCAGTCGTCAGTCGTCAGTCGTCAGTCGTCAGTCGTCAGTCGTCAGTCGTCAGTCGTCAGTCGTCAGTCGTCAGTCGTCAGTCGTCAGTCGTCAGTCGTCAGTCGTCAGTCGTCAGTCGTCAGTCGTCAGTCGTCAGTCGTCAGTCGTCAGTCGTCAGTCGTCAGTCGTCAGTCGTCAGTCGTCAGTCGTCAGTCGTCAGTCGTCAGTCGTTACAGTCGTCAGTCGTCACAGTCGTCAGTCGTCACAGTCGTCAGTCGTCACAGTCGTCAGTCGTCACAGTCGTCAGTCGTCACAGTCGTCAGTCGTCACAGTCGTCAGTCGTCACAGTCGTCAGTCGTCACAGTCGTCAGTCGTCACAGTCGTCAGTCGTCACAGTCGTCAGTCGTCACAGTCGTCAGTCGTCACAGTCGTCAGTCGTCACAGTCGTCAGTCGTCACAGTCGTCAGTCGTCACAGTCGTCAGTCGTCACAGTCGTCAGTCGTCACAGTCGTCAGTCGTCACAGTCGTCAGTCGTCACAGTCGTCAGTCGTCACAGTCGTCAGTCGTCACAGTCGTCACAGTCGTCACAGTCGTCACAGTCGTCAGTCGTCACAGTCGTCAGTCGTCACAGTCGTCACAGTCGTCACAGTCGTCACAGTCGTCACAGTCGTCACAGTCGTCACGGTCGTCACAGTCGTCACAGTCGTCACAGTCGTCAGTCGTCACAGTCGTCAGTCGTCACAGTCGTCAGTCGTCACAGTCGTCAGTCGTCACAGTCGTCAGTCGTCACAGTCGTCAGTCGTCACAGTCGTCAGTCGTCACAGTCGTCACAGTCGTCACAGTCGTCACAGTCGTCAGTCGTCACAGTCGTCAGTCGTCACAGTCGTCACAGTCGTCACAGTCGTCACAGTCGTCACAGTCGTCACAGTCGTCACGGTCGTCACAGTCGTCACAGTCGTCACAGTCGTCAGTCGTCACGGTCGTCACAGTCGTCACAGTCGTCACAGTCGTCAGTCGTCATAGTCGTCAGTCATCACAGATAAGAATATAAAAAATCAGAAACCCAGAAGCAACTGCTTTTGCAAGGCACGTGCTTATCTCAAGTGCTCCAGTTCATTCAACACACAATTTAGCCACTAACAAACGTTTTAATCACTCAAGTGAAGGAAAGACCTTTGAACCTCAAATGCATACACTTATTCAAATTACCGTGCAAAGACAGAACTGGTGATAGGCGCCGACGAGAATTAAAACAAACACTCCCCACTTTGCGTAGACTTGTCGCCGTGACATCGTTGATCACGAAATGGGAAAACTGAAGTGAAAAATCGGAAATCTATTAAAACCCGCAACAATCAGTTGGAAAAGCCTCTTTAAGTAATGACTACGCGTGATTGTCGATATGGAACCATTCAGTTTTATTCAGTTATCAATTTACTATCGAGAGCCGACTCAGATACGATGGATTTCAGAAGGGGCCGTCAGTGGTTCAAGCGAAATATAATCTAGTACGATGTGTGCACTACTTCCACATTTCCTTTAAAAGGAACGGTAGAGTGCATAAGGCGGCGAAGTATGCGAAATTAGAAGAGGCGAAGACAGTTAAGATATGAGGTCAGTCATGGCTGGTATAATGGTATTCATCTGCTCTGTTTTCAGAACCCCCACAACCTGAGTTTGTTTGAATGCCCTAAAGACACACTAATCGGTGAAGTTCACTGGGTATCAGAGGGGAAAACCAACTTCCAAGTGTTTTTCAAATGCCACCGCTGAAAACAGAACGTCTTCTGGGCAACGATTCTTATTTCGTTTATCAACGACTTCCGATATGTCCAGTAATACAATGAGCTACGAACAACTTCCACTAGGAGCATCATCCCTGAGTAACTGAAAAATGTCTGATCTAGTTTGAACTAAAAAAAGCAATATTCGTCTTTGTGCTTCGATTCTTGTTTTTGGAAGGGAAACCGTATGGCAAGCTAGGAGAGCACTTGAATGCTGTGTGCAGTGACTCTTCTCCTTCTTTGCCGACTTTAAAAAAGGCTCTCTTGGTTTCAGTCTTTGCCTTTCATGAACCATCTCCACGTGTCGTCAAAATGGTTAACCACGACAAAATACCAAAATTGATGCTACACAAGACAGATGGAGAGATAAAATCTCAAAAGATCACGGGAGCCATACTGACTGCGAGCAACGAGCACAATTCTTTGGCTTCTTCTGGGCAGTGTCTGACGGTATTAAAATGCAACCCGAAGGAGTTTTTGCCCCGTTTTCTGATAATCAAATAATTCAATGATCCACTGTAATAACCGAGCCCAACGAACACTCGAAACAGTGTGCACCATTGAATACCGTTATCGCCATCGTCATTCAAGTGCATGAAGTCATTAAACTTCAGCCCAAAATTGCTCTCTTAGATTTAGCCCAGTGAGTCTGTTTCTTTCAAAACCTGATCGTCCGTGAATCCCGCCACAGAGGCTTGTCAGTCTTTTTATCGCAGAGTCCCATTGTAGAGTAAATTCCAAAAAGAGGACCAAACATTGAGCCATGTGGGACTTCGTCAGGAATTTTGAATGATTTCTTTTTGTCATCAGACTCATTTATCACTTAAATAGGTTCTGATCATTTTATGAGAAAATGTTGCAGATCAATCAACAAAACCCGGCACAGATAGGGGGCGCCACTAACAAATTTTTTT
This sequence comes from Eristalinus aeneus, assembly GCA_955652365.1. NCBI lineage: Eukaryota > Metazoa > Arthropoda > Insecta > Diptera > Syrphidae > Eristalinus > Eristalinus aeneus. Next base: position 28,953,662 of record OY019133.1, on the reverse strand, counting down.
AATTTAACATATTTTTTGTTTGTGGCCGCCGTGGCGTAGTGCGTAGAGTGCGACACTCACACGCAAAAGATCTAGGTTCGACTCCCGGCTGAACGCTCCGAATTATTTACGGCACCCTTTCGAGCTGCTGACAATACTCCAAGACTCATAGCTGTCTAAGAAAGCTTCTCAAACTTTGCCGTTGGAGGTCGGCAAAAAAACTGTATGTCATGAGAGAACAGTAGTGCGTACAACATGAGTATTTGATGAGGAAGCTAGACCCTGGATTAAACAATTATTAAAATTTTTTTTTGTTAGTGGCGCCCCCTATCTGTCCTGGGACTTATTGAGTGATGCGCTAGAATACAAGGCCAACCTGCCGACGCTTCTTTCCCGTCATGTTTTTCATTACGACAGACGACATTTTCTTCCCTAACCTCCACCTCGTCTACATTCCCCGTGTGGTTGGGCTAATTATATGCTCTTAAGCATATATCGGAAGATGCAAAAGTCCACTAGACTACCTCTCGCGAATAAAACGGACCTGATCTTTTTTCCCGCCTCCAACCGGCGAAGTTTCGAGAAACTTTTTCACAGACATTCATTATCTTTGAGTTTGTCAGCAGCTCGAAAGAGGTAGCGGCATGAAAAATGCGAGTTGTTCAATCCGGAAATCGAACCTTTGGCGTGTTAAGGCTCCGGCACATAGAATATGTTACCAGCGGTAGCGTCAGCTATACTTTGACAGATGCATTGAAATACATGTATTCTTATGGGGAGTGGTCCATAGACCAAGGTTGCCGCCCACGCGACGGATGTTGTAGCTCAACTTTGAACTTTTCTCTCTTCGTCAGCGTTGACAATCGAATACGGTGACATTTCAAGAGAATTTTTTTGAACCTCTAATTAACGTTTGTTGAGTTTGAGGTTAGTTCTCGTCGAAGTGACATAGGAAAATAACAAATGTTTGTATTTGCAAGTTTTAATAAGAAAAAATTAACTTATTAAAGACATTAACACAGAACGTTTTGAGCAGGAGCTTCGAGACATTCCGGAGTGGAAGAAGGTTTGGAAAAACATTCGTAAGCAGAAGAAAATGGAAAGAAATTCCAATATTGAGCGGGAGCAAAAATAATAATAAAGGTTTGCAATTGCATTTAATGACGAACTCTATAGGCTGTACAGCGACATGCGCCTGGTCAAGCGTCTACGGATACAACGCTTAAGATGGCTAGGCCATGTAGAGCGTATGGACACCACTGCTCCGTCCCGAAAAGTCTTTGAATCCGAGCCATTGGGATAACGCAACAGAGGACGACCTAGACTAAAGTGGCGCACACAAGTGGAGAAGGACCTCAATTAACATGGAGGGCGCAATTGGAGACAGCTGGCGAAAGATCGCGCTGGTTGGAGAGGCAAGAGATTGACGAGCAGGTCCACCCCGGACTGTAGCGGCACAAGAAGAAGAAGAAGTAGAAGAAGAACATCGCATACAAGATCCTCTTTGCCGTATTGTGTGAGCATCTGAAACCATTTGTCCATGACCTGATAGGTCCCTATCAGTGTGGTTTCAGACCAGGGAAGTCCACAATAGACCAGATCTTCACATTACGGCAGATCCTGGAAAAGACCCAAGAAATGCAAATTGACACTCACCACCTATTCGTCGATTTCAAGGCTGCATATGACAGTGTGCATAGAGACGAGCTATACAGTGCCATGTCTAGTTTTGGCATTCCTACCAAACTCGTCAGATTGTGTAGGATGACGATGGAGAACTCTCGCTGCTCCGTCAAGGTCGGTACCGAACTCACCGAGACCTTCAATGTCAAAAAAGGTTTTAGACAAGGCGACGCACTGTCATGTGACTTCTTTAACATCATCCTCGAGAAGATCGTGCGTAACTCACAAGTCAACACCAGAGGCACGATCTTCCAGAAGTCAGTTCAACTGTTAGCTTACGCTGATGACATTGACGTGATTGGACTAACACAGCGAGCCGTCAATGAGGCGTTTGCTGGCATTGAAGCGGAAGCGGCTAAAATGGGTCTTGCGGTAAATGAGGGCAAAACGAAGTACATGCTGTCATCAAGGAAGGACACACAACATCGACGTCTCGGACGGAGCGTCACACTAGGCAGCAGAAACTTCGAGGTAGTTAAGGACTTCGTCTACTTCGGCTCCGCGGTAAATAGGGACAACAACATGAGTACCGAAATCAAACGCAGAATCAGTCTTGCCAACCGCTGTTTCTTTGGGCTCAAGAGGCAATTGAGTAATAAAGCCCTCTCTAGAAGGACTAAACTAGCTTTATATAACAACTTGATCATCCCCGTCCTACTATATGGCGCAGAATCTTGGACGTTAGCAAAGGCGGATGAGGAAGCCCTTAGTCTTTTCGAGAGAAAAGTTTTGCGTGCGATTTTTGGTCATGTTTGCGTTGATGGCATCTGGAGGAGAAGATTTAATGACGAACTCTATAGGCTGTACAGCGACATGCGCCTGGTTAAGCGTCTACGGATACAACGCTTAAGATGGCTAGGCCATGTAGAGCGTATGGACACCACTGCTCCGTCCCGAAAAGTCTTTGAATCCGAGCTATTGGGACAACGCAACAGAGGACGACCTAGACTAAAGTGGCGTACACAAGTGGAGAAGGACCTCAACCAACTTGGAGTGCGCAACTGGAGACAGCTGGTGAAAGATCGTGCTGGCTGGAGAGGCATGTTGGTTGAGGCCCAGGTCCACCCCGGACTGTAGCGCCACAAGAAGAAGAAGAAGATTTATATACAGATGTCATAGCTAAGAAACAAAGAAAAAAATCAGGGCTCGTTCATAACAAATGCTCCCCATTGAGACATTTGTATCTTGGCGCTAACTTCATATGGGTATACCTGGTTTGTATGTATAATAAAATTATAAAACTGAATTACATATATGGTGTCATTAAGCACATTCGTTAATCCAGTAACTCGTCTGGAAGATTTTTTGCAAAAAAATATCAAATCGCTCTACACTCTACTCTACACTACGCTCTACACTAGAACCGACCAAATTGAATTTAAAGCTAGTGTCAAATGAAATCAGCTGTGCGTTGAAGTATTCATTGTGTCACCCCCTTCCTTCACGTACTTCACTATCAACGGATATTTTGCCGGTACGCAAGTGACGTATTCTATGTGCCGGAGCCTTTAGTGTCTTATTCTACCCATTACCCCGCGGCGGTTGGGTTTGTTACCGGTCTTATTATTTTGATACGCATTATACACCAAATCTCGAGGTTCCTCACCAACTTTTGAGATCCTGCTTCACTTGCTTGCGACTTCTTAGACAAGAACATCTGCCTAATGAGCTGTCGGCTCAAATATAAGCACGCCAATGCTCTTCTATTGTCAAAGGATTCTCCCGATTTTGGTTCTGTAATTTTATTCTGTTTGATCATCTCTTAAAGACATCTTCCAAAGAAACAATGACGGTCTTAAACATGCATAAACAAGCATGCGTCTGGTGCAACGCCGTCGCACACAACGCTTAAGATGGCAAGGCCATGGAAAACGGACATCATTGCTCTGGGCCGGAAAGTCTTCGAATGGGAGGCATTGGGTCACCGCAACAGAGGATGTCCCAAGTTGAGATAGCGCACGCAAATAGAGAAGGACCTTAACAAACTTGAAGAGTGCAACTGGATGCAGCTAACGAGTGATCTTTCTGGCTGGACAGGCATGTTGGTTGAGGTCCTGGTCCACCCCGAACTGTAGCAACACTCGAAGGTGAAGAAGGTCTTGAATGAAGACTAATATTATTTGAACACTTTCTGAATACAAGGCATCTGTAGTCATTTGCTAAAAATTTCGAGAGGTTTCCGTTTCATAAATTAAACTGAAGTTTGACATAAGCTCCGTACAAACTTTTGTGATGGTGAGTGCCCATTGTGACCGAACCACTTTCTCTCTGTTGGGCGCCACCTTTCACTTCATCTACTGCAATTTTTGTATGGAAAACTTCAATTTCACGTTATTCTGGACAGAACTTTGTGCCAATAAATGTTGCAGAGAGCATTCATCATTGTGGAGCACCCTGCCTTTCAATGCTCACAATGGAACCACCGCGTGTTCAGTGAGTGGGGTAAATCGACGAATCTCTACAACGTTTGTTTTGGTTTGCAGTCAACAACTAGATTCAGGATCACCTGGTCCTGGAGTCCACCAGGAATCTTCCCAATCGTCTAAATTCATTAGCCACAGGGCCTCAAATGTAGCAAAGCATGTCGAAAGATTAGTCCGGCTCTGGCAATCAGAGTCTCCATCTTCAATCAATTCCTAAGACTCACCATCAAAAAAACAAACTACACAACTTTCAAACAAACCCTGAAATCAGCATTTTATTGAAGGCACTTGTACACCATGTGATTCATTTGAATTCAGCGCACGAGTCCGTGGCTCCGAGAGCCAGACGCGAGCCCGCTATGCAATCACTGACTCTCCGCTTCTCATTGAGTATTCCGGCAAGGTTCCACAGGGATTGCCTCAGCTTCGGTTCAATCACCCTCCTGTAGGCCGTCCCAATTGTGTACTGTCGAATAGAATGAAAGAAGAAAAAATCAAAATCCATTAAATTCAAAATGTCAGGTCCACTTCAGTGAGTACAAGCCCCGCCATCCCTACCGCAACACACTTGAAAAAGAGCGGACGTCCTTCGGAAACTCAATCGCATCAGCAAATGTGACAGCTCAACGCCACTTGGCTCGTCAAAGATCAATTCGAACCTGGGCCGCAGCACCAGGTCTGACTCCAGGACGAGATACGCTCCATCCCTGAGCTCGGTCACCCTCAGCACGAACTCGAACTCATCTGCAACGGGCCAACAATGAAAATTAATTGAACATAAATTGACTCAGCAAAGAGGACTCACTTGAGAACACCGCAAATTGCTTGCCCACGCTCAGCGGCTTGAAGTCGGCGGCCATAAAAAACGGCAGCCAGTTCATCCACTGCACGGGAGACGGCCGGGAAAGTCCGAAAAGAAAGCGAAAAAGAAGAAAAGTCCCTAAGCAGGTTACTAATGAAATTCTCAACAAACGGGCGGAAAAAAGAAAAATTCAAGTGATTGGGCGAGGGGAGGGAAGGAGCCAATGTCTGAGCGGATAAAAATTTACTGCTAATTCAAAGTTTTCATTTGCGGCTGGGTTTTAATTGCAGATCCATTCCCATTTGTTGTTTCCGCCCAGCAGCGTGCTCCGGTGTCAGCGCGGAACTGGGCCAATTGCCACTCAGAGAACGTAGGCAATTCCAGCTGGCAACAAGGTATGCGCCGAGTTGAGACATTTAATGACTGTCAGTTACCGGTATCATTTCTCAAGTGTGTGACCGTCTCCCGTCTCGGATTTATCGAGCACTCAACATCGGTGGTGGCGGGGAAAATTCGTGAAGACTCCTGATCGGCCGGGGGAGTGGTAATTAGAAAGGAACGGTGCGCTGAAGGACCGCTTGGGAATGATAGAAGTTCTGTACTTCTCCTGTTCCTCCTCTCTGTCTCCGCCTCTTAGGTTTTGGCGCGGCAGAGGAATTTTAATTCAGCAGGAAGTTGTTAATTAAATGGCCTTCTTTGGGAAGTGGCAGACTGATGACCTTTCGAGTGAAGTGCTCTTCAGGAGTGCGCCATGAAAAACAACTCTGTCGACGTGCACTGATTTTTCGGGTGTCCTTGCTGGTAATTAAAGAAGCAGAAATGTCCGCGACGAGGGTGGGAGGGGTTAATTTTCTGATGAGGAGTGTACACAAAAGGAAAGCACTACAGAAGAGAAAGTAACGGGGAGAGTATTTTTCTTGTAGAAATGTCGCGGCAGTGATTTCGAAAAGTCTTCTACGGGTAGTTGTTGTTTCAAAAAGAGGCAGAAAAGGCTAAAGTCTAGATATGGTAGTTAAGAATTAAACAGACTTGTAGAGGGTTTCGTTTGTCAACAAATATTTTTGACGAAGGTAGTTTTGCAGCTTTAAAATAGAATGAATTCGTTTACTGATTTTTCCTGACAACAATTCTGCGATGTCAAGTTTTTAAAGTCTTCTTTACTGTAAATATTAACGCTTCATGTATTTTGATGTTAGATCGGAAAGACCGTTTATTTATTAGCTGTTATTAGAAATTTTTACTGCATCTTGTCATAAGAAAAGGTCCCATAACCGGAAATGCAGCCGAATTTAAATGTGCAAAATAATAGCACCATTTCATTCTGAAGAGCGTTTCCGAAGTGTACACCAATACTGAGAATTTTTTTGTTGACTTGAAAGTATAGCTACACATATTTATGTAGTTCTTCTTCTTCTTCATGTGGTGCTACAGGTCAGGGTGGACATGGGCCTCAACCAACACGCCTCTCCAGCCATCGCGATCTTTCACCAGCTGCCCCCAGTTTGGCACTCCAAGTTGGTTGAGGTACTTCTCCAATTGTTGCCGCCACCTTAACCTAGGCCGAACTCTGTTGTCCCAATAGCTCGGATTCGATTCGGGCCGGAGCAGTGGTGTCCGTACGTTTCACATGGCCTAGACATCTTAAGCGTTGTATCCGTAGACGCTTGACCAGGCGCATGTCGCTGTACAGCCCATAGAGTTCGTCGTTAAATCTTCTCCTCCAGATGTCATCAACGAAAACAGCACGAAATCGCTAGCAAAACTTTTCTCTCGAAAAGACTAAGGGCTTTCTCATTCGCTTTTACAAAGGTCCAAGTTTCCGCGTCATAAAGTACTACTGGTATGATATAAAGTTGTGATATAGAGTGAGCTTAGCCCTTCGAGAGAGGGCTTTATTACTCAATTGCCTCTTGAAACCAAAAAAACAGCGGTTGGAAAGAGTGATTCTGCAAATTCGGTACAGAAGTTGTTGTCCCTATTGACCGCGAAGCCGAGGTAGAATTTGTCCTTGACTACCTCTAAGTTTCTGCTTTCTAGTGTGACGCTCTGTCCAAGACGTTGATGTTGTGTGTGCTTCCTTGATGACAGCATGTACTTAGTTCCACCCCCATTTACTGCCATGACGGGTCGCTGTGTTCGTCCAATCACGTCAATGTCATCAGCGTAAGCTAGCAATTGAACTGACTTTTGGAAGATCGTGCCTCTGGTGTTGACCTGTGAGTTACGCACGATCATCTCGAGGATGATCTTAAAGAAGTCACATGACGTCCAAAACCTTTTCTAACATTGAAGGTCTCGGTGGGTTTGTTACCGTCCTTGGCAAAGCAGCTTGAATTCTCTATTGTCATCCTTCACAATCTGACGAGTTTGGTAGGAATGCCAAAACTAAACATGGCTCTGTATTGCTCGTCTCAATGCACACTGTCGTATGCGGCCTTAAAATCGACGAATAGGTGGTGATTGTCGATTTGTACTTCTTGGGTCCTTTCCAGAATGTGCTATAAAGTGAAGATCTGGTCGTGGACTTCCCTGGCCTGAACCACACTCATAGGGATCTATCAGGTCATGGACAAACGGTTTTAGACGCGCACACAATACGGCAAAGAGGATCTTGTATGCGATGTTGAGGAGACTAATCCCTCGGTAGTTGGCGCAGTGAAAGGGGTCGCCTTTCTTGTGAACCAGGCAAACGACGCTGAGATTTCATTTATTGGGCATGCCTTCCTCCAACCATATCTTACAGATGAGCTAGTGCATGTGCCCAGCCAGGTCATCTCAAGTTTCTTTAAATAGTTCTGCGGACAGTCCGTCCGCTCCAGCCGCTTTGTTCGACTTCAGCTTGGATATTTCTTTCTTCACCACGTCTTAGTCAGGGGGACGGAATTTTGTCTATCATCGTCCAAATCGAGAGGAACATTCTGCCTAACAGAGGGATTTGGGCCTTCATCGCCGTTAAGGGATCTGCAGAAATGATTCTTCCAGATTCTCAGCACAGACTGTGACTCTACTACTAGTCGTCCGTTTTGGTCCCGGCAGGCATTGGTCCGAGCGTGTATCCTCCGGATAGCTGTTTTACCTTTCGGTAAAACCTTCGGACTTCATTCTTGCCATAACACCTTTTCATTTCCTCGACCGCGCGCTTCTCATGCTCCTTCTTTTGTCTTCTGAGAAGCTGGTGCTCTTTCCTTCTTCTCTGATCGTAGAGCTCACGAATAGCCCTCGTTGTGCGATGCAGGGTCGCCTAATAGGCGTGTTGTTTGGCTGCATGTGCTTTCCTGCACTCATCGTCAAACAATGGGTTCCTTCTGGGTGGTGACGTGAAACCCAGCACATCAGTGGCAGATTCTTTGATGGCTTCTTGACAACGTTTCCATTCTTCTTCTATGTTAAGTGCAGGCAGCGTCGAACTCGGAGCGAGTTTCAGGGAGACTCAGTCGGCAAAGTTCCCAGCGATCGGCTACGATTGTTTCCCACGTCAAACAGTTTTGTTCTACCTCGACTTCGTTGCTCTCTCGATATACGGGTTCTTACCTTGGCTACAACAAGGTGATGATCCGAGTCAATGTTTGCACCTCGGAAGTTTCGGACGTCGAGAATACTGGAGGAAGGTCTGACGTCGATCGCAATGTGATCAATCTGGTTGACAGTTGATTGATCAGGAGATCGAGAGGTCCCTTTGTGAATGTCCAGGTGTGGGATCCGCGTACTAGCCACAGAGAGATTCCGCCCCGAGGCGAAGTCCAACAGCCTGAGTCCGTTTCCGGAAGTGTTGTCGTGCAGGCTGTGTTTACCGATGACTCCTACAAAGATGTCCTCCTTTCCCAGCTGAGCGTTGAAATCTCCTAGAACGATCTTGGTGTTGTAGCTGGGGCATAAATCGTATGTTATTTTTAGGAGATCACAGAAATCATCCTTGATGTTGTCGTCCTTCTTCTCTGTCGGGGCGTGAGCGCAAATCAGGCTGATGTTCCCGAAATTAGTCATGATGCGGATTGTCATGAAGCGTTTGCTGACGTGGTCGTAGCTCAAGACTTTTTGCCTAAGTCTGCCTCGAACAACAAATCCGCATCCGAATAAGCGCTGCCTTCTCTCTCTATAGCAATCGCTGTAGTAGATATTGCAGTTCTTCATCGTTTTCATGCCGGGCCCATTCCATCGCACTTCTTGGATGGCGGTAATATCTGCTTTACAGCAGTCAAGGGCCTTCGCAAGTTGTTCGGCTGTGCGTGGTCTGTTAAGGGACTTCACATTCCACGTGCAGAACCGAAAATCATTGTCCTTATAAGGTTTTCTGGGGTCATCAACAGTTGGTCCTACATTATCGGAGGCATTTCGGAGTTTCTAAACTATATAATAAAATAATAAATAAATTAAAAAATAAATATAATGAAAACAGAAAACCAAAACTAACCCGCGCCGATGATTGGTCAAACGTAACCCGTTTATGAACGCTAAGAAAATAAAAGAGGAGTTAAATTTACCCGTGGCGACATCAACGATAAGAAGAAAGCTAGTAAATAAGAATTTAGCTGCCAAAGGTCCCAGTAAAATACCACTACTGTCAAAAATCAACCTAATAAAACGAACTAAATTCGCGAAAAAACACCTGAACTGGAACGAATCCAAAATAGTCTTATTTGGTACTCCTGGGAACAGGACATTTGTTTGCAGTCGAAAAAAACCCATAGTTTCAACCGGAATGTACCATAAAGACTTTAAAGCACGGCGTAGCAAAAATTTACATATGACGATATTTTTCCTTTTATGGCACTGGTCCCATTCTTTGGATAAAATCGATAATGACCGCCGGAGTTTATATCAGCAGAGTGAGAGAAATCATGCATGTGCAGAGTGGAATATCCTGCTAAGATGGATTCTACAGCAAAACAATGACCCCAAACAAACGGCCAAACTGGCTAAGAATTTTTCCAAAGCAGTTGAGTTTAAGTTATGGAGTGGCTGCCTCAGTCTCCGGACCTGAATCCCATTGAAAACCTTTGGACAGATGTAAAGAAAGCTGTATATGAAGCATAACCCAAAAATAAAAAAACAGCTATGGGATGTTGTGCAGGTTGCGTGGAAAAATATCTCTGTTCAGCAGTGTCAGGCCTTAATGGACTCCATTCCACGACGATGTGACGGTGTACCTAAAAAAATGGATTGTACGACTTTTACTCATATTTATACATTTTTGTACTTGGTGCTATTATTTTGCACACTCAAAACTTCGGTGTCACTCCGGATAACGCACCTTTTCTAAGCTCGGAATGCACTTTTCTTTTTATCTTGTGTTTATGTTTTATTTCTGATGGAATAAGGATTCTTCTTAGTCATTGGTTCAAAGTTCACAGAATGGTTATTAGTGACAAAACGAAAATTAACTAGGGCTTTAAACAAATATCTCATGGCTGCTTCCAGACAAATCTACTTTTTAAGGTCTTATTTTGGACCTGAACTCATAAAAAGTTTGTACTACGGGTTAGTTCAGTCCAAGCTTGAGTACGGCCTAGCGAGCTGTTGAGGAACTCAATTGTTGTTAAATAAATTTGCCATAAACGTCGATATCGTGATCCTTGAGCTTTATATTGTTTGAGAATCTTGACATGCTTCCCTTGAAACATCTTTATTGCTACAAGGTTTTAAACATATTTGTTAGGCAATAAATCAAGGCAGAATTTTTTATTCACTGATATTTTATTCACGGGTAATTTATTAAGTTTATTTAATTATTCTTATATTATAAAATCCTTCATCAAGTATTATGGTGGCAAAAGCCGTGTATTACGTACAAAAGAAACTGATAGACCGCTCAAAAAGTAAGGAAAAATTGTGGTTAGTTATTGATCGGTTCCAAATAGTTGACAACAGCTTTTTACGATCAAAATTTCTGTTTCAGTGATGTCAAATCTTGATCAATATTCCACGTTGTGCGTATCTACTGAATAGATGTTCTAGTGTTTATCATTTAAGGGTAAACCAACAAAATCATGTACCTCACCACAACCTTTATACTTTTTCACAATTTTACTTAGTATCTGCCCCTAGATTATTCAACAAACTTCTACACTGTATAGTATTGTAGGTAGATTAACTGCAAAGTGGCGGACAATTTTTTGATGCGCCTGTCATATAACGTACTTTTCGTAAATGTTCTGAATGTAGATGTATCGTCATCCGATCGTATGATCTATCCGAAATGTCTCCAATTTATGACGAAGAAATGTTACCAATATAAGTCATGCGATTATTCATTACTGAAGAAGAGCTAGTACAGAGTGGACATGTCTTTTTATTTTGCTTCGGGTTGTTACTTTTCCTTCAAGTTTCCACTACAGTATAAGATGTATACGTATTGAATCCGTCCTTCTAAAAAAGGTGAAGTCATGGGTTTTTAATTTTAATTATAATGAAATAAATGATTTGATGCGCGTCTTGGTTTAATTTAAATATTAGTTTATTTTATTATTGTTCTTATTGTAAATGAATTTAATATTTTAATTAACCCCAATTATCATTTAAATGTTGTAAATTTAACTTTCTGACTGCTTTCGCTTCTAGTTCTCTATGTACTATAGATAGCAGTACTTCTTAATCAAATATTTGTTTCTTTCACTCTCGTAAAACATAATTGTTGTCAAATTAATGGATTAAGAAGTAAATAAATAAAATTAATAAAATAAATAAAATAAATAAAATAAATAAAATAAATAAAATAAATAAAATAAATAAAATAAATAAAATAAATAAAATAAATAAAATAAATAAAATAAATAAAATAAATAAAATAAATAAAATAAATAAAATAAATAAAATAAATAAAATAAATAAAATAAATAAAATAAATAAAATAAATAAAATAAATAAAATAAATAAAATAAATAAAATAAATAAAATAAATAAAATAAATAAAATAAATAAAATAAATAAAATAAATAAAATAAATAAAATAAATAAAATAAATAAAATAAATAAAATAAATAAAATAAATAAAATAAATAAAATAAATAAAATAGAAAATAAAATAAAATAAATGTTGTGCAGTAAATATAATGTGTTTGCGTGACGGTTGGTAAATAGAGACAAAATAGTGACAAGGTCGAACATGGTGCTATTATGTTGCATAGTGCTGTACATAAAATCTAACAATGTGAGGCAATATCACTGTAACCATTAAACCACTTAAGACTGTGTCTGTTGCATACTGTGCTTCGGCTTGACACTGGTTGATGATATTCGGACTTCGTATTAGAACTTAGAACACATTTAAACTCAAATATGCTATTCGCTGTAGGCTTAATCTGTTTGTTTAACATGGAGTCAGGAATTTATTTTTTATTTTTTAATTTTTATTTTTTTTTATTTTATTATTTATTTTTTATTTTTTTATTTATTTATTTTTACATATATATATATTAATTTTTTATATAGCTTATGACGTCCAGTTTCTGAATTCGTTATCTCCTACATGTGCTACACACATGTCTCCGCAAGTGACTGTTCTTTGTACTCATACGAGTTTATACAAAGTTAAAACTTGAGTAGCGCTATCAGTTCACGAAGAGTCAGGTCTCGCAAATATTCGAGTTTCTCGTATGAGTGGTACGGACTTACAGTTTGCAAACTTCAAATGATAATATTTTCTTCATGCGACAACATAAGATGTTAGCATTAATGTATACAAGACGGCCGCCTCATCAAAACGGTCTTCGAATGCCAATCCAGATAGTAGCAATATTAGACAGAGAAGTAGTAGCAGAAGTAGTAGCAATACAGACAAACAGAGTAGCAATAGTAGACATTCAGTAGACCTCCGGGTCGTTCCCTTCTCTGGCATAATCTTTTTGGACTGGGCACTGTTCTGAAACGTGGCCGCCGTGGCGTAGCGGGTAGAATGACGCTCACACGCCGAAGGGTCTAGGTTCGATTCCCAGCTCAACACCAATTTTTCGAATTTTTCACGGCAACACCTCTTTCGAGCTGCTGACAACACTCAAAGAGTAATAACTGTCTATGAAAGCTTCTCAAATTTCGCCGTTCGGAGTCGGCAAAAACGCTGTAGGTCCCTTCTACTCGTGAGAGAACAGTAGCGCGCACAACACGAGTAGTTGATGAGCAAGCTAGGCCCTGGTCCCCCTGTGGACTGTCGCGCCAACAATTATTATTTTTACTGTTCTGAAACACAGGCAGTACATTTTTTGGCCAACATTGTCCTGGGTTTGTCAAGTGGTAGCTTATGTGACGTGAAATCGATTTTGAACCAAGACCGAGAAGTCATTGCCGAGCGTGCACCATATTTTTCCCATTAAAGGCAGTGTTTAATCAACACATGATATTTTGTTTTTTCCATTGTTTTACAGATCGCAAAAGCACTGTAAATTGTATCCTAACAATCAGATTGTCATGGAAATCTGACAGGTATCATTAGAATGTTTGTACTTCACAAAAATAATATGAATTCTTTGTCAGTGGCGCTTGCTATATGTCAGTCCCGTGACTTATTAAGTGATGTGCTAAATATATTAAGTTTAAGCAAAGAAGAAAACAAAATAATCCTGAACCACACACTTTACATTGTCAAAACAAACAGGAATGACATCCGTAAGGAAACTTTTTTTCTCGGCTAAATGATGGCAGAAAAGGATTCTTGTCATAACGGCACATATTGGCAACACTTATTCTTGCAATTGAATCTAATTTGGAAGGGAATGAATTCATCTTCCCTCTCTGTGTTTTTTTTTGCACTTTTATTAGCTCCTACCAAAATAAGCTAATTTTTTGACCATAAACATACAATTAGTCCGCTGTATGGAAACTTTTTTGACTATGTGCATAGCTGAGAGGGCATTTCGCAGGATTCTCTAGGGATCTCCAAAAGAAGGCGAGGTTGAGGGACTTGCTTAAACTTGTATCCGAGTCTGATTTTAACCAGATTTCTCATCTCCGCGAACCAAATGTCATTAAACTGAATTCCCTTAAAGTTCCACAAGACATTCATCCCCAAACTACCACATCTTACTCAACGAATCCTCCATTCTAGCCGGGATTGATCATATTACACCAAAAACGGCCGCTCCAGGCTCCACAAATACCGTCTACCGAATGTGCCCACCATCAGCCGTCTGTGCCCACCTCCCATCAAAGTCCAGATAACCACCTTTCTTGTGGTCCACAGAGAAAAGTCACACACAGCCCTTACAAACAACTACTTACACCTCAAACGCAACCATCCGGTCAAACCGAAAACCGTTCGCAATACATCACATACTTACCCTGTCAACCAGTTCCGGGTTGGTCACAAACTCGAACAGCTCCCTCCGACTCACGTTGTACTCGTGCGAGGCCAACGCAACGAAGTCATCCGCAAAGCAATTCACATTCGTCTGGTAGAACATCGCCAAAACGAAAGCCATCACAAAGATCAACTTGAGATCCACGACAGTCATTGTTCATTAAAGTTTCACACACAGTGAGCGGCCTCCGTATCCAACGACACAGCGAGTATCACGTGCCGACAACGACAATGACGTTGATGAGAGTTCTTTTTGTTTTACTTCACCCTTGAGTCATTATTGATGGCGGCGGCAGTGGTGACGATCGACAACGTTGCCGGCGCTGGCTTAAGCACCAGCTCGAGCGCAAGGAACTTTCAGATTAAATAGTTTTCATCACACGGTTCATCACTCAGCAGTTTTTTGCGATATTCTCCAGCTTCCTGGGGTGACGCGTCGCCCACTCTGTCACAGGGAATCCTTGACGAGTGCTTTTCAGTGAAACAGTTGCCACTTTGGACTTTTTGCTTCGGCGGCGCGGTGCCTGGGTGCCCGGCACACAGCGAGGACTGGGATCCAGATGAAACGCTTAAAAAGAGCAATAGGATTCGCGTTCGTTTTTGTTCTTCAACGGAGGCAGCGGTGACGGTGGCCTTTCGCGCTCTGTTTGTGTTTTGCAGGAAATGAGAAAAAGGGTAACTTTGAGGGTTTTTTGCTTTTTTGTCGACGACTGGCAATCTCGGGAGACGTGCTCTCCGGCGGTTGGCGAAAGAACTGACTGGCTTCCGTCTAGCGTGGTGTCGCAGACAATCAGTGACAATTTGCTGGGCTCGCGCTTAGGTGGAGGTGCATTGGTTTATGAACGACAGTGTAAGCGACAAGAAGAACCACGGGCGGCTGAGTTGTTGGAGCGAATAATGAAATTGTGACAATTGACCGTGCAAATGAATGTACCTTCTGGATGAGACAATTTTGCTCGGGAGCTTTTTGAAACGTCGTGTATTGAACTGCAGCACACTACCGGTGAGTTAAAGTGCAAATGTAGTGTTATTCACGTCAGCCGCCTCAAATGTAGGAAATACACTATGAATTGAAATATGCTACGAAAAAATGGTTATGTGAAAAACAAAGCCTTTGCTTGCTCTAGGCTCTCCATCAATCAAACCTCAATTTCGCTCGATATGTAGACCATTTCATAATTTCATGTCACTGTCAATGTTTTCTGCCACAAGTTCATCCTTCAGAATGAGCAACTGAACGGAATAAACGCGAGTTTTGTTCACGCGGTGAAGGTTTCGTTTTTTATTTTTCCTCTCCCAATTCCATGTGCAAGCATGTCGAGATTTCTTAACAGCAATGCGTTTGACCGTCTTTCTAAGCTACAAAAGGAGCTGTCCTCACATTCGGACTAGTTCACTGTTTTTTATCTTCTTAGGCACTTGTTCTTTAATTTTTTTTAATTCACTTTAAAGTATATTATTTTCCCCACACCCTCGAAACAAATCTCATAACAGTCAGCCCATGAACAACTCTTAACCGCCCAGAAAAAAAAAACAAAACCCACTTCAAGTTGTCCTCCCTGTCAACAACACTGTCATCAACGTATTTCTAAACTAGATCAATTTCAAATACCTACAAGTGACATTATCGATGATTTCGTAAAATTCGTTCACCGGTGTCCGTTCCACTGGCTTAGGTACGTTGTGGGGGGTTGAAATTGATTTGTTGTTTGTTTTTGCAAAACAATTTGATGCGCGAAGCCATACAATGGAGGCCCTCACAGCCACGCAGAATGCTGCTTGGTCTCGTGCATTTGTATTTTATGTCCAGTACAGTGCGTTCATGTCGAATCGAGTGGCGGACAATTCGGTTCTAATTGCCTAACAGCCCTTGGCCGCTACTAAAGTGGGTCACGTTTCTGTGACAGACACACTTGATTGATATGCGCTGCGCCGCGGCAGGCGCTAAAAGTCGTGTTTGATGTTAATTGTGTGGTTTTAGCTAAAATTAGAGGGAGAATGGGTGTTTGTTTTGTTTTTCTGTATTTTTTGTAACTGGCTGGTGGTTGATCCTTTAAATTCGCTCGAAGTGTACTTTAAACTCAACCACCAGCAACGTGAAAATTGAGCAGACGAATCTGATAAACGTCCTTAGTTGTTAAAATATTCAGCCCACGTTTGGACAGCATTCCTGATCACCCCCTGATGGAAGGAGGCAAACGAAAACAGAAAGCAGTTCTTGTAAACATTTTCCGGGATTCGGAAAGCACTGATGCTGAAGTGAACTCCTGCAGATGTTGTTCAAACATATCACGAGTTATTTGATCGATTTCGCATCAATTGCGGGATTCAACTGGGAAATGGTTTATTTCATTACAAGTTAGAACTGGTCCCACCTCGTGCGCATTGATTTTTTCGAAAAGTTCGGAGACTTCTTTCCTCCGCACCCCTTTTGCTTAGCTCTAAAACTCATAGAAGTGGACAGATTGGAAAAGAAGATTGACTTCTATAAAGTAGAAGTACAGTGCGGCGAAACTGTTGCTGCACTTTTCACTACTAAGGAACTGGACATGGTAACGATTGCATCTCAGTCATGTCAGTCCCACGAAAGGAACTTGTTGTTCTGTGTAGAATGCATGCAACAGAAACCTGGTCGACAGATTTTAGAAAGTTGAAAGAAGGGTCTATGAATAAATTCTTGCGTTTGGCCGTGAATTTCACAGCGAAATCAAAAACCCCTTTATTGCTGGGTGTGGTATGTTCCTTACATAATATCGACTGTCGGAGTTACTTTGTCGTGTGTCAGTCTGGTTGCCCATCTGTTTGATATGAGTCCACGATTCTATAATAACAATTTAAAGTACGCATCGCAAAGCGAACAAGAATGTCACATCCTGCTTATATGAGGGTTGCCTTTTATATTTCAGGATTAGAGAACAAAAATAAATATTAATCATCGAAAATAGCTTTATTGGTTTTCACATTAATCTCCATTAAGGTCTATACACTTTTGCATGTGTTGGAACCAATTGTCGAAGCACTTTTGCCACTCTGATTGAGGTATCTCCAAAACATGCATTTTGAACGCATCAACCGCTTCTTCAGGTGTCGAAAAACGTTGACCTCTCATTTTATTTTGTACGTACGGGAATAAAATGAAGTCATTCGGTACCAAGTCAGGACTACATGGCGGATGACTTATCAAATCGATGTTTTGAGTGTTATTTGTGCTGATGTGTGAAAGCTCGCAATGTTGTGGTGAAGAGTGATCCGTCCTCGGCGGTTGGTTTTCCTGATTTCTTGGCAGACAACTGGCAAACAAATGGTTGTGTTCCACTCAGAATTGACTGTTCTGCGTTATTCTAGTGATACGGTTGCGACATGTCCAGTTTTTCTGAAAGACAGGCGACCATTTGTGCCCCCTTGAAAGTGCTTCGTGCGCGAGCAACTTTTGTTGAATTTGGGTAAATTTGAAACACCTATACAGTCGATAGCTTCTTAGTTTCAGGCTCATTCGCGTAAATCTAAGATTCATCACCTGTCACGATGTAAAATCGCGTTTAAGCCAAGTCGCAGAGGTCGTTGCTGAGCTTGCACTTTATTTTTTTCCCATTGCAAGAGCAGTGTTTAATCAACACACGAAATTCTGTTCTGTTCTGTTTAAGTGAGGCAAAAGTAGCCTCACTTAAAGCACTGTAACTGGTAACCTAATTATCAGATTGTCATAAAAATTTAACAGGCATCGTTTGAATATTTGTACTCCTTTATAATTCTATGAATATTTTCCGAGTGGCGCCCACTTTATGTTTTTGAAGTTATACGTACTCAAAACGTTTTGACATACGAGCGCTATTTGTGTTGTTTACAGTAACTTAAAAGATTCATCTCACCCAAAAAATGGAATTAAGTCGTGAAAATGTTCGTGCGATTATTTTTTACAACTTTGCACGTGGATTAACTCAACAACAGTGCATCGATGAACTTAATTCAATTTGTGGCGATGAAGCTCCATCAAGGACCAGTGTTTATCGATGGTATGGTGAATTCAACCGAGGTCGTAGTTCACTCCAAGACGAATTTCGTGAAGGTCGTTCAAAATCAGTTGTTGTTGTATCATTGACGCTGTGCGCCAAGTGATACTGCAAGATCGTCATGTGACCTATCGCGAGATTGAGACAACCCTAGACATTAGAGGGACCAGCATACATTCAATATTGCACAAACATTTGACCGTTAAAAAAAATTGTTCGCGTTGGATCCCACACAATTTGTCAATCGCTCAAAAAAAGGCTCGTGTCGATTGGTTGAAAAAAGTGCTCCAAAAACACGATCGCAGTGCCTCGAAACTTGTCTATGACATCGTGACAGGTAATGAATCGTAGATTTACGCGTATGACCCCGAAGGTAAACAGCAATCAACTGTATGAATGTTTCAAATTGAGCCAAATCCAACAAAAGTTGCTCGCGCACGAAGTACTTCAAAGCAAGTATGTTTCTTTCGGAAAAACTGGACATGTCGCAACCGTGCCACTAGAACAACGCAGAACAGTCACTTCTGAGTGGTACACAACCATTTGTTTGCCACCTGTCTTCAAAGAAATCAGGAAAACCAACCTCCGAAGACGGATCACTCTTCTTCACTACAACGCGAGCTCTCACACATCGGCTCAAACAACTGCATTTTTGAACACTCAAAACATCGATTTGATGAGTCATCCGCCGTATAGTCCTGACTTGACACAGAACGACTTCGTTTTATTCCCGTACGTAAAAAATAAAATGAGAAGTGAAAGTTTTCCGACACCTGAAGAAGCGGTTGATGCGTTCAGAATGCATGTTTTGGAGATACCTCAATCAGAGTGGCAAAAGTTCTTCGACAATTGGTTCCAACACATGCAAAAGTGTATAGATCTTAATGGGGAATATTTTGAAAAACAATAAAGCTATTTTCGATGATTAATATTTATTTTTGTTCTCTAATCCTGAAATATGAAAGGCAACCCTCATATAAGCATGATGTGACATTCTTGTTCTTTTTTTTTACAGAATCGTGGGCTCATACCAAGAGTGGCAAGAGTGCTTCGCATGCAAAAGTGTATAGATCCTAATGGGGAACATTTTGAAAAATAATAAAGCTATTTTCGATGATTAATATTTGTTTTTGTTTTCTAACTCCGAAATATAAAACGCCACCCTCATATGTTTTGTTGATGAGCAAAGTCGAATTTTTAATACAAAATGTGTTTTTTTCGGTTAGTCCTAAGACTTATTACGAGTAAATAGTACTATTGGAAAGAGAACAGGGTGTCTGTGTGCAGGGAACGCCGCTGAATTACTCCGAACGCAGTCATTAGACTACTTCGGAGCAGTTTTTGGCGCTGTTTAAGTGCAATTTGAATGTCGATTCAGGACCACCGACGCTACCGACGTTTTAAGTCTACTTTCTCCATTGTACCACAGGAACAATGGAGAAAGTGCACTTCATACGTCGGGACACAAGTGCGTCTAAGCCGTTTTTTTGTTATTCGAAAAAGCTTAAGCAACTTCAGATTTGGGATGCGAGCAGCCTAGAAGAATATATTACTGAAAGGCTGTAATAAATAGAAGGCTTTGGCATAGCCACATATTCAATATTAAAAAAAAAAAAATATTATTTAAAATAGATGACAAACTGGATGCGAGATCCTCTTGTCGCGTGGATATTTGGTGTGTTCCTGTGCTCTCTGTACAAAATTCTAATTTGACAGAAAACCAACAACCTACTCACAAAAATTTCTTGTTTTGAAATGAATAGGGTGGGCAAATATTTACTCTCTGGAGAGAGGGCGCTCATTTGACGTAAAACCCAGTTTTTGGAATACGGGAACGGACATTGTGTTGGTTAGTGTTGTTTGTTTCGGGTACGGGAACACACCTGGTATTCGAATTGTAAGAAAAATACTAATTGGAGAGTTTCCAATAAGATAAGCATATTGTCAATCGGTAAAGAGGCTGCCAGGTTCCCCAGCACAATTCTGACAGCTCAGTGGTGCGGAGTAAATTTTAGGAAGTGTAGACGTTCTTTTATTCTTTTATTTTATTTTTCTTAAAACTTTACACGTCTTGACGCTTCAAATTTTACAGATCGACTGACTCACTCCCGTTTGATCACCGGTACAACCCTTCTCTGTACACTCTTTTTTATATTTTCTCTTAATATTACTCGTTTGTCCTAAAACAGGGTTGCCACAGAAGCGTACTTTTTCGTTGCACAGTTTAACTGGCAGAAAGTTACAAGATGTGTTGTGACTGTTTAAACACTCAGATCTTTCCAAAAACTGACAGTTGGAAAGAAAAACACTCTCTCTGCAAATGTCTAATTTCCAATTAATAGTTTAAATAGTCTCTTTATAATTTCGAAAGGAAAATGAAAATTGTAAAAATATCGCAGCTGTAAACCTATTTCTTATTTGACTGATCGTAATTTTAAAAGACTGTCAGAGAGTGCCTTTGTAGGGTTTCCAAACAAAAGTTTAGTTTTTGCAGGTTTCTTGGGAAATTCGGTATAGTGTCTTATCACGATGAACGCGATCAACAACAGAAATTTTTTTTTGCAGAAGATAGAAGCACGTGAAAGGAAATTCACAGGAACAAACTTAAAAAAAAGACAACAAAGACAAATGTGTTATACATTTCGCAAAGTGCCGTATCCCAATTAAAAAGATCATGTATTTCGTGGTGTCAATTTGGTAGCACTGGCACTTGACACCTGACAAATCGAGCTTTCATTTGAAATATTTGAAATATTAGGTCTGTTCCAATTGATTTGTGTACAGAAATTCGCAGTTGAGTAGTTTGGGTAAAAATCTCTCTTTCAGAGTAACTCTACCGAAAATTCTGAAACGACTTTTCGTAGAAATTCGTAAAGAGCTATCAGACATATGAAATGTCAGAGGTTTTTTTCGTTTTCAATTTGACAGCCATCTGCTACTGCCCACAGTTTTTTCTCCGGCAGAAATTCATAGGGAGGGAAATATTTTGCTCTCTCCTGAGCTCTCTTTTCTACGAAAAAATCAGCTAATGGAACGCTTTTTCGTAATTTTTCGGACAAATTCCTAGACCTTAGACATTCGTAGCAATTCAGAGCAATTGGAAGGGACCTATTACTATATAAATGTTCGCCGCTCTTTCTTGATTGTTCGATTTTTGGCAATAAGATTTATTCGGCGCTCGGATATGCATTCCAATCGTTATAAACAACAAGAATCAAATACGATTTTTAGAAGAACTTAATCGCTGAGTCGATTCTGCACTCAGTCGGTATGCAATAATAGGTATGTTCCAATTGCTCTGAATTACTACGAATTTCTCCGAAAAACTCTGAAAAGACGTTCCATTTACTGATTTTTTCGTAGAAGAGAGAGCTCATGATAGAGAAAAATATTTCCCCTCCCTGCAAATTTTTGCCAAAGAAAAATCTGTTGGCAGCAGATGATGGTCAAATCGAAAATAAAAAAACCTATGACATTATTTTTGTGACAGTTTGTTAATTCTGCGAATTTCTACATGTTTTGGCAGAGTTACCCTCTCCATGAGAGATTTTTACCCAAACTACGAATTTCTGATTTGGAAGTTACAAGTCATTTAGTATATCCCGTCGCATTCAGACAAGTTGACTATTTGGGGCGTCATTGATGCGTGTGTCTTCATGTTTTGTTTTTTTGTTTTGTTCTGACTAAGAGCCGCAAAACGCGAATCACATTTAAAATGCCTTTAAAATAAGTTATTACTTGTTATATACTTGTATTCATGACACTGGCATTTCAAAGTGATGCATGCAGTTTGTGGTAACAAAAATCTCCGGTAGAGCACATACCCAGAGTTCACAGCAGAAGCAGAACACTTCATACGCTCCACTTAATTTTTCCCAAGTCTTCGCTAAATATCTATCCGTGACTTGAACCCAGTTTTGTGAGTTCCCTCTTGTAGACGGGTAGGAAACCACTGCGTGTCTGTCGCTGCAGTCCTGGGTAGACCTCAATATCAACCCGTAAGGTGACTTGGTGCACAAATTTTTAGTGTATAGCTCGTGTTACTCATTTTTCTATTTATATCATGCAAATGAATGATCTATAAGGGCCAAAGTCCAACCGCCGGCAAACACGTCTTCGAAAAGATCTTCGGAAAAGACTAGGATATAGGTTTCAGGAGGGTCCTGAAAAGGAATTCGAGAAAAGAACTTCGACCAGCGATTCAAAAAATACTTGGCTTTAAGAAGGGCTTGCATTTGGGCTACAAAAAGTGTTTTTTTTTTTTTATAATTGGTGCGCTAAAGCAATTACTTGATACTCTAAAGTAACTGGGATTAAGTCATGCCACGGGCCGAGTCACAGCGTGGGCTTTAAGAGGAGCTGGAATAGGGGTTTCAATAAGTACTTGGATAAGGACTGCGGCAAGGCTTTCGAGTGGAGCTTTAATAATTGCATGGGGAATATCTTGAACAAGGATTTGAACAGAGGATCGCGCAAGAGCTTGTCCAAACACTTGTACAAGGTCGTCAAGAAGAGCTTGGGCAGGGGATTTATCAAGAAATTGACAAAGTGTTTTGAGAAGAGTTTCGAGGACGGTTTAGAAAACTGCTTTGAGGAGGGTATTGAAGACGGCGCCCAGGAGAGTTTCGAGAGGGACTTGAGCCTTTGAATAGGTCCCGTATAAAGGCTTCTTAAAATGCTTTTTATAGGGCATAGTTGAGGGCTTTTTCGAGAACTTGGATAAAGTTTTCGCAAAAACCTTTGAGGGCGGCTTCGGCGACGGCTTCGAGGACGGTTTCGAGGACGGCTTCGAGGACGGCTTCGAGGATAGCTTCGAGGACGGCTTTGAGGACGGCTTTAAGGACGGCTTCGAGGATGGCTTCGAGGACGGCTTCGAGGATAGCTTCGAGGACGGCTTTGAGGACGGCTTCGAGGACGGGTTTGAGGACGGTTTTGAGGACGGCTTCGAGGACGGCTTTAAGGACGGCCTTGATCTCGGCTTCGAGGACAGCTTCGAGAACGGTTTCGAGGATGGCTTTAAGGATGACCTTGATCACGGCTTCGAGGACGGTTTCGAGGATGGCTTCGGGAAGGACTTCGAGGATGGCTTCTAGGGCGGCTTAGAGGACGGCTTCGAGGACGGCTTCGAGGACGGCTTCGAGGAAAGCTTCGAGGATAGCTTCGAGGACGGCTTTAAGGACGGCCTTGATATCGGCTTCGAGGACACCTTCGAGGATGGTTTCGAGGATGGCTTCGGGAAAGACTTCGAGGATGGCTTCTAGGGCGGCTTAGATGACGGCTTTGAGGACAGCTTTGCTGGCGGCTTTGAGGACGGCTTTAAGGACGGTTTAAAGGACTGCTTTGAGGACGGCTTAGAGGACAACTTCGAAGACAACTTCGAGGACGGTTTCGAGGATGGCTTCGGGAAGGACTTCGAGGATGACTTCTAAGGCGGCTTAGAGGACGGCTTCGAGGATGGCTTCGAAGACGGTTTTGAGGACGGCTTCGAGGACAGCTTCGCTGTTGGCTTTGAGGACGGCTTTGAGGACGGCTTCGAGGACGGCTTCGAGGACGGTTTCGAGGATGGCTTCGGGAAGGACTTCGAGGATGGCTTCTAGGGCGGCTTAGAGGACAGCTTCGAGGACGGCTTCGAAGACGGTTTTGAGGACGGCTTCGAGGACAGCTTCGCTGGCGGCTTTGAGGACGGCTTTGAGGACGGTTTAGAGGACGGCTTCGAGGACGGGTTAGAGGACAACTTCGAGGACAGCTTTTAGAACGGCTTCGAGAAAGGCAACCGGGAGGTCTTCGAGAGGGACTTAAACACTGGCCTGAATTAAAGCTTGGAGTAGGTCTTTGACAAGGATCATGATTAAGGTTTTCGAAAATGGCATTGGCGAGAGTTTTGACAAATACTTTGACAAAGGTACGAAGGCTTGGTAAGGTCTTGGCAGTAAACTTCTGTATCTTAAAT
Organism: Eristalinus aeneus; assembly: GCA_955652365.1. Lineage (NCBI taxonomy): Eukaryota > Metazoa > Arthropoda > Insecta > Diptera > Syrphidae > Eristalinus > Eristalinus aeneus. The sequence goes on along the minus strand of OY019133.1, from coordinate 28,929,526 downwards.
TACTAGTACCGGTTGATAATGCTGAACACAGATTATTATCATTTGTAAATTTTCCGTGAACCGTTTTTCAATGATATGGTAAAGAAGCGAATATTCAAATAAATAATATCAAAAATTTCAAAACAATGCACTCCCCTGTGTTTACCTTCTGCGAACCACATACGAACCACATGGCTAAGCTGGGTACCCTTTTGTGGCGAGGATACGTAAAGTGTCCTTTTATACTTTAAGTTTTTTATATCCTAGATAATCACTACAAAGAGAGCAAATCTCTCAAGACATATCTCTTCCGGCTTAATCTCCGCCAATACTAACGACTCCCCTTAACATGCCGATTTCCAGGACAGACTCAAGATTGGAATCCACCCACGGGCCCTCCTCTTCTAGGCTTCCGGGGCAGTCAAACTTTATTCATTCAATATTGAGACACCCCGCTCAGAGTGGAATGTTGGTTATTAAGGGTGAACTGTCTGCGTTTAGCTTTCGATTGGATGTGATTGCGTTTGAAAAATTGCCGAGACCCACTCGAATGGCAGAATTTATTGCTCCCATGTATCGTATTGAAGGTAACGCGCGCAGTGTGCAGGACTAGGCTAGAAGAGTCCTGTGAAAATTTATCTTTCTATTTTGTTCGAAAACTTCTTTAATATCTCCGCCACAACTATTGTTAAGGGAGAAGACATATGAGCGCCGAGGAGCGCTCTTGAAAACCAGACAAAACTACGAGCCACCACCCGCGCTATGGAGGATGAAGATTTTGGTGATTCCATTTCAATATTATTTCGCTTTCATATTTCTTTTTTCGGCACTTTATGTTCGCCTGGCAGTTTGATGATTTATTGTCGTCGCAGGCATTCTAATCGATTTGGCTTTTGTTTTTCTTTCGTTTTATTTCCTATCCGGGAAACTCATGGATTTCTCCGCAATTGTCCCGCCTTTGCTGCTCCTAGCTCACCAGGTTATGGTGCTACTAGCTCACCAAGTTATGGATTATCTTGTTGTGGAGGCTTGTAGAGGTTTGTGTCTGAGGTATGAGGGAAATTTAATATGATGGAAGCAGATTTCATGGTTTCACTGAATTAATGTCGAATACTTGAGACAGCAGATTGACGGCAATAAATTTGATTTTGTTGTTAACTTCTTCGGCAATGCATTGCGAGCGTTGTGTTTGAAGAGTTGCGACAATGCTTGATGACGCGCTTCGTATTTGATCGGAATCAAGGATTTTTACTCATCAAGACGGCTTGCAGTAGGAGGCGATCTAACCGCTCAATGCTCGCCGACAGCACCAACAAATGGCAAACTAGTTGCTCTTCGTTCATCTAGTTCATCTTTGACAAAGACTCATTCAGAGAGAAATGAGGAAACTCTAGAGCAATTGCAAGAATGGCAAGTCGCATCCTTGGCAGAAGAAACACCAAAAAGAAGCACGAACTGCGCCAGAGATCCCTGCACATGCGTTTGTTGCCGGCCCTACAGTTAAAAAAAACACACGCAACCCGCCAAGCAGTGAAGGATTCGCACAAAAATTACGATTTTCAAACGCATTCAGTGGAACATAAATTTGATCCGCTCATACGCCTTTACGAAGAAACAGGATGTTCGCCAGGCAGCAGACAACTTACACCGGTCCACCGGCAGCTGTTGCTGGCAAAAGCGAAGGGGCCGCCGAACGCCTTAAGGAACTCACACCACTCCGCAGGACCAAAGCACCAACCAGGTTACACACACATTTTCAGTCGGGAATTTTTGACTTGAACAAATTCGATAAGGAAAGAAAACGAACAAAAACAGGATTTCCAGCAAACGAATAAAACAAAAACAAGAAAAAAGCAACAAGAAGGAGCACGCAAGTGAATCGTACATGCCTTGCAGTGTCCCTCCCGATTGCATTCCTCCTGCGAGTGCAAGTAAATCTCAACCCCAGAAATTAGTTCACCTCAAACGGAACACAATTCACATTCGAACATCTTGCGCGTGCACCTTTGCATCCAGCCGAGGTCCTCTGAGCTCACGGATTATCCGAGGGGAAAACAAAAAAAAATCCTCGTCTCTCAAGTCAATGTTTTTTTTTCTTTCTTATTCTTCTTGCCGACCGTACCTGAACAGGAGCTCGTCCGAGACGTCCTGCGCGCTTTGTTTGCTTACATCAGTTGTCCCGGCAACGGGAGAAGAGTGGACGCCTGACATGAATATGAAGAAGGATGTCTTGTGTGCCATTGAGACTGCTTAAATCGCACTGACCAAGGGGGTCCTTTATTATGAATTGTGATGCCACGACGAGACTCAGGATGTTTGCCGGGGCATGTGGCATATGGCAGGTTCTGGCCTGAATTGAACGACACCCCACCGGGGTGACTGCCAGCTGCGCCTGAAAGAGGAATTCTTTGAATCACTCCGGCATTCTCTGGTCATTCCATTAAGGGGCGTTGAATGTCGTCAAGTTGACAGGTAGTGTGCGAGAGTGCGAGAGGCATGCCAAGATGCTTGGTACGTGTTGAAATAACTTGTGGTTTCTTTGAGAGAGATGGAGGGAGGAGGGGGCCCTTTAGCAAAAGATGTGTGGTATGCTGTTGCAGAGATATTTTGTATAATTCCTCACAAGGATATTCTCGCCCATTAGGCAGCCCATTACGATGAAGAGTCATCGTGTGATTGTTGTGTCAAAATCTCGTAACTGTGGAGAACATTTGATTCAGGGGCTGTGCCGTATAGTTCCTCACTCAAGAAAGTAAGGACTTCTGTTGATCGTGCAATTTGTGCTTGGGCTGACACAGATAATGTGTCACCTTCAGGAGCATTTACCCATTTCTGTGGGAAGTGCTTCGCTTTCTGAGTGGATTTTTGGTGAAGCTTCCTCATTTCCACTTTCTTGTTAAGTGGCTTGTGAATCACCACACGATACATCCCCTCACCCAATCACCAGGTGACGGATAAAGCCTCACAGGAGGACGCACTTTCGAAACGGTTTTTCCGATCAACAGAAAATCCTTTGTGCACCCAATCGATGACACCGAATGCGGGTTTGTCGCAACGTCAAAAGAAACACACACACACACTCACAAAGGGCAACAAAAAACCGAACAGTCCGTTGCCCAAAAGAGGATCAACTCGCACGCCAGCACGCACCCACCTGTCCCTTGATTGCCACTGCGGCACGTGGGAAACGTTAATTTAGCTCCTCGCCGCCACACCCTTGATGTGCATCCTGCAATCGCTCTGTGCTACTGTTTGGCGGGCTGGTTGGTTGGTGGTACCCGCACAATTTTGAAACGCTCGCACGCACGCACTCCGGCACGCACTGTGGCACTCATTCTGGCACGCATTGCTTTAGCGCTGATGAAGTGAGTGCATGGAAAATGCCCGCATATTAGAGTCTGCTTGTGTGCCGACTTCCCCACGCCTCGCCGGCGCATCATCAATTTCCCAATTAAGGATACTTTAGCAGTCGCTTTGTCCAGTGCGTCGTTCGTCTGACGAGCACCGAATTCAAATCGAAATTGAAAATCCAAAGTATCCGGGAGCCAGTAGAAAAATCTACTGTATTGCGTTCCTCGTGAGAAAAGTGGCGAGCGGCAGCCAATGTCCTTCGGGGAATGTGAAAACTAGATTTTGATTTGTTGCGACGCAACAATCTGTGGGAATTTTCAGCGCTGCCTTTGTCCACCCTCCCCCCAGTGGTGGTTTCCCTGCGGAAGGAAACGCACGTAGATTGTTCTGTTTTCCAAAGAAGTCCTCTATTGCGCAGGAATTTATGATTTCTTTCCCTCGGAACAAAGGCGAGCAAGAAATCCCAACCCTCTGGCGCAGGGTTCTTTACGGCAACGCCATACACCGTGACACACATTAATGTCCCCGGGTATCCCTATTGTCAATTATCCGTTTGTGAGTGCATAAACGGTGAAACTCTCAAGACTCTCGGCCCGGCTGTGTGAGGGGCTTTCCTTTCGCTCGACTCGATTTGCATTTGAATTGAATCGAACGAGCCGGATTGCCGGGCTTTGTTGTTTGCCGGGGGGAGGAGAGATTGCGATGCCAGCCCGTCAGGATGTAGTAAACTACCCCTTTATGAAGTGAAATTGTTATGTGCTCGAGTCATGATCCCCACGGTGCGGAAAGATTCCCATCTTACAACGGCGGTCTGTGTGTGGTGGAATCTCTCAAACCAGGTGTTTGGACCTCTGTTCTATGGGAATGTATTTGCACGGGGGTTGATGTAATAAGATCTGCCGAAGGAATCTGCGTATTAGTTTTTACATGACTAATTTCGACAGAACGGGGTTGTGGACTCGAGGGAGGAGGCATCAAGGTTTCAATGACATGCAATTTGGTATTCAAATGTGTCCCTTTCAACAGATGCAACCAACGAAACGCAGAACTGCGAAATTTGAGATTGCAAGTGTGACGGAAATGATTTGGTGCACGGCGGCTGACAGATGAAAGTAGGTTTAAGCTTTGACCAGCTTGGCAGGCGGTCCCGTGAAATATTTACTTGTGTTATGCAGATCAGTAAACACGATTCGTGGGGTGTCTGTTTAATCATGTCCGTGTAGCTTTAGAGCTGATGTTCTTAAAATGCCGACAATTGCGTGTTCAACAGGAAGACATGTAACAGTATTTGATTCACCCAGAATCGGCCCTGGAGACTGTGTTTAAGGCAAAACAATCTGCTTCAGTCTTCACCTTTAGTTTGAGCTACAGTCGTGGGTTTAGGTCTGAGTCTGTACTAAATGCGTTCTCAGTTTGGACGTTTTCAAGTCATGTACCTCCGCCTACTGATCGAGAGTATTCTCATTTTATGTGTGAAGTCTCAACTGCTGAAGTGTCTCCACTAACTAATTGAGGCCATTCTCCACTTATAGGCGAAATGTAAGCTGCTGAGTTGTCTCCACTAAATGATTGAGGCCATTCTCCATTTATATGCGAAGTCTCAGCTGCTGAAGTGTCTCCACTAAATGATTGAAGCCATTCTCCCTTTATATGCGAAGTCTCAGCTGTGAAGTGTCTCCACTAAATGATTGAGGCCATTCTCCACTTATGTGCGAAGTGCCAGCTGCTGCAAGTGTGTTGTTCATGGGCCTCACTTGAGCCAACCAACCGTTTTATCCGTAGATGATTGAAAACTCGCATGGCGCCGCGCACTGCTCAGGATCCGTCGCTTCTAATGAAAATGTCCATGTAAGCAATATCAAAATTCGCACGTAGCTCTTTCTTCTCGGGCAGAAAATGGGCTTATTTCTTCTTCATCTTCTTCTTCTACTTTTACTTCTTCTTCTTTTTCTCTCTCTTCTTCATCTTCTTTCTCTTCTTCTTGTTGTGTCTCTTCTTCTTCTTGTTCCTCTTCTTCTTCTTCTTCTTCTTCTACTGCTTCTTTTTCTTCTTCCTTTCCTTCTACTTCCTCTTATTCTGCCTCATCTTTATCCTGTTTTTCTTCCTCTTCTTCTTCCTGAGTAAGGTAGCTTCGTCTTATCACAGGTCTTTAAGTTCCAATTGCTATCTGAGGGCAACGAAACGAGGATTGTCAAAAGCGAGTTGATTTTGGGCCTGATGTTGTTGCCCAGCTACACAAAGTCCTTTTTGGATGTCTCTTTTTGAGGACATTGTTTCCCCTTGACTTATTCTTAAGCCCTTCTGCTTCAATGCTATTAAAGGTTTCTTCCTTTTTCGATTTCTTCTGCGCTATAGAGTAACCAAGGTAGAATTGTCTTATCAGAAAATGAAATGATGAGTTAAATGAAAGAGGGATTGTTGATTATATTGATTTTATTACTGATGTTGTTGTCGAGTCGGTCTACACGAAGTCCTTGCCAATGTTGTGCTTTCTTCCTCGATAACATTGCTTACAGCCATTTCTGACTATACTCGTTTCAATGCTACAAAAAGCTTCATTGGCGTCTCCCTCTACCCTTCTAATCTCGTCAATGGTATTCGCTTTGACCGCCAGCTGAACAAATTTTGAAAAGATCGTACTTCTGGTGTTGACCTGTGAGTTTCGCATGAGGTTCTGAGGTTCGGTAAAATCGTTACTGAACTTAACGAAGCCTCCATAATTCTTGTGCAACGTACTCTAGACGCCATAGAGTTGCTGATAAAGTACGAAATTCACACTCCCAAGGTCCCCCTTCGATTCCATTTCTGAACCCCTCGCATTTTTTTTCACGACACGAAGTCTTTCGAGGTGTCGACGACACTCAAAGAGCCGTGTCTGTCAAAGAAAAAAGCTTCCCACATTTCGTCGTTTGGAGTCGGCAGTAAACTCTACGTTCTTTCTACTCGTTAGAAATCAGTAGTGCGCAGAAGACAAGTAGTTGCTTAAGAAGTTTGTCATCTTGTGGGTCCACGGACCGTACACCGAATAGTTGGTGGGTGTGTCTGCATTTCGACTTTTTCTTGCAGACGGCCCTAGGAGGGGTGTATTCATTTAATTTTTTAGTTTTTGTGGTTCTCGCGAAGAATTGAGTGGTTCGACTCACACGTCCGAGATTCGATTTGCGTTCAGTGATGGGATTGATAAAGGAAATCTGCTCACATTTTAGCCCTTTCCGAGTAGAGTCACTGAAGACTTCAAAGAAATTTGGACCAAAGCCAGCTAATAGGCGGCGTTGAAGTAGTTATGTCCCATAGCAACAATTTGAAAGAAACTTGATGTTTGAGAGGACGGTTAAAACTAAAACCGAGCGACAAAAATGTTCAAACACAATCATAAACGTGGAAAGTAGAAAGTTCTTGAACGAAGGTATAGATGGGATTGACGTAAAGTAAGGTTTTCCTGGGTGTTAGGTGGGATCGGAAGACTCTGAACCGCTGTCAAAGGGGTTGGCCTCAAGCTTTGCATTTCGACAATTGCCATATGCTTTCTAACAGCATAATTGGACCTGCCAAAATGGAAGAATAGCCTATGTTGTGTGTTCCGAACTCCAGAACACATATTGCTGACGGCGGCAGAAATACTTTCTTCTCTGCGATATTTTTAAACTTAAGCAAAGAAGCCGCTGCTCTTCGCTTCTTTTTTGTTCATAGCCCTCACGAGCAGCTCTTGTTGTTCGATGCAGCGTTGCCTTGTAGACGTCTTATTTGGTTGCATGTACTTGCCTGCATTCGTCGCATTGGTCGCCGTGGCGTAGTGGGTAGAGTGCGACGCTCACACGCCGAAGGGTCTAGGTTCGACTCCCAGTTCAACACCAATTTTTCTAATATTTCACGGCACCACCTCTTTCGAGCTGCTGACAACACTCAAAGACTAATAACTGTCTAAGAAAGCTTCTCAAATTTCGCCGTTCGGAGTCGGCAAAAAACTGTAGGTCCCTTCTACTCGTGAGAGAACACTAGCGCGCACAACACGAGTAGTTGATGAGCAAGCTAGGCCCTGGTCCCCCTTTGGACTGTAGCGCCAACAATTATTATTATTACTTGCCTGCATTCGTCGTCAAACCAAGGGTTCGGTTAGGGCGGTGACGTAAAACCCAGTACATCAGTGGCCGCTTGTTTGAAGGCCTGACTACGTTTCCAGCCTTCTTCTATAGTTAGTGCAGCCAGCGTCGAACTCTGAGCAAGTTTCAGGGAGATTCGATCGGCAAAGTTCCCAGCGATCAGTTGCGGTCGTAGCTTTTCGTCTTCAAACCGTGTTAACTTGTCTCGACTGCGTTGACCTCTCGATATAGGGGTTCTTACCTTGGCTACAACAAGGTGATGATCCGAGTCTATGTTTGCACCTTGGAAGGTTGGGACATCGAGAATACTGGAGAAGTGTCGGTCGTAACCTGACCAATCTTATTGACGGCGGATTGGTCAGAGGATTCCCAGGTCCCATTGTGAATATTCGAGTGTGGGAAGAATTCAAGAAAGTGCTAGCCACAGAGAGGTTCCGTTCCGAGGAGAAGTCCAACAGTCCGTTTCCAGATGAATTGTCGTGCAGACTGTGTTTACCAATGACTTGAACAAAGATGTCCTCTCTTCCCAGCTGAGCGCTGAAGTCTTCTAGATCAATCTTAATGTTGTAGCTGGTACTTCTTTGTAGGAGATCATAGAAGTCATCCTTGTTATTGTCCTCCTTCTCCACCGTCGGGGCGTGAGAGAAAACTAGGTCGATGTTTCCGAATTTAGCCTTGATGCGGATTAACATGAGGCTTTCGCTGACTAGGTCGCAGCACAAGACTTTTCGCCTATTTCTACCTCTAACAACAAATCCGCATTCGAATAAGCGCTGCCTTCTTCCTCTGCAGCAATCGCTGTAGTAGATTTCAGACTTCTTCATCCTTTTGCTGGGCCTATCCCATCGCACCTCCTGGATGGTGGTGATGTCTGCTTTGTAGTAGTCTAGGGCCTCCGCAAATTAAGGGACCTCATATTTCCCGTAAAAAACCGAAAATCGTTGTCGTTAAACCGTCTGCATGTGTTGTCAACACTTGATCTGTCCTTATTGGAGTCATACCGGGGCTTCTGAACTTTTTTCTTACGTGGTGAGGAAGTTAACCTCACGCCCACAGACTGGTACGCCAGGGCAATTATTCAACCGTACGACAGAGAGGTTCGCTGCATGCATTGCTTCACTACACAACCAGGGTGCGCCGCGAGAAAGCTGTATGTCAACTTGACCTGTGCACAAACGAGGATAGTGTTGGCAGCTCGTCTTGTTGAGCGCCTTTAACAACGCTACCTCGTGTGGACAGACCTATTTTACCACAATTCGGGACGCATCTGGGTCTCAACCAACATGCCGCTCCAGCTAAATCTCTCAGCAGCTGCATCTAATTGAGCACTTCAAGCTGGTTGAGGTTCTTCTCCACTTGTTTGCGCCATCCCCACCTCAGTGATGTTTTCCCAATAACTTAAATTCGAAGACTTTTCGAGTGTCTGTACCCTCCATGGCGTAGACACCTTAAGCGTTGAATCCGAAAACGCGTGGCCAGGCACATGCCACCATAAAGTTCGTCGTTTAATCTCCTCCTCTAAAAACCATCAACGCAAACAGGACCAAAACTAACACTTTTGACATTTGTGCTATGCTCAAAAATTTCTGAAGATCAAGTGGACTCCAAGCACTCCACTCCTACTCGTTGTTTGCCACTGCTCAGACATGCACAACAACAACACAATAAATCAAACCTGATTTGCCGGCCATCACGAAAAGCTCCTATTTCTGACCGCCGTCCTCCAACTGGCCCCCAGTCCGGTTGAGTGACTTAAGTCCATAAGTCCGCAGCAGTCCGTTATGATCTCGTTAATGCCAGACGATGAGTGACGCGCCCGCAACCGATCAAATCCGAAGCGGCTCAATTTCACCTCCCCGTCAAAAGGTGACATTATCGAACCTGTCGCCGAACACATGACACCCGAGTGACCGCAGCCATGTCATCGACGCCGTGGCGACATTCTTTCGTCATTAGTTATGCCCGCCTGCGAATTTCAATTAGATTTGCTCGTGGAGCACGTCCGGCAGACGACAGTGCGCCGCGCATTGACTCGGCTTATGGGAAATTAATTAAATAATTTCCACCGTCTGGTGGACTGCGATGCTATTGCACTCGTCGGCGGTCACGAGGCGACGTAATCAACTCAGGTCCTCGGTTGAGTGTGTGTCGCCTGCTTAGTTACTGAACCCGGCACGTCCGTGTCGACTTGTCTGTCGCCGCCTGTATCAAACTCTAATTAGGACCGGGAATGAGGAGCGCTCCGGCAATTAGTGCAACCAGTTTAGCCGCTTCGGTAGCACTGCCCAATTGTTGCAGGCTATTACCTCGGCTCGAAATTATCATCCAAAGTGGATATTTCGGACGTGATTAAGTTGGTGGAGTTTTTATTTGCTCGCCGCGTACATTCCACACATTCGACACATTCCCTGCTAGTCAACTGGCCTCTGAAACCGAAACATGTGTCTGCGTGTTGTGGGGGAGATGTTCTAGTTCGGGCTCTGTTAACAAGGGTGGATGGAGGGCGGGCCATGTCCGAGTGGGAATTCAATTCCGACAACATGGTGAACATGTGTTCCCCCCGAAATGAATAACTTACACCGAACTCGAGGAGAGTATGATTAATAATTTAAAAGCGGCGCTTCGTTTCTTGGCGTGGGCGTATCGAAGAGGAAGTCCGATTATCGAGTGTGGCGTCTTCACTTCGGCGATGCCGGTGGCGGCGACAGCGACTTAGTGCCGTGGGGTAGCCTTGGGGCACTTATCACTTGACTTTGACAGTTTATTTTGTCACGGACTTACGAAGATGTGTGTTGCGGTCATGGGGATGTGGAGATATGGATGGAAAATTTGGGGGCGGAACGAAAGTTTCAATTTTCTGAGATTTTTTTTGCTTACTTGCAAACTTCCCTGGTGTACCGGAAGGTCGGCCTGTTGTGCAGCCACCTTGAACGTGTTCAAGGCGCTTAGGTTCTTTACACAAATGCCCTTCATTAATCAGAAAAATTTTCCACGCTTTAAGATCCCCGCTATAAGCTTTTCTGGAATACCCAACGGGAATCCAGCAAGAAGCCTTGACACCTTGCTGCTGTATAAGGGACTCTGATTCTCTATATAAATGCCCCATTTATGATCTGGAAATCTATCAGTGCTCTGAGATACTCGTAGTAAGGCTTTCTGAAGTACCAAACCGGATCCGGGAAGTAGTCTTTTATGCAGACACCTCGTTACTGCGTAAGGGTCTCTGATTCCCTGCACAAAAGCGTCATCTATAATCTGACAATCTATCCCTGCTCTGGGATACTCGCAGTAAGGTTTCCTGAAGTACCAAACCGAGATCAGGAAAGAGGCTTTAATGCAGACACCTTGGTACTCTGTAAGGGGTTCTGAATCCCTATACAAATGCGCCTTCTATAATCTGGAAATCTTTCCCTGGATCGAGTCTTCCACGGATCCATTGAATAAATGAACCCTGACAGAATCTACCTTCCACAGCAGCTACTCAAGCTGAAAGTGGCTATTTGAGCCATTTCAAAAATACCTCAAGTCTGTGTCATTTAAGACGCGGGCTAAGTTTTCTTGGAACTTAGTAAGACCAATTTAGAAGAACCACAGTCCATGCTGGATGTTAAAACTGTGCGTGCAATTATTCTCCCGAGTGGAGGAGAACTACAATTTTAGGCTGACTACGAATAGCGAGTTTAAAAAGCATTTTCCAGAGACGTGGGGCAGTAAAAAGAATCAGCGATGAATGAAAGTCCAGATCAGTCGTCGAGCCTAAAATGAAAGAGTAGGTGTCGGTCCCCTAACACCAAGGTAGCCTCCATCGTTTAATTATTTCAAGACCGTGTTTTTTTTTTCTCTGCTCCTTAAGCCTTGAAACTAGAATTTGTGGATCTGTTTGGTCGAAGACTCATTATCCGTCTGTTTGGCTGAACACTTGTTATCCGGGTGGTGGACCTAGCTAAGTGAAGTCTTTGTTCACTTTTCGTTTCGACTCGAGATCCACTCTCCATTCTCCACTCTCTATTCTCTATTTCTCTGTCAAAGTGTACAGCTATGGCAAGCCCATATATTCTTGTCGGCTTTGAACAGACTATGAAGTACAATACGTAGACTCTTCTAGCTTGAGGCTCTTTCAAGTTGAGACTCTTCGAATTTGAGCCTCTTGGAACTTGAGCCCCGTGGATCTTGGATCTCTAAGAATGCATTTCGGCTTTGAGGAGCCTATGGTTGGTCCAAAGGTTGGCTCTTCGAACTTGAAACACTTTTCAACTTGAGACTCTTGAAACTTGAGCCTCTTGGAATTTGAAACTCTTGGAACTTTCACCTCTTAGAAGGCTTTTCGGTTTGAAGGAACCTTTGGAGTATCATACGTAGGCTCTTCCAACTTAAGGCTCTTTCAACTTGAGACTCTTCGAATTTGAGTCTCTTGGAACTTGAGCCTCGTGGAACTCGGACCTTTAAGAAGGCTTTTCGGCCTTGAAGAGCCTATAGTTGATACCAAAGCTTGGCTCTTCGAACTTGAGGCAGTTTTCAACTTGAGACTCTTGAAACTTAAGCCTCTTGGAACTTGAGCCTCGTGGAACTTGGACCTCTATGAGCCTATGGTTTTTACCAAAGGTTGGCTCTTCAAACTTGAGGCACTTTTCAACTTGACACTGTTGAAACTTGAGCCTCTTGGAACTTGAGACTCTTGGAACTTGAGACTCTTGAAGAGTTGAGTCCTCTTAGAAGGCTTTTCGGTTTTAAGGCTCTTTCAACTTGAGACTCTTTCAGACTTGAGACTAGGGTTCTCAGACCCGAGAATCTTGGAAGTCTAGAAGCTTTGAACAACTTTTCTGTCCAAAAAGGCTAGCTAGCTAGCTAGTCCGGGTTAAGGTCCACCTCGAGCTAAAGCCTCAGATGTGTTAACGCTTCTTGAGTATGCAGACGCTAGTCAATGTCACATTCCGTCGCTATCATCGTTCCTTTCTACTGTCATCCCCATCAGCTTGTCAGTACAGCTGGCGGGGTAGGCGGGAAAACGTTACCAGCACTTCAGGGCTTGGAACTTCGATTGCACCCAGTTCCTGGTAATCTGTCCGACTGGGTTTTGAGAACGTAGTGACATTTAAAAGAAAAACACTGTTCGCGACTGCAGAATGTGGTTTGAGCGGTGTGGAGACATCTGACACCTTGTCGTGTTCAGGAAAGAACCAACAGCCACCCACGAGAGTGTTTTATTCAAAAATCCTACTAAACTGCGTATGCAGTCATAACTCCATCAGTCACTGTCGAGAAACACAATAACGCTTGTGGATCAAAACTTCACGATTTTTACATAAGCTTCCTCCAGCTGAACGTCTAATCTTCACATGAGACGCTGATAAAATTGTTTTGTCAGCACGACAGTGCCACAATCTCAGATTATTGAGTTGCTCGGCCAATATTTGCATTCTTTTGTCGTACCAGCATAGTTCTCTTCGTCAATTGGAAACAAACGCGATAACACGTATCTATCGTTACGAAACCGAATCACCACACTCACTCACACCCGAGTCTGCGTCAATTGGTATCGCGTGTGCAGTGCCCGCATTTATTGGTCAGCATTCAAATTGATACACAGCCGAAACGAGAATCTTTCGAAACCTTTTTATCGCATCTTATCTGGGGGAGCGTGTGCTATAATTGAAAATTAGATCTCCAGAGGGGCGTTCTTCGAAATTCCGCAGAACGTAACCTCACACTCGACGACACACACACTCCCACGGCCACTGTCTGTTCGCTCGTCGGTTAATTATCGTATTCATGGCAGCAGCAATTTGGTCCAGCCTTTGTCTTCTGCATAACTTAAGATTGAAGTGCGGCAGATAGACGGGCGCTCAGATAAGGAATTGTTTATGCACACACATGCGCATGCACGGTCTCCGACTAGGGACAATGGGACAACGGCCCACCGCACTCTAAGCACTGTGCTCCGAGATATATGAGACTTTTGCTGTTGATTTATGATAAGGCTTGTAATTTGTACTCGACACTAATGAGGAAATTGATATTTATGTGACTCATTAGGCGGTTTCGCCGAGTCGGGCGGAGGATTTGACCGCCAACCAGCGATTAACAAGGGCTCAGAGGGCGGTTTGGGTGACAGTATCGGTGTTCGGTTAAGCGGCATTGAATTGACGGGGATCAACATTGGTAATTCAGAAGACGGAACAAATCAATATGCAAGTCCACGATTGCGCTGATGGGGAAGAATTTAACATCTAAAATCTACATCATACAGTGGGAGCCTTATTCAAAGATATATGTGTGGTAGGATGATTGTGGTAAGCAGAGGGTCTGCTTTCTTGACAGAAAGATCTACCGTCCAGCCGGGGTACTTGTGGTGTTTTTCTCGCGAGTGGAGGAGACCTTCAGTTCAATGCCGACTGTGAAGAGCGAGTGCGAAAAGCTTTTTTCAAAGAGGTGGAGCAGTGTATAGTATCGGCGGTGAATAGAATGCCAGATTGAAAAGTAGGGTCGAAGGAAAGAACTATAAAAAGGACGACAGACAAGGAAATAGGTTGACCCAGTTCCACATCAGACTGTAACGCCACAAGAAGAAGACAAAGAAGTAAGAATCTACAAACGAAAGTCTTAATGCGTAATGCAAGCAAAATTTAAACAGAAAATGCATCCGCATGAAGTTGAGTTTCATATAATTGGCGCGCCCTAACTTTAAGTAACCGAGATTAGATCGAAGCATGGGCCGAAGGGGTAGATGAAAATTAAGCTGAAGTAAGGTCTCTATTAGGAAATAAATCGTTTCGAGTTCACAGTTAGAAGTGAATTCCACGACTCTGTGCACAGCAACCCGAACTGAAGAGAAGGATTCAATAAATTGTCGATGGAAAGCTTCTCACATTTAAACATAGGGAGTCCACAATAAACTGTAGGTCTCGAAACACAGGAGGAAGGAGGAAGAGGACGAGGAGGTCGAGGGACACATCACTGACTGTCGAATTGCTGAAAGAATCACTGGCCACCTTTACCTCGCATGCTTATACGAACAGTCTAGTGGACAGTCTTTGGACCCGGGATTCGTTTACATTGCGGTGGATTTCCATATATGAGGATAAAATTGATTTTGAAGAGAGTTGAATTACCCGCAGTTCACCCCACATAATGCATTCCTCGCCTTGAATGCGTTGCAACAGGCAGTGCACAGACGTTGGCATGTTTATGAAAAGAAGAGGTGACCAAACGTCCCGGCGCCTCGAACATAGCCAATGATTCCGTCCAAATGCCACTTCTAAGTCTAAAGTGAACGATTAATCGACAAAGTATGATCAAAGTGTTTTTGTTGGCATTCGTTAACGGCTTAAAACAAAGGACTTAGAAAGCAGGACTTCCGATACTTACCACAGAAAAGGCGGCAGATCCCTGGGATGTTTTCACATCATTCAGGGTTGCAAGCGATGTCTCTGTCCTGACATTATTGAACAGAAAGTTCTGAAGGATAGTTGGAGTGCTGCAGTAACTAATTAAGTGGAATTTTGACTTGCAATGTCTCAACACTTTGGAGGCTTTCAAAACTAAGCGAGAGCGTCCACGTTGTACCCGTCCATAAGGAACTCTTGAAGAAACGAAATACCGCTTACTTCAACTTCGCAATCAGTGGTCTGCCTGGGAAAAATTTGCAACTGATAGCAACGTAATAGATGCCAACCAACTCAAAAAACTGTTTTTTCTCTCAAGGGAGACAAAATGTGAGAACTTCTGTACATAGTAAATCTCTTGTTGGGGCGACAGTCCACAGGGGGACCAGGGCACAGCTTGCTCGTCAACTACTCGTGTTGCTCACGAGTATACGAGGCCAACAGTTTTTTGGCTTCTCCCAATGGCCAAATTTGAGAAGCTTTCTTAGATTATTACAATTATTACTCCTTGAGTTTTGTCAGCAGCTCGAAAGAGGTGGTGCCGTGAAAAATTCGAGGTGTTCATGCGGGAATCGCACCAAGACCGTTCGGCGTGTGAGCTTCGCACTCTATCCACTACGCCACGGCAGCCACAACAGCTCTTCAAACCTTGCTCCCCTAGAAATGGAAGATATCTAAAAAATTTTAAAAGATTCGAAAAGTTTGCCAACCAGCCTTGGTAAAGTTCCAAGACTCATTCAATTTGCGAGAACCATCAGTTTATTGGCCTGGACAGAATGTAAAAGTATAAACACCAAACTTGCAACAGTACACAAGGCTTATTCAGGGGTTAATGTAAAGCCGCTCGTACCCAGTCTACGAAATAGAAGATCTACTAATTTTTGGAAAGTTCAAAAAGGATATTCAAATGAAACTCTGAGGCCATCATGTTCAAGGAATAGTACCAAATCATCCTCATCCACCCAGCTCAACACCAATGTTTCGAATTTTTCACGGCACCACCTCTTTCGAGCTGCTGACAACACTCAAAGAGTAATAACTGTCTAAGAAAGCTTCTCAAATTTCGCCGTTCGGAGTCGGCAAAAAACTGTAGGCCCCTACTGCTCGTGAGAGAACAGTAGCGCGCACAACACTGGTAAGTTGATGAGCAACCTAGGCCCTGGTCCCCCTTATTATTATTATCCTCATTCACCCTAGTCTGCCCTAAAGGTCTCTTTAGGATACCGGAGTGCGCCGAAGACAGTCTTTTTTTTTACCAATTTTTCATAAATTTCATGAAGGTTTGAAGCTTTTCACTGGTTTGGGTAATGTATGCTATTCTGCCTTTCGGGATTCCCAGGTTTCCCGAAATTTTAGAATTTCAAAATTTTGTGATTTAGGGATTTTTGAGCAAAAATTTGAATTCCCCGATTCGATCTGAATAAAAACAAGACCCCTTGCAAGGTTTGCGTCTTTACTTTGGTGGAGAGAATACCATAGTCTGTGGTACTCTCTTCACCAAAGTAAAGACGCAAACCTTGCAAGGTAGACGAAGACAAGTTCACCGCAAGAACAACTGAATTGCGTTTTTGCGAACTAGGTCCTTCAAAACCTGAGCGTTTTAAAGTTGTTTCTTATAGACTTAGTTTATTTTGAGGGGAATAAGGATTGGTTATTTCAGACCCTCACCATTGCACTGATATGGACATCAAGGAGCAAGCAGTTTCAGCACTGGTACTGCAAGTCGTAATAGGCATTCAACTGTGTTACCACATCTCATGCAGTTGAATTGTTAGTTTAGCCAAACAAACATTAAATCAATGATGTCAGAAGAGCTAGAAGAGGAAGGAGAAGTGATGATTTAAGCGACAGAAATGGATGAAGGGTGCTTTCTCTTCCCGAAACCACTTTTACCGTATAGATGAGGATGCTTGAGGTAAGAGCCATTAGGTTCGATAGTCTAGGCTAGTTTTAGTCCATTCTTGAAAATCCGAAAAACTCTCCGCCGCTTTTAAATATGGAAGTCTCTATTTATCAGCCCGGCGCTCAGGAAATACTCTCATTTTGCGTTAAAAAAATCCACCCTCTTAGTTAAAAGAAAAACACTTTCCTCAACCGAATTGGACACATGGAGTTGGATGCATTTGAACAAAACTGAGTGAATTTCACAGATTTTGACAGAAACGAAAGAACGGTTTGAATTCAATTCCCAATCTGCCCGCTGCATGCCAACACGCAAAAAAATTGTCGAAACGATTTTACCAACTGGTACGACTTGCTGCCTGCAGCCAAAGACAAACAATTAAGTCCAAGAAACTCAAATAAACCCATTTCCAGCGATTTGAGTTACAACTCTCACGACTGCTGGTCCAGAGTCCATCCACAATTCAGGCAGCTGGGAATTTCCTCTAATTAAGTGGCTAATCCCTGAACGATACAACAAGGGAAAGTGACTTTATGCAGCGACTTTGGCCTCCACTACACCTAATTGCTCCCTCAGTTACAGTCATATCCGCTGCCACACGTCTAGTCAGAAGCCCAAGCCGACATGCAAATATTTAGTCATTCTCCCAAGACTCACTCGCACTGGTGGCCGGCGTTGCAGCAACCTGCTTACCGGCGTGTCGCACTTAATCACAATTAATTTGTCATTATCGGCTGCCAATGTGGGTCACAACGTGGATAATTGGCATAATCACTTCGCCTGCGACGACAACAACAGCCATTCGAAGAACTTACACATTTTGCCTTGAGATCGAGCCAACAGCATGCGGTGTTGAGTAAACGAACCCGAAAAGTTCCTTGTTGGCAACTGTTATCAAAACTTTAAGAAGTTTCTCGCATCCATTTGCGACGAGGAGACACAAATGAGCTTGTATTCATTACCCGCCACAAACGGGCAAGCAAAACGCTTATGGATAATGCCGCCGTGTGCGTGCACAAACATGGCCAGAGATTGCGGCATGAAAAGGAGCCAAATCAATTGAAAAGTTGGGGTAGTCTGAGTTTAATTAAAGCGAACGAATAGCAATAAATGTTGTCGAACGAGTTTGCTTGCGAAGCTGGTTTGAGCCTCCAAACAAAAATTCCCAAGAAATTCCCAAAGATGCACACGGTGAGCGACTTTTTCTGCCACCAACTGAAGGGGATTGTGAGATCCCAAAAAATCCCCCTTCAAGCAAAGACTGAACTTCTCAAGAAGCCGAAGCATCTTTACCTCACAGCGCGCGAGCACAATAGCCCGCGCTCTGTTTGATGTGCTTGGGACTGTGTGCGAGTTTCGTCGAGGGTAGAAACCGAGCAACACGACGGAAAATATTTTCCCACTGATCCTTACCCTACGCGCGAAACCGATTAGATAATTTATCTAGACCCAGTATGAATGTGAATTCAATTAGAAAAAAAAAATACACACAACCGTACACACAATTTAGGGTGACGCCTGCGCTGGATGTGTGCGTGCGTGCGTTTGAGTTGTAGATCAACTGAATATCGTTTTTTTTGGTGGTTGTTTCTGGTCGTCGTCTTCGAATGCGCCCGCCAAGTATAAAAGTGAATAGCACTCGGAGCGATCATCGCATTTCTGGTTTGCAACTCGACGACGAAACAACTCGGTTCACAGTGTGTCAGAGAGGCTCAGTGCCCAGTGCTGGGCGGTGGGGCGGTCTGACGCTGTCCCCTGGAATCTCTTAAGTGAAATTTCGATAAAGACTCCACTGGAAAGAAGCAAAAGCAAAAAAAAACAGTAAATTTCCCAAATCAAGTGATTTAATTTGGAAAAAGAAAGCAAAAGAGAAATTACAAAACTTTACCAAAGTGCGCTGTGTGTGTATTTGTGTGTTGTGTGAACCTGTGTAGAGACACATTTTGAAAGTGATGACGATCAGATTGTCGTTGACAAACAAAACCAACAGCTTCGACACAGCAGCAAAGACAACGAAAGAGAAAGCGCACACCATACAGAACGCCTCGTCGATCGGCTAATCACGTAACAAGATACATCACATGATCACTGTCACTCTGGCCGCAAGGTGTGTGGAATCGTTTTTATTTTTGCCATCTGTGCGTCTGTTTACTTAATCGCAACCGATGCGGTGTGTGTACTGCAGAAGAAAAATGGAAAAAAAGATGAAATCCAATAGGATCGGTGTTTCGACTGGGGATCACTGCGAGGGAAACCATTCCAGTTCCACTGGATTTGCCGATGTAATCAATTAACTGTAAGTATGCGCTTTCCTCGCCCTCTCCTCCTCATGCGTTCGCTGGAATGCGGTGTGTGAAAGTTTGACTGTTTTTGTAAAATGTCGATTTTTTCGGTGAAAGTGAATGAGAGCCGGTACTTGGGAGAGAACAACAAGTTGTTGTCATGTAAGCTGTCATTAGGCGCAAGGTCTTGATGGATAGTTAAGCGGCTATGCTAAGCGTAACAAGTGATTACTGCTTTCCGGTTTCCAAACGACTTCAGCGATTGCATTGATTGTTTGAATTTGTCATGCTTCGCTGTAGCATTTAATTAATGGAATGAGCTTTGGAATCCCTACACGGGAAGACCAAGTTTAAGTAGAGATAAAATTAATTTGCAAGATTTTTCTGAAGGCCTAAACTTTGGTTTTTTAGGGTTTCGTTTTAACAGAGAAAAAGGTTCCGTCCAAAATATATCATGAAAAAACTTGTTTTTAAGAATTAACAATTTTGGTATTATCGGCTTAAATTTAAAGCACAGCTATTATCGCACTCAACTCAGCAAGTATGCCGTAACAGCTTCAGAGGAATAGAGATGTGCTTTCTTTGATGAATTCTAAAAAAAATGGTATGTGTTCGAGTTGAAATTTTAGATTTTTTTAATTGTTAAGTGATTATTGTCAGATGTTGGCATTTTTTGGCTTGATTGTATCAACTTTTGTAAAAAAAACAAAAAAATACTAAAACGAAACCATCAATACGCAAATTTTACTCGCAACAACTTTTTCATGTGCGCGCAAGCTTCACATCGCACAGGGCTTTAAAATCACTAAATACTTAATTCAGCTGATTTTACTTAAAGTATTTACTTAACTCATGTTTAAAAGGCGAGTAAACTGAGTTCTTCGGGCAGCAGGGCCCCGTGGCACAATCAGTCGGTATTGATTGTAGTCCAAAAATATCTGGTAATTTTATCACCAAATTCGAGGACCACAAGAGAATAGCAATTTTCAACGACTGGGATGTTGAGTTACACAAATTTGGCTGTCTTCAAAGAGTAAGACTTCCGTCCATATAAGTGTATGTTTGATCTAATCCGTTGACTGCTTCAGCAAATTCGCTACAATATCTCTCTCTCTCTCTCTGTGGACCCATGCTTCGGTTTTTGAACAGCTGACTGATAAGGTCATAGCGTCGCCAATTCCGTTCAATGCCGCCTTTCGAAAAAGAGCTCTCCTTCTCAGAAGGCTCCTTAGGTCAAAGAACCTACGATCGCCAAGAAGCCAAGAGCTCTTCTTCTCAGAAGGCTCTTAAGGTCAAAGAACCTACGATCGCACAGGAAGAAGTTGAATACTTGTGGCTCATTGTAAAACTCTATCGTAGACCATTTCAGCCGTATCGCTTTGGCCAGCAAAGGTTTCATCAATGAGTCGCAATGGCCCCAATCTTCTTTAATGTCATCCCCGTATGGCAGGAGCTTAACGCTCTTTATCCGATGCTGACCTTTGAGTTCCTTAGGCCATGCTCCAAAGTACAACATCACAACGCGTTTTTGAACTTGGTCATTTCCATGAGCTCCTATGTGTTGCATTCATAAGTCAGAAGTGACAGAATGTCCAAGAGTCCCAATGCATCATAAGGGGAATGTCTAGATTGTAGCATTCATAGAGTTCTCTCTCTCCCAAAGTCTGACCTGAAATAACATCAAACAGTCTCTTTGATCACCGTAACTCGCTTCGGTTAGGTGTGCAGCAAAAATTCCCAAGTGACAAACTTATTTTTCTCCACAAATCCCAACAAAGATTTAATTTTCTTTTCGGTAACCTTTGTCAGCATTTTCACACAATCCAATGACAATGCAGAGATTATTAACTTCCTTCCCCGACTTATTGCTGCCGACGTCGTCAGCCTTCGCTCGAGCAATGAAATGCGTCGTCACATAAAAATTTCCCCTCACGAAATGATGAAAGCCAACAATTTTCCTATTTTCCAAACAATAAGACTCCACAGCACAATGCCAGCGACGGAATCGTGACACCGCATTTTGGAGACGCACGGAAACGTACACATAACCCTCTTACGATTTCCTCATCCGTGAACTGTGCAAGAACACAAAAAAAAAAAAACCGTGAAACCTTCACAACTCCGAACAGGTGTAGTGCGCTGCGCCGCTACCAACCACACCCAAAGCGCGTACAAGTGCGTGCTGGTGACCTGGTTTAAATGAACCGCCCCGACAGACAGTCAGAAGTTGTGCAATCGCGCTTGACTCCATGCCACAGCATCAATTTTTATGCTTTTTGTATTTACTTTGTGGTTAATTGCCGGAGAATTGATTTGTTGGCAGTCAGTCAACAAACAACTGCTGCAGAAATTAAGAGAAAATTAATCCTCACTTCAGTTTGGAAAACAGTCTTAAATGGTGCAGTAAAAGCCACATTGCCGGTCTGCTGGGTGCCGAAACTCGAAACCAAATGACGTGACGTCGGAATTTATTCCATTTCATGAATTCAATTAGTTTCAATAAAGGAGAAAATGGGGGGAAAAAAGCGGGAAAATCAATTGAATCAATTAGCAAAATAGAGCGGAATAATATCGAAAGGATCTCAGTCCGTCAGCGCGTCGCAGTTGTATTCCTTAAATGAGTGTGACCGCGCCATCACCGACGAGAGGAGTGTTTGTCAAGCGCGCCACTAATGAAAACATTTTTTTTTTGTGTTCTCCTCTCAAATAAAATTCAATCTGCTTAATTAGATTCTGCTAAGGGAAAGATTCAGATCGAATGAATGCCAATGCTGGGGGCGTTCCCAATGCAATTGCAACGGACTCCCCGTCCCTCCCAGTTCACTCAGTTAATCTAGGTCTCTGGTGGCCGAAACCATGGTGAAACGTCAGCAGTCAAAAGTAGAGCATGAGATTCATGTCAGTTTGATGGACTTGTCCGGGTGTAATAATTTAATTCAGTTCTCTTCGTTTTTGGAGGGGTTTCTCGGTCGGTTTTACAGTCACAAAAATGCGCTTTTTAAATAAAAGAGAGAGGCAGTGGCCTTCTTTGAGAAACCATTGCAGGCCTCAGTCGTTATTTTTCCATAATTCAGACTGATTTTTGCCCCATTGTTTCGTTTTTCAGGCACCCAAGCGTTTTATTCAGTCTATGAAACTTTTTTTTAGCACAAGTAGGGACTTGTTGAAGAGATCGCACATGAAGTAGTGGCATTCTTGAAACAAATCCATTTGCTTTCGGTTACATAAAGGCGACATTTCGCATTTATTCTTTCCCTTATGAATTTCCCTGTTGTTCTGTTGGTCTTTCTGACTTCGGGGTCTTTCTTACCTCTCGTGGTGAGTGGTTGCATGTGCTGCTGCTTATTGTATATTATATTGCTTAGGAAGTTTTGAAATAAAAGTTTGGGTTTGAGTGACGGGTTACCCGTAAAAATTTCTCACTCTGTCAGATGGGAACATAACACGCAGCCGTTACTGACACTAGCAAAGCAGAGCATAGCGTCCATATGCATATCACAGACAAGTACTTGTCTGTGTGCATATGAAAGACTTCGGAGTCTTTTTCTACCTCTCGTGATGAGCCGTTGCTTGTGCTGCTGCTTGTTAATCAATTACTTAGCAAGTTTTAAAATCAAAGTTTGGGTTTGAGTGACGGCTGACCCCTAAAACTTCCTCACTCTGTCAGATGAGAACACAACACGCAGCTGTTACTGACGCTAGTAAAACAGGGCATAACGTCCATATTTTCAACGCAAAAACCAATTTTGTCTTCTGCTGACCTATATTCGCCATGAGCTTCTCGAAGAAATCCAAGTCGGACAACTCCTTATATCCTCCTTGTAGCAATAAATTCAACCCAATTTGTACACCACTTGCTTAAACTCTGCAGAGTTCGATTTCCCATTGTGGAAAGTTGATTGTCCTTCTATTGTCATCGATTAAGTCGATTATCCTTCAGCATTTTAAGACGAATATTAAATCAAATATCCTTCAGCAGACAGTAGTGAAGGCTTTTCAAAATTTGGTCTGAAAAAGTTATTCCAGTCTGCACTGAAGAGTAAAAATTAAACCAACACTTGTGGACAGTTTTTGGTCAGAGTACCATTTTTTTTTTGCTGATTAACCAAATTTTGTGATTTGCAAAAAGTTGCAATTTCACTCGAAACTCGATCAATAATATCAACACCCAAAATTCAGTCACAAAATTGGGCGCTCGATACCCTTGGGAATTTCTCTGTCTTCTTTGACACCTGCTGCAACTTGCGTTTGACTGAATTAAGGTTGCAACAGCTTCATGCTGCGACAAAATTTGTCTGCCCTTTGTTCCAAATGCAACAAAGCAGAGATCTCTTTCTTCCACAACTCGCCATCAAACCGTCACTTATTCAAAGTTCTTCTCTCTTTCTATCGTAATATTTTGTAACAGAGGTTTTAACGAATTCAGAATTGGAAAGACCCCATCCACACGATTTCTTTTCAAATTTAAGACATTCTTTTCGCATTCTAAAAATAACCAAAGTTTTCCATTTTTCCATTTGCAGAACATCCCCATACAGATACCCTCCTCAATTCGCCACCAATTCGCCGTCGATCTTAAGCAAAATTAATGAATCCTACTCAATAAGGGACCTGCATGAGATGTTAAACGCACGATATTCCGCTGGACACAGAAGACTAAACGCCGCGTGACATTCAATTGAAGATTAAACATAGCTGAAAAGAAAATTACATTTCCCCCCAAAGAATTCCCCAAATCATTCACGTGAACAACAAAAAAAATAAAAATAACAAGATGATAAACAACCATCATCATCCATGTCACCATAAGCAATCTACAGCTGACGGCTTACCCCAAAAATTTCATCGCCATCATTGTTGTCGCTGTCAGACGCGACGACACACCACACACCCATCACTGACATCTGCATAGCAAAGCATCACCATCAACATCAACTTCCGACAGCACATCTACACATTTTCAGAAATCATTTGCGATGATTTGAAAATGCCGGCAGTTTGACGATGCACACGGAAACGAGTGAGACGAAGGAATTAAAAGATAAACAAAACACAAAACATTCAAAATTTTTGCACATAGAGAAGGTAGGAAGGTGATGGAACGCCGCCTTCAATCCCCACTTCTATGTAACAGCGCACAAACATGAAATGTATCCTGAAGGTTTAATTTGGCACTCATCCGTCCCGGCTTTCACATCACACAGAGGTACACAGAGGTGCTCACAAAATTGCGTTTTAATCAAGGCAACTGAGTGCGGAAATTTCAAATGAAAGGACCGAAAGTTTTTCCAAAAAAAGTTTAATTCAATATTTCAGGTTAGTTTTGGTATGGAAAAAAAACAAGATTTTCATTCATTCGTTAATTTTTTTAAAAGGATATTTTATTTAGAAGTGATCTTTTAGGTTTCTATTTAATAAGTTTTTCGTCGTTTTCTGCTTGTGAGTTTAATAAAAAAAATCTAGGTTAGCAATGCATTCAAACTCAGGACTAAGTCCGATTTATTTGGCTTTATGATTTAAATTCATTTTTGATTTTTAATTTTTAATCCCCCTTTTTTAGAGGCTAGCTTATTTTTCAATTTGTAAATCAGTTTTTATTTTATTTTTATGTTTATTTTTTTTTTTTTTTTTTTCATTAACTTTGATTTTAATTTTCGGTTACTTCCCTTCACTTTTTGGTTCATATTTCTTTTTTATTTTTAAGTTCTCTTACATTTCAGTTCAAGTCCCAAATATTTTTTTCAGTTTTTGTTTTTATTTTTGAAAAAGGTGCAGAAAATTTAAAAATCAACTACGAACCGTGATAACAAAACAAGTCTACAGATTAGACAATGAGATTAAAAGTCTCCAAGTAGTGATGACATTCTCCATCTGAACATTTTTGCACAGTAGCAATGTGGATTGTTGACAATGACAATAACCGAATACACACACCACAGTCCACAACTGTCCCAACTAATTTGAAGTGTACTTGGCTCTATATAGGAACAAAAGAATGCTGTTCTTAACTTAATTTTTTCTAAATTTCGTTAATTTTTTAATTTTTATTTTTTTATTATTTTTTTTATTATTTTTAGTTTTTTTTAATTTTTTGATATAATTTAATATTTTTCATTTCGACCGCTCTAATTTTTTCCTTATTTCTGTTAAATTTTATTTGATTTTCCGTTGTCGTCGGATGTTGGATTTAAAATTTTAATGTTGTTTTAAGGAGCATAACCAGCCGTTTATTCAATAGAACATACCTTGCATGTGGGGTTCAAACGTTCGGCTTACACTTCGAACATCAGTTTTTATTCAATTTACATAGACATTTTTTCAGTTTAGTTCAAATCATTTTAATTTGTTTTTGACTTTGCGTTCGGTTTAATTTTTTTTAAATTTTCATTTGTTATTTTCTGTTTGCTGGAAAGATTCTCTTGCCCACTGAACACCTATAATTTTCAAAACATGAACACGAATGAGCTTCCTGAGGGGAGTTGATGAAAAGATGAACCATTTTGGTAAATTTGAAAGTCTTATTTAAAAATGTCAATCCTCAATCTGTTTTTTTTAACATTTTGTTTATGATTTTGAAGGTTTTTATTTGGTTTTTATTTTATTTCTTATACTTTCTGTTATAAATATTTTATTTTCAAAATTCTTTTTTGCAACAGATTCAGATTTTAGTTTCTTTTGATTTTTATCTTTTGTTACATTTATTTTCCAATTAAGTTTTGTTTTTCATTTAAATTTATTCTTTTTGTTTTTTCGATTCAAACTCCCAGTTTATTTCAATTTTGTTCGCTTCTGCCAGCTTTTTAAAAAACAGAAGTTCACCAACATTATAAGTTCTGAGCCTTGTTTCAATTTTTATTTTTTTCTGTTTAATTTGTTAATTTTCGTTTTTATTTCCCACTTTAAGTTAGAAAACAAAAATATTTTTTTTTTCAGTTTCGTAATTGGTCTCTTTTCGGTTTGATTTTCCTCTATTCATGTGAATCTTAATAACATCAGCAGCATTCCGATGTACAAATAAATTTCCTCTAATTTTTCATTTAAATCAATTTTGAGTTAACTTATAATTTTCTGTAAAAGATTCGTTTTCTTGTTTACTTTATTTAACTTTAATTTTTTCCATTTCAATGCTGTTACTTTTTTCGTTCAGTGTCTCCTATGATTTATTTCTGGTTGAGTTCTTTGCATTTTCCATCAATTCCCATTACACGCCCACCTTCATTGTTATTGCTCTTGTTAAGTTTTATTGTTTCTTTTTATTTGTTATGGCTTACGAAGCAAATGTGCTCGACTTTGTAGAACTATTTGTTCGTTTTTATGTTGAGCACATTTTCGTTCGTTTGATTTTGTTGACATTTTCATTGTTATTTTTGTTATTCAAATTAAAACCTCATTCCGAGCATTCTCATCGGCCAGATGATCGATGCTTTGAATGACACTTTTAATTAATTGTTTTCGTTTTGTTGAGTTTTTGTTTTGCCTTTTGTTATCGCGGCAAATTATCTCCAATAACTGTTCTCTCCTCAAGCGGGCGTGATTGAAAGAATGTCATTCCATCGTTTTAGCATATCACATCCATATTTTGCTCGTCTCTTTTCGATCTCGGTTTTGGTTTTATTGCAGTGTATTGAAGTGCTTTTGTCGTATTTTATTCGAAAATTTGTCCGTTGTTTTTATTTCGAACTCTTTGACATTCTTTCACTCAATTCGCCTGCATTCAAAGTGAGTTAATATTTATTGGACAATAATTTGGTTTATGCGTTTGTTGATTAGTTTTAAGCAGATAATCACTACCGAACTGTGCCTTGGTTGTTTCTGTTTGTCATGTTGGTTTCTATTTGTTATGTTAGGGACAGTGGTTTTGAATATTCTCACTGAGGTGTGATTTCTTTTTGTAAGTTTTTACATAAAGCCAAGTGTTGTCTGTTTATTTTGGTTGATTATGTGAATGCTTTAAAAAGAAAGCATACCTCCACTGAAAGATTGTGGGCGTGTATCCATTTATTTGTATTTCTTTTAGTTTTTATTTTTTCATTTCTTTTTGTATTTTTTCTCTTGGTTTCAATTTTAATTTATTTGGTTCACCTTTGGTTTCAATTTCTGTTTTGAATTTAATTATTTTTTTCATGCTCTGTGTTTAATTTAATTTTTCGATTCATTTAAGTTTGTCTCTCATTTCCTTTGTTGTCAATTAATATTGAAAACGTTTTTGTCGTCCTGCTTTTTTTGTTCATTTTGCTGTATTGAAGCTGCTGCTGATGTATTATTTCCTGGCTATAGGGAACAAACCCCAAATAGTTCAAATGAAAAGTCTTATTTTGTTTTAAGTTTGTATTCCTTTTATGTTGAATTCTGTTGGATTATGCATTATATCAAAATTATCAGTTTTGGTTTTTTAAAATATTGCAAATTTATTTCCCTTTCTCCGTTAATTAATTTGTTTATTTGGTCAAATCATTATTTTTTTTTTGTTTTTGTTTTTTTTTTTTTTGTTTATTTTCCAAATTAATGTTGAATATTATTTATTCTTGGTTTTTTCCGATTATTCTTTTTCGTTTATCCTAATTTCATGTTAACTTGTTTCAATTGACAATTTTTAAAATGTTTATTTTGGCTTATCAGTTTAAGTTTAAAATTTTGACGAAATTTCGTTTGTTTATCTCAAGCATTTCTCCCTGTACAATTTTAAATTCAATTTGCACCCTTAAAAAAAACATTATTAGCTCAACCACCAAAAGACAAGATCTAAATAAATCACACATTTTGTAGCGCCACAATTCAATTATGTTCATATCACTTCTACAAAAACATTGCTACTAGGACTTTCAATATCTATATACGTCCTTCGTGCAACCTTTTAACTTCTGACAGCACATTCAAAGTTTATTTTAAAGCTTGCTAGCTTATACAAACCCACTTTTCTATTAGCCAAAATTTGTCAGAGCGGATAAATTGGAATGATTGCTTCATTCATTTTTAAAAAAATGTTATGGTCTTACACGTATAAAGTCAAACGGCCACAAAACTAAATATCTTTCTGGCAACACAAAACAAAACTAAAAGCTGTAAAGTCAAAGTCGCTGATAAAGACCGCTAAGTTGACATAAAAACAAAACACTGTTAAGCTCTTAAATATCATGAGCCACATTCAGAAATAATCACTTTCAATCAAAGAAGATCCAAAACGTATTTTTTCCCGATGCTGCAATCAAACAAAGAACACTTTAAGAAAGTGAGTTGAAATTAAAAAGAGTTAAGAAACATTAGTCAATGTAAACAAGTCGTGAAATACATTTAAATAAAGTCAATATTTAGAAAACAGAAGTTGTAGAGGAAACGAAACCTGACACACGCAAAGCAAACCTATTGTGTATGATATACATTCTATTTCAATTCTTCTATACTTTATTTGACTCCATTGACAGTCCGTTCGTCCATTGTGTGTGGGTCTTAAGTTGTCTGAAATCATCAATCATCAACATCCAAACATCTTTCCATGCATGAAACTTGCTCCTTGCTAAGTGTATTTTGAACTCTCACGACTGTCACTCTGTGACAATTTGAATAAACATGGGCTAATAATTAACACACAACAAGGGCATGAGCATTACCTCAAATTTCAAAACAAATTCGAAGTCAACTAAATAAAAACTGCCTAGATTTCCACAGTAATGAACGCAAGGTGAATTTTTGTACCAAAATAAAACTGGACTGCATGCAATTACTCCCAAATCGGAAACCGAGAAATTCATTGCCAACAAGTGGAGCACTCTGTGTAAAAACTTAAGACATCTTTCATCTTATAATTTGGGAACCTTGGCGAGAATGGTCCAGCAACTGACAAATCACCCAAATTTGACGACAGTTCAGGTCAATTTCAAGTTAACACACATGCATTCAATACATGTACGCTCATGACTGATGGATGGCAGTTTAAGAGTTTCACAAAAAAGCCCAAAAAGTTTAAAGATAAGGAATTGGAAGCTTAACTGAATCAGGATCCGTGCCAATGGCAAATAGAACTGCCAGAATTGTTGGAAGGGACTTAAGCAGGCAATTTCCTTTTGCTTAAAGAAAACCAGCGCAAAAGGAGGCAAAAGATGATATCAAGTCCTCTGATCACAAAAAACTGTACAAAAAAAAGAAAATAAGGGCTCGTTCACAACAAATCTTCCCTATCGAGACATTTGTACCTTGACATTCACTTCATACTGGTATCCCTGGTATTTCTGCACCTTTTTTATTTTTATTTCCTTTTTTCTATAATATTTTCTTTAATTCTATAATTTAGTTACTTAGCCTCTAAAAAGATTTTAATTTCTTCCTTTCATAAAAGTATCCGATTTTTTTAATCACTTCCCTGTTAATTTACATCCATTTCAGGACATCTTTGAGTTTGTTTGCATTTTTTTTTTCTTCTTATTAGCTAGGTAAGGGGTTTTAGTTTTTTTTTAACATTTATACATCGCCTAAAATATAAAAAAGGAAACTATACAAATTTAATACAAAGTAAAAATAATTAAAAATGATGACACAAGGTATACGAAAATTGAATTTCAAAAAAGATGATCGTATTGAAATCTAGGTTAATGTTCTCAGCAGGTTTAAACAAAACACAAAATCTCTCATACACACGCGCAGGTATGTGACAAAAAAAAAAAAAAGCACGCACAAACAATTTCATCAGGAATTCATGCATCCACGCATAATTGTTATTTCATTTCACTGCCAGTCTGTGTCACACATGGACTTTGTTGATTCGTTACTGTTACTGATTGTTATACAATTTGATTGTTGATTGTTATTTAGTTTGTAAGTGTTAAGTTTTTATTTTGTTTTTGTTAAGTTTTTGTTATTCATTTGTTGTTTAATTGTTATTGTAATTTGTTGCTAGGTTCGTAAGTGCAAAACAACTGGAAAATGTGTTATTTGATTTTCATTTTGTTTCACTCTTTTGTTAATATATTCGTTAAGTTTTCGTTTAATATTTTTTTGGTTGTTGTCTTGTTTTGTTTTCTTTCTTAATCATTTTCCTCATCCCAGTTGATTACACAATAAGTTGTTGATTATTCTGTTGAACATTATTGTTATACGTTATTTTTCATATCTGTTAACACATCCACTCATCATCATTATCATCATTGATTCATTATCATGTTTACAACTCTGCTGATAACTGCTACTGCTGACCCTGTCTCCCCTGTATTGCTGTAATTTACAACCTTCGAAAATGTATTAAACTGAGAACACATTAAATATGAACAAATTTAAGTCAAGCACCACTTGTGTCACAACTGTGTCATCTATATGTAAAAACAAAAAAAGAAAATACAAACACGATCATGTACTCTTAACATTCCAATATGTCTTGTGCGGGCTGACGCCCTGAAATGAGGGCATGTCCGCACCAGGTAGATACAAAAAGGCGATTTAATTTTTAAGATTTAATGTTAAGCGTTTTATTAATTGAAAGAGTGTGTACAAGAACTTTAAACTCTAATCTAAGAAATAAAAATTTAAAATACAAAAACGAGTAGTTTTGAATGCCATTTGTGGCGCATTTTATTTCTTTTTCTTCTCGTGACGCTACAGTCTGGGGACCTAGGCCTCAACCAACATGCCTCTCCTGCCAGCAAGATCTTTCGTCAGCTGCCTCCAGTTGCGCACTCCAAGTAGGTTGAGGTCCTTCTTCAATTGTGTGCGCCACCTTAACTTTAGTAAGATGGTATTTTATTTGCGAGTAGTTTTTCAATATGGTTGACGCTTGACGGGGTTATTTATGTGCCTTGTACAGGTGCACTGTGGAGGGGGAAAGAGTTGAGTTGAATGGAACAATCAAGATTCGACGAGTCTCTGAATAGTATCTTAAAAAGTGCGCTTAATGGTCAATCGATAGGCATTCCTTGCGAGGAGTGTATTGCGAGTAAGTTCTTGAAGCGTGAAATCGAAATTGCTAATCAATCGAGTAAAAATAATAATTGTTGGCGCTACAGTCCAAAGGGGGACCAGGGCCTAGCCTGCTCATCAACTACTCGTGTTGTGCGCGCTACTGTTCTCTCACGAGTAGAAGGGACCTACAGTTTTGCGCCAACTCCGAACGGCGAAATTTGAGAAGCTTTCTTAGACAGTTATTACTTTTTGAGTGTTGCTTTGTGCTTAATATCCAAACCCTCCATAACGCTCTTTGAATGTTGTCAGCAGTTCGAAAGAGGTGGTGCCGTGAAACATTTGAAAAATTGGTGTTGAGCTGGGAGTCGAACCTAGACCCTTCGGTGTGTGATCGTCGCACTCTACCCACTACGCCACGACAGTGCCTCTCCTCCTACTCATCAGTAAATTGATACATAAAGGAATAATCAAACAATATCTACAAAATGTCAATATCATGCGGCTGCTTCAAATCCAAAATGATGGTTTTTTGAAAAATGAAATTTAAATGTCGAATTAAACAAACTAATAAATATGTTGTTCCAATTAAAACATGAATTCCATGGAATCCTGTTGCTATGTAAAATGTAGAACCATAAACTGCATCTGCAATTGTAAATGGAGCTTCAATATATTCGTAAGCTTGTAAGATAGAAAAATAAATTCCTAATAATACTGTAAAAAATAATCCTTGAGTAGTTTGTGAAAAATTTCCTTCTATTAATTAACTATGATGAGCTCAAGTTACAGTAACTCCTGAAGCTAATAAAATAGTAGCATTTAATAGAGGAATTTGGAATGGATTAAATGGTTCAATTCCTACAGGTGGTCATACAGCTCCTAATTCAATTGCTGGTGATAAGCTACTATGAAAAAAAGCTCAAAAAAATGATGAAAAAAATAAAACTTCAGATACAATAAATATAATTATTCCTCATCGTAGTCCTGTTGTTACTATGAGTGTATGTAATCCTTGAAATGTTCCTTCTCGAAAAACATCACGTCATCATTGATATACAGTTAAAATTGTAATTGTTGTTCCTAATAGTAATAATGAATTATCATATGGATGAAATCATTTTACTAAACCTGAAACTATTGTTATTACACCAATTGCTCTTGTTAATGGTCATCGGCTATAATCTACTCAACATACTTTCTTTGAAAAACATCGCTAAAAGAGTGATAAAGACGCGACATTACAACAGCTTTTGAATGAGTCGTCTAACTGTGCAATACTTCTATTACCCATGATTCTTATCGCTCGTTATAGCGATATCCATCTATCCAGCAGATGCATGAAAGATTTGGAAGCACCTATCCATATAGGAGTGCGTTATTTCAGCTTTGGACGAATATACGCAGTGAACATATATCGTAGCCAGATCAAAAGGGACGAAAAAAGTCTTGCATGGTTTCAGGAAATCTGTCTTACTGGTGAACCCAAGTAAAAAATGAGACTTCATTTTCCCACAACGGAATGTCGATCCGCGGACTAGACGGGTACGCTCAAGTGATAAACGCCAACACCGAGCTTTGGAAGCATTAAATTCCACTCAGTGCTTTTTACCCCTATAGACTAAGCCGTGAAGAGATGCGATATTTGGATATTGTGGTGGACCGATTGTTGGACAAGGTCTGATGGTCTGAAGAACCAGAGTGAAACTTGTCTTTCAAAAGACAGAAGCCTTCACTTGGCAACTAGGATGCTTTACAGCAGCCAACCTGATTCCGGAATGAAGATTATCTGCTACACGGCCCTATTCCGGCCATTCATGGTGTATGACTAATAATTAATAATTGTTGGCGCTACAATCTACAGAGGGCCCAATGCCTAGCTTGCTCATCAACTGCTCGCGTTGTGCGCGCTACTGTTCTCTCACGAATAGAAGGGATCTACAGTTTTTTGCCGACTCCGAACGGCGAAATTTGAGAAGCTTTCTTAGACAGTTATTACTCTTTGAGTGTTGTCAGCAGCTCGAAAGAGGTGGCGCCGTGAAAAGGTGTTCAGCCGGGAATCGAACCTAGACCCTTCGACATGTGAGCGTCGCGCTACCCACTACACCACGGTGGTTGCCCTCCATACAGTCATTATTTAAACGCCCAAAGACAAGATTTTTCTGGACTTTGGTTCGACGTCTTACCTAGGATCTTTCGAACCGAGGTTCGTTGACTCTTAAGCCCTTCGGCCGCGACAAGACAACGAACTAAGGATGCTTTTCTGAATTACCATCATTATAAATGGATGAACTGCTTTTAAAGAAAGCATACCTTCTGTATGACCCGAAAATGAAAGACCTGCATCTTGCTACTGTAGGGGGTTTCATGGGAGTTCGGGTGGAGGGCGGACAACTTAGGGTATTGGGCAGAGAGAAAAGAAGACGCGACACTTACTTTAGGACAGTTTATTTGCAAGTTTATTTGTGGTGGCCGTGGCGTAGTGGGTAGAGTGCGACGCTCACACGCCGAAGGGTCTAGGTTCAACTCCCAGCTCAACACCAATTTTTCGAGTTTTTCACGGCACCACCTCTTTCGAGCTGCTGGCAACACTCAAAGAGTAATAACTGTCTAAGAAAGCTTCTCAAATTTCGCCGTTCGGAGTCGGCAAAAAACTGTAGATCCCTTCTACTCGTGAGAGAACAGTAGCGCGCACAACACGAGTAGTTGATGAGCAAGCTAGGCCCTGGTCCCCCTTTGGACTGTAGCGCCAACAATTATTATTATTATTATTTGCAAGAGAGCGCTTACATTGAACGTAAGGCATATTTATAGCCACAAACATTATGTACACAATATGCTAGCAGGAAGATCATTCGATCATGGAAAAGAACGACTACGCTATTTACTATTGTATCTATTTACTTTTATGAACAGTGTGTTGGGCAAGAACGACAACACCAATATTAGTGTAATAAATTACTTCGCCTACACTACCAAAACGGGTTAAGTTTCATCAGCAATGTGCCTAGGCTGCCAGCATTCCCGATTCCCGTACTGGCCCCCACTGCCAACTCTCCTACTACCCTCGCATCGGAACACCATTTGGTGTTTCCTCCTGTCGTAGTTCGAAATGCGGCTTATTGATCTGCCTCCTTGCATCTGCAGCTGTCTGCTGAATCAAATTAACTTTCGACCTATACAAGCGGAGTTCAGTTCTTTTTCACCTACGTTAACGATCAGGCCTTCGAAACTTTCGATCTGCCCAAACTGCGCGTTCTTTCTTCACATTTGAACAATGCGTACACAACGGTGACCTTATGTTAAAAATTGTAGATGTGCTCTCGAAAGTGTTTGTCTCCACCGGGGACCTGCGGTAAATAATTAGTCGAAAATGAGCTTAAGTTTGGTCTGCTGTTGGTTCCAGTTTGTCTGCCAGAACCAGAATCATGTGGCATTGCCAAGAGTTTAAAAACTAATATCGTCCTTATTCCTTCAACAGCCAGAAGCTACCAACATAGGATCAAAAAAGTTCAAACCTTAAAAGCGATAACTCGTGAAAGTAGGCACACATCCAAGACAGAATGTTCTTGAATCTTTACAGAGACAGACAAAAACCAATCCTTCAACCAAACCCTTTATTTCTTCTAAGTTCTGAGCATATACTCCTCTGCTCTCAATGCCAGTTCTCGAATGTTTCGCAGGCACCCAGCGGAAGCCAACTGCAAGTCAACGTCTGTCGAGGAGAGTGTCTCCAGCAAGAAAGGCACAACTCCACTCTGAAATAGAAACGCACCCTCAGTTGACACGGCTAAAATAACACCGAAGACACAATCCTCTCACCCGGTGCATAGTGATACAGTTCCTTGGATCAGAGGACATATTCTCCAAAGCCATCGCGGTCGTACGATGAACTTTGGGGTTGCTGCTGATCATGTATCCCACAATGGGGGTCACAGCGTTGAGGCGTCCCAGCTCCTGAGTGTTGTTGCCGTAGGTGGCGCAACTGGCTACGGCGGCTGCCAGATTCTCACGGAGTAAGTCATCGTTGGTGTTTACTGAAACGGGGAAGTGGCTTAATTCGGTCGATGTGGGCGAGACTCCCTTCCTTACCCAGCTCGGCGATCTTGTAAATCACCTTTAGGTCGGTCAGGATTGCCAGATTAGTTTGGTCCTTCGCAATGGTCGCGATGGCCTTGCATACCGCCGACAGCACGAGGTTGCTCTTTGAATTGAGGAGTTCCACAAGTAATTCCATGGCGCCCACCAAGCTCCGCACCAGCTCTCCGGAATTCTGTGAGACAGAAAAGAGGATCAAGTGGAATTTCAGGTTGCGTCGGACTTACCCTGGCGTTCTCCACACAAGGGCATATGGCGTAGGCGGCGTATGCTTGCACATTCGTGTCCGTGTTCTTGAGGAGAGACCAAATCAGACGAACGGCATCCAACTCCTCCAGCACAACCATGCACTCCTTATCCTCGGCGCATTCCTTTAGCGCCTTTGCCAGATTTTCCAGGAGAGGGGCATGTGAAGAGTTCAACAAGGCCACCAGGCTCGCTAGCCCTCCGGCTGCCTTGAGGGCGGCGCGGTTGTTCGAGAATCGAACGCATTCTCCAATGGCTCCAACGACGTTAGTGAGTACCTCGTCGGACTCGTGGTTCAAGAGTTGTGACAAAATGGTCACTGTCCGGAGGGTGTCAAGCCTTGCCACGTTCTCATCGGAGGCGGCGCACTTCCAAATAGCTCCTGTTGCCCCCGCCATCAGGGGATTGTTGTCCCGATGCGACTTCTCCTTGATGATGCCCACCAACGGTTCTAAACCGCCAGATTCACGAATCATGTCCCTGGTCTTAGCATCCCTGGCGCATCTGAACAATGCGGTACTACACTGCATCTTGAGGTCGGTGCTGAGCGAGTGGAGGTGTGACACGATGTCGGCGATCATGCCCTCGGTGGTGATGGCCAGCTGAAACTTCGGCTGAAAAGGGAGGAATTTTAAGTCTGAAGGCAGAGAAATGAACCAACCTGCGACGAGCACTTCTGGATGGTCCCCATGATGGGGATAACTATGTCGATGTGCACCGACTTGAGCAGGCGTGCCATCAGCGGCACAATGCCGGTCTTCCTCATCACCTCGATGTTGTGCTTGGAGTCCGCCAGTGACCAGAGAGCCTTCGCTCCCGCAGTGGCCATCTGAATGCTTTGCTTGTCATCGGAGTTCAACTCGTCGAACTCTGCCTGAAGAATTCTGCAAAGAAACTCTGTCAACGAAGAGTCATTCGAGTCATCTGTACGCACGGTAGTTTGACGTCCAGCAAGTCAACGAGCTTAGCGATGCCCCCGCAGTGCCGCACGTACTTCCGCGCCAATCGCACCTTCGACACATTCGCTAGCGTTTCGGCAGCCATAGTCCGCAGTTGCTTTGACAGGCTGCTCAGGATATTGACGATGAGTGGCACACCATCAAGGTCAACGATGGTCTTTCGGATGTCGATGTTCGTGGAGATCTCGGCAAGGATCATCAACGAACCCAGACGACACTTCATGTCATTGCACTCGAGCAGGTTGACCAACACCTCCAGGCCCCCAATGTCTTGGATGGCGAATTGGTGGATCTGAACCTGTAGGTCGTAGTCCTTCATGCAGCATAATGCAACAACAGTGGCTGTCTGGTTTCCGGCCTTGATGAACTTCACCAGCTTCTGAATGTGCCAGTATTCGGGGGGAATTTCAACGGCTCGCGCGGCTTCCTTCCAACGCTCCTCCTCGTCCGTCGAGGAGTCGACCTCAGTTGACTCGGAATCGTAGTACGCCTTCCGCTCTGACGCTGCATCTGGATAGCTTCCACTTGAGTAGACCCGTCCCTTGTTGTTGAGCCGTGACATGGTGTACTTAGTCCAGCTGACTAAGGGAAATTTCTTGACTGACTGATTGCCAAGAGTGGGTTTGTTGATTGTGAATTGATTTTAATGAGGCTACGTAACCATGGAGCAGAAGAATGGTATTGTGGGGGTCTCACGGAATGCGGAGTGGGTCCCATGGATACAGTCATGTGTTTGTTTCTTTCATCTTTTTTTCAGAGTAAACGTTTCTTAATTTACCTAAGGAGTGCAAGGGGATTCCGTTCGGGAAAACATTTAGTAGTGAAATTGGTGGTCTTTCATCTACAGGTTGTCCATTGATGTTGCATCCTGCAAAATGGCAATCGTGTCTGGAGCTAGAAAACGGTCGGCGGAGTGAAACCTGATCGCCGTTTACTCCCACGATATTTCACTGTAGCATATGTTCCGAATGTGTGTACCTTTGTGAAGAAATTTCTCTTGTAAAATACTCGTAATCACATTTAAGGTTTCCAGGACAGAAGTCGAACTCCTCACTACTTCACTTTGTAAGTGGACTTTACACTTTAACACTGAAACCCATAATTCTCTGGAGATCCAAACTTTTGTGGTGATCAATGTCACAATATATGCACAATGTTTAGGGCCATTGTCTTCTTAGAAACAGAACGTTGGCCTTTCCATTTTCGTTTTGTAGCACGCCTTATACAAATAAAATCGCTTATCCTAGACTTAGACATACTGACTATTGGCACAACATTTGCGTTAGCAAACTCTTAATTTACCTTTCTCCATACCACAATCCCCCCCATCCGATCTAAAAACTTTCAACCTCTATCCGAATAATGCAGGCAAGCACATGCAGCCAAACAAGACGCCTAAAAGGCGACGCTGCATAGAACAACGAGGGCTGTTCGTGAGCTCTACAAACAAAGACGAACGGATGAGCACCGGCTTGTCAGAAAGAAAACGAAGGAGCATGAGAAGCGCGCGGTGGAGGAAATGGAAAGGTGTTTTGGCAGGAATGAAGTCCGAAAGTTTTACTGTAAGATAAAACAGATATCCGGAGGATACAAAGTTTGGACCGAAGCCTGCCGGGATCACAATAGACAATTTGTGGTAGAGTCGCAGTCTGTGCTAAGAATCCCAAAGGATCATCTCTGCAGACTCCTTAACGGCGATGACTGCCCAAATCCCACTGTTAGGCAGAATGTTCCACTCAATTTGGACGATGATAGACAAGCATACCGTCCCCCCGACTTAGACGAGGTGAAGATAGCAATATCCAAGCTGAAGTCGAACAAAGCTGCTGAAGCGGATGGACTGCAAGCAGAACTATTTAAAGCAGATGTAGATGACCTGGTTGGGCCGATGCACCAGCTCATCTGTAAAATATGGTCGAAGGAAAGCATGCCCGATGAGTGGAATCTCAGCGGCGTTTTCCCGGTTCACAAGAAAGGCAACCCCTTTGACTGAGCCACCTACCAAGAAATTAGACTCCTCAACATCATATACATCTGAAGCCATCTATAACCTGAAAGGTTCCTATTTGGTTTGGTTTCAGGCCAGAGAAGTCCACGATAGACCAGATCTTCACTTTACGGCAGATCATGGAAAAGACCCAAGAAGTGCGTATCGACACTCACCAACTACTCGTCGATTTTAAGGCCGCATATGACATTGTGCATAGAGACGAGCTATGCAGTGTCATGTCTAGTTTTGGCATTCCTACCAAACTCGTAAAATTGTGTGGAGATGGAGAACTCTCGCTGCTCCGTCACGGTCGGTGGCAAACTCACCGAGGCTTTAGGCAAGGCGGCATACTGTCATGTGACTTTTTCAACATCATCCTCGAGAAGATCGTGCGTTACTCACAAGTCAACGCTAGAGGCACGATCTTCCAAAAATCAGTTCAATTGCTAGCTTGCGCTGATGACATTTACGTGATTGGACGAATACAGCGAGCCGTCAATGAGGCGTTTGCTGGCATTGAAGCGGAAGCGGGGAAAATGGGTTTGACGGTAAACGAGGGCGAAACTAAGTACATGCTGCCATTAAAGAAAGACACACCACATCGACGTCTCGGACGGAGCGTCACACTAGGCAGCAGAAACTTCGAGGTAGTCAAGGACTACCTCGACTCCGCAGTAAACAGGGACAACAACATCAGTACCGAAATCAAACGCAGAATCACTCTTGTCAATCGCTGTTTCTTTCAGTAATAAAGCTCTTCGTCGAGGTACTAAGCTCACTTTATATAACAGCTTGATCATCCTAGTCCTACTCTATGGAAACATGGACGTTAGCAAAAGCGGATGAGGAAGCCCTTAGTCTTTTCTAGAGAAAACTGTTGCTTGCAACTTTTGATACTGTCTGCGTAGATTTAACGACGAACTCTATGGGCTGTACAGCGACATGCGCCTGGTCAAGCGTCTTCGGATACAACGTTTTTAAGATGGCTAGGCCATGTATTTGCACCCGACCCATTGGGAGAACGCAGCAGAGGACGGCCTAGACTAGGGTGGCGCACACAAGTTTAGAAGTACCTCAACCAACTTGGAGTGCGGAACTGGAGGCAGCTTACGAAGACCGTTCTGGCGGATAGTCATGTTGATTGAGGCCCAGGTTGACCCCGGACTGTAGCGCCAAAAGTAGAAGAAGAGGAAGAAGAAGAAGATCAAGAAGAAAAAGAAGAAGAAGAAGCGGAAGAAAAAGTAAAAGAAGAAGAAGAAAAAGAAGAGGAAGAAGAAGAGAGAGATGGAGAAGAAGAAGAAGAAGAAAAAGAAGAAGAGAAAGAAGAAGAGGTAAAAGAAGAAGAACATAGATTGAACTTTCACGTCCATTTTCGCGTAGAAACTGACCAAAACCTTCAAAAGTACCAAGAAGGATAAACGTTATTTTAGTAATTCTGATTTATGTAGTCATATTTTTATACTTTTGGATATATAACTTAATTCATGCGGTTTTTTTGATGTTGAACCTATTTGCCTTGCCTTGAATATATCCACCTACTTTTAAACATTTCGAATTACAGCCAAAAATTCTGCGAGTTCTTCTTGTGTTTGGTAACAATATTCATAGAGCACTGCTTCCATTTCCTCATCTTCAAAATTTTTGGGCTATTCAGGACGTTCATCGTCTTCTAAACCTTTCGAATCGTGCAAGTCATTTTTGGCACATTCTTCATAAACTGCTAGCGCATATTCAACAAAAATTTCCACCAAAGTTCGATGACTTTCTGCAGCAGTTTTCTTCACATTAACATGAAGAAGAGGAACTCCTCGCAAAAACACTCTTTCAGGCACAAAGTTCAACAATTTTTCTCGAAAAAAAGTTATTATTGTTGACAGTAGCTTTCCAACGCATGTTCCAATTAAATAATAACAATGGAAGAATACAAGTTACGCCATCTCTTAGCAAACAGTACGAATTAAGTTAAAAATTGACTGTTTGTGTGCAGTAAGTTGAAATATTTATTAACAGCAATTGGTGTTAATCTCGTAGACGGCCAAGCCATGCAAGCGAATGTTGTTAGCTAATAATAAGAAATAAAATCCAAACTAATCTAAAATCATAAACAATGTCTACGAGTCTGTGGCCGTCGTGGCGTAAAGTGGATAGAATGCGACTCTCCCACGCCGAAGTTGTGATTTCGATTCCCGGCTCATCACCTTGAATTTTTCACGGCACCACCTCTTTCGAGCTGCTGACAACACCCAAGGAGTAATAACTGTCTTAAAAAAGCTTCTCAAACTTTGTCGTTTGGATTCGGCAAAAAACTGTAGTTCTCTTTTACTCTTTAGAGAACAGTAGCGCGCACAACATGAGTAGTTGATGAGAAAGCTAGGCCCTGGACTGTCGCGCTGTATAATTATTATTAATATGCGTTAACTCCAACAGTCGGTAGTAATTCTCGTCCACTTGGACAGGAAATAGTAAGTTTAGCGCAAAACTTTGAGTCTTCGTATTCGCTGTGTGATGTTGGCATGTCACTTATACAGGGAGCAGGTTGATGTGTTGAAAGTGTCGCTGGCATTCGGGCGTGTGTAGCAAATAATCGAAATCAGTCACTTCCAAGGCGTTCTTAGGAATTAGGCCCGATTATGGCGTATGTTGTGAAAGGTTCATGGTTTCTTATCATATTCGTTCAAATTGACTCAGGAATTTAAGTTGATGGACCATTTCATGCGACTTACGAGCCCCGATTCGTTTCTGGAGAGGATGCGCCAAGATGATGAATTTCATCTCAAAGTCATCTTCAGTGACGAACCTTATTTTTGGCTCAGTGGGTTCTTCAGTAAGCAAAATATGCATTGTTCGGTCGGTTGGTTGAAAATCCACATTTGCTTCATGAGCAACCACTTACCATCCAAAAACAAAGTTCAATTCGGTTGCATTCTAGCGGAGTTCCTGGGCAATATTTCATCTTAGACGACAACCATTGTTAAGGTAAGGTGAATGGTCAGCTGTATACCGTCATGACTGCCGATTTGGCTCAAGTTGGAAGATAAGGAATTGGACGATATGTGTCCATATGGAGCGTATGAACATAATCGAAAAGTCTTTGAATCCATTTGGACAACGCAACAGCAGACGGCCTAGGCTGAGATGGCGCACACAAGTGAATAAGAATCTAAGCCAACCTGGAGTCCGCAACTGGAGGCAGCTGTCGAGAGATCGTGATGACTGGACAGGCATTTTGGTTGAGGCCCAGGT
Source organism: Eristalinus aeneus (assembly GCA_955652365.1). NCBI lineage: Eukaryota > Metazoa > Arthropoda > Insecta > Diptera > Syrphidae > Eristalinus > Eristalinus aeneus. Next base: position 28,888,110 of record OY019133.1, on the reverse strand, counting down.
CCATCCCGGAGTGTATGGTTTCAACAGGATAGTGCCCCAAGCCACACAGCACATGTCACAATCAATTTATAGAGGATTTTATATGGCAAACGTGTTATCCGACGAAATGTGCCAGCTGATCGATCCCCTCGTTCCTCGTTACACAACGCCAGTGAACTTTATTCTGTAGAACTACGTTCAGACAACAACAAGATGGCGACGGTGGAAGAACTCAAAGCCAACATTCAACTCGAAATAGCGAAGCGTGTGTCCGAGTTATTGAAAATTGGGTCCTAGAAATGGGCGGCTGCAGACCTGCCCACCGGGGGCTATAAGAATAAAGTCGAGGGACTTTTATATATGTTTTCATTGTATTTTAAGCCAATATAACGTTTTGAAAGTACTTGCAATAGTTTACGTTTTATTTGAAAAAAACGGTTTTTGTCAAGTCTTTATTGGTAAGCTCCTTTTTGGAAGAAATCTGAAATTCGCGAAGAAATAACTCTTCAATAATGTCCAATACGAGTGCGCTCCAATAAATGCGAAGCCAGCAAGTGAAAACCATATATCTTAAAATTGGGCCGAAAGATTTGCACCAGCTGTGCTTAAACTCTTTAATTTAAGAAAAGGCCTCATGGCGGTAATAGCTTCCGCATTCGACTTAAATTTATTGCTCAGCTGCTGATACTTTCTAGTTTCCAAGCAAAAAGGAAGCCGAAACAGGCCAAAACTGGATGATGCGGCAAGTCGGCAGTAATTCCTTGTCGAGGAAATTTGACATATGCGACAGCGGAGGTGTACACAGACAGCATAAGGTTTGACTAGCTCTTTTAGAAGGGATACACGCCAGGTCGGCAAAATCCTCGAACTCTACCCCGAAATGACAGCGCGTTGGTGGGAAATTGTTTTTGTGGCAAGCGCTCCACCAAGCATTTCTGTGTAATTCACGGCATATGGCGCCTCTTGCCATCCCGGACTGCTACGCCACCTTAAGGCCCGATTCCCATTAAACACAAAATCAAAACAGCTTTGCAGTTCCCAAACAGAAGCACTGTTTAAGCAATCCTTTAATTAAGCAGCAAACACAAACTGAGAACAAAGAACAAATTTAATTGGCCTCCTGAATCTTGAGCATGTGCTCCTCTGCTCTCAGGGCCAGCTCGCGAATGTTTCGCAGGCACCCGGCAGAAGCCAGCTGCAAGTCGGCATCTGTGGACGACAACGTCTCCAACAAGAAGGGCACCACACCGCTCTGAAAATCAAAACAATAAATCAAGTCCACAAAGGACATCCACAACCACTTACGCGATGCATAATGATACAGTTCGCCGGATCGGCCGATAGCTTCTCGAGCGCCATTGCTGTGGTCCGATGCACCTTCGGACAGTTGCTGATCATGTACTCTACAATCGGTTTCACTGCATTAAGTCTGCCGAACTCTTCGGTGTTGTTGCCGAAAACCGCGCAGCTCGCCACGGCTGCTGCAAGATTCTCCCGCAGCAAGTCTTCCTTTGTGTTGACTGCAGACGAAGGGAAGGGAATAAAAAGGATCTCTCAAGCGGTGGACTGACGCTCACCTAAGGCGGCAATTTTGTAGATGACCCTTAAGTCGGTGAGGATTGCCAAATTGGTCTGATCTTTAGCAATGGTCGCGATGGCCTTGCAGACGGCCGACAGGACCAGTGTGCACTTTGAGCTGAGCAGATCTACGACCAGTTCCATGGCACCCACAAGGCTGCGCACCAGCTCGCCAGAGTTCTGCGTAACAGAGGTTACAAGTTAAAATACCTGTCAAGCAATGAATGTGGAAAAAGTTCGCAAACCGTAGCATTCTCCACACAAGGGCATATGGCGTAGGCGGCGTAGGCCTGGACATTGGGGTCTGTGTTCTTAAGGAGCGACCAAATCAGCCGGACTGCGTCCATCTCCTCCAGTTCTGCCATGCAGTCCTTGTCCTCAGCGCACTCCTTCAGTGCCTTAGCCAGGTTCACAAGCAGTGGAGCATGTGACGAGTTGAGGAGGCCTACTAAACTGGCCAAGCCCCCCGCGGCTTGCACGGCCGACCGGTTGCGTGGAAACCGAACGCATTCAGCAATGGCGCCAACCACGTTTGCCAGAACCTCGTCGGACTCATGGTTGAGGAGTTGTGACAGTGCGGCTACTGTCCGGAAAGTGTCGAGCACGGCGACATTCTCGTCGGAGACCGCGCACTTCCAGATGGCCCCAGTAGCACCAACCATGAGCGGGATGTCCTCGTGATAGGACTGCTCTTTGATGATCTCCACCAACGGTTCGAGGCCCCCTGCCTCCCGGATCATGTCCCTGGTCTTGGCGTCCTTCGCGCATCTGTACAATGCGGTGCTGCACTGCATTTTGAGCGCCTGACTGGGTGAGTGCAAGTGCGACACAATGTCGGTGATCATTCCCTCAGTGCTAATGGCCAGCTGGAACTTCGGCTGAAAAGGGAGAAATTTCAAGTCTGAAGGCAGAGGAACGAACCCACCTGCGACGAGCACTTCTGGATGGTCCCCATGATGGGGATAACGACGTCGATGTGCACTGACTTGAGCAGGCGTGCCATCAGCGGCACAATGCCGGTCTTCCTCATCACCTCGATGTTGTGCTTGGAGTCCGCCAGTGCCCAGAGGGCTTTGCCCCCAGCACTGGCCATCTGAACACTCTGGGCGTCGTCCTCGTTGAGCTCGTCGGCTTGCGTTTGGAGGATTCTGGAAGCAATCTTTGATGTGAGTATTTTTCTGCCGAGGGCACCACTCACTTACGATAAAGGAACGTCAAGTAGGTCGACCAGCTTCGGAATGCCCCCACAGTGGCGGACGAACTTCCTCGCTAGGCGGACTCTGCAGACATTCGCCAAGGTCGCTGCAGCCATGGTCTTGATGTCCTTCGGGGAGCCACTCAGGATGTCAACTATGAGCGGCACCCCGTTAAGGTCAACAATGATCTTCCGGATGTCGATGTTCGTTGAAACTTCCGCAAGCACCATTAACGACCCCAGGCGAACCTTCGTGTCGTTGCACTCGAGCAGGTTCACCAACACCTCCAGGCCCCCAATGTCCTGGATGGCGAATTGGTGAATCTGCACCTGCAAGTCGTAGTCCTTCATGCAGCACAGGGCCACAATGGTGGCCGTCTGATTACCACCCTTCATGAACTTCACCAGCTTCTGAATGTGCCAGTACTCGGCAGGAATCTCCATGCCACGCGCCGCATCCTTCCATCGCTCCTCCTCGTCGGTCGATGAGAGCACTTCTGTCGATTCGGAGTCTGCACCGAGCTTGGTCTCCTTCCTCGACACCGTGCCACCTGGACAACTTCCACACACTAGACTTCGTGCCTTGCTGCTTGAGTGGGACATCCTTCTTCCTTGGAAACCGGTCTCCTGTCGGCGGCTAGAAATCAATTTTCTGATGTTTTTTTCGTTTTGACACAATTTCCAGAGGCGATGGTTTTTTTGCTTCCCAAACTTGCCCTGATCACAGCTCGGGACGGGGAAGGGGACACAAATTTAACTTCCTCCTGAATTATTCCAACATCCGTTCGTCCATTCAACCGGGCAGCCGATTAACTATTCACACATCGCAAATCTCGTCCGAGGTCCGGGCCAAAAGTAATCAGCGTGATAACGTTAACTTGAGGCATCCATTAGGCAAAACTGCCCTGCGGACAAGTGTAGGCACCGCAAAAGCGGACACTGCATCCCTCAGCTGAAAGTTTCATTCATAAATTATTCCCCGGCATCAAAACGTCGTCCTCCTTAATGGATTCTGATACTCGCGCGTCCAGCCCGTTCGGCCCAGTTCTTCGGACGGGACAGGAACCCGGTTCATTTGGTGGTGTCATGTTCACATCCGGCGCAGAGTGTGATGAAAGCAAAAACGACCCCAATGCGCCTCATCAGCCCGCCCAACTTGACTCTTGAAGACGAATGTCCACGTACACTTGTCACTGATTTATGAACAGTAGCCGAGGATGAGGGGTGCCACGTGATGTAAGATGAAAGTTGTTGGACCAGTCCTCGACCACTATCGTCACCATTCTGCCAAAGTCACCACCGACCGGGTGTGATGCATAGCAATGCGATAACATCTTCGCTGTCGGGGCAGGAATTACTGTGTCCTCAGAGCATCCGGGCGGGACGTTTCCGTGGGATGCTGCCGGAATGCCGGCGTGGCATTTAGACATAAATATGCTAAGAACGACTGCGACGAGTGCAACGAGCGGAATGAAGGCGGCCGAAGGGTCATGCGGCACGTATTCACTTTGAGAGTTTGACTCCGAAGGGATTCCGGTGAATGCATGCAAAATGCGATCCGGGCCATCGACCGCCAGTGCCAATGAATCACAGACAACCATCGGAAAAATTAATTTTTGCCGCTTTCAGACGATTCGAAAAGTTTTCGCAGTGAATCATGAACTTGCGGTTAAGAGGAGGTGGCAAGCGTTGGAAGGAGTTTCAAGGGAAGCGGTGCAACAGAGCTGTGAAAGTTGAAGCGGTGCTACAGAGCTGTGAAAGTTGAAGCGGTGCTACAGAGCTGTGAAAGTTGAAGCGCTGCAGTCGATTCCATTCATCGTTGGCTTATATTCAATTGAAGGCTGTTGGTCTGGCTAAAAAGCTGTCTACTTGTTGTTCCAGCACTTTCTGCCTTCAAGACCGAGCATTTCAATTCCACTCAATTTGCGCAACAAAGGACAGAATTTTCATCCCATTTGAGTTAGACGAGATCAAGAAAGACGTGACGAGAGAGAAGCCGCAGAAAGTTGTGCTGGGGTTGGTGGATTATTCGCAGAGATCTTTAACGCAGCTGGAGATGATTAAGCTTAGATTAAGCATTAGTCCTTCTGTAAGATCAAGTCGCCAAAAAGCACGCAGATAGGGCCACTGAAGGATGAGTCTTCTTCATAGCGCTGACACGCTCCTTTTTGCCGAGCCGGAAGTGGTTGATACTTTACGGTCCAATGCGAATAGTCAGATCCTAAAGAGGACCTTAGAAGTGAACATTTGCAGCCACCACAAATGTGTGGATGTGGATACTGAGGCTGCAATTTAATGGTAAAGTTTAATGTTCGCATTCCTATTTAGCTCCTCAGATTGAGTTAGAGGACGATGGGAAATTCCGGACAAGAGGTGGCGTGTTGAAAAAGTCTACAGACAAGGAGGGGCTTTATAATGGTCTTTTCCAACATCATTCCTGAGTAACCAAAGTCAACATCAACAGCGCCAGCTTTTAAGAGCTCGACCACCAGCTGAGTGAATCCCATACAATCGACCGAGCACAACAGCTCTTCATTGATTAAGGAGAAGCACTTTTATTTTGCTTAGGGCTTGAGGGAAGGGACTTGAAAATTACAGTTCTGGTGTGAGCAATTTCTCTAGTGGCCTGGTGGCACACGGCTCTCGGCTGGGTGTACTTTGCAGCTTCCCTTTATCCACCTGATTGTCCACGTAGAATGACAAAAGGGCAGATTTGTGTGGGATATTTTGCATCCTTCTATTTATTTTTAAAATGCTGTTGGGAGAACAAATTTATTCATTCCATTTTCAAAAGATAGCTCCACTTACAAGTTTGGCTGATCTTGAAAGCGATTACCTGCTTCATTGGAATGGCGTGACATTTGTCGGCAATAAGAAATGTGCATCAGCGTCTGTCTTAGACAATAACATTGTTTTGTGACTTTGAAAATTTCGGATATGTCCTAAAAACCAGGATTTGTGAGAAGTTTCCATTTTCTTTTTTAGTTGGAAGAAAAGTGCAGCTCACGCCCTACGACTGCTTGTGTAAGCTTATGGCGAAGCTACTCTGACCGAGTAATCATGCAGAGAGTGGTTTCAACGTTACCAAAGTTGTGATTTTTGGGTCGAAAACAAAGAGCGTCTTGACCAGCTTATAAAGTTCGAAGATGAGGAATCAGAGACTTTAATGCGCCAAGATCCTTGCCAGTCACAAAATGAACTCGAATGATCGTTTCCGTTCGACCAATGGAATTTAATTTTATTTAAAAGTAAAGAGCTAGAGTGCCGACCTTTCACCTCGCAACTGAAAGACGTCAGAGGAAGGGAATTTCGCCTCTAATGGCGATTGGAATATACTACGATAATCCCAAGAAGAAAAATTACGATGGACAGCCTGATAAACCCGTTTCATTATCTTCTACATCGACACCAAATTAGAACATCCACCGTTCGAAGGTAATGCCCAGCGTATGGAAGCTTCTCAAATCTCACAGTTCGGAGTTGGCAATAAACTGTAGGTCCCTTCTACTCATGAGGGAACAGTAGCGCGTACAACTCGAGTCGTTGCTGAGCAAGCTAAGCCCTGGTCCTCTTGTGGACTCTCAGTCCATACAATTTTTACATGGTGGGACCAGACAGGTTTTGTGTGCTATAAGCTGCTAAGACCAGGCGAAACCATTGATGGGACACGTTCTTAACTTCTACTTACGCACTTAAGCCATTCATTTTGTGAAAAACAGCCAGAAACGACTGAAAGGCATGGCAAGGTGATTTTGCCAAAAGCAAACGCTCGGCCTCACGGGGCTGCGGAGGTCGAAAACTACATGCAAACACTGAAATAGGTGGTCACCCGCCGTATTCTCCAGACCGTGCTTCTTCCGACTACACCTACATATTTCAACAGATGCAAAACGACTTAAGGGCATCGAATTGGGTCTTTTGAAGACATAGAAGATGCCAGAGAAAACTCGGGTTTTAAGAGATAGTATTCCAAAATTACCAAGGAGTCGGGAAAAGGCAGGCGTTTCCGACGGACTTTACTCCTAGTAATGTATTTTTTACAATTTTTCAATCAAGAAAGTGTTTAAACACAGAACATGGACTGTACTCCCAATCTGAAACTTCAAATCCGTGTTTTTGAAAACATACCTCGTGTACCGGATTAACCTCCAATTTAAGGAGTTGACTCGGGACGTTTACTTTGTAATTTTTGTCTATTTTCAAGAGTAGAGCTTTTTAAATTCTTCTTGTGGAGCTACAGTCCGGGGTGGACCTGGGCCTAAAAGTTTTTTAATATTACTTTCAACTCAGATGCGTGAGTGCGTGCGTGAATGTCCACTTGTGTCATGAGAGCCTTAAAAGAGATGAAGAATGAAAGCAACATAATCTGCTTAAAGTTTTGTTCCAATCTCCATGTTCAAGATTGAGTTATCTTTTATTATATTTTATTGTAATATATTATTTTCTATTATATTACGAAGGTTGCCTTTTATATTTCTGGATTGGACAACTCTAGTGCTGCAATCTGGCAACTGGCAGCTCTATCGTAAAGTTTGACATTTTTGAGGATATTTTCAAGTCTTGACATTTATTTCAACATATGAGCATAAAAAATTCATTAATTCATTTGCATTTTACAATTTTGACTTAAAGCGTATTTTATAAGAAGACATTACTAAGAAAATTATGACATTACTTGAGCGGAGTATGCTATGACCGAAACTCGCGATGGTTCAACCAATACTGCCTCAGCCGAGCTTTTTCTAAACTGCTCAGAAATATCAGTTATACGTACTCAGAAAGTTTTGACATACGTTTCGACAGCACTATTTGTGTTCTTTACAGTAACTTAAAAGATTCGTGCGATTATTTTTTACGACTTTCGACGTGGATTAGATCAACAACAGTGCATCGACGAACTTAACTAAACTTTTGGCGATGAAGCTCCATCAAGGACCAGTGTTTATCGATGGTATAATTCAATCGAGGTCGTAGTTCACTCCAAGACGAATTTCGTGAAGGTCGTCCAAAATCAGTTATTGTTCCGGAAACCATTGATGCTGTGCGCCAACTGATATTGCAAGATCGTCATGTGACCTATCGTGAGATAGAGACAACCTTAGGCAATGGTGGGACCAGCATACATTCAATATTGCATGAACATTTGACCATCAACAAAATTTGTTCGCGTTGGATCCCACACAATACGTCAATCGCTCAAAAAAAGACTCGTGTCGATTGGTCGAAAGTAATGCTCCAAAAAAAAGATCGCGGTGCTTCAAAACACGTCTATGACATCGTAACAGGTGAGGAATCGTGGATTTATGCGTATGAGCCCGAAAGTAAACATCAGTCGACTGTATGAGTGTTTCAAATTGAGCCAAATCCAACAAAAGTTGCTCGCTCACGAAGTACTTCCAAGCAAATGGTCGCCTGTTCTTTCGGAAAAACCGTACATGTTGCAACCGAACTACTACAACAACGCAGTCAATTCTGAGTGGTACACAACCATTTGTTTGCGAGTTGTCTTCCAAGAAATCAGAAAAACCAACCGCCGAGGACGGATCACTCTTCACCACGACAATGCGAGCTGTCACACATCGGCTCAAACAACTGCATTTTTGAGCACTCAAAAAATCGATTTGATTAGTCATCCGCCGTATATGCACTTGGCACCGAATGACTTCTTTTTATTCCCGTACTAAAAAAAAAAAATGAGAGGTTAACGTTTTTCGACACCTGAAGAAGCGGTTGATGCGTTTAGAATGCATGTTTTGGAGATACTTCAATCAGAGTGGCAAAACTGCTTCGACAATTGGTTCAAACGCATGCAAAAGTGTATAGTCCTTAAGAAGGATTAATGTGAAAAACAAAAAAGCTATTTTCGATGATTAATATATGTTTTTGTTCTCTAATTCTGAAATTTAAAAGGCAACCCTCGTAGAGATAAAGGGTGATTCATCGTAAGGTTTGGTTTGAAGTGAAAAATAAGACACAGGGATTTAAAAGTGAGCTCAAAATTTGTATCACCGCTTGAAAGCGCATCTCATGCCATCGTGTTGACTACGACTACGGTCTGAGGTGTTGTGTATTCGGATTTTCAAGCATATTCACTGGTGCTGCTCGAATAATGCGTGTAAGGTTTGCAAGCCTTCAATGGAATTTGGCTCACTTCTCAAAAATTGACACGTATCCCCAAAGAAAGCAGTCTAAATGTGTGATATCCCACGTTTTAGTCGACAATTTGTCTGCAGAAAAACGTGAAGTTTTGAGCTCACCAAAATGATTTTTCAACAATGCTAATTATTTCACGCGATGAATGACTGGTCTGGTCACAGATCCCATGTGCTTGAATTTCAGGAAGCAAATGGACCTCTAGTGGCCGCCGTGGCGTAGTGGGTAGAGCGCGACGCTCACACGCAGTAGGGTCTATGTTCGATTCCCAGCTAAACACTAATTTTTGAATTTTTCACGGCAGCACCTCTTTCGAGCTGCTGACAACACTCAAAGAGTAATAACTGTCTAAGAAAGCTTCTCAAATGTCGCCGTTAGGAGTCGGCAAAAAACTGTAGGTCCCTTCTACTCGTGAGAGATCAGTAGCGTGCACAACACGAGCAGTTGATGAGCAAGCTAGGCCCTGGTCACCCTTTGGACTCTTGCGCCAACAATTATTATTATTATTATTAAATGGGCCTCTAACCTGAAGCAATATTGGTCTGAAGACGATCTTGAGGTCAAACAAATTTGAAGAAATCCAAGCCTACCATGCCGTTCATTTGACTCTACCCTACCATGCCGTTCTTTTGACTCTTGGGGCCGCTCATTTGCTCAAATAGAAACAATTTGTTTGTTAGTGGGTCCGTTTAGATAGAAATTAATTTTTTTCATTTAGTGAATCAGGCCAAAATCCTCACATAAAATACATTAAGTCGTCAAAACCGCTACGACAAGTTGCTCAACTACAGCAGCTGTACGGTCTCTACGAAGTGCTGGAGGTGGTCCAACCGGTCCATTGCTGAGAATAGTGACAAGTTGCTCAATTACAGCAGCTGTACGGTCCAAGCGGTCGCGTGTGTTCCACTTATGAAAACCGGGATTCAAATCCTCTAATGGATTGTGTGCCGGAGGATGGTTTCAGCAAGTCGATTAATAGCAAAGGAAATTCCTCGGATCACGCGGCCAACATTTCCCACCTTCCGCCGATTCTCAAATCGCCGCTGAACAATGGAGTGAGTCTTGGATGAGTCCGAAACAATGCCGTGAGTCTTGGATTACTCTCGTCAAATGGCAATGCAGTTTGAAGGACGTCGCGCGGGATCTTTCAAAATGATCTTAGTGCCCGTCAAACCTCAAGATGAATCACCCTTTAGAATCCATAGCCTTCTAGGTGGCTGTGCAGTCCTAATATCAAGGAACATCCTCATCCCCGAGAGGAACACGGGCCAAAAATCAGTTCATTGCACCTGACTGCCCATCCCACGGCTCTGAAACGCCAGGAGTTGTGTACGTAAATGAGAAAAAAAGGACGTTCAGTTGGTGTATAAAATAAAATTTATTTCATCTTATTCCATGCAGACTTTTACTTGACAAGAGCAGCCTACACACAAAAGCAAAAGCGAGGGAAAAATTTTGAAAAATAAAAAAACTAAATGCTGCTTAAAGGCCCAAATACGTCGTACACAGCCCAAAGAAAAGCTGCAGGATCAAGCGATGAATAGTTTTCTTGGAAAAAATTTAATGCTAAGGCGTTGTCTCATATTCCACGAATCGGCTTCCTTCACGCGTCCAGGTCCTGGTCTATTTGGAATCCTTCTTCTCAGCCATACGATCGTCCGTTGTCGATGTTGATGAGGGGGATGTCAATTTTGATGCCGTCGGCGAGTCCATCGAGTGGCCATCGGTCGGCTTGTCCTGATTGCTGGTGCCCTCCGGAACATTGCTGTCTCGATCTAGCAAGTAGCTACCGCCTATTGGCCGGCCACGACCGCCGTACGAAGGGCTATAAGGGGCGAGAGAAGAATGAACCTTTTCTTAATGTGGTTATAATTCAAAAAGTTGCGGCAGGAAAAATGCGCATATTGGGGAGCATAAATCATATTGGGGCCGGGAATATCGAGGGATTATTGTCGATTCTGTGAAAGGGCAGTTTAGCACAGAAAAAGCGGAGAATCGTTCCTCAGCAGAAACTACAGATGCCAGGCGAGGACACGTAGAAGAAAAACGAAGAAATGCAAATCAGCGAGGGAGGATGGCTGGAAGTATAACATTTCCATCCCTCGTAAAATTTTCTATGCAGCTTACCTCTGATTATCCTTATCCCTAATGCCTCCTTTATAGCCGGTATCCTTCTCTCTGTCATTAACATAACTCCAGCCACCGCCCGAGTATCCGTTCTTATTATTATCAGCGCCCCCGCTCACACCTCGGCTGCCGCCTGCGCCGCCTCCACCGCCGCTGGATCCACCGTGAACGTCATCTCTCGGTCGGCTGCCGTAATCGTGGCCAGGCGCCGAGGCCGAAGACGCCGGCGATGAGGACGACGATGACGAGGATGATGACGGCGATGACGGTGATCCCGGCCTGGAGTCAGGATACCCGTGGGAGTGTGATGGACGGCCGTGTTCCTGAGGCAGGTACGACGGCCCGGGAGTCGACGATCCCGAGGGACGGGAGTGCGGGTGATACGGTGGCTCGTAGTACTCGTTTGGTCGCTCGCTGGCAAAGTAATAACCACGGCCAGAGTTATCGAAGCCCGATTGACCTCTGCGCGCACACCCCGCCGCACAGTTGTTCAGTTTTTGTTCGGTGGTAGTGAAGATAAAACGGTTTCGGTGTAGTTCAGTGCAGTTGTTGTGTTTTTTGCGCCGCCACGTCGGAAGGGGGAGTGTGTTGTGTAATCGTGGTGATGGTGCAGTCGGTCCAAATCGTCCCGGAAAAGGAAGGTGGCCAGCGTGATTTGTGTGTGTGTGTCGGTTTGTTTGTTGTGTTGTTGTGTTTCGGTTGCCCGGAGCATGGTTGTGTCCCATTGTTGTGAGAGAGATATGAAAAATAGAAAACAATTAAAGGCGACATTTAGAGAGAGAGAAATGAAAGATGGCAGTTTGTAGATTAGGCGGGAGATTGAAATAAAATACTCCTTCAATTTTGATCGCTGCTAAGTGAGCAGTTCTCGTGTTTATGGGGTGGGCTGGGGAGGCAACTCGATGTGGGTCCAGTTGATGGGTGGCGCCTGTTCTTGTGGATAGTTTGTGGTTTTTGACGAAACGGAATTTCGGCTTTTGGACAGAATTGCACTTAAAGACATAAAACGGCAAATTGGCAGAATCTTAAGAGGGGCATGTGAGTGGGGTCTTGATACAAGTTAGAGTTTGGAAAGCAAAACGAAATGCACTCGCAATGTGCTTCACACACGTTAAAACATACAGAAGGATCTTTATCCTTGTGTAGACCAATTAAGCGTGATAGGAAGTTATGAACTGTAAGAGCTGTATGGGAATTTTATCCATCTAACAGACAATTCAATAAATCTCTGGACACATGACGACTATGAATTTTTTTTTGTAAGTGGCGCCCCCTATATGCATGTCTCAGGACTTATTGAGTGATGTGTAACACCGACTTTTATACATTTACAATGAAAAAATTTGAAATTGCTTACCAAGAGTGTTTTGAGCCTCTAAATGGAATTCCCCAAGGTTAAAAACTGTCTCTTATACTTTTTCGGACGTTATTTGTGATCTAATCAAACGAAAGCTAAGTCATTCGATGGACTATGATGTCTTACTCGAAATATACGATCGGATAACGGACATTCACTTGACAGTCCACAACCTAGACGCCGAGGCAAGTAAGGTTGTGCTTCAGAAAAACACAGCAGAACCTGATGTCCTTTGCGTTTCCGATAATAATGTCCAACTGAACATTGTTGGACAGGAAGTCGACAGCTTTAGCAGTTTCCTTTATTTTGGAAGTGTGGTTTCGAGTAATCGCAGTTGTACCGAACTGGATGTGTCCAGCAGAGTCGGGAGGGCTAAGGCTGCTTTCGGAAAGCTATTCACGGTCGGGAAGAATAATGTCAGAAGCTTTAGAATCAATGTATGGCTATTTGTCGTGAATGTGGAATCGTTCTTGGTTTTTGAATGAACAAATTGAAACCACGCGAAAGCGGCATTTATTTCTAAGGATCCATGGAATTTTTCGACCAAAACAGAATCTCAAACGAGTGATGGCTACTAGATCATTGAGGGAAGTAGCACCGTATTGGATACAGCGAAAACAACTCCATCGCAAAATACGACATATGGTGGAAGTGGCCTCCCCAGACTGACACAGCTGCGGTACGCCTAAGAAAAACGTGACACTGTCTCTGACCAAAATGTTTGTTGGTCTAAGGCTGAAATACAGCCTTGAAGACATATTAATTTTGATGCCACGCTCCAAGAAAAGACCGACCATCGGCGAAAATGGTGAAACAAACCACTATCATTGGTGTTGCCTGCTTTCTGGTGGCCGCCCGATGGTGTTTATTTTCGAAGGACCCCTCTGGCAAGAAAACTCGGTCATTTTGTTTGTTGACGTATTATTTGAAAATAAACAGTGACTTATCGGAAAAAAAGTAATCCAGCAACCCACCACTTTCGTGCAAGCGTAGCAGCTCTTTCGATCTTCCGACTCAAACTCTTTTCTTTTGTTGTGTGAGTTCATGGTCGTTTTTTGAACATCAATGGTTTGAGCCCAAGCTCATTTTACTAGTAAAGCATGTGTTGCATTCGCTCCAAAGGTATGTTCAGCTGATGATTCATTTATCTCCTTCGAAGTGGACTTCGCTTAGTTCGAGCCTTCGCTTTCCGAAACATTTTCACAGATGTTGCTGCTTTTCTTTCGCCACCACTTTCGTTCAAAATAGTGGTCGCAACTATTCACGCAGTTGTGACGATACCGTCGGCACACTTTGAGCCCAAGCTCATTTTATGAGTACAGCATGTTCCATACGAGCACAGCATTCGCTCCAAGGGTATGTTCAGCTGATGATTCATTTATCTCCCACTTCGACGTGGACTTCGCTTTGTACGAGCCTTCGCTTTCCGAAACATTTTCGCTAATGTTGGTGTTTTTCTTATGATAACCACCATGGCGTCTTGAAACACTGCAAGCATCGCGGTAACGAACTGCGCTCCTGTTTTCGCATTATTGTCTTTCATTCAAAATAGTAGTCGCAACTATTCACGCAGTGGTGATGATACCGTCGGCACACTTCGCAGAGGGATGGTGTGCGTTCGAACGTCTGTTCCAAGCATTCGAAATTCATCTAGTCTTGAAAACAACGCCTTTAGCGAACAAGTGAATAGAGGGCACTAGACGGTCGTCGTTCCTTTGAAAATCGGTGTAAAGTCTGTGCTCGACTCTTCTTACCTGGGGCCTTTCACCAAGCTTCTATTTTAACAATTAACTTGTCTTAGAAAGTTCTGGAAAAAGCTAGACTGACCCCCTTACACTCAAAAACAGATCCATTTTATCGCCAAGCAACAGCATCTATGTTCTCTTTCTCCAGCCACTGCCCCCACATACTTCGACTGCTCTCAGAAATCCTCTGCTATACCCAGGCAAATGCAGAGCTGTAACAAAAGAGTTGCTCTGCATTGTTGTGCGTTGGTACAGTAGCAGAGAAAGTACTTCACAGTTTCTTTTTTCTTACCAAGGCCGTCAAGCTGGTACACTGAGTCGTAAGCCAAAAGTGTTGTGATCCGTTTACATGGCGATAGATCATCTATAGTCTTTGCTGTTATGATATGACAAACATTCAGCGAAGTTTCTACCGACGTGAGGCAGCTCTTGGTCCACGTTCGATTATGCAGAAGACCAGCCATTGACGAAAGACTTTACAAAGAACGGCAGTAGGTGTGACGGGGACTCAAATGCGAAGAACAGCTCCTTTAACCATTGTCTTACAAGTTCTTTCTGATCTTCCCGATTTTACGTAAGGCTTGTTAAACGATTGGTTCATTGTCGGTTTCTATCAGCCTCTTGGTCTGAACCACGAGCCATCCCAAACTGTCTGCGTTTGACTGCATTTGCGCCTGTGGATGAAATATTGCCATGCTACCCAAGGCTTTTGTTAAATTCGATGTGAAAAGAGATTCCAAGCATTTTTTTGGCAATCGCGCCACTCAAGCAGAATGCATTCCTCACTCCGAGAGTATGAGCAGAACTTCAGCAGTTCCACCGGAAATCAGTTACAGTCTCCCGAAGAAACACTCTTTCCAAAGCCCCCCACGCGAAATTCGGCTTAGCGACTAGAAAAAGTTTTCAAAGAGTTTGTAAACTTTCAAAGCGAATATCGGACGTTCCTAGGATTCGATGACTTTCCATGACGACATCTCCAAGTGACAACGCATCCACAAAGTATCTTGCGACACAAATTTTGCATTATAGCCACCCCGTCCGGAACACGCTCTAGAGCAAGCCACATGCGGATGCCAAATGTACGCCAATTCAAAGCCACAGACAAAAAGTTTCCCTCTCAGTTCCACATGCAAGTGCACCCGATGCCGGTTTGTGTGCCACTCAACCACCATTCAGAGCCACTTTCCTGGCCATTGTTCGCCGCAGTGTTTGCTTTGTTTTACGATTTCGTTCATCACAACAGTGGGCTGCAGTGGCTTCAGGATTCTCCGAACCAGAGACTAAGAATGGAATCACTGAAGCAGGTTACCTGGCCCACTTTTGGGCTCCGCACACAGCGACACACGTGTTGCAGTTTGGAAGGCTTAAAGTGCCATTACGGATGAACGTAATGAAAATTTGCAAGCACTCTCCCAAGCTCAGCAGGATACCCGCCCCTAACACAAGGTTTTGGTGCGTTATTAGGTAGCTTTCCTCATTCGGCTGTGTTGCGGCTGCTTGGCACTGTGCTCCCGCTGAGTGAACTCTCTCGCCATTAGCAGGTGTACATATGGGTATATGCCGAGTGGCAGAAGGGATTCGTTTCGTGTCTCCTGGGGGAGAGGCTGGATTACTTAGACGAACGTGCAATGATTTGTTGTGGCTGTAAGCCCTGTGAAGTGACCCCCTTTCTGTTCGTCTTCTTAGCAACGAGCGCGCTCTTCCTCCACCTGTAAATGATGACTGAGCAGCTTTCCGAAGCGCGTAGGGAATCCCTTGAAAATGGCGGCACATCCATTCGGAGGGCGCTTTAGTTTCAAATTTCCGTCAAAGGAGTGATGCACCCACTTGAGGAGGGGGCACGCGCATGTACTTTGCCGCCGTGGTTGTTAAAAGGTGTTGAAGCAGGGCACTTAGCTTCCACTGGGGAGGAGGATTATGTGTTCGGTTGACAGTATGTGATGTGGGTACAGGGCAAGGGAAAACACATCTCCAGGCACTATGCGGGGGAATCGACTTTTGATTTAATCGGGTGAGAGGATCATAAGCTGCTAAGTTGTTAAGCTGGTAAGCTGCTTGGGGGATGCATACTCTTCTTAAGCAGCTGACTCACGGGATTAATTAAGATGCCGACGATTTTTTGGATTCTGGTGAGTGCTTAGTTTTCTGGAAATTGGGTTGCCATTGCAAAGATTGCTTCCTTCTGTACTCTGTTCACTAAATGAGAAGTCCTTGGGTTGGAATCACGGATGCAAGCATGCAGAGCAGGGTCAAGACCTTTGCTTCTAACGCCTACCTTTGCAAAAATTACTTCCTTCTGTGCTCTGTTTACTAAATGAGAAGTCCTTGGGTTGGAATCGCGGTATAAGAAAATAAACCATTGTACGAGCATGCAGAGCTGGGTCAAGACCTTTGCATTTAGCGTCTACCTTTGCAAGGGTTACTTCCTTCTGTGCTCTGTTTACTAAATGAGAAGTCCTTGGGTTGGAATTGCGGTATAAGAAAATAAACCATTGTACGAGCATGCAGAGCTGGGTCAAGATCTTTGCTTTTAGTGTCTACCTTTGCAAGGGTTACTTCCTTCTGTGCTCTGTTTACTAAATGAGAAGTCCTTGGGTTGGAATCGCGGTATAAGAAAATAAACCATTGTACGAGCATGCAGAGCTGGGTCAAGACCTTTGCTTTTAGCGTCTACCTTTGCAAGGGTTACTTCCTTCTGTGCTCTGTTTACTAAATGAGAAGTCCTTGGGTTGGAATCGCGGTATAAGAAAATAAACCATTGTACGAGCATGCAGAGCTGGGTCAAGACCTTTGCTTTTAGCGTCTACCTTTGCAAGGGTTACTTCCTTCTGTGCTCTGTTTACTAAATGAGAAGTCCTTGGGTTGGAATCGCGGTATAAGAAAATAAACCATTGTACGAGCATGCAGAGCTGGGTCAAGACCTTTGCTTTTAGCGTCTACCTTTGCAAGGGTTACTTCCTTCTGTGCTCTGTTTTCTAAATGAGAAGTCTTTGGGTTGGAATCGCGCTATAAGAAAATAAACTATTGTACGAGCATGCAGAGCTGGATCAAGACCTTTGTTTTTAACGCCTACCTTTGCAAAGGTTACTTCCTTCTGTGCTCTGTTTACTAAATGAGAAGTCCTTGGGCTGGAATCGCGGTATAAGAAAATAAACCATTGTACGAGCATGCAGAGCTGGGTCAAGACCTTTGCTTTTAACGCCTGCCCTTCAGTTATGTACCGTTGTATAATCTGTGCGGAAGATTCAGCCTTCAGCCGCTTGTAGCGCCTAGCAGCCATAACGTAATATTTGTAGTCCTTACCTATTTTCAAGAAATAGAGACGCAATCACTCCCTTTGTGTTGATCGGCAGTAATGCTCAACTCTTATTCTGGAGTCGAATGTTTAATTTCTTGGAGGTTGGGAAACACTGCACTGCAGCGCTCAGACTCAAAATTTGGTCAGTTGTACCACTAGGCGGTAACCTACAAATAATGACATTTCTTGGTCTTAAGAGGAAATCCCAGAAGCGCTTCTATGATATAGAGCCTAGGTTTATAGCTCCCATCACAACAGCGCTAAACAGCTGCCACCTACTTCGAGAAAAGCCGGAACATTGACCGAGGAGGCGCTCTGTAGTGTCTTCACAATTTCAACGAGAGTTAAGGGTGCTCCTAAAAAGCTTGAGAAGTTGACAAAGTAGAACAGAGATCTTAAGGAAATCCACTATGACGTGGACATTGCTCAGTTTGCCGAGGATCGGTTAAATACGAAGGGTCTTCAATGTATTCTCGGTATCGGGGTGAAGCTGTGGTTATATACAGTATTTTGCAAAACATATACAATTTGTTTTCCTTCTGACATTTTGTTTGTTCTGTTGTACACAACACTTCATTTCATAACTATTTCTAGCAAAAATCTGTGAGTGACAGTACATCTGCCGATCGAAGTAAGAAAACCTGGAAAAGTACCGTTAGTTTTGTTGAGAGGGGAAAAAATGTTAGCTTGTTCCTTCTTCAGCTGTGCAAAACAAATGCGATTTTTATATTTTGTCCTTATTCTTGTTTCGTTCTTGGAGATATTTACATCAGGTTAGTGGAAAAATATTTTTGATTATAGAAATTGTATTGAAAAACAGTTTTTGTCATTCGGTTTGCATTTCAGGTTTGTTTATCGCAGTAAATATGACACGCATACAAACGTGCTTATTATTGAGGCTTTTCAAAATGGATCGAAGCAAAGGGAGATAGCCCAACGATTCAAAATTCATGAGTCAAGTGTTTCGCGAATATTGGCAAGGTTCCGACGCAATCAATCCATTTTAACGGTTCATTCTGGTGGTCGTCCTCACAAAACAGATAAAAAAACTGATCAGAAGATCATCAATATAATGCGTCGAGAACCCTTCCAATAATCCATTTAAATTGTGAAGGAGCTTAATTTGGCTATTGACGCGAGTACGATTTGTAGAAGGGCAATCGAAAATAAATTAAAGGCATACAGAGCATCAAGGAAGCCTTTATTAACATTACAACACAGTAAACAAAAGGTGTCCAAAACTGCTACAAATTTTAAATTAATTAAACTTGCATTTGCCCACAAGTGGCGCCCTCTGGATAGCCATCACAACACCCGTTGTATGGTGAACTAATGTATGCAGTGACCCCCTCTGCCCGAGGATTTAAATAATGGGCCTGGCCTACCAGTCTGTGGGTTGTGTGTGAGGGTAACTTCCTCACCACGTAAAAACCAGAAGTTCAGAGACAACATCATGCCTCGGATAGTGAAGGATCAACTGTTGACGACCCCAGCAAACGTTTTAAGGACAATGCTTTTCGGTTTTGCACGTGAAATGTGAGGTCCCTTAACAGGCCACGTGCAGCCGAACAACTTGCGGAGGCCCTTGACTGCTACAAAGCTGACATAACCGCCATCCAGGAAGTGCGATGGGATGGGTCTGGCATAAAGCGATAAAGAACTGTGATATCTACTACAGCAATTGCTATAGAGAGAGAAGGCAGCGCTTATTCGTATGCGGATTTGTTGTTCGAGGCAGACTAAGGCAAAAAGTCTTGAGCTACGACCCAGTAAGCGAACGCCTCATGACAATCCGCATCAAGGCTAAATTCGGGAACATCAGCCTAATATGCGCTTACACCCCAACACAGGAGAAGGATGATAACATCAAGGATGACTTCTATGATCTCCTAGAAAAAACATACGATCGTTGCCCCAGCTATGACACCAAGATCGTTCTAGGAGATTTCAACGCTCAGCTGGGAAAGGAGGACATCTTTGCAGGAGTCATCGGTAAACACAGTCTGCACGACAACACATCCAGAAACGGACTCAGGCTGTTGGACTTCGCCTCGGGGCGGAATCTCTCTGTGGCTAGTACGCGGTTCCCACACCTGGACATTCACAAAGGGACCTCTCGATCTCCTGATCAATCAACCAGATTGATCACGTTGCGATCGACGTCAGACACTCCTTCAGTATTCTCGATGTCCGAACCTTCCGAAATGCAAACATCGACTCGGATCATCACCTTGTTGTAGCCAAGATAAGAACCCGGATATCGAGAGAGCAACGGAGTCGAGAAAGGTCAAAACGGTTTGATGTTCGGGAAGCTACAATCGTAGCCGGTCACTAGAGCCTTTGCCGATCGATTCTCTCTGAAGTTCGACGCTGTTTGCACAAACAATAGAAGACAAGTGGAAACGTTGTCAAGAAGCCATCAAAGAGGCCGCCACTGATATGCTGGGTTTCACGCCAACACCTTAGAGGAACCCATGGTTTGACGACGAGTGTAGGCAGGCGCATGCAGCCAAACAAGAAGCATACAATGCAACGCTGCATCGAACGACGACAGCTGTTTGTGAGCTCTACAAACAGAGAACAAGGGGAGAGAAAACCGGCTTCTCAGAAGAAAAAAGAAAGAGCACGAGAAGCGCGCGGTCGAGGAAATGGAGAGGTGCTATGATAGGAATGACGTCCGAAATTTTTACTGCAAGATAAAACAGTTATCCGGCGATTATAAGACTCGGACAGAAGCCTGCCGGGACCAAAATGGACAACTGGTGGTAGAGTCGCAGTCGGTGCTGATGACGATGCGGCGATGACGACGCAAATCCCGTTGTTAGGCAGAATGTTCCACTCAATTCGGACGACGATAAACAAGAATTTCGTCCCCCTGACTTCGACGAGGTCAAGATAGCAATAGACTGAAGTCGAACAAAGCTGCTGGAGCGGACGGATTGTCCGCAAAACTATTTGAAGCAACTTGGAGTGCGCAATTGGAGGCAGCTGGCAAGAGATCGCGCTAGCTGGAGAGGCATGTTGGTTGAGGCCCAGCTCCACCCCGGAATGTAGCGCCATCCGAAGAAGAAGAAGAAAAAGTATTAAAATGTTAGATTGTCATGAAAATTTAACAAGTATCATTTGAACGTTTGGATTTTTTGTTAGACGCGCCCCCTGTATAACAGTCTTATTGAGTGACCCTGTGTGGTGTGAAGTTGAACTCAAAAGAGGCTTGTGAAAAGTGGCTGTCCGTGTTCTTTGGAAATAAGGAGAGGGCTTCTACGAGGGGGGCTTCTACGAGGGGGGCTTCTACGAGGGGGGCTTCTACGAGGGGGGCTTCTACGAGAGGGGCTTCTACGAGGGGGGCTTCTACGAAAGGCGCTTCTATGAGAGGGGCTTCTACGAGAGGGGCTTCTACGAGAGGGGCTTCTGCGAGAGGGGCTCCTACGAGGGGGGCTTCTACGAAAGGTGCTTCTATGAGAGCGGCTTCTACGAGAGGGGCTTCTACGAGAGGGGCTTCTACGAGTGAGGCTTCTACGGGGAGGGGGGGGTGTATTATGAAGTTGCCGTCTCTAGATGGAAACAGATTAACGAACAAACCAGCGAACTAAATTCGATCACTGTAACACTTTCTATGAAGCATTGAATGAAGAGCAAAAAAGCGAAAGGGATATTTTACAACCTTAAATAAGACAGGATCGAAAACATTTCTTCTATTTCATCTGCTCAGGACTTGTGTTAAACTAAACAGGACAATCATATACCACGATGGGTAGCACATCACCATAACCCTGGTGTCAAGTTGATTGCTGTGAAACGATCCTCTTGCCATAGCGTAGGCATTCTTAGATCTAGCCAGAGCTGTGTCAATACAGATGCTGGTCCAACCAGATGCCTACATATCTTACTCTACTTTTCACAGTCAATGGCTGTCCCAGTGTGTCAACTATGTCAAACTTGTGGCAGCTCATTCGATGTCCCGATGGTTGGAAAAGGTGTACACCTCCGATAGCTCATTTTCAACTTTCATTCTTTGCAAAATCATACAATTTTATGGAAGTCGTGTGGCAACAAATCTACCAAACCAACAATTCAAACAACAATTTCATACTTCTACTTTCGGGCCTGTTCTTTACGCAATTAGATCAACATCAGCAAATAGCCTTTAAAAATTCTCAATTGTGTCCAAGTATTTATGCAAAGACTTCATCTTTCAATTTCTATTCTGCTCACACCTGCTTGGCGGCAGGTGTCGCATACTTGAACTAAATCCGAGCACTGTAACATTGTTTATGAGGCATTGAATGAAGGGCAAGAACTGGAGACATTTGACAAGCTTATACTCGCCTTATAACTCCATTCAAGCCAATAATAAAACTTTCTGAAATAACTCTAATGGTTCGAATTTTTTTTTTTTTTAAGAAAAGAAAGCCTTTTTATAAGAAATCTGATTTATAATTCTAAATTTATCCAACACGAGGACGATCCGATGAATTCAAAGCCATCAAACGAAAGCCGAATATTTTCAAATTGGAGCGAATTATATGACTCAGCTGGGGGTGGCGCAATAGCTCTTCGATTCGACTCGAATTTTCTGCCCAGCTAGGGACACTTTCAAGTTTGCAAACAAAAATAAATCGAATGAGGCCAAATCTTGAGAGGCGGAAGATGGGCAGAAATGCGTCAAGATGAAAGTAACCAGGCGAGCTTAATAGGTGATATGGAACAGATAGACGCCAATGTTGTGGTAGGGAAAATCCTCGAATTTCAACCACAAACGGGCGGCAGTTAAAGGAAATTTCTGGTGTACTTTTACAGGCTTAAAACTTTTTGGACCACCTTCGCAGAAATTTGTGCTCAAAGCCAACTCATCAAACTTTTCAATTTCTATACTTCTTGTATTTAGGGATTTTGGGTTTTCGCATCAGGCCGGAGAGGGCAGGCCGGAGAGGGCAGGCCGGAGAGGGCAGGCCGGAGAGGGCAGGCCGGAGAGGGCAGGCCGGAGAGGGCAGGATGAAAATGGCAGGACGAAGAGAGCGGACAGAAGAGGCCAGGTAGAAGAAGATTTATGACACCCTAACATCCTCACCTATAGACAAGATAATTTATTAACAATGCCAGGGATGCCCAGCAGATCTAAGGGCACCCAATATTTCCGTGAGGACATGTCGCAAGCGCCCCAACGGGTGATATTCCAGCTGCCGAAAGGGGATGGATTAGTGGATCCCGAATTCTATTGAGGGTTACAACTTCCAGGTATCTGAGCTTCCATCAGTTGACTAAAGTGACAGAGTCGTCTTTTGTTTGTAGGCCGACCCTGGAAATTCACACAACTACTCCCAATCAGAGTTTCCTCTTCCCATTCACAAAGGAATCCTTTTTTCTATTCATTTGAGATTGCCGAAGCCTAATGCTCCATCAAAACACTATTCTTAAGCGTGGGTTCGTAAGGTGGGTCTACATGGGAAGCTTATTCTTCCCTCCCACTGGGCCTTATAGGCCCTTGAAGAAAGTTCAAGCCTTGATATATAAACAAAGATCACCCACATCCATCAACAAGAAAGAAATAGACAGCAAAACCAACTGATCTGAAGGTTGTTCCAGATTTTCTTTGTTTCTTTCATTTTCCCTTAACTTCAGCCAGGATACATTTTGGGGAAGGCTTGCTTTGACTTGCCACACATTACCTGTAGGTCTCATCCCACGGACGATAGTTGCGATAGTCATACCTTGTGTAGTAGCGGTCATCATATCCGTAGCGATCGTAGCTGCTGCCTCCGGCATGGCTGCGGTCACCATACCGATCACCTAGCAATACAAAACAAAACTCAGGACTGAATGCAACAAAAGCCGCTCCACTTACCACCGCGATAATACTCATTCGAGTAGTATCTGTTGTCGTAGCCATAGCCGCGGTTTTCGCTCGGCGAACGATCGTATGTATAGCGGCCATCGTAGCGATCCCGATCGTAGCGATCGTACGTCCTTGTGCTGTATCGGTCGTCGTTCCTGAAATTATTTCAAATCGCATTTAGAGGAAGCTAGAAGCCGCTGGCGGTCTCAAATTTGTGACGATTACATTTTGCGCGATATCCACGAATCGTTAAACGGTGAAATTTTGATTGAGCGAGACATAGTCGCCTGAAGCCACGTAAAATTTTTAAAAATTCAGAATTTGCGTTCTGAACGACGTGACACGCACAAAATCCAATCGATCACAGAGAGAAAACTCTGTCAGGACTGAAATCAAAAGCCACAGTGACTCTGATAGAGAGAGGCGTGAGGTTTTGTGTTTTGAAATGCAGTAGCTGCTGTGCGGGAGGAAGAGTTCGTGATCAGGGTGCTGCAAGTTTGTTTGCATTTCTGTGGCGGTGCTCTAACAAACAGGGCAAGGCTGCAGTGAAAACCTCTTTGGCAGCACAAGTCGCGTGAGATAAGTGTTTGTTGAGCAAAAGCACTGCATTTGGGTGCAGCGAACTTACATACCTGTCACGATAATAACCGTAGTAGTTGCTGTTATACCTGTCGTAAGCGTTGTCACCACCGTACCTCCCCCTATCGTAGTATCGGTCATACCTTTCGTTCTGGTAGTACCAGTCGCTTGGACGGTCGTCGTAGGTCCTGCCGCTGGTGTATCCCGCAGTCCTGTATCGATATCTGTCGTAGTCGTCGTACCTTTGAATAGAAATTTCCGTGAACTTGGGCGGACTTGTTGAAGATATTGCAACTCACCTGTCGTCGTAACAGCGAACGCATCTGGACTGTCTGCTCTTGCGGTAGAGGTCACCGAGTGTGGCTGCGGCAGACCCTTTAGGGTATTCACCGTCACCGCCACTTGCGGTGGGGGAGGACTGTGAAGACTTCATCGATGTGCTGGTCGATGATGCCACGGAGAGGCCCCAATTCATGGGCACCAGCGCCAGGAAGGCAACGAACTAAAAAGGAGGAAAAAGAAAATGAGTCTGAGTCGAGAAAACTTTGGAATGTTGAGCGAGCAATGAAATCAAAGTTACAGTCGTTGGCCAATAAAAGAAACGCCAACAAGTGCAGCTTGAAGAGGTTCTTTCAAGGCATGGAGTCTTTCTGCTATCGTTGGTCGAATTCTCGCTAAATGGTTCTCCGTTTAAAAAATAAATTTGAAATAAATGGGTCAATCGATTGGTGGAGAAATTGATCTGCTGTTGAACTGCCATCGCTTCCAAAATCATGAGATAGACTACATCGAGAGCAAAATATTTCAAAACGGAAAAATTTTTTCATTTTTTTGATATACATGTAAAGTCTCCCAAACCTTTGTATTGGGTTTGGAAAGCACCTTGTCAGAACTATGTGTTAAAGGGATGCCATATCTTTAAGTATGAAACATGATGAAACTCAAGGCTTAAGGCAAACTTCTTCTTATTGTGGCGCTACAGTCCGGGGTAGACCTGGGCCTCAACCAACATACCTCTCCAGCCAGCACGATCTTTCGCCAGCTGTCTCCGGTTGTGCACTCCTAGTTGGTTCAGATCCTTCTCCACTTGTGTGCGCGACCTTAGTCTAGGTCGTCCTCTGTTGTGTTGTCCCAATGGCACGGATTCAAAGACGTTTCAGGCCGGAACAGTGGTGTCCATACGCTCCACATGGCCTTGCCATCTTAAAAGTGTTGTATCCGAAGACGCTTGACCAGGCGCATGTCGCTGTACAGCCCACGGAGTTCGTCGTTAAATCTCCTCCTCCAGATGCCATCAACGGAAACAGGACCAAAAATCGCACGCAAAACTTTTCTTTCGAAAAGACTAAGGGCTTCCTTATCCACTTTTGCTAACGTCCAAGTTTCCGCGTCATAAAGTAGGATTGGGATGATTAAGCTGTTATAAAAAGCGAGTTTAGCCCGCCAAGAGAGGGCTTAATTACTCAATTGCTTCTTGAGCCCAAAGAAACAGAGAGTGGCAAGAGTGATTCTGCGTTAGATTTCTGTACTGATATTGATGTCCCTGTTTACCGCGGAGCCGAAGTAGACGAAGTCCTTAACTACCTCGAAGTTTCTGCAGCCTAGTGTGACGCTCCGTCCGAGACGTCGATGTTGTGTGTCCTTCCTTGATGACAGCACGTACTTAGTTTGCCCTCGCTTACCGCCAGATCCATTTTAGCCGCTTCCGCTTCAATGCCAGCAAACGCCTCATTGACGGCTGGCTGTGTTCGCCCAATCACGTCAATGTCATCAGCGTAAGCTAGCAATTGAACTGACTTTTGGAAGTTAATGCCTTTGGCGTTGACTTGTGAGTAACGCACGATCTTCTCGAGGATGATGTTGAAAAAGTCACATGACAGTATGCCGCCTTGCCTAAAGCCTCGGTGAGTTTGCCACCGACCGTGACGGAGCAGCGAGAGTTCTCCATCTCCACACAATTTTACGAGTTTGGTAGGAATGCCCAAACTAGACATGACACTGCATAGCTCGTCTCTATGCACACTGTCATATGCGGCCTTAAAATCGACGAGTAGTTGGTGAGTGTCGATACGCACTTCTTGGGTCTTTTCCAGGATCTGCCGTAAAGTTAAGATCTGGTCTGGTTTGGACTTCTCTGGCCTGAAACCAAACCAGATAGGAACCTTTCAGGTTATAGACGGCTTCAGATGTATATGATGTTGAGGAGTCTAATTTCTTGGTAGGTGGCTCAGTCAAAGGGGTCGTCTTTCTTGTGAACCGGGCAAACGACGCTGAGATTCCACTCATCGGGCATGCTTTCCTCCGACCATATCTTACAGATGAGCTGGTGCATCCGCCCAACCAGGTCATCTCCAGCAGCTTTAAATAGTTCTGCAGACAGTCCGTCCGCTCCAGCAGCTTTGTTCGACTTCAGTTTGGATATTGTTATCTTCACCTCGTCTAAGTTGGGGGGACGTAATTGTCTATCAACGTTCAAATTGAGTGGAACATTCTGCCTTACAGCGGGATTTGGGCCGTCGTCGCCGTTAAGGAGTCTGCAGAAATGATCCTTCCAGATTCTCAACACAGACTGCGACTCTACTACGAGTTGTCCATTTTGGTCCATAAGGCAAACTTTTGTATTAAATTTTTTGTCGTTTTGCTAAGCCTGCTGAAATTCATATATTTGTCCTTCTGGTATTACTTTGGACCGAAGCTCACTTCCTCGCCTGAAATTCGTTAATTTTTTTATAATTGCCGCGCACTAAAGGGACTGTTTATACCCCTTAGTGACAGGAATTAAGTCACAGCACGGGCCGAAATGGATCGTATTGCCCGACAGTGGAATCCCTGATTCCTCCACCAATGAGTAAGACTTGCTCTCGAACATGGTTTCGTTCTTTTATTACTTTTTCAGCGAAATTTTATACAAAAAATTCCAAAATCAAAATGAAAAAAAAAGGGCGGAATAAAAAAAATTTAAATGATGTTAAATCGTGCTTAACTCTCAAGTCAACCAGAGGGACTATCGAGCAAAAGTTCTATTAAATGCTGACTTATGCAGACGACAGTGACGTCTTCGGACTAGGATTACCCTTTGAACGTTGTCAGTCCCTCGAAAGAGGCAAAATGCTAGGTGATAAGGCAGGAATCGAACCTAAACATTCGCCGTGGGAGTGTCGCACTGTACCCACTACGCCACGAAAAAAGTATTGTCATCCAAAAAATAATCAAACGGAAATATTTTAAGCTCAAGTCTGCTCAATTCGCCACCTTAATCTGGCTAGTGGCGGAAAAGTATTTTCATTTGGAGGAACCATAACATATTTTGACCTATGAAGAGCGTTTGAGATCATTACCCTGGCGGAAAATATAAATGAAGACTTCAGACGACTTCACTACGTATACCATAGATGTCTCTACACATGATCTGGTACATTAAACCCTCCATTTAAATTAATGGACCAACGATCCCACGAATATGCTGCACCTCAACCTTCAGACTGCCTTCTCGTCCGTCAAATTCAACTTTTGCCAATCAGAGGCTTTTTTCCAAAAATCCATAGGCCCTTCGTTGTCGCGTCCAGTTCTAGTTTCTAGAATAGTGACAGCTCTACCTATTTTGTGACAGGTAGAGAAACAAACGGATGCTCGTGTTTACAAAAAGAGAAACTTAAACTGTTGAAAAACTCATCCCCGAGTTACGGAAAGTAACAAAAACAGGGCAGGGTCCACAGGGGGACAAGGGCCTAGCTTGCTCATCAACTAACTCGTGTTGTGCGCACTACTGTTCTCTCACGAGCAGTAGGGGTCTACAGTTTTTTGCCGACTCCGAACGGCGAAGTTTGAGAAACTTTCTTGGACAGTTACTACTCTTTGAGTGTTGTCAGCAGCTCGAAAGCGAATGGAAGGGAAACAAATCCATGTTTCGATTATGAAGAGCCTTGACAAGAAATCCTCGCACTGTGACAAGAAAGTTCAGTCCTCTTCCAGCAAAAAAAAAAAAAGCAGGCAAAACCAGAAAGGAACGTCAGAACGCTGTTTCTGAAAATTTTTAAAATTGATTTTTCAACGTCTCGTTAGGTAGGTAGGTCGGTTAAGGTGGCTGCTGAATGCACTTAATCCCATAAACGACCATTGTGCTACCACACCATGTGGAAAGAATCTAAAACCAGCTGGAGCCGATAATAATGTTTAAAATGTCGGCGGGAGGAGTTTTATTTCGATCATGTAGGCCGTTGAATAAACAGCTTCCAAAGTTCTTATGTCTGAGGCGCGAGAGCGTCGGGCATGTTCCTAACAGGTGTAGGAGAGTTTCTGATTCTTCCTCATCCCTGCAGCTTCTGCAAAAATCGTTTGAGGGAGCCCCTATCCTGGTAGCACTCTCGCCGATTAGACAGTGCCCGGTTATGGCTCCCATGACCAGGCTTATGTCTGATCTTTTGAGCGATAGTAGCAGTTTGGAGCGTTTGGGTTCAAGAGAGGGCCACACCTCCTTGGAAACGCGACAAGGGTTATGGTTAGACCACCTTTGATTAGTCTGATGGATCGCTTTCAAATGCAGTACTAACTTGCATGTGGCGAGAAGGATACCGAGCTGTTCGTGTTCTTGAAGTAGTGGTTGCGTTGTGGCAAGCCTGGCCAATTCGTCTGCTTGACAGTTGCCCGGAATGTCTCTGTGACCTGGCACCCAGCACAGTCGTATGTTGAACTGCTCAGCCATCTCATCTAAGGATGTGCGGCAGTTCATGACCGTCTTGGAGTTTGTTGAGACAGATTCCAGGGCCCTGAGTGCTGCCTGACTTTCCGTAAGAATAAGGATATCAGCTGAGGATATACTATTCCTCTTCAGCCAAGACAGTGCTTAGCGAATGGCCATTACTTCAGCTTGGCAAACGCTACAGTGATTGGGAAGACTGAATTTTAGACTAAGGTTCAGATCCTCAGAGTAGACTCCGCAACCAACGTCTTCGTTTGTTTTTGATCCATTGGTGTATATGCACGTAGCTTCAGCAACCCATTGTGGGTTAGCCGACCACGCGTCTCGTTCAGGGATCATAGTGGGGAAAATTTGTGTCAAAAACACCTTCGGCGACGCATGGTCAAAGTTTTGGTATCCAAAGTTTACTCTTTGAAGGATTTTTGAGTGTCTGTGGGACACGTTCCATTGTGATGAGGAGATCAGTCTTATGGCCTCTTGGGCAAACAGATCTATGGGCATAAGGTTGAGAATGACGTCCAATGCATCTGATAGAGTGGTTTTTAGAGCACCGCAGATATATATGGAGGCCAGTCGCTGGACTTTTCTGATAGTGTTATAGTGGGAGGCTGTATCTAGTGCAGGCCACCAAACTGCAACACCCTATAGTAGAATAGGGCGCACCACAGCCGTGTATATCCAGGCCATCATATGCGGTTGGATAAACCATCTAGACCCAATAGCCCTTCTGCACATGTAGACTGCAGTTGTGGATTTGCGAGCGCGCTCGGCAATATTTGCCTTCCAGCTGAGTTTCCTGTCTAGCGTAAGTCCCAGGAACGTGGCTGTCTCGGAAAAAGAGCTGCTGACGGTCGGTGGGTCAACATGGGGAACTTTGTATTTCCTGGTGAAGAGGACTAGTTCTGTTTTTTGACATTGATGCTTAGTCCATTTTTGCTCGTCCACTTTGAAAGGAGCGAAAGAGCATTTTGCATAAGGCCCCTAAGTACCAAGGGATATTTGCCAGAGAGCGCAATAGCAAAATCGTCCGCATAAGCTATCACCTTACAGCCCTCACCTTTCAGGAGTAGTAACAGTTCGTTGACTACTATGTTCAACAGAAGAGGGGAGAGGACTCTACCTTGGGGAGTGGCTCTGCTAACGTATCTGGAAGTAGTGGTGGAGCCCGATTTGGCCGAGATACGCCTGCTAACGAGTAGCTTTGGTATCAGGGAGGTGAGCCCCACGTCCACGCCCAAATGTGTCTGTGCATTAGATATCGAATGCAGAAAGACATTGAAAGACAAAAGCACCTTCTATATCCACGAAGGCTACCAAGGAGTAGTCCTTGTGCTAGAGAGATTTCTCAGTATGATGCACAAGTGAGTGTAAGGCAGTATCCACAGACTTGCCCTTACAGTATGCGTGTTGGGAGGTTGCCAGCCTGTGCGCTGGGACTGTGCAACGGATGTGAAGGTCGATTATCCTCCCCAATAGTTTGAGAAGAAATGAGGATAAGCTAATGGGGCGGAGATCATTAGGTTGAAGATGAGAGCTTCGTCCCGCTTTGGGTATGAATACCACCTTAACTTCTCTCCAGCTAGTTGGTATGTATGAAAAGCGGAGACAACCGTTCAAAATGACCTCAAGCCATGAGAGAATCAACCCTGAGGACTGCAGGAGTTCCGCAGGTGTAATGCCCTCGGGTCCAGGTGACTTGTACGGGTTGAAGCTCCGAATGGCCCAGAGTATCTTGCGCTCTGTGGCAAGATGAGGGAGGCTACTTTGTTGACTGGTTGATTCTTGAGTCAGCGGAGATTCCTCCGTACCGCCTGGAAAGTGTGTATCGAGTAGAATACTTAGGGATTCTTCACTGGTCATGGTCACCATCCTGTCTTTTGTAGAAGCACGGTATGTTTGGACTGGTGGAGAGGACTTTTCTGAGTCTCGAGACTTCACCAACTTCTTCTTTTTGCCACAGAAGAGTCACCAAGATTCCGATTTGGATTTCTTGATTTTGCTTTGAAGGATTGTTTGTAGGCATCCCAGTCAGTATTCAATCTTGTGAAAGCACGGACTTTAACCATTTCCAATCGGCCAAAGCAAGTCAATTAAATTCCTTTCACTCGAACAACGTGTTCCAAGTGCGGCTTGAATTTCAAGATACCATCCGCGAAGGTTGCATTCATCGTGAAACCTTTCTTGGCCCCCACATTACGTTCATAGTCACTTGGCAATGGCCCTGTGCAGTAAATTTGGAAGCATTTAGTGAATGCTCCACAATCCGTCATTCCTTGAGGTCGAGGAACTGAAAGCGTCTTTACATAAATCAAGTGTCATTCCCTTCCCACCTGTTCGGGCCTTGTCTTGAAGGGTGTTACTTAGAATGATGCCCCTGACACTGATGGCTTCTCCACACTTCAGGGATGCCCCCCACTGATGAATGGAAAGCATTTAATGCGTTAATCGCTTGCTAAAGCGGCCAATGCCCCGAAATTCTCACAACGGAGTCAAAAACCTACAAAATTACGATGTGACTGCTCCATTTGCAACTTTGTTAGCTTTGTTTTCAGATTTTGTTTTTTTCTGCATTCGGCTTGAGTGTGTGAACGCGGCGAGTTCGTTGCTACTATCATCCACGCATCACCGAACCGCACAAATGTTCGTTAATTCGGATTTCATCTGCTGGGCTTTGAAATCAGTGCACCGCCCGCCCCCTGGAAAGCCTCTCGAATGACATTTGAAATCCTCTTTATTCAGATTGAAATTGTTTGATATGAGTTCGCGGTGAAATGGCAGAAAAGGCGCACAACAAAAAAAAGCGAACAAAACACCGCACAGCACTGCGAATGACACAAATAGATAACAATTAAAACATGTCCATGTAAGCTGAGCTGGAGTGGCGGCAGGGGAGGAGGGGGGGACGAGTGAACCGACAGATAAAGGTACATCTAATGTTATAATTTCACCCTCGGATTAAAAGGTTTTTGCGTTACAGCAAGCGGATGAGTTCACTAAGCTGACCGAACGCACGGGTTGGGTTCGTGATGGTTAAACAATTGGCGCGGAAAATTTTAAGTATGATGGGGCCAGAAAAAGTGCAATTATGGGAATGATTATTGAGTTCATGTGATGGCATGGTTCAATGGGAAGCTAACCTAAGCTGGCTTCAAGCAGCGTGCCGCTTGTCGTGAAACAGTTGTCATCCATCGAGGGTTTGAATGAAATTCATTTTGTACACTCGATTGTAACAATTGGACGTCAATATGCTGTGACCTGATTTCTGTTGGACAGTGAACCGTGCGTGAGTCAGCGTTGCGTGCAGGAGGACGCGTGCAGTGAGTTGTTGGAACTTGATTGAAGCGCAAGCTTCTGGATTGGTGGTAGTCTAAGAGACGCTGGGAATTGAAAGCATTTAAGACAGACAGACGTTTGATGAAAATCCAACAAAACTGAGCTGCGACCATCCGCAAAAGAATAATCTTCTCCATTCAATGGGATTTAGCGAAACCGTGTGATTCACTGGCGTCTTAAAAAAAATGCCTTCAAATTGTCTCTCAACATCGCGATGCATAAGTGGAGATTGGCTAACTGTTGGAGCTGCTCAAAGCGTTCCATACGCTTTGCATCCACAGCCGTCTACCTGAGAGGCCCTTCCATCGACGCAGACATCGGCGAAGTATGCAGACAGCCCCGCTGCGTGCTCTCACCTTTTCTTCTCCATGCCCAACAAACTCGTTTTTTTATGATTTAAAACCCCATGATTTCGTAGTGATCTGGACCTCAATTAAGTCTTACGAAATTCCACTCGAATCCAAGCCATTGGAACAATGCAACGGAGATCGGTCTAGTCTGAGGTGGTGCTCACAAGTTGAGAAGGCGGGCAACCAATGTGAAGGGCGTAATTTGAGACAGCTGCCAAGAGGTCGTGCTGGGTGGGGCGGAATGTTGGTTGAGGCCCACAGAAATGAAGAGGAAGAAGAAGAAAAATGAGAAGCCCAAGTGTCTATCAAATTCGGAAGGCACTTCAATTATCGGTATATCGTGGAAGTGGCAAATGAACTGAACCAATCTCTTCTTGTCTGTCGATTCTGACGGAAATTCTGCTCCCGTTCCAAATGCATCAGGACTATATACGTTTCCGCTTGCAAAGCCAACTCAAGTGGTTTGGTTCTCAAAGCAAGCAAGTCAATATTGGCTTTGGGGCCTTCCGGGAAGGCTCCACTACAATCCTCTCCTGACTCGATTTGGGTCAATGCCAGTATTGGATAGTAGTCGAAGTCGACTTCGAGTGCTCATCGCAGCTCTATTGTCGGTTTGCGTGTGACAGACGGGATATCCATGAGACTGTAACGTGCAAGGTCTTCAATTCAATCAAAACCACTTGGTTTGAGTCTGAACTTGAGGGTGCAGCCCAAGATATAGTTAAGATATGGGGAAAATTGTAAGCGACACAGAAGCGATCTCTGTCTCTAGTTATCACAACGAATCATAAAGGAATTCATGGCCGCCATCACAGTCACAGTTGAAGGAGCTCGAGGACTTCATCAAAGCTGCGAAGGTTTTCACTCGTTTGGACTGTCTGTGAAATCTCATCAGGTCTTCTCCAACAGTAGCGTCCGCAGCTCAATTCCTAACGTCCTCCTTCGTTAAAATTCGGAAGCTCTTCAGCCGCTTTGACTGTCTGCGAAATCTCCTTAGATCTTCTCCATCAATAGCGTCCGCAGGACAATTCCTTACGTCGTCCTTCATTAAAACTGGGAACCTCTTCAGCCGTTTTGACTGTGTGCTAAATTAATCAGGTCTTCTCCAACAGTAGCGTCCGCAGCCTAGTTCCTAACGTCCTCCTTCCTTCAAAACTGGGAACCTCTTCAGCCGCTTTGACTGTCTGCGAAATCTCCTTAGATCTTCTCCATCAATAGCGTCCGCAGGCCAATTCCTTACGTCCTCCTTCATTAAAACTGGGAACCTCTTCAGCCGTTTTGACTGTGTGCTAAATTCATCAGGTCTTCTCCAACAGTAGCGTCCGCAGCCTAGTTCCTAACGTCCTCCTTCATTAAAACTGGGAACCTCTTCAGCCGCTTTGACTGTGTGCTAAATCTCATCAGGTCTTCTCCAACAGTTGCGCCCGTAGCTCAATTCCTAACGTCCTCCTTCGTTAAAACTGGGAACTTCTTCAGCCGCTGAAATGTACAGCTGTCTAAACTCAATGACCCTGGTGTTAGGATTACCCCTCCTAACACCAGGGTCACCAGATCTGCTTCTAGATCTACCCCACTTCCACCTGTCTTCATTCTGAAATTGCCCTTTTTCCGACCTTTCCATTACAAAAGCATGTTCACAGGCTAACCGACAGCATCCAGTGTTGCAACCACCACTGGCCAGGTGACAAAACCGAATCAGAACTCTAAATTGTTCAATTATCTGCATCCCGTGGCACCCATACTTCTCCTGGCCGCAGTTTGCCATCCCTATCAACACCTCAAATCATAGTGGAGCTACGATTCCACT
The DNA here is from genome assembly GCA_955652365.1 of Eristalinus aeneus. NCBI lineage: Eukaryota > Metazoa > Arthropoda > Insecta > Diptera > Syrphidae > Eristalinus > Eristalinus aeneus. The sequence goes on along the minus strand of OY019133.1, from coordinate 28,854,074 downwards.
AAAATATTGCCCACAGCGTCGATAGCCTGGATCTGGAGACCCCTCGCCGCGGGTTCCAAGCTAACAATCCACCGGTTAACGTAATTCTCCACGCTTTGTTAGTCAAGCAGACCACTTCCGGCGTGGCGGCGGAACTGTGCGTAGAGCGAGCGGCAGTACTCACTTGTCAGCCGCAGACATTTCGGGCTACGTGTCAGCACTTAAAGTGCGCACCCGCCAGCAGCCCGCGTGATTAATTAATTACTACTTGTTCACCTGAGGTTCTCCCGTCCGCCTCCACAAAAGATGATTTTGGATTCAACGCAATTTTCTCGCATGGATGAGTCCGTGCAGTCCACCGGCAGCTGGTGATGATCGGGACCGATTGCCATGAGCGGCTGGCTAATGACATACAAGGGCTTTGACCCAAATTGAAAGGGCTTTCGCCACGAATCTTGTGTGCGATGTGAGGGGTTGGGGGTAAAAAACGACCGGATGTACGTCATTACGTCGTTTCTTGAACTGCACTCGGGTATCTCTTTGATGGGCGCTCATGGGAAATATTCTCCTCAGGAAGTGCTTGCAAACCGAAACTGCATCCATTCAAGGACGTGACGGTCCACCACTCACCGTGCTAGGCTGGCACACTGGCCAGAGGCGAATTCACTCCATCCCGGTCCACAAGAGCGGAGTTATTGCACACGGATGTGGTGCTTTTTTTTTGCTTTGAATTTTTGTTAGTGGTCAAGAACTCTTTCGCTTGTCGGTCTGTCCGTGGCTTCTGTGGCTCCTTTTAATGGTTACGGCCGTGCGGGCTGGGTCCCTTTAATGAGTCCAACAGTCTGACGGGCTGGTCGAATACCGCAAATTAATGGCAATAGGACGGCATGCTCACCACAGTGTCTCTGCCATGTGTTACAGGGGTTTGATTAAGGCGTTTTCGCCTCTCGATTTTTTATGCCTATGCGAGGGGAGAAAATCGATAGATGGGCCAAGTGTCCTTTCGAATGGATGCAACCGCACCGAGGGATCGCCAACAAACTTGCTGCTGAGACGAAAGTTTCGAAAGAACTTTAACAGACGTCCTCCATTAAAGTTTTTAAATCGCCACGAATCGGGGAAATCAAATCCCATCGTTTCCCAAATTCAATAGCCGGCACGTTTCTGCAAAAACTGAATTTTAATTTTCACAGCGATGAAGGAACACAACAAATGAACGAAAATGTATTTGTACGCCAAACGCCGCCGCCGCCAGTTGGATATTCATGTACCCGAGGCTTATGGTCGCAACAGACCCCAGTCCCAACGAAAATATTTTCCCAGAAAAAAGCAAAACAACGAATCGTGATGAAAGGGACATGTTTGTATAACTTCAGTGAATTCTGGCCAACTAGCGGGTCGAGGGGAAGAGAGGCGTTCGTTTGTGGCATTTGTCTAGGGCACGACTTTTTGCGAAAATGGCTGCTTCGTCGTTTTTGGTGAATATCACAGGATGGCCTCAACAATGGAATTAACCAGTGCGCTCAGGGCCTACGTGTGACGTTTGCCATTGTCTATCCCATAACTAGATTCAATGCTTAGATATTCTATTCAAATGCAGTTTTTTTGGACTCACTCCGTGACCGCATCGGGGGATGGGATTGTTTTGATTGTTTGATGCCGTGGGCTTAGAAACCGAGGATCATGGCAGAGGGGTTAGAAATTTCATGTTTTTCACAGATTTTCAATTCTTCTACACGTGATGCGGTCATTTCCTACTGGCAGTTTTAAAGTTCCTAGGCTAAGGTGACGCACACAAGTGAAGAAGGACCTCAACCAACTTTGAGTGCGCAACTGGAGGCAGCTGGCGAAAGATCGTGCTGGCCGGAGAGACATGTTGGTTGAAGCCCACGTCCACAACGGACTGTAGCGCCACAAATAGAAGAAGAAGAAGCTTTAAAGATGCTCCGAGAGGTGGCTTGTTGCATGCTTCTAATGCATTTCGATCTGCTAAGAGGGGAAAGAGGCTTTTAAAAGAGTAAGACTCGTTGTGAAAGTCAATGTGTGGCGATGATCCATTTGATTTGTCGATAGGCCTTTGCCTACAACCTGGCACCTACTGCTACCCACGGATCATAGGCAGGTGCTTCACATTGTATCAGATTCAGAAAGGAAAAAACGGCAAGGGCCTACAGTGGGTACATCTTTGCCGAGAAGCAAAGAGATCAGTCTGTTCGAAAGCTTTAGGCTTCTGAATATTTCTCACATGCAAATCCTTGTTTTCAATTCCAAAATACGTCGCAATGTCCTGCACCCAAAAATTTTCAAAAATTTGAGAAAAACAAAAATATATTATTTTAGCTGTTTATAAAAGGAAGCCTTTCTCGAAATCTCATGGACATTTGACACTTTTTCGGTTACAATTGTGAGACTTAGCTTCATTCCAAAGAAATCCATTTTCCAAAGAGCTTTGGACAGCGCCTTAGTTACTCAATCCCCAAGCTGAGTTCTCACCTGAGGAACATTCACTTATGGGGAGTTAGGACTTTCACAAACCTCTGTCATACCAGGCTACAACTTTTTCCTCTCAAACCTGATTCAGACCGGTAAGCACGCGACACCACACTTCTCGAAAGTTTTCGAACACTTCTCGACCAGTGCTGTGACTTAATTCCGGGCACTGTAACAGTACCAAACAATCCCTTTAGCATGCGCCAGTTCTAGAAAAAAAAACGTTGGCCCTTTCAGGGTTTTCGGATACTGCCCCACAGCAAATATGACACTCTTTCAAAGGGTGCTTACTGCACAGACTGCCTGGAAAGAAACTTTTGGGCCTCATGACCCATCGGCCTTGTTGAGCGCTATCACCAAGGCTGATGGGTCATGAGCTCCACAAATAGCGTCTGGAGGAGAAGATTTAACGACGAACTCTACGGGCTGTACAGCGACATGCGCCGGTTCAAGCGTCTACGGATACAACGCTTAAGATGTCTAGGCCATGTAGAGCGCATGGACACCACTGCTCCGACAAGAAAAGTCTTTGAATCCGTGCCATTGGGACAACGCAACAGAGGACGGCCCAGGCTAAGGTACCGCAAACAAGTGGAGAAGAACCTCAACCAACTTGGATTGCGCAACTGTAGGCAGCTGGCGAAAAATCGTGCTGACTGGAGAGGCATGTTGGTTGAGGCCCCGGACTGAAGCGCCACAAGAAGAAGAAGATTCATCGGCCCCTGCCCAGATGTCGGTACTATACAAGCTTCCCAAACACGAAAACCTGGAACCCGCCATTGCACCAAATTGTCTCGCGTTCCATCAGTGATTCAGTGCCACGGTCTGTGGTGTTTGTTTTGGGATTTGACCGAGTTATGGAAGCCCAGTAATAGTACCAAGCTTGGATGTAGCTCGCCCACAAGTTGATGACAGCACCCCGAAACTCCACGCTTGCGTCTAACTCTGTCACGAGTTGACGACAGTACCCCAAAACTCTATGCTTGCGTCTAACTCTCTCACGAGTTGACGACAGTACCCCGAAATTGCGCGCTTGGGTCTTACTTTCACGAGTTAAAGGCAGTACCCCGAAACTGCACGCTTGGGCCTTACTTCCACGAATTGACGATAGCACCCCGAAACTCCACGCTTGCGTCTAACTCTGTCACGAGTTGACGACAGTACCCCGAAACTCTATGCTTGCGTCTGACTCTCTCACGAGTTGACGACAGTACCCCGAAATTGCGCGCTTGGGTCTTACTTTCACGAGTTGAAGGCAGTACCCCGAAACTGCACGCTTGGGCCTTACTTCCACGAATTGAAGACAGCTCCCCGAAACTCCACGCTTGCGTCTAACTCTGTCACGAGTTGACGACAGTACCCCGAAACTCTACGCTTGCGTCTGACTCTCTCGCGAGTTGAAGACAGTACCCCGAAATTGCGCGCTTGGGTCTTACTTTCACGAGTTGAAGGCAGTACCCCGAAACTGCACGCTTGGGCCTTACTTCCACGAATTGAAGACAGCATCCCGAAACTCCACGCTTGAGTCTAACTCTGTCACGAGTTGACGACAGTACCCCGAAACTCTACGCTTGCGTCTGACTCTCTCACGAGTTGACGACAGTACCCCGAAACTCTACGCTTGCGTCTAACTCTCTCACGAGTTGACGACAGTAAACCGAAACTCTACGCTTGGGTCTAACTCTCTCACGAGTTGACGACAGTCCCCCGAAACTCTACGCTTGCGTCTGACTCTCTCACGAGTTGACGACAGTACCCCGAAACTCTACGCTTGCGTCTGACTCTCTCGCGAGTTGAAGACAGTACCCCGAAATTGCGCGCTTGGGTCTTACTTTCACGAGTTGAAGGCAGTACCCCGAAACTGCACGCTTGCGTCTAACTCTGTCACGAGTTGACGACAGTACCCCGAAACTCTACGCTTGCGTCTGACTCTCTCGCGAGTTGAAGACAGTACCCCGAAATTGCGCGCTTGGGTCTTACTTTCACGAGTTGAAGGCAGTACCCCGAAACTGCACGCTTGGGCCTTACTTCCACGAATTGAAGACAGCATCCCGAAACTCCACGCTTGAGTCTAACTCTGTCACGAGTTGACGACAGTACCCCGAAACTCTACGCTTGCGTCTGACTCTCTCACGAGTTGACGACAGTACCCCGAAATTGCGCGCTTGGGTCTTGCTTTCACGAGTTGAAGGCAGTACCCCGAAACTGCACGCTTGGGCCTTACTTCCACGAATTGAAGACAGCACCCTGAAACTCCACGCTTGCGTCTAACTCTGTCACGAGTTGACGACAGTACCCCGAAACTCTACGCTTGGGTCTAACTCTCTCATGAGTTGACGACATTACCCCGAAACTGGTCTAATTTTCATGAGTTGACGCCAGTACCCCAAAACTCACCTTTTGCTTTGGGTTTGAGGTGTGAGGGAGAATGCAGACTACAAGTGGGTGCTAGAGAAACCTGCGTTCGCTGTGAACTACAGCTACACTATATGCAACAAACCTTGAAAACTTCAAAGCAAGCCATGGGGCTGTAAGTTAAACTGATAGCATCCCACGTACAATTCAAGGAAATGATACAAAATGGAAAAAGGAATGAAACACAGTGCTCAAAATGCCGAAATTCTGTATTCAAAAATTTCGTAAGGCTGGAAATCCAAATTATTCAGGGTCTGGCCGCCGAGACGTAGTGGTTAGACTGCAACAATAACACGTCGAAGGTCAAGGTTCGATTCCCGGCTGAACACGACACCACCTCACTGGAACTACTGACGATACCCGAAGAGTAAGAATTGTCTAAAAAAGAGCTTCTCAAACTTCGCTGTTCGAAATCGGCAAAAAATTGTAGATCCCTTCCCCTCGTGGAAGAACAGAGAACAGAAGAGTGCACAGCACAAGTAATTGCTGAGCCAGCTAGGCCCTGGTCCCCATGTGGACTGGATATGGGTTGCAACCAAGTGCCTGGTCAAGACCTAGACAGACAAATTTAAGTTGAATCATTGTGGGTTCTTGGACTGATAAAGGCTTTGGTGCCGTGGCCAAAACGGAGGGCGACAACACGGATCCAAACTGATTCTGTTCTTCATGTGGAAACTTATGAAATCGTATTGACCACTACCTAAGAGAAGTTCCTTTAAAACGGCAGCAAACTTTTTAATAATAATAATTGTTGGGGCTACAGTCCACAGGGGGACCAGGGCCTAGCTTGCTACTCGTGTTGTGCGCGCTACTGTTCTCTCACGAGTAGAAGGGACTTACAGTTTTTTGCCGACTCCGAACGGCGAAATTTGAGAAGCTTTCATAGACAGTTATTACTCTTTGAGTGTTGTCAGCAGCTTTTTGCAGCAAACTTTTTGCATCTTGAAGAATGATTCAATATTTTAATCACAGGAGTTCAAATCTTATCTCAATTTGATCAGAGATGTATTCGAGGATCTCCAAAGCATGACTGTCTAAGGGAAGGTAAGGTCACCGTTCTTGGAAGATAACGAACAGAGAAAAATCTTGTTCGGACAATGTTAGGAAATCTTTGTTAGGACAGTGACCCCATCAATGGCTGGTCGATCGAGGAATTGTTTGAGTACTTCCAAGGATCGACGGTGAGCAATGGACTTGAAAGATTTCGATCAGAGTAGATTATGTTACGGTGCAGTCTTTGGTTAGGGCTGTCATCAGTGATTGGACTCAACTCAACTCAACTTGAGAGAGAGAACTCAACTTGACGTGTCATGATTCTTTGAATGCACGCTGTTCTCCCTCAGCCATTTCGGTTGTCTCTTAATAGATCATAGACGACCGTTAGTACCGGTGTACTAACGAACCAGTGGATCTTTCTCAAAGTGTTTTAAGCCTGAAAACTAAAATTGCCTCATCGATCGTTGGATTCAAAACTCTAGCAGCTCTAAGACTGCACTAACACAGCACAATTTAAATCCCGGGACGTATAGGGGGCGCCACTAACAAAAAAAAGTAATACCAAATTAAAAAACTTTGTTAGTGGCGCCCCCTATATGTCTTATTGCGTGATCTGTTATATACGTGGAAGAACGTCCCCTATCACTGCCTTTCCTCGAATTTGGCGCTAGAGTGATGACAACTAACGGTGTAATGGTAATGGTCCTTGGATCAGAAACATTTGTGATAACTTACAAAGAACGAATCAAGAAACTGCGCTAAAGGAAGATTGCTGGCTCAGCAATACAGTGTTCAAGACCATCCGACAAAAAGTTTCCATGCCTCAATCTTTTCCCTCCTTCAACTGGAAACAACAGAAGGAGGTTTAAACGGTAGTAGGTAGAGATCAGATAAGTCCTTTAGAAATTCGATTTCAGAAAACGTCCTCGAAACTTCGAAGGCCGACCCCAAGCCAACTCCGTACTCTCCACTAAATATTCGACTTCCTCAACTTCAATTTAAATTCCCATCGAGTGCACGACGCCCTCGAAAATGAAATAAATCGTACGATTAAAGCGAATTGCGTCATAAATGTTTCCTTTTTATCAACGTCGAGGCTATGTTGCGTGCCACCACCTCACAGCGTGTACACAGCTTTTTTGGTTTTTACACATTCCGGTTGGTTTTCACAATCGATCAGCTCCCTAAACGGATTTCCGTTAAGTGTAACGGCATTATTACCACATTAAGGCCTCGACGATTAACCACATCCTGCTTTACACCCGACCCAACCACACACACACCCCCCACACACGTTCTCCCGAAACTTTAGCACCATCGATCAGTGCCATATGTTCGAAATGTTTAAAAAGTGACGATAATTAAAAAAACGAACACCGACAGGAAAAGGAAAAATAAATTAATAAATTTCAGGCAACAAACATAAGGCCACGAGAGGTCCTCAAATAGCTGGTGACTGGTGACACGCCTTCCATTAAGCGAAATATCGAATTTAACGTCCTCCTGTAGGGATTTCCTTTCAATGCAAAAAAAAAAAAACGGACGAATCGGCCATCGCTGCTGATGCAACTCACTGTCGCGACATAAATGAAGTGCTTAATGAAAATAAACTGCTTCAAAATGGTCACTGGAGCCGCCAATCGTCTCCGCGGAGGGCCCACGCGTCCCTTCTGTGCGTCGTATTTATTGTTTTCAATACGTTTTCATATGAATGCATTTAATTTGCTTGCTGCCCGCTCTTTTTGCTTTTTTTTCACCTCGGCCGTGAGTCAGACGTGCGTCGTCAACGGTTGTCATCGAAAATTTGCCTGGATTTGCATAGGGATGCAGCGCTCCTCCTCCCCCTTTCGGATATTTTTTCTCCCGACCACACAAATGAAAATGCATAAGCGAGCGAGCTGCGGCCGAAATTTATTAGTTTTGGTGTTTGTTTTAATTGGAAAAGAATCGAGGCGAAGCGACGAGCCAATTCGGTTGTAATGGCAATTTCGTTTCGTGCAACGTTCAATAATTCACGCGAAAACCAGGAAATACGATCAAAAGAAAAACGAAGTGGTGAACCATGAAACACCCTTCGTGGGATGTGCGTAAAAAATTGGAGGGCAGGGATTTATTATTTATTGGCGGGGTGAGAGTTGATTTGCAAATGGATTCTGCTTGGATTTTCCATAAAACATTCAGTGTGCTCAGATTGGGCTTAAATTTGCACACTATCGAATGGATTTGTGAATGGAGCCCATTTGGGGCGCCTTAAAGTTGGCTGATCGTTTGGGGAAACATCAATTTCAAGTGGGATTGCTTTTGTTTTGCTTGAAGCTTAGCAAGGATTATTCGTCATTGTAAGCGAGTGAAAATTGCCATAAGAAGTGATGATTATGCTTGAGAGGATTTACTGGGAGCTGTGCTTTGGCGAGAGAGAGAGAGGAAGAGCAATATGACCGGGCGCCATGTCTGGAAGTGTTTTTGGTGGTGTTCGTGTGTTTGACTCAGCAAATAAAATTTTAAAAATGCGGAGACACGGTGGGCAAGGGATCTAGTGTGCATATCCTTGTCGTAAACATATTTTCACATTCGAAGAATTGCGTTTGTCTGCTCTCGAAGGATGTTGCTGAGATTCAAACTTATTCCTCACGGGTTGCATCGGACAAATGAAGAAATTATTTACTTTGCGATATTGCTGTACTGGGCGCCCCTGGTGACGTGACTGAATTTTATAAATCACATGATTCAAAAATCACATCCGTGTCACTATTTATGGTATAGTGACAACGGAGACACGAATGGAGAAAATACCATCTGTGGCGGCTTTGAGGGAACCTGATTGAAAGTGACAGCTTGACCAGTGGCTACATTCTGGCGCCACGGTAGGTCAGGAAACCCTGGAACTTCGGTTCCAGCCTGACGGTACGGTAGGCCCCCTTGTGAGAGTATCGTATTGGCTGTGGTTCACCACCTTACACCGCGGGTAGAGTCGAGGATAGTGTACTGTGCTGACTTGTCTAGTTGCTTGTTTACCCAAACACTAGATAAGGCTCCGTGTGAATTTCCTTTCTCAACCGGGAGCTGCGACCCAGAGACCGGAAGAGGTTTCAGAAAGGCTTCGCATTAAGCCAAGGTGGGGTGATTGACCCTCAAGCATGATCTCAGTTTGGTACCTGGGTACCTAAGGTTAACGCCTTAGTCTTGCGTTATGTACGACTCTTGGGAAAATGGGCCCGTGATATAAGCCGTAAAGGCAGGTGATGACGTAAAACCAAATCTCACATCTGTACCGGGCGCAAATACGTCTCTGTCTGGGAAAAGACGCACAACACGAGTAGTTGATGAGCAAGCTAGGCCCTGGTCATCCTTTGGACGGTAGCGAAAACAATTATTTTTAAAGGGAATCTTGCTCATTGAGTACACACATCACATCCTTCGCTACCACTTTGCATTATTTGCGGAAGGAAATTAGTAAGAAAAGACGTGGTAAACTCGCAGCGGGTGTATTTCTTCTTTCTGACAACGCTCCTGTTCACACGGCGCGAGTTTCCAAGGCAGCTGCATGAGATTGTGGTTTCGGAGGAATCCAACACCCACCCTTTAGACTAGACCTTGCACTGGGCGCATTTCCTATTTCTGCTTTCGGATTTGAAAAAATGTCTTCGTGGAAAAAGATTTTCGGTTGATGAAGAACTCAAGTCGGCAATAAATGGGTATTTTCTAGAGAAAGAGGAAATTTATTTTTTTGAAGGTTAAAAAAAGCATTATCTCAAAACATAACAATTGCAATGATGTAAGGAGAGATTCTATTTAAAAATAAGAACAGTTTAACTTGAATTCGCATTTTCCTTCATATTGATATCGAGAATATACTGAACGCCTCTCGTACGTGTCCTACGATTGATATATAGCGCACGCCACTAACAAATAATCCATGTTTATTTAGAAAGTACAAACATTCAAATGATGCCTGTCCAATTGTCATGACAATTTGATTATTAGGTTACAAGTTGCACTGTTTCAAGTGAGGCTACTTTTGCGATTTTTAAAACAATAGAATAAACAGATTCTTTTTGGTAAGGAAAAATACAGTGCAAGCTCAGTAATGGCTTCAAAAGTGTTACAGGGACTCTACTCTAACAAAAGCAACTATTTGTCGGTGGTACTGACTTAAAACGTGGCCGTACAGACACCAACGATGCTGAACGCTTTAAAAGGCGACTAGAGGTGGTTATACTTGAAAACGACAAAAAAGTACACAAAATCGTTTTTGGAAAACCACAAAGTGAAATTGCGTGAGATACGAAAGAGAAACGATACATTGCGGGATTGGGCAATCCTAGTATTGCAATCTGGTAACTGCCAGCTATATCGTAAAGTTTAACATTTTTGAGGTTATACATACGTACTCAGAACGTTTTGACATACTAGCAGTATTTGTATTGTTTACAGTAATTTAAAAGATTCATCTCGTTCAAAAAATGGAATTAAAACGTGAAAGTGTTCGTGCGATTATTCTTTACAATTTTCGACGTGGATTAACTCAACAACAGTGCATCGATTAACTTAATTCAATTTTTGGCGATGAAGCTCCATCAAGGACCAATGTTTCTCGGTGGTATGGTGAATTCAACCGAGGTCGTAGTTCACTCCAAGACGAATTTCGTTAAGGTCGTCCAAAATCAGTTTTTGTTCCGGAGACCATTGACGCTGTGCCCCAACTGATATTGTAAGATCGTCGTGTGACCTATCGTGAGATTGAGACAACCTTAGGCATTAGAGGGACCAGCATGCTTTCAATATTGCATGAAAATTTGACCGTAAAAAAAAATGTGTTCGCGTTGGATCCCACACAATTTGTCAATCGCTCAAAACAAGGCTCCTGTCAATTGGACGAAATACTCCAAAAATACGATCTCAGTGCTTCGAAACACGTCTATGACATCATGATAGGGGATGAATCGTGGATTTACGCGTATGAGCCCGAAAGTAAGCACCAGTCGACTGTATGGGTATTTCAAACTGAGCTAAATCCAACAAAAGTTGCTCGCAGGAAGCACTTCCAAGCAATGGTCGACTGTTTCTTCGAAAAAACTGGACATGTCGCAACCGTCCCACAAGAATAACGCAGTGAATTCTGAGTGGTACACAACCATTTGTTTGCCAGTTGTCTCTCAAGAAATGAGGAAAAGCAACAGCCGAAGACGGATCACTCTTCACCACGACAATGCGAGCTTTCACTTATCGGCTCAAACAACTGCATTTTTGAGCACTCAAAACATAGATTTGATGAGTCATCCGCCGTATAGTCCTGACTTGGCACCGAATGACTTCGTTTTACTCCCGTACGTAACAAATCAAATGAGAGGTCGACGGTTTTCGACACCTGAAGAAGCGGTGTTTTGGAGATACCTTAGTCAGAGTGGCAAAAGTGCTTCGACATTTGGGTCAAACGCATGCAAAAGTGTATAGATCTTAATGGAGAATATTTTGAAGAAGTCATAAAAGTTATTTTCGGTGATTAATATTTATTTTTGTTCTCTAATCCCGAAATATAAAAGGCAACCTTCGTACACAAAATCGTTTTTAGAAAACCGCAAAGTGAAATTGCGTAAGGTAGATGGCACCTGATCTATCTATCTATTCTCGAAAGGGAACATTTGTTTTGAACGAGATCTTTTTTTTTTTTTTTTTTTTTTTTTTTTTTTTTTGTTTGCTTTGATATCTGTGAAAAATATTAAGTACACATCAAGTCCTTGAACAGACAATATCATATTTTTTCATCGTGTTAAAAATGTCGAATTTTGTGCCAGAAAGTGATGATTTTTGTTTTCATTTGAAGAAAAGTGCTACAGAAACGCATCGAATGCTTGTCGAGGCATATGGTGATCATGCTCTATCAGAAGCAACATGCAAAAGATGGTTTCAACGGTTCATAAACAATGATTTTGATGTGAGAAATGAAGAACGTCGAAGACCACCAAACAAGTTTGAAGACGCCGAATTGCAAACGATATTGGATGGAGATGACACTTTAAGTCAAAGGCAAATGGCAGCAATATTAAATGTTGCACAACAAACAATTTCTCACCGTTTGAAAGCTATGGGAAAGGTCCAAAAGTGTGGAAAATGGGTGCCACATGAATTGAATGAAAGACAGATGGAAAACCGAAAAAACACTTGTGAAATTTTGCTTCAAAGACACGAAAGAAAATCGGTTTTGCATCAAATTGTTACTGGGGTTGAAAATGGATTTTTTTTAAGAATCCTAATCGGAAAAAATCATGGGTTAATCTGGTACAACCATCAACATCGACTGCAAAACCAGATCGATTCGGCAAGAAGACAATGCTGTGTGTTTGGCGGGACCAGAAAGATGTGATGTACCACGAGCTCCTAAAACCTGGTGAATGCGTTAATACTGATCGCTACCGACATCAAATGATCAATTTAAACCATGCATTGATCGAGAAACGACCAGAATGTTCCAGAAGACACGGCAAGGTAATTTTGCTCCATTACAATGTATCTGCACACAAAGCAAAACCGGGTCAGGATACAATCAAAACACTTGGCTGGGAGCAGCTACCCCACCCGCCGTATTCACCAGACTTGGCTCCTTCCGACTACCACTTGTTTTCATCGATGGGACACGCACTGACTGAGCAGCACTTTGATTCCTACGAGGAGTTCGAAAATTGGGTGTCTGATTGGTTTGCTTTAAAAGACGAACAATTTTATTGGCGTGGTATTCACATATTGCCAGAAAGGTGGTCAAAATGTGTAGAAAACAACGGTCAATACTTTGAATAAAAAGATTTTACTTTCCCATTAATAATTAGTGTTTTATTTAAAAAAAAAACCCTCATTTCATAAGGGTATACCTATCAGAAGGCAGTGTGTGCACTATTTTGCATGAAAATTTGTCCATGAGAAAGCTGCTTTCGAAATCGGTCCCACGTTTGCTGACAATGGACCAAAAACAACAACGTATCGGTTATTCAGAGAACTGTTTGAAGCTGTTTCGCCAGAATAAACCGGACTTTTTGCGTCGGTATGTCACAATGGATGAAGCATGGATCCATCACTAAACTTCAGAGTCAAATCGGCAGTCAATGGAGTTGACAGCAGCGTGCAAAAACACAAAAGTCGGCTGGAAAGTTTTATGACATCCGTATTTTGGGATGAGCACGGATTTTAGTTCATCGACTACCTTGAGGTAGTGAGGCAAAAGGATCAACTGCGAAAAGTACATGACATTAATGGGGCATTTGAAGGAAGAATTTGCAAAATAACGGTCCCACTGAAGAAGAAAAAAATTATCTTCCACCAAGACAATTCATCGTGTCACAAGTCGTTGGCTACCATGACAAAATTGCACAAATTGGGCTTTAAATTGCTTCTACAGGCACGGTATTCTATTCAGATCTGGCCCGCAGCGACTTCAAACTTCAGAGCGCAAAAAGATGCTCGCCGGGAAAAAAATATGGCTCGAATGAGGAGGTGGCCGCCGAAACTGAAACCTATTTTGAGGCCAAAGATAAAGGTTTCTACTAAAAAGGTATCGAAATGTTAGACTGCCATGAAAATTTGACAGGTATCATTTGAATGCTTCGACTTCCTAAAAACAATATGGATTTTTTTTTAAGTGGCCCCCTATACGTCAGTCCCGGGACTTACTGAGTGATATGTTATGTTGCTTCCTACTCTATGGCGCGGAAACCTGGACGTTACCAAATGCGGATGAAGAAGTCCTTAGTCTCTTCGAGAGAAAAGTTTTGAGTACGATTTTTGATCCTGTTTGGTTTGATGACATCTGGAGGAGAAGATATAACGACGGAATCTATGGGCTGTACAGCGACATGCGCCTGATCAAGCGTCTACAGATACAGCGCTTAAGATGGCTAGGCCATGTAAAGCGTGTGGACAACACTGCTTCGGACCGACAAGTCTTCGAATCAGAGTCATTGGAACAACGCAACAGAGGACGGCCCAGGCTAAGGTGGCGCACACAAGTGGAGAAGGACCTCAACCAACTTGGATTGTGCAGCTGGAGGCAGCTGGTGAAAGATCGTGCCGGCTGGAGAGGCATGTTGGTTGAGTCCCATGTCCACCTCGGACTGTAGCGCCGCAAGAAGAAGAAGAAGAGGAAGATGAAGAAGAGAAGGAAGAAGAAGAAGAAGAAGAAGATGAAGAAGAAGAGGGAGAAAAAGAAGAAGAAGAAGAAGAAGAAGAAGAAGAGGAAGAAGAAGAAGAAGAAACAGAAGAAGAAGCAGAAGAAGAAGCAGAAGAAGAAGAAGCAGAAGAAGAAAAAGAATAAGAAGAAGAACCAGAAGAAGAACCAGAAGAAGAAGAAGAAGAAACAAAAGAAGAAAAAGAAAAAGAAGAATAAGAAGCAGAAGAAGAAGAAGAAGAAGAAGAAGAAGCAAAAGAAGAACCAGAAGAAGAAGAAGAAGAAGAAACAAAATAAGAAAAAGAAAAAGAAGAAGAAGAAGCAGAAGAAGAAGAAGAAGAAGAAGAAGAAGAAGAAGAAGAAGAAGAAGAAGAAGAAGAAGAAGAAGAAGAAACAGAAACAGAAGAAGAAAAAGAAACAGAAGAAGAAGAAGCAGAATAAGAAAAAGAAAAAGAAGAAGAAGAAAAAGAAGAAGAAGAATACGAAGAAGAAGAAGAAGAAGAAGAAGAAGAAGAAGAAACAGAAACAGAAGAAGAAAAAGAAACAGAAGAAGAAGAAGCAGAATAAGAAAAAGAAAAAGAAGAAGAAGAAAAAGAAGAAGAAGAAGAAGAAGAAAAAGAAAAAGAAGAAATAGAAGTTATGATCCTGAATAAAGTCGAATTTTGCTTAGAAAATGTGTTTGAATTGGTTAGTCGCAGGAGTTATTGGTTATTCTACAGCAACCAGTTGGATTCTAGAGTGAAGATTATCTGCTAAACGCCCCTAGTCTGTCCAATCTTAGTGTATGGCTGTTCGGTGTTTTTTAACTTGATGAGAATGGTTGAGAAGCAATGCCTTCGCGCTTTCTATAAAATGGCTAGAATCGCAGTGTATGTTTACAAGCAGTTCTATGCAAATGAAATCTCGCGCAACAAAGCGAACGTGTATCAATAGACGTCTTTGAAAAACGGGCTAATATTCGGAGCTTTCTACCAAAATTAGGCATATCATGAGAGCGCACATCGAAGTGGAGAATTAATCCACCAGAATTAGTCTTGACCGGATTGCATTGATCCAAGGTACGGGTTGATGTCCACTTTCTTGTCACGTTACAAAAAGAAGAGTGGACATGTTGCGACGCTACGAGAGCAATGTATGAACCATAACTTTCAGTGATCTCAGGTTCCGAAAATTCCTCTTTCTTCGCGATAGAAAAGAGTGTGAAAGGGAAAGAAGCTTTTATTGGTGGTTAGAGCCACCATCAAACGCCGCAGCTGCTGTCGGCCTAAAAAGCTAATTGTTGGTCACCTGCGGCTAACTTTCATTAAGAATATGTTAAAATAGGTAAGAATGTACAAAATAGGATCACTTAGTATTGAGCCCCCTTTTTATTTGTTAAATTAGATTGCTAAGTTGTTTCCCAAACATTTTCTTAGTATAAAGTTCACAAGAGTCCTTAAAAAAAACACAAGAATACGAATAGGCCCTGAAAGACAACTAAATTAAAAAAGTGATTGGATTAACTTATAGTGCTCCGCGGAGCCAAAAATGTTATTGTAATAGTTCCAAAAAAATAAGCTAGCTTTAGTAGTTTAATTGCTTAATGTAGAAAATAAGAAAAAACAAAAATAAAATTATTTACAGTCTAAACACGGACCTTTCTCGGTTGGAAACATTTAATTCCAAGAATTTTATAATCTTTAAAAAACCACCTGCCATTCTATGAAAGCCATTTTCAAGTTAATGCTAAGAGTTATAAAGACACCAAATTTGTAATTATCAAAAGAGCTTTAAGCCCCTAGTCCTTCACTTTCAGCCCCACAGTTAATTTGTTCGCAAAATTACTTCAGCCGATTTTCATATAAAGAAAAAAACCCAAAAAATAAAAAATTAAAGGAATACACATACCAGCTTAAGTGGTTCCATGTCTGCCAATCAGGATAATCGTTAATCCCCCAAGAACTTCGTTGATGTTGAGCACAGTGCACGCGGAGAGAAAGAGCACGAGAGAGCGCGAACGTTTTGCAATCGTATTTCAGTCTTAAAATATGACAATCCTCGCGCGATATATCCTCACAAAGAACATTAAAACACAAAAATATAAGTGAGCACAAATCACAAAAGCCAACTCTATTATTTTCGGTTATTTATGAGCAATAAAAGCGGCAGCACCACATGAGACCGTGCGCTTAAAACTCGCGACGCAGCGCAAACATTGATGGTGGGGGCACACGAGGATTCAAGGATATCCCTCAGCCTGCTGTGTACTGTGGTGGCAGTCGAACTTGAATCGAATTTAAATCCGGGAATCCTGATGAACGCAAAACTTGTGTGCAAAGCAGAAAAATGAAATTAATAATCCAAATCCGAGCGGAACGCCGTCACCTGTTGCTGTTGGCTACGGATTGCGAATGACAAGTGACGAGGGTCTCGCATCCGACAGATGTATTTATTGTATGCTCGCATTTGGCGGCGACTAGGTTTGCCGCCAAAAAATGGGGAAAAAGTGAGCAATGCCGCTCAATAAAATTTTCATTTTCGTTTCGTTGACTTTTCCGGCCAAAGGGGTGGCACTGCGGTCTGTGGGTGCTGGACTTGAACACG
Source organism: Eristalinus aeneus (assembly GCA_955652365.1). Taxonomy (NCBI): domain Eukaryota; kingdom Metazoa; phylum Arthropoda; class Insecta; order Diptera; family Syrphidae; genus Eristalinus; species Eristalinus aeneus. Next base: position 28,837,456 of record OY019133.1, on the reverse strand, counting down.
TTCTTTTTGCCCGTGTGCCCCTCGTTTTCATTGGGTCGGGTGCAGATTCACAGAGGACTGACGTGGAACGGTAACCACCTGGCCAGTGGGGACAACACGTGACCGGGTGAATTAATTTCTCTCAAAATCTCATTTGCTCACTTTGACTTGACTCTGGTAAGGTTCGGCGACGACGGCGGGGGCACGCTTCGCTGAGCAAAGGTGCGACCAAAAGGGGGACTGCTGTTGCGTCGGTCCGTGGATGGATGATTTTGTTTTTGGGGGTTTCTCAGTACTCACGGTGGTATGATGGTTTCCGAGTATAGCTCGACTTAACCTTGTCAAAATCGGGGTTGTTGATATTTTGTCATGTATGCTGTCGTATCTCCGTGATGACACCACTCGAATGTGACGGTGGCTGGGCAGGGTACGCAATGTTTCGTGTGATTGTCGAAATTATTGCGAAGTGTGATTTTACTACGAGTCTGTGGTACATTAAGCCATTCTTAGAAAGACGTGATTTAACGTTTGACAGAAAAGGAATCGGATTACATCACTAAGCCACATCTCTTGATGTCTTTAACGTAGAAATATTTGCTGTAAAACAAACCATACATCTTATTGAATAACAACAGATCCTGTGTCGAGCAGAGAATACATTTTCAAGCAAGAGGTCGGTGTCGTGCTTTGCTGGAAAAACTCAGTTCAATGAACAGCTTAATTTAGTCTCACCTTGAAGGTCTTCGTGGTGAGGTAGTTTTCGTGTATCTTTGCGCGGTCTGCTTAAGTACACTGAGATTATTTTGACTACAGCCACGTCCAAGCATATCATGACACGAGCAAAAATTGGCCGCATTCATGCAAGAAAAATACGCTTGGACTCATCAACCAACCTTGAGGGACATCCGCTTTCGTGCAAATGAAACATTTCATGCGGTGAATGTGGAAGAACATGGGCACAATGGTCAATTTGCAGCCATAGTAGAAGTAGAAACAAATGGAGTCCAGATAAAGAGCTCTTCTGGTGCCTATCGCCTTTTGGGCCCTTCAACTGAGAGTTTCACGATCAGTCGCGGTTACAACGCTTAATGTTTTTCAAGGATATCTGCTATTCTGTCACCAGTCAAACAACACAATTTTTTTTCTAACGGTTATAAGTGAAAATATTTTTTAAAGTGTGTATTCAACTCGATTTGCAGTTGTTAAATTCCGTTATAACAAACAAAGGCAACGTATAGAGACTATTTAGAAGATGCCAAAATTTTAAGGAGACCACAGTCTGATTTCGTCAGAAATCAATCGCGCTGTGGGTGCTCTGGTTTATTCACTGCAAGGGAATTGCAGTTTAAAGAAGATCTCGAACGGCGAAATTAAAATTAATGCTCCATTGTCATCTACGAGTGTAACTTCGTCTGGCACTTAAGAGGAGAGGAATAGTGGTACGAGATGAACGATTCCAGTCCGAATTTTATCTAAGGACTTGAGGCGGCAACTATGGGCCGTTGTGCCAAAGCTCGAATTTAAAATCGAATTTATAAAAACGCTGAGTTGTCATCTGAAATTAAATTCAATAGCAAAACATTATGCCAACGATAAACATTGTGTCAACTCAAACTTTAATGATAACCAAAAATCGATGAATTGATCATGGTGCTCCCTCGCTAGAGGGAAGCCAAGGAGACATGGTTTCACCGGACTATGTATGTCCCTTTGGGATCAATCGAATCATTGAGACAATCTTCTATTTCCTCAGAAGACCCGAACCGGTGGCCTTAAATTTTCTTATTTTCGTCGAAAAAGGCATAAGTTGGAAGAAACAAAATCTTTCGTCGCCATCGCTATGGAGCCGTTTGTTCCCACCATAGAGCATGAAATTGGAATCATGGATCGTTTCCCTTGGCTTCGATGTAGACTATAATAGAATGGGCTTGCCAGGCTTTGCATAACATGTGTTCTTCTTAGGTTTTTCGTAGTTTAACCACCTTTCATCTCCAGTCACGATCAGGTGGAAAAATTCCTTTCCTTGACGTTTTTTTACGTTTTTCAAGCAGCACTTCCCAGAACAAAAACTCCTTACAAAATATCTCAACTCTACTCAACTCGTACGGCACCCAATGTCTAAACCGAACGGAAATTATTTGCTAAGCCATTCCTACGGTTTTTGGAAGTATATTTTACGTTTCACTCGAATCTCGATTCGGTCAGGCCTGCAGTTGCTCAACTTTAAACTTTTTGGGCTCGCCAGGACGCTTTTTGTCTTCAACCCCAAAATCACCACTTCTGAAACATAGAGATCAATCTCTGCAGGTGTTATCGTCGATCGGAACAGATTTGTAGGGTAAATCTACAAGCATTCGATGGACTTTACCTGCACGTTTTTTTTCAATTAAAAATAAAAATCAGAACTTCTCTTAAACCTTGTTTATTTAAGACAAATCGTTATATTTACGGAGAAGTAAGAACAATATTGTTGTCTAAAACAGACGCTGTTGCGGATAAATGCCACCCCTTTCCAGTGAAGTAGGTAATTTCTTCCAAGATTAGCTTTAATCAGCAGGTGGCGCCATCTTGTGAAAACGGGCCGATTTTCTATCGATATCTTCTTCTTTTTCTTCTACTTCTTTTTCTTCTACTTCTTCTTCTTCTTCTTCTTCTTCTTCTTCTTCTTCTTCTTCTTCTTCTTCTTCTTCTTCTTCTTCATCTTCTTCTTCTTCTTCTTCTTCTTCTTCTTCTTCTTCTTCTTCTTCTTCTTCTTCTTCTTCTTCTTCTTCTTCTTCTTCTTCTTCTTCTTCTTCTTCTTCTTCTTCTTCTTCTTCTTTTTTCTTCTTCTTGTGCCTTTACAATCCGGGGCGGCCCTGGGCCTCAACCCACATGCCTCTCCATCCAGCACGATCTTTCGCTAGCTGCCTTCACTTGCACTCCAAGTTGGTTGAGGTTCTTCTCCACTTGTGTGCGCCACCTTAGTCTAAGCCGTCCGCTGTAGCGTTGTTCGAATGCATTGGATTCGAAGGCATTTCGGGCGTGGTAGTGTCCATACGCTCTACATGGCCTAGGCACCTTAAGCATTGTATCCGGCGCATGTTGCTGTGCATCCCATAGAGTTCGTCATTAAATCTTCTCCTTCAGATGCAAACAGGACCAAAAATCGTACTCAAAACTTTTCTCTCGAAAAGACTAAGGGCTTCCTCATCCGCCTTTGGTAACGTCCAGTTTTCCGCGCCATAAAGTAGGACGGGGATGATTAATCTCTTAAATAAAGCGAGCTTAGCCCTTCGAGAGAGAGCTTTGTTACCCAATCGCCTCTTTAGCCCAAAGAAACAGCGATTGGCAAGAGTGATTCTGAGTTTGCTTTCGGTACTGATGTTTTTGTCTCTATTTTTTCCCGATATACCATAGGCAAAATAGCTTTTTACATATAAGGTTGTCAAATATCTCTCTTCCTCCCTATCTTTTATCTCCCTTGTCTTTTGAATTTTCCGGCTATGTACAAAACACTACAGAGCTCGTATCTGGCAATACATCATTCGAAAGATCTTGACATAACCAATGAAACGACGCTATGCGTGATTAGTTTGGATATTGCGTTCAACATTATAGACGTGTTAACATGGAGTTACCTAACGCCGAAACTTACGCTATTTTAATGTTTTCCTTCGTTAAAGGCAAATCCGCTAGAGAAACGATTTTTTTAGAAACGATTAATGGTGTTTTCAGGGATGGTACTCTATCACTTCGAACCGCGGAGGAATGGTTTCGACGACTCAGAGCCGTTGAAAACGACACCATGGATAAGCCAGCCGGCGGAAGGCCTGTGGCAACGAATACCGATCGAATCATGGAAATAATCGAGTTAGACCGGCATTTGGCTTCTCGTGACATCGATCAGGAGATGGGAGTTAGTCACCAAACTATTTTAAACCATCTGCAGAAGGCTGGATACCAAAAAACTTGATGTTTGGGTGCCGCATGATTAGATGCAAAAAAAACCTTCTGGATCGAATCAACGCCTGCAATATGCTGCTGAAAGGGAACGAACTCGAACCATTTTTGAAGCGGATGGTGACTGGCGACGAAAACTGGATCACATACGACAATATCAAGCTGAAGCGGTCGTGGTTGAAGGCGGGTGGAACGTCCCAAACAGTGGCCAAGCCGGGATTGACGGCCGGCAAGGTTTTGCAGTGTGTTTGGTGAGATTCGAAGGGAATCATCCACTATGAGCTGCTCCCAGATGGCCAGACGCTTAATTCTACCATCTACTGCGAACGACTGGACCGCTTGAAGCAGGCGATCGACCAGAAGTGTCCAGAATTGGCCATCAAGAAGGGTGTAGTGTTCGAATGCCAGACCACACACTTCGTTGATGACTCGTCAGAAGCTACGGGAGCTCGGATGGGAGGTTTATCGCATCCACCATATAGCCCGAACATAGCGCCAAGTGATTGCCACCTGTTCCTGTCCATGGCGAACGCCCTTGCTGGTGTGAAGTTGAACTCAAAAGAGGCTTGTGAAAAGTGGCTGTCCGAGCGAAAGGGAGATATTTGATATATATTACACTGCGCTTGACACTTTTCTGTTGAATACACGTATTCCGTATTCTTAGATTTATTTTTGATGAATCTATAGTATCCCTTATCTTATTCGGTTCACACTTAGTGTGAGCTGATGAATCCTGTGTTGCGTAGTTGGTGTCATAGAAAAATAAGTAACTCTGCAGCATCCGACTTAGTCGAAAATTATTGTCTCTCCCAGTTGCTGCATTTATGAGCCAACGTATATAGAGGAAGTTGGTTGAGGTAGGTTTCCGCAGGTTTAAATTACTTGACTGTCTCGATACGCGGAGTATGTTTTAGTACGATTAAAAGTTCAAAATTCGTACTTTGTGAACATTTTTTTCGACTATTTTTCTTAAATTATTCAAGACTCGTCACTGCTATGTGAATTTATAAAGATCGGACAGAACAACAGATCACAAGGAGACCTTCCTCAGCAACTAATCGTTTTGCGCCTGTTTATTTTCGCGAAGACGAGACCATCAGTTTTTCGCCGACTCCGAAAAGCGGAAATTCGAGGAGCTTCTACATAGGCATCTATTACCATTTGAGTGTTGTCTGCAACTCGATAGGAGAGCTAGGAACCATCGTGTGAGTTAAGCACTTCATCCACTATGCCACGGCAGTCACAAAATAAATATTATTCCATGAATTTAAAATCGTCGGGTCCCTATCGGAACCCAAAAAGTTTTCTAATCTCCATAGAATATACCAGGTATAACAGTGTGAAGTGAGCGTCAAGATACAAATGTCTCGATAAGGAACATTTGTTGTGAACGAGCACATATTTTTTTTTGTTTGTTTGATATGATATCTGTGAAAAATATTTAGTATACATCAAGTCATTGAACGGACAACATCATATTTTTTCATCGTCTTAAAAATGTCGAATTTTGCACCAGAAAGTGATGATTTGCGGAAAGCATTAATTTTTTGTTTTCATTTGAAGAAAAGTGCTGCAGAGTCGCATCGAATGCTTGTCGAGGCATATGGTGATCATGCTCTATCAGAAACAACATGCAAAAGATGGTTTCAACGGTTCAGAAATAATGATTTTGATGTGAGAAATGAAGAACGTGGAAGACCACCAAAAAAGTTTGAACACGCCGATTTGCAAACGACATTGGATGGAGATGACACTTTAAGTCAAAAGCAAATGGCAGCAATGTTAAATGTCGCACAACAAACAATTTCTCACCGTTTAAAAGCTATGGGAAAGGTCCAAAAGTGTGGAAAATGGGTGCCACATGAATTGAATGAAAGACAGATGGAAAACCGAAAAAACACTTATGAAATTTTGCCTCAAAGACACGAAAGAAAATCGGTTTTGCATCGGATTGTTACTGGCGATGAAAAATGGATTTATTTTAAGAATCCTAAACGGAAAAAATCATGGGTTAATCTGGGACAATCATCAACATCGACTGCAAAACCAGATCGATTCGGCAAGAAGACAATGCTGTGTGTTTGGTGGGACCAGAAAGGTGTGCTGTACCACGAGCTCCTAAAACCTAGTGAAACCGTTAATACTGATCGCTACCGACAACAAATAATCAATTTGAACCATGCATTGATCGAGAAACGACCAGAATGGGCCAGAAGACACGGCAAGGTAATTTTGCTCCATTACAATGTATCTGCACACAAAGCAAAACCGGTTCAAGAAACAATCAAAATACTTAGCTGGGAGCAGCTACCCCACCCGCCGTATTCACCAGACTTGGCTTCTTCCACGCATTGGCTGAGCAGCACTTTGATTTCTACGAGGAGGTCGAAAATTGGGTGTCTGATTGGTTTGCTTTAAAAGACGAACAATTTTATTGGCGTGGTATTCACAAATTGCCAGAAAGGTGGTCAAAATGTGTAGAAAACAATGGCTTATACTTTGAATAAAATGTTTTTACTTTCCTATTAATAATTAGAGTTTTATTTTCAAAAAAAAAACCCTAATTTCATACCGGTATACCTGGTACATGTTCTTATTCAATCCTCGTTGCGTTTTGGTACCTAAAGTCAGTAATACTTGCAGGTCGCAGTATGTTTAACAACAACCCCTCTCGTGTATATTTTTCTTTCACATGCAGAGGGAACCGTTTTTTCCGATCTTAACAGTCAAACATGGAGAAGCCCGAAAAGAGCAAAACAATAATTGGTGTCATCGAACCTGGGACTGTTGGCAATTCGATGGAGACCAGTGTATGCGTCTCATATTCGTTCCAATGAAATATCTTTTCTTTGCAATAGGATTGCGATTATTAAATGAAAAAAGAACAAACGAAACCATACATATGCGAGTTCAACACACACTTGTCCCGTTAAAATTGCTCTTCACTAAGAACGTTTTCAATTGGCGTTTCGGACGCCGGTTCAAGCGTCTACGGATACAACGCTTAAGATGTCTAGGCCATGTAGAGCGCATGGACACCACTGCTCCGACCCGAAAAGTCTTTGAATCCGTGCCATTGGGACAACGCAACAGAGGACGTTTCGTCTTAACGCTTTGACGTTCTATCGTACTGAGCGCGAAGTGCACTAGTGTCAGCATAAGAGCAAGAATGAGCAACGACTTTCTGGTAATGACTGAAGTCACTTATGCGCCGTCCTGGCGAAGGTGGTTTAGATCATGGGAATGCATATGTCGAGTCTGTACTATAGATATGATGTGTCTTGGGTTCGGTTCGGTGGCATGAACCATCATGTAACTTGAATCTTTTAGAAACGATGAGGAAGTTCTACTGAGATCCTTCAAACCGTTGCACTTCCGCACCAGTCAGATGTGAAATCGTGGTGATTTGCCTATAGAGGCGTGCAAACTATACATTGTCCGTCAAATGAAGCAGTAGAGCATTTAGGGTCCACAAAAGACCACGTCGCGTTTGAAACATGGCAGAAGGCATGTCTTAACCATCTTTGGTTCATTTAGTGGTACGCGTCCAAGTGCTGTTTTAGCTGACATGTGGCAACAGGCATACTTATGTGTTCAAGGACAACATCAATGGCACGCTTTGAATTTTAGTTTTCACCTACACCAATGGAAACTCAGTTTCCACAGGTACTTGTAAATGTCGTCGTTCATTAGAAAAACCTCCAGCAAACCTTCCCCAGACCCAACACAATATCGGAATCAAACAAATTGAAATACTGCGTGGTCTCGACCCCAAACCCAAGCAAAACTTTTGCCGCTTGTGTTAATTGCTCCATGCAAATCTGACGCTCAGGACCCGCACAAATCTGACGACGCACTCAAATGTTGCGATTTCCTTCTCAAATTCAAGCGAAAACTTTCGACAAAGTTCCGCAGAAAACACCTCCTTTTGGGAGAACGCAGTCAAATGATGTCACCGTCATTCTCCGCAACGCTCAAATTAAACAATAGACGATAAATAGAAAAAGAAACACGCCGTTCATCTCAGGAATCACTTGCCAAAAACCGCTCGAAGCCGTCCAACACTCTGGCCACCATTAAACGTCGCCGCTGCCGCGGAGAAAATTTTAATTTATTCATGAACAACCAACCAACAGCGCCGCCATCGTTGCTGTCGTTGTCGGTGCCGGCGACGCTGTTGTTGGTCGCATGGTACACTGGGCAGCAGCTATTCAACAACTCATTCATACCTCATTGTCACTGTCCCTCGGCTATGTCTCGACAGTCCTCAGTCCGGTAGAACACAGCGTTAAAGTGTCTGTGAAACAAAAGGACAGACATTTGAAATTTTAATTAGAGTCATACCATCGGGGGCGTTGGTGGGTTTCTTGAGATTCACAGCCGCAGTGCGTACCTGTGCTCGTACACCGGATGCGGGGTTATTGGGTGATTTGTCAAAAAGTCGCTCTGGGAACTCTGTGAACCACTTGCATATTCATATCGCCCCGGCGGCGCTGGGTCGTGGGGTTGATTCGTGGAAAATCCTGAGAAAATTTCATCCACCTTATGGTGGTGTATGTGTGTGTGAGAGAGCGGTTTCCACGAAGCATAAGCTATTCAAGTGAACTCAGCGAGTTCCGTGAAACTGCCTTGACTTGGCTTTCCTTTGGTTTTCCTTTGTGCTCTCTCGGGTTGGAGTGTGTGGCGAATGCGCTTGAAGTGCTCTTTTTTATGAGTCGTGCATGCAAATTAATTATTCTGTTCCCATGGGAGGAGTGGCCAATAACAGTGCTCTGAAACTGATGTGGTTCAAAATTTCCGGATTTCCCAAGAAAACCAATGACGAGCACTTAAATCGAGAATTAAAGAACATCTCAGAGGCGTTCAAAAATTCAAATCCATCAACTGCCTTCAAATAAACGGGCAAACGTCGTTCTCCTGAAAGAAGAAAGAAAGAAAGGATGCCTGGAAGAGGAAACGGATACCAACAGTTGTGCACTTATGTGCCAAAGTATCAAAGCTTGATGCAAAGTTATTTCATTTCTTCACTCCAAGCAGTTTCCTCTCTGCAGCCAGACCATCGTAAAATGCACTCGAAATCCAAATCCCTAAGCAGAACTTACACCATTCCATCGCAATCGCATTAGCGCTCAATTCGCTACACCGCCTTGCCAAAAACCCCGAACTTCCATTTCAGTCTGCGCACCGCAGTTCATCTCTGCCAAAACAATTAAGGCAACACATTTTCAAGGATCTGCATAATGCAGCACACAATTTATGATACCCATCTCTGAATTGCAGAAACACACACACACACACACTGTCGTTTGCCCTGTGCATAGGTGGCCTGTGCTTCTGCTGCTCTGCAGCTATCATCTCAATCAGCATTATTTTGTTGGGTTAACGCAGTTAACCTTTGGCTCCGACGATGCAAAACAAGACCCAATGCGATTCGCTGCTGCTGCTTTTCCCGATATCAATGCAGTTGTCCTTGCAGGCACTTAAAAGCAAATTCCCTTAAGGGCGGGCGGTGGCGGGGGGGCCGCAAGATACTAACCTGCAGACAGTTTTTCTTCGGTTCTTCGTTCCTTCGTTGGGCTTGAAAATTGGCAAAGTAGAGACAATTTCTTATTTCTCCTTCGTGCAGCACAGCGCCGCGCGACGCCCTTCGCCTTCGCTAACAACACTCGTACGCGGCCGTATGTATTCGCATATGGTGCCTTTGGTTTCGCACTTGCTCTTGGAATTTTCTAAACCTCCGTTTAAGTGCACTGCCACAGAGAAATTCTCCCACACACACACACACACGCTGATACAGATCCAAGCTAGAGCACTTAGCATTCAAGAGCCAAATGGAAATTAAATTGATTGCGGAGCATATTGGCGCACTTCTAATGTGCACACATCTCCGTCTTTCGTCGGCAGCCCCGCCTCCTTCATCGGGGATGATTGTTTTTTTGTTTTCTGCACTTGTCTTCTGCACATCCCACCCCGCATACTTGTTTTATCACTCCTACCCCTTTGGCGAAGCAATGTAGCGGATGCCAAAATGTAGGAGAGGACGAGAAACAAAGAAAACTGTTCAATGGTCCTTTTTGAGTGTCTGCAGATAGTGGGTGCCGCCGTCGACCGGATGGGAATGGAAAAATGTTTGAATGTTCCGAGTTCCGAGTTCCTCAGTAATTATTTTAGTTCTTTCACTTCCTCCGAAGTTGGAGGCAGGAGGAATTTTCTTTCGTTTCCCAAAAGGGATGGTAGGGATTGCAGATTGAGTTACTTCGCCTGCGATTCCCTTTGAAATTCAATTTTCAATTATATGACACAGAAGTTATGCTTGCAGCTGGAATCCAATTGCGTTGTGTGGCTTTCGTTGCGATTCTTCTTGTACAAGCGCTTTAATGTGATGTCGCATGAAATGGCGACATAAGGCCTTAGTTGGTTGTTTCACGGTCGTTATGCGACAGTTTTAGAGAATCCCAAGGCGGGGCCGGAAGAATAGTCGTTGGAATAGGAATGCGGTCAATGTGCAAAACCGTCTGAAGGTAAAGAGAGAGGCTAGATTGGATACTTCTAAACAGCATAAATCATTCGTTGACATACCATTCTCTCAGAAGATGATGTCCAAATCAACGATGACGCTAACTCAGGATCATTATTGTTCTGCACTTTGTTCGTCTTTAACTGCAGTCCAGGGTTGAGGTAAACTAAGGGGACCATTCTTGCATTGCACCCTTATTTGCCAGAAGCCTTTCTTCACGGTGTGCGCCATCTACGAATTCGGTCGTTCTGTGTGGCGTAGTCAGTGTCGCTCACATTCGTAGGTTCTTCGAGAAAGTGCTTTATTTTCCATACGCTCTAGCTGGCAAGGTCTTCTTGAGAGTCATGCCCGTAGACGGATAACTATACGCATGCCACGGTACACCGTAGAAACACCAGCCGTAGAACAGTAGCATTCACAAATGATCGACGAATGGGTAGTGAGTGTCGAATTGCACCTTTTGCGTCTTTTCCAGGTTCTGAAGTCGTGTAAAAATTTGGTATCCTGTGGACTTCTCTGGCATTAAGCCAGACTGATAAGGTTCAGAAGAAGTTTCTCCCCCGAGCCATCTTTACAGATTCACTGCTGTATGCGGCAAATCATCTCCAGTTGCAATAAGCTCCGTCAACTCGTATAGCTTTTTCCTCTTATCTCTTATATTCTTACTTCTCTGTATAAATCGAAATAAATGGAAATTTTCCCAGTGGTTGTCCACATTGAGTAGAATTGAATTTCTCTGGGAACGCTAAAGAAAGTAAGCACTTGCAACTTTGTGGCCGCCGTGGCGTAGTGGTAGTAGTGCAAAGCGATAAACACACGGTGAAGGTCCAAGTTCGATTCCCTGCTGAACACCTCGAAGTTTTCACCGCACCACCTCTTTCGAGCTGCTGACAACACTCAATACACAAATGTTTAAGAAAAAGCTTCTCAAACTTCGCCGTTCGAAGTCGCCTTAAAACTGTAGGTTCTTCTGCTCGTGAGAGAACTCGTGTATACCGCGCTATTGCCCAACAAGAGTAGTTGATAAGCAAGCTAGAACCAGAACCTGGCTTGCTTATGAACTTCTCGTGTTCTCTGTCTACTACTCTGTGAACTGTTGCGCCATCCAATTAATTAACTTGCAACTTCAGTCTTAATCGACATTTGCGTTCTCGATAAATGCTATTCTCAGATTCACCAAGTTCAACATTTCGTAAGATTTAAAATCAACAGTTTCCCACTCCTACCCAGTTGCTGTTTTTCTCGTTATTTCTGTTGTCCTGGCGCAGAAAAATCTTCAAAAATCAATTTGTAAGGCAAAGAGTGGTTCAGTGTTCCTGCCTGTATTTTAGTTTAAGAACGCTTACAGAAAACCGTCACAGAAGCAATTGGATTTTCCGCTCCACGCACTTATTGCTAAATCTGCCAACGGTTAAGAAGAGCTTTATCGAGAAGACGAATTTCTTGACCATCATCACACAAGTTGAGACGAGCGTTCGCTAATTTTTATTTTCGTTTTCGAGATTTTCAACATCTTCTGTGGCGTTAGCACAAAGTGTTCATTTTTCTTCAAAACAATCATTGGTTCAAAGTTAACATATGCTTGAGACTTCTCCTACTAGTTAGAAGAACTTATGCATTCTTACCCGGGAACCTCTATCACTGCGCGCTTCTCCTGTCTGCATCTAACCGTTCCAATCGTCTTACTTTCCCATCTTTTCATTTTCCCATCTTCCAATGTTCCCGTCTTCCCGTCTTCTACTTTTTCCATCTTACCGTCTTCCCATCATTCCGTCCTCCCGTCTTCCCATCTTCCCGTCCTCCTGTCTTTCCGTCTTCCTGTCTTCCCATCTTCCCATCATCCCATCAACCCATCTTCCAATCTTCCCGTTTTCCCGTTTTCCCGTCTTCTCATTCTCCCGTCCTCCTGTCTTTCCGTCTTCCTGTCTTCCCATCTTCCCATCTTCCAATCTTCCCGTCTTCCCATCTTCCAATCTTCACGTCTTCCCGTCTTCTACTTTTTCCGTCTTACCGTCATCCCATCATTCCATCTTACCGTCTTCCCATCTTCCCGTCCTCTTGCCTTTCCATCTCCCTGTCTTCCCATCTTCCCATCTTCCCATCTTCCCATCATCCTATCTTCCAATCTTCCCGTTTTCCCATTCTCCCGTCCTCCTGTCTTTTCGTCTTCCTGTCTTCCCATCTTCCAATCTTCCCGTCTTCCCATCTTCTACTTTTTCCGTCTTATCGTCTTCCCATCATTCCGTCCTCCCGTCTTCCCTTCTTTCCGTCCTCCTGTCTTTCCGTCTTTCTGTCTTCCTATCTTCCCATCTTCCAATCTTCCCGTCTTCCCATCTTCTACTTTTTCCGTCTTACCGTCTTCCCATCATTCCGTCTTCCCATCTTCCCGTCCTCCTGCCTCTCCGTCTTCCTGCCTCTCCGTCTTCCTGCCTCTCCGTCTTCCTGCCTTCCCATCTTCCCATCTTCCAATCTTCCCGTCTTCCCGGCTTCTACTTTTTCCCTCTTACGTCTTCCCATCATTCCGTCTTCCCATCTTCCCGTCCTCCTGTCTTTCCGTCTTCCTGTCTTCCCGTCTTCCCATCTTCCAATCTTCCCGCCTTCCCGTCTCCTACTTTTTCCATCTTACCGTCTTCCCATCATTCCGTCTTCCCATCATTCCGTCTTCCCATCTTTCAGTCCTCCTGCCTCTCCGTCTTCCTGCCTTCCCATCTTTCCATCTTCCAATCTTCCCGTCTTGCCGTCTTCTACTTTTTCCATCTTACCGTCTTCCTATCATTTCGTTTTCCTTCCTTCTTCCCATCCTCCCGTCCTCCTGTCTTTCCGTCTTCCTGTCTTCCGGTCTTCCCATCTTCCAATCTTCCCGTCTTCCCGTCTTCTACTTTTTCCATCTTACCGTCTTCCCATCATTCCGTCTTCCCATCATTCCGTCTTCCCATCATTCCGTCTTCCCATCATTCCGTCTTCCCATCTTCCCGTCCTCCTACCTTCCCGTCTTCCTGTCTTCCTGTTTTCCCGTCTTCCCGTTTTCCCATCTTCCAATCTCCCCATTTTTAAACAGTTTTTCACGTATGCTCTGCTTCTTTTGCAACTGCAGGATGCAATGGAATTTCAGGGAGACTAGATAAGCAATGATTCCGGCGCCAAATCGTGAATAGACTTCAACAAGAAATTGGGTGTTCCAAGGAGTTAATGTTAACCCCCAGAAAGTTTCAATCATCGACTGTCCTGCAGGATTGTCTGCGTCAATCGGCACGGTTGACGGTGAATCAATCAGAAGACTGTATGTCACGCGGAGAAAAATTCTACCAGCCCGGTAAATTGTTGCGCAGATTCCGGTGATTCTTTGATTCCTGAAAATATTTCGCCTCTATCCAACTATGCGTTGAAATTTCAGGAAATAACGCTGTGGCGGTAAGGCATTGATTTTCCGTTCTTCTGATGTCACCGTATAAGTCTCACGCATAACCTGCAGCTGGTTGGGTAAGCCCACTTTTAATACAGAGGAGAAGAATATTTTGAGGGCTATCCTAGAAAAGGCTAGGTACCAACATTTTGTTCAGAGCAGAGATAGTGATGTATCTTGGAAGGTTGTGTGCGGGTGCCCATGCTTCCTTTCTGATTGAAGAGCACTACAGTCAATGAAAGGCTAGGAGTTCAGCGGATCACACGACAAATCGACGCCACTTGATGTAAGTCAATGCGTGCACAGGACACATATCTTTCATTCAGCACAGAAACTCACTACAAGGCACCAAATGCAACAAGTTTAACGTAAGGCAAAGAAAGTGAACAGAATGGCCCTTAACCTTATTTCTAGAAACTTTGTGGGAAGAGCGACAGCCCGTATTGAAGCCACGTGAGAACCATTGTGATGCAACGACAGTTAAGGCAGGTGCCCGAATGGGTCTGAAATAAGCGAAATTCAATGCAAGGAGAGTCTAGAAGGGAAATTGTGTATCACTAAGAGGGGCTTTTCGCGATTGACACAGACGTTGCACGCACAAGACATGCTGCTCTACGATTCCGATCGAAAGGTGAATTGACTGTCATATCAGTCGACCGCACCACAAGCTCGAATGTCGGTCCATCCATGATGAAATTTTCACGCGACGAATCAAAGTGTCATCAAAACAGACATTGTTTTGGCTTGCGATGCCATAAAACTGCACGCCCACGCGGCAGAGGTAAAAGCCCCGACCACCTGCCATAGCAACCAAGCGCTAATTGCCACCATGTCCAGCCTTTCGGCAGAGTGACCACCGCCATGCACTCGTTTTTTTTTTTTTCTTTCTCCATGAGGCAACCAATTATTTGCGAGTGCTTCAATTTCAAAACGACAGGCGGCACGTTTCACGCAACCGGCAATGAAAGCACTGAAAACATGATGGCAGAACATCATCCGTCGCTTGAGCATTAGTGCCAGGGTCGTCGATACCACGGCGACACATCTCATCTGCATGTGAATACACGGGGAGTCGTCCGATTTCATCACCCGTGCGGTAGCGTGCGCCTCCATTACGCATGATCATCGCGATCGCAATTGCTGTCGCGACATCTCGTCGCAATTCATAAATTTTGTCGCTGTCGATTTAATACAGAGCAGCCAAGCGGACTAGAACCCCAAAACCCTTTCGTTTCACAACCCGTAGCGTTGGACAGTTTTTTTTTCGTATCAAGGCTATGGCCAGTTGACGTTTCAGTCCTCTTCAGCCAAGCATGGTGGAAGTTGCTTTAATTCATTTTGACACCAACGGCCATCGGTCCAGGGACCACTGACCTTGTGCTAGGGCTCTGCAGTCATTCGTGCCGCTTGCTGGCTGGCCTAAGTCGCGATCCCAACCGAGGGGGACGTCTTTAATTGGAATCAACTCATAAATTTCATGACACAACATTTTGGCAAACTTCTTGCAGATAATTGCTCTATGTGGCGGCTCGTTTGTGGCAATTTTGATCGCCGCGGCGCGCAGGTGGGGGTGGGTGACCTGGCCAAATGGAGTTCAACGACGCAACCGTGCTCCACGGAGTGCTGGAGCTGAAAATAACATCAATTACGGTCACCAGTCACCCATTCTTTGACACTTTCCGTCGAAATCGCTTCAGCAGCAGGAAGCTATTAAGCGTGCTTGTTGGTCTTTTAATTACTGCCCGTGGTTGGTATAACTCTTCAGGCTGGGCAGATAGTTCCTGGAACGGTCGCAGTGGGTGGTTGGACGTTGTGGCATGTGATTTGGGAGCGAGAAAAGTTCGATGGCCAGCGATCCGATTAACATGGTGCATCACTTTCGGTCGTCAGTCGACGTGCCTGGGAAATTACCAACTAAAAGGGTCTGCCCACTTAAGGACATCTCAACGATGGCCAGTGAAGTGAACGATGTGATAAATGCTGCCTCAGAATCCTTTTCACATCTTGGGGGTGTGTGCTCCTCATAAATCCGACCCCCAAATGGAATGTAATGAGTTCCATTTGCTTTCGCTCATGACCTCGACATGATGTAAGTTGTCTTAGGTGAGGGAACACCACTTCACGGAGTATCGGGCACACTGGGACCGCTTTGTGAATCGTCTGTTTGTGTGGAGGAGAGGATGTGGTAAAATGCTTTCAAAACGAGCTTTCTGTTGGGCTCGTTCATTTAAGTTCAGCTCAGTACGTGATGAATTTAGTTTAAGTCTGCTTTTGACCTAGTTCGTTCGTTTAGATCATTTAAGGACTCCAACTGATGTTGTCCAATAATTTATACATGGTAAAGGGCTCCAACACATCGACGTCGTTGCGAAAAACAGAAAACTGTGGAATGAAGTACTTTGCAAAACAAATAGCACACAGTTTGGAAGTTTTTCTAGGTTCTATGCCAAACATAATAGCGGGTGCTGATGATCTAATCGTGTACAGATTTGGTTGGTTTGTTTGTTGCTTTTCAATCATTTTGCGACGAATGGAAGTTGTAAATTAGCTTCCAGAAATATGAAACTATCCTTTTAAGAACTCCGCTGTCTAGAGTCTCAGGGGACATTGAAATGAATCGGTGGAACTTGGCAAACTGCTTTTCGGCGAATTTCGGTGGCATTCGCTGCATTTCTGAGCAATTGGAACAGACATAACGTCGCATGAGCATTGCTTAGGAATATTTGAATGACATTAACGGCCATCTAGTTTTGCTTAAAATGATCTGATGACGGATTATGGGTACATGGCTATGACGTCAACAGGCTTATAACTGAACGGCGATTTGCAATGATTGAGGAGGTAAAACCGATTCGCTGAGAAAGCTTAAGGGCACTTTAAGAAGTGAATATCGGAACTGCTTCGAGAATTGGAAAAAAAACGCCGGCACAAGTGTTTTATGTTTGAAAGGTGCTTCTTTTAGAGGAACAAATTGGAAATAGATTGATTAAAAATAAATGAAAAATTATAATTTTTTGAACAGACCACGTATTCGTTTGTGGAAACTTTAAACATTTGCTTGATCATCCAAAGTTCAAATGTTCTTGATTTTGTACGTTTTATTATTTTTAGAAATGTGCGGCAAGTTCGTTATAGATATACACCAGCTTCGAGCTGTTGTCATGTTGAAAACACGTTTCATTTGGATTTATTGTGCATCTTCGAAAGCACAATAAGGGAAACTAGACACTAGTCGCCTTCATTTGGAATGTTGCTTTGTTTTAAGATAAATGACAGTATTACGGTTTTTTAAAAGCCTTTTTTCAACCAAGTTTGTATGTTCCTTCGAGCTACTTCTCAATAGAAGCTTAGAGCAATCGCATTAGATGAAGGTTGCCTTTTATATTTCGGGATTGCGCAACCCTAGTGGCTCGCTATGTTCGTCCAATCACGTAAATGTCATCAGCGTAAGGTAGCAATTGAACTGACTTCTGGAAGATCGTACCTCTGGTGTTGACTTGTGAGTTTCACACGATCTTCTCGAGGATGATGTTAAAGAAGTCACATGACAGTGCATTCCCTTGTCTAAAACCTTTTTAGACATTGAAGGTTTCGGTGAGTTCGTTACCGACCTTGACCGAGCAGCGAGAGTTCTCCATCGTCATCCTACACAATCTGACGAGTTTGGTAGGAATGTCAAAACTAGACATGGCACTGTATAGCTCGTCTCTATGCACACTGTCATATGCAGCCTTGAAATCGACGAATAGGTGGTGAGAGTCAATTTGCATTTCTTGGGTATTTTCCAGGATCTACCGTAATGTGAAGATCTGGTCTATTGTGGACTTCCCTGGCCTGAAACCACACTGACAGGGACCTATCAGGTCATGGACAAACGGTGTCAGACGCTCACACATTGCGGCAGAGATAATCTTGTATGCGATGATGAGGAGACTAATCCCTCTGTAGTTGGCGCAGTCAAAGGGGTCTTCTTTCTTGTGGACCGGGCAAACGACGCTGAGATTCCACTCATCGGGCATGCTTTCCTTCGACCATATCTTACAGGTTAGCTGGTGCCTGCGCTCAACCAACTCTTCTCCAGCTGCTTTAAATAGTTCTGCTTGCAGTCCATCCGCTCCAGCAGCTTTGTTCGACTTCAGCTTGCATATTGCTATCCTCACCTGGTCTAAGTCGGGGTGACGGAATTCTTGTCTATCAACGTCCAAATTGAGTGGAACATTCTGCCTAACAGCGGGATTTGGGCAGTCATCGCTGTTAATGAGTCTGCAGAAATGATCCTTCCAGATTCTCAGCACAAACTGCGACTCTACTACGAGTTGTCCGTTTTGGTCCCGCCAGGCCTTGGTCCGAACCTTGTATCCTCCGGATAGCTGTTTTACCTTTCGGTAAAACTTTTGGACCTCAATCCTGCCGTAACACCTCTCCATTTCCTCGACGGCGCGCTTCTCATGCTCCTTCTTTTTCCTTCTGAGAAGCCGGTGCTCTTCCCTTCTTCTCTGTTCGTAGGGCTTACAAAAAGCCCTCGTTGTTCGATGTAGCGTCGCCTTATAGGCGTCTTGTTTAGCTACGTGCGCTTGCCTGCACTCGTCGTCAAACCGTGGGTTCCTTCTGGGTGGTGACATGAAACCCAGCACATCGGTGGTAGCTTCTTTGATGCCTTCTTGACAACGTTTCCATTCTTCTTCTATGCTTAGTGCTGGAAGCGTCGAACTCTGAGCGATTTTAAAAGTTGGGGTTCGAGTCATTCACCCTACACCTACTTCGTTAGCGTGCGTTATGAGGTCCTTAGTTATCATGCATTACAAAGAGCTATGGAAAGCCCACTTTTGGACAATTTTTGAACGAGAAACTGCCAAATCATTGCGGATCTTTGGCTTTTGTAAACATTCTCGTACTGGCCAGCTAGTCTGAGAGAATACAAAAATTTTATCTTTGGCCATTTTCTTTCGTAGCTCCGTAAGGTGGTAGAACGAAAACAAGAAATCCACCCTCTTTGAGCACCAGTCTTATAAGACCACGCCACTGAAAATTTCTGAAATGAGAGAACGTCTGCAGGGCACAGTCTTTTGTAAACCCTTTTAACTCCATTCCCCAATATTTCACACGTTTGCTTTTGGTCTCATCGCACTGAATACTGCTGACGGACGTCGACCCCACTTCACGAGACAGCGGTTCTTAACCCTCAGAAGGTGCAATAGGGTCGAACATTTGCAAAACATTCCGCCCTCATTTGAAAGCACCCTTAGTTCCAATCACTGTAGAAGCCGATGACATGATAGGAGTCCCTTCACTTACCTCCACTTCATTCGACATCTGAAATACAAAATGCTTCCAATGAAACCAAGAAATTCTTAATCTTTCTTATATCCATTTATTCATATATGTTTATCGTTAGTACATTATTTGCAACACTGCTGCATTACACGTAGCGTCCTTATTTACACGGTATATAAGGATGCCGAGATTTCTAGCACGCTCACGAGTGTTCGGCTTAAAAAAAAAAAACAAAACAAAAGTCAAACAGAACAAAAATTCACTAATCTGAAGTGAAACAGTACATTACGGTAGATCAATGCATAGGATTGCTTCGTTAAAAACTAATTATTTACACAGAGTACTTCGGCTCTCGGCTTCAGCTACATAATACCCGACTCGTACAAACTCGTAGTTCATCGCAATGCCTTATTTACACGTATCACAAAAAAATCAAATTACACATGCCCACGCAGGAGTGCTGCTCCCCGTGGCTGATGTGCGGAGCTTATCAATACAAACTATGTATAAAGTGTGTGTGTGTGAGTGGTTTAGTGTGCGAATGTGAACCTACAGGAGGATATAGACAGCTCGCATCGTTAACGAGAAATGTCAAATGTCTTGTGCAGATATCCTTAGGATATGGCTGACATATTCAATACATACATACTAACGTCTAACTGTTACTTATTATAAATAATTAAATGTACACAAGGTTTCGAATGAATTGCTCGTATGCTTTAAACATGTTCTCCATCATCATCTAACCTTTGGTTGTCTACAATGCGTGTGTTTCCGCTTAAATGCCTTGGAGAGTATTTTGGTTTTCTTCGTTTGTGTAGGTTACATGCTTTCACATATTTTCAATAATCACGTGAATTAGATTCAAGGGGACAAGTAGGACACTAGACCGGAGCAAACGAATGGATTGATAAAGTCATCAGTGACTCGGGTTCTGGACAGACACATTTTTTCGTGATGTTTGGATACTTTGAATCACACACAGAATCACACTGAGAATCAAAAACTGGCCCATTCTACTACCAGGTAGTAACGTACATTAGTTGTATTTTGATTGTAATTCCAGAGGAACAACAGGCAATACTTCTGTTAAAAAGGGTTTAAATTTTCAGCTCTTACCACATCACCAGCTAACAATCGCCACCTGATCCGAGCAGACGCGGAATAGTGACAGAGGAAGTACTCTGCAGTGTCTTCAACTTATTTATCACTTATCTCTAGCACACTTATCTGCTTAACGAAGTTTAAGTGCCCCGATAGAATGCCAACTAGTCGTCTACAGTCTTCCCCGTCTAGAGGTGACAGAAATGTCGCGGATTGCTTGATGACGCTTGAGAGCATACACGAGGTCCGCCTGCATCCTTGAAAATTAAGCCTTTTCTGGTTGGGCTGAAGATAGATTCTACTGTCGATGCAAGCCCTGACTATAAACGTGGACTGGGTTCGTGGACAGTCCCTGTGTTCGTAGACAGTCTCTGGGTTCGTTGACCATACCTGGGTCCTTGGACAGTCCCTGTCGGAAACAGTCCCTGGGTTCGTGGACATTCCCTGGGTTCGTGGACAGTCCCTGGGTTCGTGGACATTCCCTGGGTTCGTGGACCGTCCCTGGGTTCCTGAACAGTCCCTGGGTTCGTGGACAGTTCCTGGGTTCGTGGACAGTCCCTAGATACTTGAACCGTCCCTGGGTTTGCGGACAGTCCCTAGGTTCGTGGACAATCCCTGGGTTCGTGTACAGTTCCTGGGTTCGTGGACCGTCCCTGGGTTCCTGAACAGTCCCTGGGTTCGTGGACAGTTCCTGGGTTCGTGAACAGTCCCTAGATACTTGAACCGTCCCTGGGTTTGCGGACAGTCCCTAGGTTCGTGGACAATCCCTGGGTTCGTGTACAGTTCCTGGGTTCGTGGACAGTCTCTGAGTACGTGAACAGCCTCTGGGTTCGTCGGTAGTCTCTGGGTTCGTGGACCGTAACTGGGTTCGGGGACAGGCCCTGGGTTCGTGGACAGTCCCTGGGTTCGTGAAAAATCCCGGGGTTCGTGGACAGTCCCTGGGTTCGTGGACATTCCCTGGGTTCGTGGACATTCCCTGGGTTCGTGGACAGTCCCTGGGTTTGTGGACAGTTCCTGGGTTCGTGGACAGTCTCTGAGTACGTGAACAGCCTCTGGGTTCGTCGGTAGTCTCTGGGTTCGTGGACCGTAACTGGGTTCGGGGACAGGCCCTGGGTTCGTGGACATTCCCTGGGTTCTTGGACAGTCCCTGGGTTCGTGGACAGTCCCTGGGTTCTTGAACAGTCCCTGGGTTCGTGGAAAATCCCTGGGTTCGTGGGCAGTCCCTGGGTTCGTGGACATTCCCTGGGTTCGTGGACAGTTTCTGAGTACGTGAACAGCCTCTGGGTTCGTCGATAGTCCCTGGGTTCGTGGACCGTAACTGGGTTCGGGGACAGGCCCTGGGTTCGTGGACAGTCCCTGGGTTCGTGGACAGTCCCTCGGTTCGTGGACAATCCCTGGGTCCGTGGACAGTCCCTGGGTTCGCGGACAGTCCCTGGGTTCGTCGACAGTCCCTGGGTTCGTGGACAGTCCCTGGGTCCGTAGACAGTCCCTGGGTTGGTGGACTGTCCCTGGGTTCGTGGACAGTCCCTGGGTTCGTAGACATTCCCTGGGTTCCTAGACAGTCCCTGGGTTGGTTGACAGTTCATGGGTTCGTGGACAGTCCCTGGGTTCGTGGAGAGTTTTAGAGTCGCCCATTCGATCCTTGCATAGCAAGTTCATCGGTAATCTCGTTTCACATGATTCCGACCAAATTGACGGAAGCGTTGTATTCCGGAATCAGTGTGAGGGTTGCGTAAAGCTAGACAACACTTACTGAAGCAATTCAATAAATCCTCGACAAACTTTACCTACAGACATATACTTTGGATTGCACGACAGTCCACAAGGGATCAGGGCCTAGTTTCCTCATCAACTCCTCGTGCTGCGTACCTGTTTTATCACGTGTAGAAAGGAGCTGCAGTCATTTGATGACGCCGAACGACGAAGTTTTTCAAGCTTTTTTATAGACAGTTAATACTCTTGGAGTGCTGTCAACAGTTCCAAACAAGTGGTGCCGTAAGAAAACGAGGTGTTTAATCCAAAATTCGAAACTGGGACCTTCGGCATTTGGGTGTTGCACTCTATCCGCTAGGCACAACAGTCAGACCTACACCTCCAGACTTAGTCCCGTGAAGAATAAGAGGATCAGTCTCTCGTAATAAACAGGCTGATGTGAAATTCTGTGCAAATGTAGCACCATTTTAAAATGCTTTTATGCCTGAACCACGTGCCATTGCGTCAGCTTACATTAATGGTCTGCATGGCATGTTTAAGGAGTAGGGCGAACTTTGAATTTCTGTCGATTAAATATTTACAATCGAGAAGCCCAACATTTTTTAACAACCGCCTGCCAATTTGTTGTCCATCGCGTAAGAGTCATTCCTTGTCGAGCCACTCAGCATCAGTCCGGCGCTGTTGAGTCAATCTGGCTTATCTTTTGGTTTAAATTTGGTCCTACAAAAAGGTGAGGATGTTTTGTTGGTTCGCACGTCTTTCGTTTGTATGCACAAGTTAAGTATCACGGCTTGAATGTTTAGCTCATTTTGACTGCTGATTGGCGTGCGATAAATATCAGCCTGTAGTCGAGTGTCTTTCCATTGGAATTATTTATTTATTTCTTGTTCCGGTAGCGACAAATGTGCCAAATTAAACGTCGAATTGGGCATTCTTTTAAGAACTCTTCTTGACATAAACTGCTTGTCAAAAGCAAACATTTAAGCTTTTCGCCCGTCAATTGGAGCCAATCAACAAATGGAAACCTATCATTGCTCGATATTCAGTTTGAATGACTTAAGAATGTTCGAGGCTGAAAAAATGGACAACAAATTTGGCAAAAATGTAACCTTCCGATATTTGACAAAAGCTGAAAATAATAATAATAATAATTGTATGGTGCGACAGTCCACAGAGGGACCAGGGCCTAGCTTTGTCATCAACTACGCGCATTGTGCATGCTACAGTTCTCTCACGAGGATAAGGGACCTACTCACTTTTTGCTGACTCCGAATGGCGAAGTTTGCGAAGCTTTCTTAGACAGTTATTACTCCTTGAGTGTTGTCAGCAGCTCGAAAAAGGTGGTTCAAGATGTTGAGCCGGGGATCGAACCCAGAACTTCGGGGTGTGAGCGTCGCACTCTACCCACACGGCGAGAAGCTTAAAGCATATCACATAATTGTCCACTTCAGCCATAGAAAGCTTTAGTTCATGTAAATTATGAGGGAATCAGAAAAGAGTCCTTTCGCATCAACTTTTGCATATGTCAGAGGGAAACTTCCCTCCCCCGTCTGGTGAAAGTCAAGCTTCGAAACTCTACGACACAATCTTGTGCCTTGAACACTGGCCTGTAGGTTAAACAGACGATCAAGAGATTAGGATTAAAAAAGCGTCAGTTTTTTTGTAGAGAATATGAAGGAAGACTGGATGTAAAAGAATTGGCCGTTTGTTGTCAGCAGCGCAATACTGAGGCTCTTAGAGGAAAACTGTTTGAAAGGTAAAAAAAAGGAGAAGTCCTTAAGTAACTTAAACCGTGATCCTAATGCTCACAGAACAAAACCGTGTGCCGGAATACTCTCTTTAAACTCTTGGTTGCCGCGTGCAACATGGAATCCGGAAGACTTGGGAGTAAAATTTTAAAATTCCGAAATGCTTCAAATTCAGAAATACTCAAGGAAAAAACTTGGACCCACATACGACCTGGTGAAAAAGAAAAGAACAGTGGAGGAGCACGAATGCGAGGACATCCTGCTCTACATGAATCCCTGTGCTAGACGTTGTTGAAGGATTCGAAAAAGCTGCTCCAATTCCACGAAACCCTGATGCTTTTCATTTTTGGAAGGAATTCGTCCTGTCGTTAAGACTGTTTCAGTTGCTTGGCGTAAGACCCTTTCTTGATAGTGTACGTCTTACAAACATCTTCCTCCTGAACTCACAAAAAGTAAAAAACGGTTTTCTGTTGATGTCCCATTTAAGGGTTTTAAGTAACACATCACTTGATAAGTCGGACATATACCGTAGGTGGCGTCACTAACAAACAAATTCATATTTAATGAATTATTTTTGTTAGTGGGACTCATTGTGTGATCTGTTAGCTATAGGCTGAAGCCGCCCACTTTTTCCTCTGCTTCGTAATTATCCTGGGACGATTCAAAACAAGAGGCCTTCTATGAAGACACCTTCTATGAAGACACCTTCTATTAAGACACCTTCTATGAAGACACCTTCTATGAAGACACCTTCTATGAAGACACCTTCTATGAAGATACCTTCTATGAAGACACCTTCTATGAAGACACCTTCTATGAAGACACCTTCTATGAAGATACCTTCTATGAAGACACCTTCTATGAAGACACCTTCTATGAAGTTCTGTGTAGCAGGGCGGACGAGCAACTCTCGAAAATGTAATTTAAGATCCTCCGTGCTAAACGTTTGCGCATCCACTCGTCTTATGCAACTTATGCGCTAAACTGTAACTTACTTCGTTTTGTTTTTTTTTTTTTCAAGTGGAGGAAACCTACGGTTTGTTATCGACTTCGATGTTGGATTTGAAAATTTTAAACTGTGGGCAGCAATTGTACGTCTCAATACATGTTAAACTATCATAAATATTCAATCCAATCGAGGATGCTTCGACTCCATAAATTAATCAAAGGACAAAGGCGTTTAGTGAGACTTGAAATAATTATCAAATGTACAAATGTACAAGACCTTTTGTAGAACTCGTGGAACTCTCTCAATAATTTGAAGCTCTCCAGTATTGCGAACCGGGCGAAGTTGCTGTATCCTCCAAGGATACAAACCATCGTTCACTGTAAGTGTCAAGGGCAATAAGCATTGTCTTTTGTAATTTGCGAGCGCTGAAAGGATTATTTCGTGCCCTTAAGTGACCAGGATTACATAAGTCAAAGCACGGGCAGAAAGTATATGGGAGCGTATTGAGCGTATCCGTGTTTTGTAAATGGAGTAATATGCTTGTGAAGCAAGTGTCGATGACATTTGTAAATTTTAATACACCTTTCGACTCGTTAATGTCCACAACTTCAAACTGCTGCTTAAGGATTTAAGTAGCCTGAGGATTCGCTACGTTTGAGCCTCTACAAAGATTCGGCATCCAATCCACACAACCCACAAGCACATAAAGTGTCATTATGCACACTAAAGGCTAGTAGTTACTTTTGTATGCCCGCAGATGTAATTGTGAGCAATTACGAGCTACTCTAAGCCGACAACTGTTGTCACCATGCCACAACTTTCTCGATAGCTGCAAACCTTCTCCAAATCGCCCTGAAGACACTTCGTTTAAGTTCAAAATTCGTCCGTCACCATTCCCTCATCAATCCCTTCCTTTGCTCTGAAAATCTTAACTAAACCGAAACCTAAAAAAATTATTCACAACAAATATACACAATGAGCTTCAGAAGACATCGCAAAACGCCTATTCGCCTGTCCCCTCATCCCCGCCCCACCCGCTCCATGAAACATACCAATCAACAAGAACAACTTAAATCAAATTCTATCACAATGAAATCCATCAATCATCAAGCCGTCAAACCAAATCCAGCTGCACTCTAAAACTCCACCTTCCAAATGCTCTCCTGATGCTCCAGATACGACAATCAGGCGTTCGCGACGCCGACTTTTCGCCGGTTCTCGCTGGAGCGAGACTTTTTGCCCGGCTTCGATAAGCTGTTATTATTGTCCTTAATATTCTTGGCCACGGGAAGGGCAGCGGCCACAGCGCTATTGTTCTTTGCCGCAACCACCGGGAGGGATTGCGCCTGGTCGAACAGCAGCGCCGCTGGATGGCCCTTTGCCGATGACAGAATGTTATTAGCCTGAATGTGGGTATTGTTGTCGTGATAGTGGGCGGCGATGTCATCGCGAAAGGCCAGAAAGCCAAGTTGTGCGTGCGATGCCTCATTTAGTGCGCGCGACCTAATGCACGCGCGATACTGATCGGCAGTTAAACGCTGCCCGCTGCTCACTCCGGTGCACACCTGTGGAAAGAAAAGCGCTCATAAGTGATTGAACCAGTTTTGGTCGTACGTGACGGGACTTAATCATCGTCATCATCATCATCATTATCATCAACGTACCGACGACAGCGTTCGGTATGCATGATGCCTTTCAGCGATGCGATGTGATGATAACCGTGATGACACATGGCCACACATCATGCCACCCCCCAAAAAAGGAGCATTCAGTGGAAGTCAGGGATGAGGGTGGCAGAACAGGATGGGAAAGGTTTTCTATGGAACCAATGAGGGGGGATGGGTGCTTTCGGCTTACCTTTGGATGCCATATGTGAAAGATTCCTGGATCGGTTGCACGGATGATTTTAATATTCGAACGAACGTACTTCCTGTAGAGCATTACATCCTCGCCGCCCCAGCCCACAATCTCCTCGTCGAATCCACGTATCTTTAGGAAATCTGACCTGAATTCCAAACGAAAAAGAGGTGAGACCAAAGACGAGAAATGAATGCATCGGTTGTTGGGAGAACGGTGAGAGGATCTTGAACGGAGGGAATCATTGGTTACAGATGTGTGTGGGAGTGAGTCTGTATGATGAGTGGGTAGTGTGTATGCGTGGGGAGGGGGTGAATTACAGTATGTGCTTAGAAATAATGGGCATGTGGGATTTAAAAGGGAACGGAGACGTTGATAACCTTAAATGTCGCTAAGATAAGAAGCGAATTTCTAATAGGATCTTGATCTCCTTTCAATCTGAATTGAAAACTTTGAGCAGGGAGCACCTCATCTGGGCTTTGTCAGCTGGACAATCAAGCTTTAAAATCATCCCTCGAAGGCACAGTTCGACGACACCGGTATTGGGTCAGTGGCAGTCTTAAATGACTCCTCGAGGCTTGGCAATGTGGTGGGGGTAGATGAAAATTTGTACACAAGCTGTGAGAAGGGCGTGACAAGTCGCCAATGAAGAAAGCCTTACTTGGAATGAGCTAATGTTAAAATTCTCGTATCGTCTGCAGACGTTGAATGCATTCTAGTAATCAAAGATGATTGGTTTTACACGTGGTAAGAGTCATTGATAAGAGTATACGATACACCATAGATCTAAACCCAAGTCAATATTGTTGAGCTTTGGCAATCGCAAAACTCTTGCTGGCTTACGACTAGTTTTCATCAACGGTGGCCCCTTCCAGATTTTGAAAGATTTTTTTTCATCGCTATGGACTGGAACCATTAACGTTTGGTCGAATCCTTGCAGTTGTGAATTTATTTGCCATTATTGTCGTCGATGATTTTTACATTTTTTTTTTTACCAAAATTTAGACATTCAGGGGACTATCCCAATAGCCTATTGTAAAATTGATTTATCAGAGACTGTCTTCTGTACTGTACTTTGTGTCTGGCAATACTATGTTTTTGTGTGGTTGTTGACATTTTGAGCCTCAGTTTTCGATTTTGGATTTTCTGACATTTTCAAGACTTTAAGTCAAATTCAAATAATGGTTTCCAATAAAATGGCGCTTGAGTTGTTTCCTTCAAAACAAGCTTTAGCATTGCCAGATGCAATCAATATTTCAAGAACTGTAACATTTTGGATGTAGTTGGTGGCAGTTTGCCATCGAATACAATTTCAAAACTCTGTCCAAAGAGTAAGTTTCGACAATTAAACTTTATTCGTGGATTGCTACCTTTCACACAAGCTACAGCATTGCCAGATGCAGTCAATATTTCAAGAACTGTAACATTTTGGATGTAGTTGGTGGCAGTTTGCCATCGAATACAATTTCAAAACTCTGTCCAAAGAGTAAGTTTCGACAGTTAAACTTTATTCGTGGATTGCTACCTTTCACACAAGCTACAGCATTGTCAGATGCAGTCAATATTTCAAGAACTGTAACATTTTGGATGTAGTTGGTGGCAGTTTGCCACCGAATACAATTTCAAAACTCTGTCCAAAGAGTAAGTTTCGACAGTTAAACTTTATTTGTGGATTGTTACCTTTCACACAAGCTACAGCATTGCCAGATGCATTAAATATCACCAGAGCTGTAACATTTTGGAACAAGTTTGCTACTGTTTTATTTGTTTTAAGCTTTGCAGGTTCGGTGAACAGAAAAGTAGATTCTGACAACAAAACATTATTCGTGACATCAGTTAAATCTATCTGATCTGATTATATCCTTACTGAAGGACCACCCCGCCCAGAAAAACTTTGTGGGTAGCTCTTCTTGCCCTCTCCACTGTGAACCGTGTTAGCTGAGCTACTGAAAGACAGATTGCAACGTAAGCAGGAAGAAAAATCTTGTTCTATGCACAGCATGAATAGCAAATGTGAATGGGGGTGCGCGTGAAAGACGGTAGGAATGAGAATGAGAAAAGGGAGTGGGTGAGGTAATGGTTGTGAGTATGAGAATGAGCGTAAGCGTGGGAATTAAACCTGAAAGTAAGGGGGCGTTTAAAGGTATCAAAGTGTGTATCATATGGTCTCCATGAACGATTTATGGTGAATCACTTGAACTTACCGGTACTGACAGGTCATTCCGTAGCCAAAGTCACGCCAGAAGCCAGTATCACGGGAAATCAATAGTTGATCCGTTTCAGGTGGCACCTCCTTGCCCTGAAGCGTATACACAACATGCGGATTGTACAAGCTGAATACAACTGGGTAGTAGACCTGTAAATGAACATGGCACGAGGATATAAGTTGTTTTCACATTTTCCTCGTATATCTGTGCATGCGGTCTGCAGCACGCAGAGTGACGGCAGAAGGGAAAGAAGTGGTATAGATAATCTAAATGAAAATCAGCAGCGCATAGCTTCAATAAGAAACTTCCGGGCTAAATTTTCCTTTTCAACGATTGCTGTGGTCGTTGAGCGGATGAGCACCCCGCAACGGTGAACGGTTAGATCCTGCTCAATGAAATTGCAAGGAAGTCCTGCATGGAAGACCGACGCGATGTGGAAAAAGGGAAAACAAGTATATTTGCCCAGATTGTGATTTCCTCTCTTATTGAATTTATGCAAAGACTGGCAGTGAAACAGGTGCATGCTGGAAAGATGCAAAGGATGGGTGGAAGCAATTTGCTGCCTGAAGGTGAACACCTGCTGCGGGATGAGCTTCAGATGGTATCATCGTGGTTGGCAGCTAAAGTGGACATTTGCCTGCAAATGAAAGCGAAACCGACAGCCACATTCATTTTGGTTTTTTGTGCAAATGTTAGTCTGTGGCTGCTCGCATTTGTATATTTTTTTAAAGGTTTGAAAGTTGAAAATTAAAATGCCACTCGCCGCAGACGTTTTCCTGTTTATTCAAAATGGCAGACACTGTATGGTCTGATCTCTTGATTGGTGTAAAATTGTATTCTGTACTTGTACTCAAGTCACGCAGATGACAACTTCCACATGCTACTATTTTAGGCCATGACCAGGGACCAATAGAGGAAGGAGGCCCATAGCTTCCTCGTCTTCCGCTCTTGGATTCATTTTGACAGCGTTTTTTATAACATTTCCCCTCTTTGAACAGGGATTTTTGTTTCTAAATAAGAATACGTGTAAGCGGTTTAGATAGTGGATCCTTCCTGATTTCTTGTTTTTTTTCATTCATCGGGGAAGTTCGAAACCTAACGAACCATGGAAGTTGGTTAATGTCAATGATGTCGTGCCGATCTGTCATCTGTCAATTGTCTTTGCTACCTATTGAGGGCATTCAAGGCAATTACCGCCGATTGGTAGCGTGTGGTTTAGTTGAGAGAAGTTGCTCCTGAATGTTTGTGTGTATACTTCTCCTTGCACGTAACAATATCAATAACGGTTACGGAATTACGGAAATACAATAAATTTCAATTACCTTACATCAGAAAAAAAAACCAACAAATTTCACAAACATGTATTTTTTCTATATAGTTTTTTTGTATCCTTTAATACTTAGAATGACATCCTTTGGCATTAATGACATCAATTAGACGCCTTTTCATGAAAGACGCGAGGTTTTTGGTGAATTCGGGCGATATCTTATCCCACTCCGCGAATATAAGTTCTTTAAAAAGACTTTTACTTGTGGTCTGATGTTCTCGGAGTTTCGTCTCCAAAATGCACAAAGGTGGTTAATGGGATAAGGCTGTGAATTGTGGTAAATGGGTTAACACAATTTTAAAATTGAAAATTTTATGTTTGTGCATGTAAATATTTTTGTCCACTATTCTTCCTACAAAGACAAGGTTCTCAACGTCATTGGAAACCATACCTCCTCATAGCATAAAAGATCCAATGCCATGGTTGAGAGTTGGTTTTAAATTTTGTACATCCAAACCTAACACATTATTCAATATATCCCGGGAATGATATAGGGGGCGCCACTTACAAAAAACTGTATCATTTGTAGGAAAAACAAACATTCAAATGATACCTGCCAAATTTTCATCACAATCTAACATTTCGACACTGTTTTTTATAGAACCATTTATCTTTGGTCTCAAAATAGGCTCCAGCGAACATCTTTTTGAGGTCTGAAAAGAGGCAGGAGACGCTGGGAGCTAGATCTGGAGAAT
The DNA here is from genome assembly GCA_955652365.1 of Eristalinus aeneus. Lineage (NCBI taxonomy): Eukaryota > Metazoa > Arthropoda > Insecta > Diptera > Syrphidae > Eristalinus > Eristalinus aeneus. The sequence goes on along the minus strand of OY019133.1, from coordinate 28,806,744 downwards.
ACGGTGGGTGCGGAAGCAATTCAAAGCCGGATTCGTGCGATATGGCCATGGCAGCCAACGACTTGAGACACGGTGCTTGTCTTGGTTGAAGAGAATTGTTTTTCTCATATGGGACCGTTTTTTGCATTTTTTTTTAAATTCACCAATAATGTCATGTACTATTCGCTGTTGATCCTTTTAGCCTTTCTCAAGATAGTCAACGAATAGAAGTCAATCCGAAATACAGATACCACAACCTTTCCAGGCGACCATTGTGTTTTTGCTCGCTTTGGGCGTAGTTCACCGGCTGTTGTCCACTCCGCTGACCGCCGATTTAACTCTGGAGTTTAGTGATGGATCCATGCTTCATTTATTGTGACATAACAATAATAATAATTGCTGGCGCGACAGTCCACAGGGGGACCAGGGCCTAGCTCGCTCATCAACTACTCGTGTTGTGCGCGCTGCTGTTCTCTCACGAGTAGAAGGGACCTACAGTTTTTTTTGCCGAACGGCGAAATTTGAAGCCTTTTCTTAGACAGTTATTATTCTTTGAGTGTTGTCACCAGCTCGAAAGAGGTTGTACCGTGAAAATTTCGAAAAATTAGTGTTGAGCAGAGAATCGAACCAAGACCCTTCGGCGTGTGAGCGTCGCACTCTAACCACCACGCCACGGCGGCCACATGTGACATACAAAAAGTCCGGTTTATTCTGGGGAAACAGCTTCAAACAGTTCTCAGAATAACCGATACGTTGTTATTTTTGGTCCATTGTGAGCAAAGGACGCACCCATTTGGAAAAAAGGTTTCTCTTGGATAAATGTTCATGCAAAATAGTGTACCCACTGCCTTCTGCTATCCCACGAAATTTCACTTCACAAAACGATTTTGTGTACTTTTTTGACGTTTTCAGGTGTTCAGGTACCACCTCAATTGGCCTTCCAGAGCGTTCAGCATCGTTGGTGTCTATACGGCCACGTTTAAAGTTAGCACGCCACCGACAAATAGTTGTTTCTGATGGAGCATAATCGCTGTAACACTTTTCAAGCATTCCTGAGCTAGTACGATATTTTTTCCCATCAATAAGCAGTGTTTAATCAACACACGAAATTCTGTTTTTTTCCATTTCCATTTACAAATCGCAAAAGTAGCCTCGCTTGAAGCAATGTAACTTGTAATTAAAAAATCAGATTGTCATAAAAATTGGAGAGGAATCATTTGAATGTTTGTACTTCCTAAAAATAATTAGTCAGTTCCAATTGCTCTGAAGTGCTACGAATGTCTACGAATTCCTCTGAAAAACTCCCAAAAGGCGTTCCATTTGCTGATTTTTTCATAGAAGAGAGAGCTCATGAGAGAGTAAAATATAATATTTCCCCTCCCTACGAATTTCTGGCGAAGAAAAATTTGTGGGCAGCAAATAACTGTCAAAGTGAAATTAGGAAAAGCTCTGACATTTCATACATCTGATTGCTGTTTACATTTAATTGTGCGAATTCCTACGAAAAGACGTTTCATAAGTTTCGGCAGAGTTACCCTGTGCAAGAGAGATTTTTACTCAAACTACTAACTACGAATTTCTGTACACAATTAAATAAGAACAGTTAGTGGCGCTCCCTTTATGTCAGTCCCGGGACTTATTAGCCTTTCGCCACACACACCGACAACGAAAAAGTTCAATTCACTTTTGCCCACAAATATCAGAAATACAAATATCATCAATTTTTTTAAGGAATTCATCTGCATGCACAAAACGCGCAGAACATTGGCTTTGGACATGTACGGTTTTTCCCTAGTCACTCTTTCATGGTATCCCGTTGCGGGTAAACAATTCCGTATGGTTTTTCCGTTTACCGTTATTCCATCGTCTTTGGCACGTTTCGCAGCTTATTTTGGAGCATTGGTTTTGAGCTTGTTCTTTACTACGAAGGTTGCCGTTTATATTTCAATATTGGGCAACCCTAGTGTTGCAATCTGACAACTGTCAGCTCTATCGTAAAGTTTGATATTTTTAAGGTTATATGTGCTAGGAACGTTTTGATATACGAGCGCTATTTGTGTTGTTTACAGTAACTTACAGGTACAGTTACGCCCAAAAAATGGAATTAAATCGTGAAAATTTTATGCGATTATTTTTTACAATTTTCGACGTGGATTAACTCAACAACAGTGCATCGATGAACTTAATTCAATTTTTGGCGATGAAGCTCCATCAAGGACCAGTGTTTATCGATGGTATGGTGAATTCAACCGAGGTCGTAGTTCACTCCAAGACGACTTTCGTGTAGGTCGTCCAAAATCAGTTGTGGTTCCGGAAACCATAGATGCTGTTCGCCAACTGATATTGCAAGATCTTCATGTGACCTATCGTGAGATTGAGATAGCCTTAGGCATTAGTGGGACCAGCATACATTCAATATTGCATGAACATTTGAACGTCAAAAAAATTTGTTCGAGTTGGATTCCAAACAATTTGTCAATCGCTCAAATAAAGGCTCGTATCGATTGGTCAAAAGAAATGCTCCAAAAATACGATCGCGGTGCTTCAAAACACGTCTAGGACATCGTGATAGGTGATGAATCGTGGATTTACGCGTATGAGCCCGAAAGTAAACAGCAGTCGACTGTATGGGTGTTTCAAATTGAGCCAAATTCAACAAAAATTGCTTACGCACGAAGCACTTCCATGCAAAGTGTCGTCTGTTTTTTTCGGAAAAACTGGACATGTGGCAATCGTACCAATAAAACAACGCAGAACAGTCAATTCTGAGTGGTACATAACCATTTGTTTGCCAGTTGTCTTCCAAGAAATCAGGAAAACTAACCAGCGAAGACGGATCACTCCTCACCACGACAATGCGAACTCTCACACATCGGCACTCAAAACATCGATTTGATGAGTCATCCGCCGTATAGTCCTGACTTGGTACCGAATGACTTCTTTTTATTCCCATACGTACAAAATAAAATGAGAGGTCAACGTTTTTCGACACTTGAAGAAGCGGTTGATGCGTTGAGAATGCATGTTTTGGAGAGACCTCAATCGGAGTGGCAAAAGTGCTTCGACAATTGGTTCAAACGCATACAAAAGTGTATGGATCTTAAAGGCGAATATTCTGAAGAACAATAATGAAACAATAATGCTTTTCGATGATTAATATTTGTTTTTGTTCTCTAATCCCGAAATATAAAAGGCAACTCTCGTGTTCTTTCAATTTTCGCTCGAAATAACTGTTAAGCACTTTTTTAAGAATACTTCGCAGAGCTATTTCGAAACCCCTTTTTCTGTAATTTTTTATAACACTTTGCATGATTTCACGTGAGCTATTCACAATCTCTGCTATTTCAGCGACACAGTTTTCTTCACTTTCAAGCTTTACAATCGTTTTTTTTTATGTCGATTGGAACCTTCTTGTGTGATACAGACATTTTAGAATAAATTAACAGAAGTAAAGAAACGCTGGTCTTTTTAAACGTCAAAGAACTGCTGCGAACTGAAAGGAAGGATTGCAATATCCTGACTGACACAACAAAATTTTATCTTTGTGTCCAAATAATTTACTTTACCCTGCCCGTTATGCGCAATTTTTTGATGTAGTGTATTTTGTTTTAATTTTTTTTAACAGAACAAAATCCACTGTTTCGTCCCATTTTCTTTAGATACGAAAAATGTATACTCAACAAGAAGGTAAATTGACTCACATCAAGTGCTTAACCTAGTTTTGAAAAACATATTGACGACAGGTATACAGACCATAAAGAGGTTAACATCCACGGTAAAAGAAAGTGACCGACAGTTTAACGTCGACTCCGAGGGGAGAGAAGCTTTCTCACAGACCGTTTTAACGGCTTAATATTGGCAGCGATTCAAGAAAGATGAATGAATCACAACCATTAACGTAATTCAGTTCAGAAATCGAAAGACTGTCATTTCATCTTATTTAAAGAAACTTTAGCGAGGGCATAACTAAATTGCTAAAAGACAACATACGCAGCTTTTCTCTTGAGCCAGCCGAAATGAGTCTCTTCCTTAGATGTACAGCCTGTTAAGCTATATCCCCAAGATTAGAATGATGACTTAAAAAAGGACTTGGCCAAGGAATTGAAGAGGAAAATAGACATTGACCAAAAAGTTGAATTGAACGAGGGCTTGAATAAGTAATAATAGTAATAATTGGATGACGCGACAGTCCACGGGCTTAGCTTGCTGATCAACTACATGTGTTGTGCGCGCTACTGTTCTCTCACGAGTAGAAGGGACCTACAATTTGCCGACTCCAAACGGCGAAGTTTGAGAAGCTTTCTTAGACAGTTATTACTTTTTCAGTATGGTCAGCAGCTCGAAAGAGGTGGTGCCGTGAAAAATTCGAGATGTTCAGCAGGGAATCGAACCTGAACCTTTTGCGTGTGAGTGTTGCACTCTACCCACTACGTCCGGGCGCCACTATTACCGGGCAATATGACATTGGATAAGAACTTGGCAAGACAAAATTTTGACAAGAACTTGGACTACACATTTTGCCTGGAGCCAAAATGTAATGAACTGTTCAGGACATTTAGTCTGGACCAAGACTTAAGCTTGAATTGAATGGGATGGATAGAGATTTGGTGTACACTTTATGGCGACTTCTAATGCCATATCTGGAAAGACTTCCTATCGCATCATATCCTTGGTCTCAACATTGTGAAATTACAGCTTTCCCTCACAGTATTAGAATGCTGTGCCACGTCTACGCGCATTGCGCATTCAGACTCAATCGATCCTAACCAACTCGCATTGCGCATTCAGACTCAATCGATCCTAACCAACTCGCATTGGGCATTCAGACTCAATCGATCCTAACCAACTCGCATTGCGCATTCAGACTCAATCGATTCTAACCAACTCAATAGGTCCCGTGACATATAGGGGGCGCCACCAACAAAAAACTAATATTCAATTAATAATTTTTGATAGTGGCGCCCCCTATATGTTTATTTTCCTTCTCATTGGAACAGTGTTACACTCCATGTCTGACTTAAGAAACCTGCTTCGCTAGATTCGGGCTTAAAGTTGATTGAGGTTCTTCCCCTCCTTGTTGAGCGTCCCCGTCCCGATAAGAGGTCGTGGATTCTTGCTAGTTTCGGTCTTAAAGTTGATTGAAGCTCTTCCCCTCCTTGTTGAGCGTCCCCGTCCCGATTAGGGGTCGAAGATTTGATTTAGGCTGCCTGGTTGTTCCATACATAGACACTTGGCAAGCAACCGGTCTCCCGCGCTTTTTGTCTTTAAATCTTCTACAGAAGCTGTTGCATTTTGAAAACCACCTTTTTGGTTTTAAGAAAGCCAGCCAGAGTAGAGTGGACTTTCATTTGTGGCAACAATAGAGCCTCTGCTGATGCCACTTTCCATATCGGATGGCCGTATAAGCCACGGGTAGCGAATATTACATCAAGGAACAATCGTCAATGTTGCCATGTAAGGACCTTGCACCCACTCCCCTCCATCACCACTGCCTTTCCATCGTTCCTTCGGATTGAATGATTAATTCCCGCCCTATTAAAGTCTATTCTTGCTCCCGCAGTTTTGATTGTTGCTTCGCATCCTGACGGCACATCATTCCGGCATTCCGCGTACGAATATTCATGTACAGGCACTGATTTGTTGCGCATGGCAAACATTCGAGGCCCAATCACTGGTTATTGTATACCCCCGTGCGTATATCATCCGGCCGAACGCATCGGAACGCAGTATCTGTGCCAGACGGAGGACGAGCAGCCCATGCGATTCCAATTAAAGGCACACAGCAAGTGAAACATGAATTCAATTGAACCCTCGCCCGCAACAGCACATTGGCATGCCACTGTCTGCAGAGATCTATTATGCTCGCACAGGCTGCAATCAGTTCGGCTCCGACACATTCTATCACATTTTAGGCCTGCCAGCCAGGAGAGCCTATCATGCGAGTAATCCATTTGAAAATCATCTGTAAATCTTCGTCTTTGTCTGCAGCCCGCCTGTCAGCAACCGCAAGAACGACAGGTCGAGAGGCGGGTGGCCCCCTGTCGTGTAGGGCATCCCTATGCGGTGCACTGAGTATCCCACTTCGGCACAAGTGCACCTCAAACACTGCACCTAACATAAGGGGCGATAATGGCACTAGCAAAATACAATTTAATTGCAGGCATACCCCTTGAGCACCGGCCTTGCGCCAGAAACCAATAAACTGAACACTGACACCGTCATTAGGGAATTTATCTGCTTAAGAGCTTCGGGACGTCACCGCCACAGCAGTGCTCACTGTTATAGGAGCCGTCCTTCAGTTCGACCGCGCCGGTTAGCTCTCCAGGACCGCAATGTACCTTGATGGAGGGATTAAAACTTTTGTTTGACATTAGTTGGACCTGGTCCAAGCGGCTTGAGTGCTTCAACTTACAGCCAATCCAGATCCTTCGACACTCGCACTCCAACATGCACCTCATGCAGCTGGGATCCGTGCGCCCCTGAAAGGCGGCAAACAATGCTACAGCAAGCTTGGTAACGAATTAACTACTCCTGCTTGTGCGACCGTCCGTCGCGTGTTTATGTGTGTGTTTGCGGATATGTAGGCAATTTTCCTCCTTGAACGGTAACACAAAACTCGGCACAAGGATACTTCATTGCCACACCGCAGAGAGAGAGAGAGATAGAGAGATGAAAAGGATGGCTTTTATCTTGATTCCTGGGGATGCTACCACGACCGGCAAGAACGCGGCAATTGGAAAACTTTGTTCAAGGATTGCAAGTTTACGTGTCAATTCCCTGCTCTTTACACAGTTCCCTATCCCCCTGTCCACGCTGCCCACCCCTTACTGCAACATTAGAAATTGTTCCTCTCAGAGGCAGTCAACGAGGACGAGGTGAAAAACTAACAACCACCCAGCCCCGTACGTGTCCCTGTGGCTGTGTGCATCGCCCCACACCCGCCCCCAATCGTTGTCTGTTCAGTTCGAAGACAGCTCCTACGACAGAACTACGGAATTCATTGGAAATTCGGTTTGCTTGAGTTTTCTTAAGTCTCCTGCACTTCATGTCCTTGTCGATTCGCCCAGATTGTGTCGTGTTTTCTTCGCCTTTGTTCGAGCTGTTTGGCAGAATCGATTTTGTCCTTTTCTTGCGTTTATAATCGATTTAAGGAGAAACTTTCTCACAAAGACGAATAGGATGGTGGGTATCTAATGAAAAGGAAGTGGCATCCCATTCGACTGCAAGCAAGGGAGAAGGAGAAGAACTTCACCCAGCACAAAAACCAGACTGTTGACTGAATTTCCTGTTGGGGTGGGTGCCTCGTCTCGTCGGCATTGGGTTCAGATTTGACTTTGCTTTTGGGATTAAGTTGCTGCTGCTGCTGTTGCTGTTGCTGTCGTGAAGTGTACGTAACACGAACGCGAAATAAATGGCAGCGCAGAAGTGACTGCAAACAAAATGTTGGCTTGACTTTTTGAAAAATTTTGTTCACAAGAGCAAACTTTGTTGGTCGTTCGTCTTGTGGTTGATTTGATCGCTGCAGGCATTGAATGATGGGAATTGTTCACTTGCAAGCTGAAAAATTTCCGAATTTGGTGTTCTCTTTACAAATCTCGTCTCCAGTTGGGATGAAACATACGTTGGAGGCTGAGTACGCAGCTCCTTTCGTTTTTCTGCTTTGTTGACTTAGTCACCCTGTATGCTTACGTGTTTGACAACAATCAAATTGAGTGCCTATTTCATTGAAAAAGGCGCTTCATCTGACCAAAGTCATAAATCTTCCTCCTTTCTCCGACAAACACCTGCACAAACGGCTCACAATAGACCAGACTTTCACTTTACGACAGATCTTAGAAAAGACCAAAGAGCTACATATTGACTCTCTCCGCCGATTCGTCGATTTCAAGGCTGCATGTAGCCGTGCGAGGTTACGTAGGGCCAACAAGGCGAGCTGCCAACACTATCCTCGTTATTGCACCGGTCAAGTTAGCATACTGCCTCCTCGCGTCGCCCCCTGGATAGCCATCACAACACCCATTGTATGGTGAACCAATATTTGCAGCAAACCCCTCTGCTCGAGGGTTTAAATAATGGGCCTGGCCTACCAGTCTGTGGGTTGTGCGCGGGGCAAACTTCCTCACCACGTAAAACAACCCAAGTTCAGAGACGACACGCCTCGGAAAAAGACGGATTAACTGTTGACGACCCCAGTATATGTTTTAAGGACTACGATTTTCGGAATGTGAGGTCCCTTAACAGACCACGTGCAGCCGAACAACTTGCGGAGGCCCTTGACTGCTACAAAGCAGACATTACCGCCATCCAGGAAGTGCGATGGGATGGGCCCGGCAAGAAACCGATGAACAACTGCGACAGTTGCTACAGAGAGAGAAGGCAGCGCTTATTCGGATGCGGATTTATTGTTCGAGGCAGACTTAGGCAAATGGTCTTGTGCTACGACCCCTTCAGCGAACGCCTCATGACAATCCGCATCAAGGCTAATTTCGGGAACATCAGCCTGATTTGCGCTCACGCCCCGACAGAGAAGAAGGACGACAACACCAAGGATGATTTCTGTGATCTCCTAGAAAGAACATACGATCGATGCCCCAGCTACGACACCAAGATCGTTCTAGGAGACTTCAACGCTCAGCTGAGAAAGGGGGGACTTCTTTGCTGGAGTCATCGGAAAACACTGCCTGCACTACAACATATCCGGAAACGGACTCAGGCTGTTGGACTTCGCCTCGGGGCGGAACCTCACTGTGGCTAGCACGCGGTTCCCACACCTGGACATTCCCAAAGGGACCTGGCGATCTCCTTAGCAATCAACCATCAACTAGATTGATCACGTTGCGATCAACGTCAGACACTCTTCCAGTATTCTCGATGTCCGAACCTTCCAAGGTGCAAACATCGACTAGGATCATCACCTTGTTGTAGCTAAGATAAGAACCCGTATATCGAGAGATCAGCGGAATCGAGACAGGCTAATACGTCGGTTTGACGTAGGAAAGCTACAATCGCAGCCGATTGCTGGGAACTGTGCCGACCGAGTCTCCCTGAAACTCGCTCAGAGTTCGACGCTTCCTGCACTAAACACAGAAGAAGAATGGAAACGTTGTCAAGAAGCCATCAAAGAAGCTGCCACTGATGTGCTGGGTTTCACGTCACCACCCAGAAGGAACCCATGGTTTGACGACGAGTGCAGGCAAGCGCACGCAGCTAAACAAGACGCCTATAAGGCGACGCTGCATCGAACAACGCGAGCTGTTCGTGAACTCTACGAACAGAGAAGAAGGGAAGAGCACCGGCTTCTCAGAAGGAAGAAGAAGGAGCATGAGAAGCGCGCGGTCGAGGAAATGGAAAGGTGCTTTGGCAGGAATGAAGTCCGAAAGTTTTACCGAAAGGTAAAACAGCTATCCGGAGGATACAAGGTTTGGACCAATGCCTGCCGGGACCAAAACGGACAGCTCGTAGTAGAGTCGCAGTGAATCTGGAAGGATCATTTCTGCAGACTCCTTAACGGCGATGACTGCCCAAATCTCGCTGTTAGGCAGAATGTTCCACTCAATTTGGACGTTGATAGACAAGAATTCCGTCACCCCGACTTAGACGAGGCGAGGATAGCAATATCCAAGCTGAAGTCGAACAAAGCTGCTTGAGCAGACGGACTGTCCGCAGAACTATTTAAAGCAACTGGAGATGACCTGGTTGGGCGCACCAGCTCATCTGTAAGATATGGTCGGAGGAAAGCATGCCCGATGAGTGGAATCTCAGCGTCGTATACCCGGTTCACAAGAAAGGAGACCCCTTTGACTGAGTCAACTATCGAGGGATTAGTCTCCTCAACACCTGATACAAGATCCTCTCTGCCGTATTGTGTGAGCGTCTGAAGCCGTTTGTCTATAACCTGATAGGTCCTTATCAATGTAGTTCGGGCCAGAGAAGTCCACGATAGACCAGATTTTCACTTAAAGGCAGATCCTGAAAAAAACCGGAAAAGTGCAAATCGACACTCACCACCTATTCGTTGAATTTAAGGCCGCATATGACTGTGTGCGTAGAGACGAGCTATACAGTGCCATGTCTAGGTTTTGCATTCCTACCAAACTTGTTAAATTGTGTAGAATGATGAAGGAGAACTCTCACTACAAAGCCTAAGGCAATAAATAAATAAATAAATAACTCTCTCCGCTCTGTCAAGGTCGTTAATGAGCTCACCGAGACCTGCAATGTCAAAAGATAGTTGTGGACAAGGAAATGTACTGTCATGTGACTTCTTTATCATCATTCTTAAGAAAATCGTGCGTAACTCACAAGTCAACACCTGAAGCACGATCTTCCAAACGACAACACAGATGCTAATTACACTGATGACATTGCCGTGTTTGGACAAACGCAAAGAGTCGTCACTGAGGCGTTTGCTGGCATTGAAATGAAAGCAAGTGGGTCTGGCGGGTTATGAGTTATGACATCTTGGACGGAGCATCACATACAAGACAGAGATTTCGTCTTTCTCTGCTCCGTTGGACAACAATATCTCTACCGAAATGAAACGCAAGGTCACTCTTGCCAATCACTACTTCATAGGGCTTAAGAAGAAGTTGAACCCCTTCTTTAAAGACTGGGTAGGCTAACAGCTTGAATATTGTAGTCCTGCTGTACGGCGCAGGAAGTGGATAAGGAACCCCTAAGTCTTTTCGAGAGACTTAAGGGTTCTACGTGCGAATTTTGGTCCTGCTTCCGTTAATGGCATTCGGAAGAAAAGATTCATTGTGGAACTTTCTGGGCTACACGGCGCCATGCACCCGGTCAAGCGTCTTCGGATAAACCGCTTAAGATGGATAGTCAATGAAGACCACTGCTCGGGCTTTAAAAGTATCCGAGTCATTGGGACAACGTATCAGAGGACGACCAAGGCTGAGGTGGCGCACACAAGTGGAGAAGGACCTCAAATAACTTGAAGTGCCCAACTAGTGGTAACTGGCGAAAGTTCGTCCTGACTGCAAAGGCATGTTTGTTAAGGTCCGATCCACCCGGGACTATAGCGCCACACAAAGAAGAAGAAGCTACACAAACGAGACGAAAAGAAACCTCGTTACGGCATCGACTAATACCTCCGACACGGAACTTGACGTGATAAAATATAAAATGTTTTTCTCTCACCGGAAATTCGACTGGTGGTCTCCTTTTCTCCCTTTCAGAGTCGTCAGTAAGTCCTGCAGCTCCACCCAACGAACAACCTCAACAGTCTGTTGCTTGTCTATGAATTCCAAACGACTGCTGTCCGTCAGTAGTTGCACCTGCATTCAAAAGCAACAAACGCCCTCACCCGCAAGCCAAACGACTTAATTTGAATCATTCATTCTGCACACCTCCCGGCCCGCCCAACAACCCAGCAGTCAAATTCAATTTTCAAAAGAAACTAATTAGACACGTCATTCAGCAGACCTCAGTCATGCACACAACACGGAACAAAAGCCCAACTTCTCGGCACACGCCTCTCCACGTTTCCTTGGCCAACAACAAGCGTTGCCCCAGCAAATCGCATTCGCCCTCCTGCCAATTAATTACTCCAATAGTGGAAGCCTGTGTTGGTGGGGAATGGAAATAACGGAAAAAGCAATTTAAGAGTTACCTGCAAACGGCCAAAAGCAGTTCACTTCCAGCGCAATTCAGCACTTCATTACAATTAATACGATTATCTGAATAACCAATTTTGTGGCACCTTTCGTCCCTCATCATGTCTCCCCTCTCTCGCTGTCGGCTCTTGGCACACTAAGGACATGCACAACAATTGCAAATCCTCACAAAGAACCGAATCGAATGAATGAACGCACGCCAGTCGAGCAGTCGAGCAGTGGAGCAGCTGAGCAGTCGTGAACATCTCCATATTCATCGCATCGCCCCCGCAACAAATTACAAATTCCCACCCACTTAATGGCTTTCTTTGTGGCGCACTCCAGGAGGAGCAATCCAATCGGGAGGGCGGGCGAGTGAAAAAAAAACCTGCTTACAACCTGCTTAGCTCGCAAATTAAACGGAAGTACCCAGGCGGAGGCGTCAGCGCATCTACCTCGCAATGGGCGCGTTTCGGCCCTGATCCTGCGAAGCAATTAAATAAATTACGCAAATGCGCTTACCTTTTTGCCGGCCTTTGCATTCCAACGGCACCGGTCCAGGAATTTAGCGCTGAATACCACATCGACATCGCACATAAATAGGAGCACGTCCTTGCTTTTGTCATCCTTGTCCCATACGCGCTCCGCACCGACGCGTAGTCCTTTGGCTGCAAACCACAAGAGGAAAAATAAACGAAATTTATTGATTTTCAAAACACTTACTGCAGGGGAGCTCTTTCAAGGCGAGAGGAGTCAAGGTCAGCTGAAGTTGTCAATGGGGAATTGCAAGGGAAATTGCGATGGAAAGAGAACGGGGACCAAACGTTATTGTGATCATTACAAAAAGAAGGCAAATGGCCTTAGATCACAATTGGACACATACAGGCACCACTAAGTGGTGAAGTGGAACATGCGGCTTGAAGCTGATGTCATGAGAAAAAGCTTCTGAACAGTGCAGTTCCCTAAGCAGAAGTCTTTAGAAGTATGACCCTCATTGATTGGGCTTCACATTGCTTCGAAGATTGGCAAGACGTCCGACGGCTACTTTAGAACAATCAGCAATGCAGGAATCTATGAGGCTCCAAATTCAGGTACCAAAGAAAAATGTTCGCTCCAGAGAAATTATGAGGAACCTTCGTACCTAAGTAAGATATGGCCTTAGATGAGATTATCGATGAACTTGCTAAGCAGGGATTGCAAGAGGTCTCTATAGGGCTAGATCGCACTTTAGGATTGTTCGCGTCTTTGGTCAGGGTTCCATCGGCAGTTGGGACTCTTGTCAAAACAACCAGAAATGGTATGACCCATGCATGCTCCTAAACGTCAGTAAGAAATACTCGAAATTTCTGTTACCTCTAGACTCGACTGCAGAGAACTTACTGGCGTATTAAAGGGGCACTTAACCTTCGCTAAGCACTTTGGTATGATCGGGCTAAGTGATGAAACGCTCTGCCTCGCCTGTAGTGACGGTGAAGACATTGCAGAGCACATCTTTCGTCATTGCCACACAGATGGCGTCTGTTTGGTGCTAATCTGGTTGGGACTGGCTTCTTATCACAGAAGTACTTCCTCCGAAAGACCAAAAGGGCCCAAAAAAAGGTTGCTGCCTATTGTTGTAGTACGAGGGGCGTTCAGTATATTCTAGGTATCGGGGTGAAGCTGTGACTATAATTATAAATTGCCTTATTTATCAAGTAATACTATTATTTTAGGGCATTCATGTAAAATTTCATTTAAGTGTGGTTATTAATTCGCGTTTTATCTCTAGTTACACAGAATCATAATGGCAACTGAGACGATGATGAAAATTTAACATCACGCTGTAATTAGATTCTCACTAAGCAAGGAAAAAGTCAAAAACCTACTCATGAGGAGATAGTGGCTGTTTACCAGGGTTCCGCACCTTCATTACCAACTGTGCAAAAGTGGTCAAGTGAGTTCAAGAGAGGCAGAGAGAGCATTGAAGACGACCCCCGCTTCGGCGCCCTGGCTACTGCTTGTACGGGAGAAAGCATCAAAGAAGTCAAAAAACTTATTCTTGAGGATGCCCGAATAAAGGTGAAAATGATGGTAGAGATCACCAAGCTTTCAACTGGTACCATTCACACCATTCTGCATGACCATCTTAACCTTTCAAAGGTCAGTACAAGGTGGGTGCCACGAATGATCACAGCGCCTCAGAAAAAAGTGAGAATCGCATGCTGTAGAGAGCTTTTGGAGATGTGTAGTGAGAACGCGGATGGTGTTATGGACCGAATTGTTACTGGAAACAAAACATGGGTTCACCACTATGACTCTGAAAGCAAACAAGAGTCCATTCAGTGGCATAAAAAAAAACAGCCCCCGAAGAAGTTCTTCCGTCTGCCGGAAAGCTCATGGCCACAGTTTTTTGGGGCTTAAAGAGAATCTTTGTGGCCGCCGTGGCGTAGTAGACGTGCGACGCTCACACGCCGAAGGGTCTTGGTTCGATTCCCGATAGAACAACTCTAATTTTTCACGGCACCACCTCTTTCATTCTGCTTACAACACTCAAGACTAATAACTGTCTAAGAAAGCTTCTCAAATTTCGCCGTTCGGAGTCGGCAAAAAACTGTAGCTCCCTTCGACTCGTGAGAGAACAGTAGCGCCCACAACACGAGTAGTTGATAAGCAAGCTAGGCCCTGATCCCCCTGTGGGAATATTAAAGGGAATCTCGCTCAATGAGTACAAAAAAAGGTGAAACCATCAACGCCACATCCTTCGCTTCCACTTTGAATAATTTGCAAAAAAAAAAAAGAAAAGACGGGGTAAGCTCGCAGCGGGTGTGTTGCTTCTTCATGACAACGCTCCCGTTCACACAGCACGAGTTTTCAAGGCTGCTGCGCGAGATTGTGGTTTCGAAGTAATCCAACAAACACCCTATAATCCAGACCTTGCCCCTAGTTATTATTTCCTGCTTCCAGATTTGAACAAATTTCTTCGTGGAAAAAGATTTTCGGATGATGAAGAACTCAAGTCGGCAATAAATGGGTATTTTACTGAGAAAGGGGAAATTTATTTTTTTGAAGGCTTAAAAAAGCATTATCTCAAGATGAAACAAATGCATTGATGTTAGGGGAAATTGAAGTATTAAAAAATATAAACAATTTTAATTGAAATCGCATTTTCCTTCATATCGATACCGAGAATATATTGAACGTCCTCGCACAGTGGACTAACTTTTGAGTGCGGGTGCTCCAAAATAGTCTCTCCCAGCCTCCAACGAGAAAATTGGGAAAACAAAGTGACACAAAGTAGCCAAAGTAAGTAAGTAACTCCTTAAAACCGCGCTGGGACTTTACAACTATGTGAAATTATCCACGAGTTCCGTCAAATCCACAAGCAGAAATCGCACTAAGCAATAATTAGAATAAGGATTCTGTTTGTTGGGTACGCTACGGGAAGGAGAATGTTGCAAGGACATTAAGGGAGGAGGGAAGTGTGGGCAACTTGCGAAAAATAACGTATTTCTTTTTGTTAGTTTATTGGCAGTACAAAGAAATTCGCCTTCCAAAAGATGTCAGCACCTGCAAGTTGTGGATGATCTTGGAAGCGACGACCTACTTCACTGGAAAGGGGCGGCATTTGTCAGCAATAATTCATGTGCATCACCGTCTCTTTTAGACAGGAAAATTGTTTTTGGGTTCTTCGAAAATGTTAAGATTTGACTTAAATATTATGATTTAATACGATTTTCTTTTTAATTAAAAGAAAACTGTAGCTGCAGTCTATCGAAAGTTTGTAGAAGTGTAAGGTTAATCTTTAGTACAATGGACCAGTATTTGAGTCTGGTAAATCTGCTCCGATCAGAGAGTGGTCACGAAGCTTCAAAAACGTTGATTTTTGCGTCAAAGACAAAGAGCGTTTTAGACAGCAACAGAACTTTGAAAATGAGGATTTGAAGGCTTCGCTGGATCGAGATCCGTTCTATACGCAAAGTGAACTCAAAGCGTCGTTGGGAGTGACTAAACAAACAATTTTTTGTTGATTTAAGAAATTTGGAATGCGGATGACGTACAAGTTGACACCGAGAGATGTCGAAAGGCGGTTTTTCACCTCGGAAAGGCTGCTTAAAATTGTCCAAAAAAGGAATTTTTCCAGCAGATCGTGATTGGAGATGAAAAATGAATTTACTACGAAAAAACTAAAAAGAAAACATGTTTTGCTACCCTGGTGGGGATGAGAAACATAACAAACAAAAATCTTTTGCAAGCTCTGGTAGGCCCTAGATCTAGATCTAAGATTTCAATTCCATGCTCCATGGTGGGACCAGACGGGTAAGGTGTACTATGAGCTGCTAGAGCCAGGCGAAACAATAGATGGCAGACGTTATCTACTGCAGCTAATGCCCGAAAAACTACGAAAAAGCGTTCCATTAGCTGATTTTTTTGTAGAAGAGAAAGCGCCACGAAAGATCAAAATATTTCTCCTCCCTACGAATTTCTGCCGAAGCAAAAACTGTGGGCAGGAGCTCGGCAGCAGATGGCTGTCGAACCGAAACTCTAACATCGAAACTCTGACATCCAACCTATGACATTTCATATGTCTCATAGCTCTTTACGAATTTCTGCGAAAAGTCGTTTCACTATTCTCGGTAGAGTTACTCTCTGCAAGACAGAATTGTACCCAAACTACTCAACTACAAATTTCTGTACACAAATGAATTGGAACAGACCTAAAGATGGTCAACATTGCCCGGACTCTATGTTTGTTAATTTTTGATAAACGGCGCTTCAACTTCAAACTTCTCAACTACAAATTTCTGTACACAAATGAATTGGAACAGACCTAAAGATGGTCAACATTGCCCTGACTCTATGTTTGTTAAGTTTTGATAGATGGCGCTTCAACTTTATTTAAAATAACCAAAATGTTATTATCTGTTCAAAAATATTATGTGGCAATAATGTATGAAATTCATTTTCTTCCGCATAATCATCAGAGATACGCTTACAGAAGTTCAGTCGTTGAGTCACTTTCCGCATATATTGGCCGAAATTTGTGTATTTCACTCGGTTCAATATTGGTTCTGAGCTAACTTTTACCTTTGCCGGCTAATTGGCATAGGCCAATGACTTTACGTGTGACCGGCGTAGCGTAGTGGGTAGAGTGCGACGCTTACACGCCGAAGGTCTAGGTTCGATTTCCTACTGAACGCCTCGAATTTTTTACGGCACCACCTCTTTCGAGCTAAGAAAAGAAAAAGTTTCTCAAATTTCGCCTTTCGGAGTCGGCAAAAAACTGTAGGTCCCTTCTACTCGTGAGAGAACAGTAGCGCGCACAACACGAGTAGTTGATTAGGAAGGTGGGCCCTGGTCCCCCTGTGGACTGTCGCGCCATACAATTATTATTATTAATGACTTTGCACAGCCTCAAATAAAATAGTCCAAAGGCAAATAATCACATGAGTGAGGTGGCTATGTGACGGCTCCGTTTTAGCTATTCTAAATAATACGCTTGTTAGACTGTGTGGCTTGTGGTTCCGTCTAACTGACACTGACAAAGTTTGTATTTTCAAACTGAGAGCATAAGTAGTTACTTAGCATGGGCCGAAAGCGACTTCCATTCACAATTAAAGTTTAGAATCATCAGCAAAAAATATGATCCAGCACACCTCCGGTGAACACATACCAAATAGTGCATGAAGTATGTGTAGATCTGGAGGTGGGGCCTTCGTGGAAAACGACAACATTAGACTTCACGCCTCCTTAGGAAACTTCGCGTCGGTCTTCCAGGCGGAAGCCTTCACGATCCTAATGGCCACCAACTACATTGTGAAGAATAGGTGGAAGGGAAGAAGTATCTGTGTCTGCAGCGACAGTCAAGCTGTGCTCAAGGCCTTACTCAACCCTTTAACCACTTCCAAGACAGGCAAGAATGCAAGTCTTCCCATAATTCGGTCGGCAGGCTGAATTCGCTGGTTCCTGGTCATCACGGGATCCTGGGAAACGAAACTGCCGATGAACTAGCTAGACTAGGTTCATCAGAGGCATTCGTAGGACCCGAACCCTCGTCCCTGGTCAGGGCCTCCGTCGATGGTTGGGTCTTCCTACAGCACAACCAGAGATGGCGTGACTCTCCAGGATGCAGGGTGACCAAGAGTATGCTCCCAAACGTCTGCAAGAAATCCGCTTCTTTTCTGCTATCTCTAGACAAAAACGAGTGCAGAAGACTTGTTGGCGTATTAACGGGACACTTTACCTTCGCTATGCACCTGAGTCGGCTTGGGCTTAGTGATGTCACACTCTGCGACGCCTGTGGAGAAGGTGAAGACACTTCAGAGCACTTTCTCTGTCAGTGTCCTGCTTTCGCTCGTATCAGGTGGCGGCTATTTGGCGCTGATGTGGTGGGAACTGAAAACCTAAGTTCTATATCACAGAAGCGCATCTTGGCTTTTCTTCGGAAAACCAAGAAATTACATTAAATGAAGGTTACTGCCTGGTAGTACAATGGACCAGTATTTAAGTCTGAGTGCTCCAGTGTCCCAACCTCCAACAAAAAAAAAAAAATGTGTAGATCAGCCAGGATAGATTTTTTGTCGGTAAACCCATTAAGCCAGAAATAGGTTGTAACTGACCGCGAATTTAATAAATTGAAGTCTGTGTAGTTTGCAAACGTTGTTCCAGAGTGCCCTGCCACATAATGAGTTGCCAACTAAATCTTTTAAAGTGTGGCGTCGCATTCCTATCAAAAAACAATTCGAGCGTCCCTCCTGAAAACCTCTTTGTTGAAGAAGAGCAAAACAATAAACAACTTTATCGTTTGGCCGCCCACACATTAACAAGTGGGGAGATACAAATATGGTCACAGATAGTCCTCACTGCTAGGGGTCCAAAGGCCACATACCAGGACACGAGCTGACTGTAAGACAGAAGGAGCACGGCCTTCTCAAATCTGACGTAGATGCACCCAAGGCAACCTTAACAGCAAATAAAACTCAAATGAATTTCCTTCCACTACTCACCTCTGGAGAACGTCTCATTCAGGGCAAGTAACTTCAAATTAGAAGAGTTGCCGCCGCTGTTCTTCATCGCCAGCACCCGGCTCATTATGGACCTGGCCTCCGAGAGACCATCCTCCCCAAAGTACACCACGGTCAGGTGCACCCGCTTGTCGTTCTTCAGGGCAATCTTTACGAACTTGTCCATGAAGCTCTGGAAGGTGGCTGTGCGCCCTGACAGCGGCAGAATGATGTGTATCAGCTCTTTGTCGTGCACCTTGGGGAAGCTGATCATTTGAATTGTCTGCAAGGGAGCAAACGGCCGCATCACGACCACTTTCGTTGTCCCTGCCATTGGCGCCGTGTTGGTCAAAACTCCCGACTGATGACTGTTCGCTGAGGTATGGGCGCCCGCCTCCTTGGCCCTGAAGTACAGGTCATACTGTGTTCCCGTTGTCGGCTCATTGCGGTAGATGCCCTCTGTGAAGTCGTCCAGCGTGTACTTGGTGCCCGCTGTGGCAGTGACGTTTCTATTCAGGCTCTCGATGGCTTTATTCAGCGCGTCCAGCAGATCTTTCCGCTTGTACCCAATCGGCTTTTCGACGACTCTCTTGCCCAGTCCCAACTCAATGGGGTACACCCGACTGAAGGTGAAGTGATTGAACGGAATCAGTTCGTATTCGTTGTTGAGCGGCAGCCCGCGCAGTATTTCCGCCGCCCCGACCTGCCTCCGAATGTAACTGCTGCAGTCATAGATGGAGTTCGCCCCGGAGGCGCCACCTGCCGCGCTTTGATTCTGCCCTACTGCGCCCGTGGCGTTGGACAAAGACGATTGCTGGATCAGCTCCAGTGCCGCTGAATTGGTGTAGTTCAAGGGTTGATTGCCTGCAAACGAAGACTGTGAACGAATGGCGAGCACAGCAAAGCAGTGTCGCGTCAATGGATGCGCCCACTTACCTCGCAACTGGATTAGCTGAAGTTTCAGCGATTTAATTTGGGAAGTCAGTCGAGCAATTTCCTGCCGATACTCATCCTCCTTTTGGCGCAGCAAGTCAATATACTCCTTTTGGTCGGCTGCAGCCTTCTCGGCGTTGATGTTCCTCAGTTTGTGCTGGTTAGCCGGCGGATGCTGCTGCAGCTGCTGGTGCTGCTGGCTGGCTGCCGCTATCACTGGGATTTTATTGAACTCTGCAACAGAAAGGAAATCAAGCAGTGATGGCTGATGAAATGAATTTAATTGATTGCAACTGTCGGCTTTGTCCGAGCTCGCCTTGAAGCGACGGATATGGATGTGTGAGTGTGTGGTTGGATGATGCTCTTTGCTGGGGGTCTTGACGTCTTCGAAATGACTGTGGGGAATGGGGGGTACAGGGAGGATTGCAATTAGAATTTGGAACATGTTTGATTTATCCTCGGGATCTGTGTGCCAGTGAACTGTGTATTTGATTGAATGAGAGCCCATCAGTGACGAGAAGCGACACCCAGAGTGCATCAGCATCACTGGATTTCGAATCCCAGGAAATGAGTTTTCCTCGAACTTGATGCATTTCAATTAATCAACTTGCGAAGGAATTCAAATGAAATAGGAAATCAAGAGAATGATTGAAAATGCTTCGGGGAGGCTTAGGAGCAACCAGAACGCACTGTTATACAGAAGAAACTTTAAATTAGCCTAGAAGTATGCTGCAAATGCATTTAAAACGAAAATTACCTTCGTCATCCGCACCGTAACCGTCATCAGCAGTCAGGCCACCAAAGCCGCATTTCGTAAGCGCAAGCAGAGAGATTATCGTCACCGAGCAAATTAAAATCAGCAACCTTGCGAGCAGCTTTGATCCTGCCATTCGAAGCATGTTTCATTTTTGTTTCACAAAGTTCGTATTCATTATTCCAGCTCTGTCCAGCTCTGAAATGAAATGGAAAATCTATTGACAAACGAGGAACAAGGCAAGTCATCAATTCTATTTCAATCTAGTACAATTTCTACCCATACATTCTGCCAACACACCCGAAAGGTAAACGTCATTTTTCGTTCCTGCCCTGACTACGCGTTTGACAGCTTTTTTCCCACTCGGGTGATCAAAGGAAAAAATTTTTTTGTGTGTCCTCTTGGTGAAACGTCGCAGTCGTCGTCGCCTCTAATTGGAGTTATTTGTTTTCTTGTTTTTTTCTATCTTTTCACATAATTTTGGATTAGAAGCAAATACGTAAGCCATCTCACATATTGTTACTTCTGGTAATCTTACGCATTTATTTTTCGCTTCCACGGAGTGAAGAAACGAATTCCACTGTTTTCCGTGAGACGCAACAAGTCGCTGAAGCACTTTTGTTCTGACCTATTATCAGACGGTGTGTGTGCATGATTCACCCATAATCAAAGTTAGAATTCCATCATCACAATCAACTGTGCGTTCTGCAAAACTCACTGAATTTTATTTAAACCTTAAAACTTTCCTGCTTTCGTGTAATCTTCCATACGGAGCACAATTCTCTCTCGTTGACAATCGATTTTCGTTCGTTCGTGTTCTATAAATAATTTTGTTTCGATACAATTAATTATTTACCAATTGACTTCATCGAACAAGTACGTACATAGCTGTAGTAATTCTTCACTCTTGGCTGCCCTCTGTCCGCTAGACGTAGTTCCAGGGCGCACAGGAAAAAAAAAAAGTATTTTTGTTTCTGATTCGAATTTCAGTGTTTTTCGTTTGTGGAAGTTTTCGTATATTTTTTGCCGCTTATCTCATGAAGACTGTGGGCGTTGTGATAGCGATCAGCGCGAATGCACGATACGCAGGTGGTGTTGAACAATTAAAACCTTTTTCTGATGTGATGCGGTGTGTGTGAGTGTGATTAACCTATACTCCCAATGAGGTCATTCAATGGGACACGCCATCATCGCAGCCCTCCCCAAAAGTATTTCCACTGAAAATTTCAATAGAGATGATTTAATTCATCTTTACTTCGTTACACCGCCCTCTTGGCTACTTGTGCATGTTTTCATTTTTCCTCATTTCTCAGCTTTTTTTCTTTTTCTCCTGATTTTTTTCTGATTTGTTTTTGTTTTCCTTTTTTCCGTTTCAGCTATTGAACGCATAACATGGAGAATCAACAGAATGATACACCCTCAGGCTCCGCCACTGAGTAAGTTATATGAAATTCATTTTAATTTCCTTCCTCTCATACTTCCTTTCGCATTTCCCTATTCTCTTTCTTCTTGTGTATGATGCGGCTTCCTTTTACATGCATTCACGTACAAGTGTAACACTGGATATAATAAAATTATCATAGCCGGGCTGAAGTTGTTGCCAGTTCTTTCACGTAATCACTTACAAAAGAGAAATTTGTTTCCAGTTCTTCGGCATTGTGGAGTGCTATCTTTATGATTGCGACATGGTGTGAGGGGGGGTAAGGAAAAGGACTCTTCGTTGTCCACTTTTGTTCGGAGTTTCCTTATCGTTTTTATTCTCTGTCTTCGTGTACTCTTATCATGGGAATGTTTTGATTATGGCGCACTCCCCAATCTGCAACTTGATTGGGGGAATGCTATTTGTTAGCATTTTTCCACACGAACGCGATTTTTGTTTTTGTCTCAGCTTTAGGTGCAAATTGAGTGTAGTGAGTCATTTTGATAAGATTCATTGAATGAGCATCCAATCCCCAGCACGACTAGAACATGAGTTATTCGAGTTCAGTACCTAATCTCCAACCGGCGCTTTTATGTCATTTTCGTGCATAGACATTTGAAGCCGTGATGCTGTCTAGTGAATTGGTCCAATCTATTTCTGATCATGTATGACTAACAGGAGTTTCGTGATAAACTGCCCGTTTCACCCTAAGTGCAGATTGTAGTCATCTGTCATTATCAAACCATCGAGCAATTTTGAAAAACAAAAATTTGTGATAGTTAGAAGCTGAGTAATATCCGTTTTCCCTCGGTAAGTCTGAAAATCCCCAATGCAGCGGAAATAATGTAAACGGGATAAGTAATCAGAGAAATGGGGAAATTTCAGCTGCAGTTGTTTTTGTGCAAATGTATGCCAAAACTTAAAACATAACTGTTGAGCAGACGAATGTTAACCTGACAAAATAAATGTTTAGCCGATTAATGTGAAAAAGGACGGTATTGTGGTAAAAAGTAGTTAAAAAGGTCCTGTGCCTATAGTTTATTAGTTTCATTATGCCAGGATTATACTCTTCAAACCAACTCTAAGCGTAAACGAGTATTAAGAAAATGTTTTTGCCACTTAGTCAGACATGGAAGTTTCTTTTTGAGAGGCAAGATGTTGCGACTATATAGAAGGGTGTTATGCCAGGTTAGAAGTTCGATATTTGTACGTTGAAAAATAATAATAGTTGGGTGGCACGACAGTCCACAGGGGAGCCGCTTGCTCATATACTACGGGTATTGTGCGCATTAGTTCTCTTGCGAGTAGAAGGGACGAATAGTTTCTTGCGAACGGCATTATTTTAGGAAGATTTTAGACAGTAATTACTCCTTAAGTGTTGTCAGCAGCTCGAAAGAGGAGGTGCGGTGAAAAATTCGAGGTGTTCAGCTTGGAATCAAACCTACCCCTTCGGTTTGTAAGTTTCGCACTCTACCCACTACGCCACGTCGGCCACGTAAGGTAAAACATTTTTTCAATAGATTCCGCTCCCGACTGAAGGCTAAACTAAATTTGCCAGTCAACAAGGAATCAATGCATACCAGATTTGTCTGGATTTTATTTTAAATTTAATACTACTTTTAAAATCCGAACAAATTGTTTACACAAGCTATGCTCTCTACTCTCAGCAACTCGAGAGCGGTGGCGCACACAAGGGGAGAAGAACCTCCACCAACTTGGAGTGCGCAACTGAACGCAGCTAGCGAGAGATCGTGCTGGCTGGAGAGGCATGTTGGTTGATGCCCAGGTCCACCCCGGACTATAGCGCCACGAGAAGAAGAAGAATTCAAGAGCAGTCAGGCCATCTGATCAGGAGTCGAACGCATGCTTCCTGTATGTGGCTTTATTCTACGCTAGAGCATAACCTGAATTAGAGGTTTCCAGCATCTATAAGAGCAGATGCTCCTTTAGTCGCAGTCGACAAATAGGTTTTCTATAAAATCATTTCTGTAGACTGAAATGAGGATACAATTCGCTATCCAACGGAAAGCAAACTTAGAAGACAAATAGCAACAAACCTGCCTTTTGGATAAATAAGAGATCAATGTAGAATTTACGAGCGGAAAGTTTGTCCACAAAACTGTCTAAGGATGATGATATTAGGTGCATTCAGATTTCTTCGAAGTGTGGTTTGTTTAGGAAATCGCTCTTGCCAATAGCTGTTTTTTTGGGCTAAAGAGGCATATGAGTAATAAAGCCTTCTCTCTCGGCGGACTAAGCTCGCTTTATATAACAGCTTGATCATCCCAGTCCTACTTCATGGCGCGGAAACCTGGACGTTACCAAAGGCGGATGAGGAAGCCCTTAGTCCTTTCGAGAGAAAAGTTTTGCGTGCGATTTTTGGTCCTGTTTCCGATGATGGCATCTGGAGAAGGAGATTTAACGACGAACTCTGTGGGCTGTACAGTGACATGCGCCTGGTCAAGTGTTTTCGAATACAATGCTTAATATGGTTAGGCCATGTAGAGCGTATGGACACCACTGCTCCGGACTGAAAAGTCTTCGGACCATAGCCATTGGTACAATGCAACAAAGGACGGCCTAGGCTTAGGAGAAGGACATGAACCAACTTGGAGTGCGCACCTGGAGGCAGCTGGCGAAAGATCGTGCTGGTTGGAGAGACATCTTGGTTGAGGCCCAGGTCCACCTCTGTCTGCAGCGCCACAAGAAGAAGAAGTGGTTTGTTTGATCTGTTTGACTGGAATGTGTTGTGGAAAGTGTTAACACAGAGGAGAGGAGAGGTTAAAAATGAGAAAACCGAACGATTTCTCGTTCTGCAACGGCTACCAGAGGATGAAGGAGAAGAAATTCTCCAAACCAGACTTCGACATCTTGTCGAAATTCACTAGCGCCCTTGAACAGGATCATGATTTGTGTTTGTAGTGAAGACTGTTTTTGAAAAAGTGAGCAAGCCTTACAATAATCAAAGCCATCAAGCGCCACGTATAAAAACAAAACACATTATTATGTGAAAGAACATGTTGACGTGGGCCTCATGTACACCTCAAATCCGTCTGTTCAATGCAGGCAAAGGCGGGGATCAGTTGTATGACATTCCAGGATAAAATTGATCAGAACCTATATAACTTCTTAAGCAACTACTCACATTGTGCGTGTCATTGATTTATTATGAACAGAGGAAACCGAATTCAGAGATGCAAGACAATCTCAGTTCAGGACTCCAAATGAACTTAGAATCTACTTCTTTCGTATTTGACATCCTGCCCACGAAGTTAATTGCTCTAAACATAGAGAGCTGCCAACACTATTGTCGTTTTTCTTACTGGTATTCTTTATTTGACTAGAACACGCGGTCTAGGCTGAGATGGCATACAAATGTGGAGAGGGACCACAACCAGCTAGAGATCTTACGAGATAGAAAGGCATGTTGATTGAGCTAGAAGTTCATCCGGGACTGTGGCGCCAATCAAGAAAGGAAAAGGAACAAATCCGTACCTATTTAAAAACGAAAAGAGTTAAAAAATGAACACAAAGTGAGCTTCATACATAGTGATTCAGGAATTAACGTCTGAAGATGATCAAGTCCACACTGTCCATACCGGCAATGACGTTTCATTTTGTTTAACAGTCCCAATTCTTGGCATATGCATATTTTGCTAGACAAGATGGGAATAAAGACGACACTTTCCTGATCCATTTTAAATCTTGTTTACACACTTTTATTCCACATTTCCCCCCAACCTTAATTGCACATGGACACTTATGTAAAATATAAATCTGGTCTAAAGGATTTGGGGACAGTAAGGACATGATTTAGTTTAGATTTGTTTTTCGCGGCCTAGCGCTCAACAAGAAGAACTTCGTTGATGCGACGCAAAATACAAAAAACTTTTCTGCTGACATTACCCTCAAAAGGTGCTTTGTGCCCCGTAAGAATGTACTTGGTTACATCGTCTGGGGTGAACTCATTAAATATGCCTCCCCATGTAGGCACTCTACTTTGTGAGTTTTCTTTTCGTCCGTGCACTTCACCGAAACTGAGAACTTCAATTCTCCCTTCTATCCACCGGAATAGAGTGAAAGCTGAAGCATTGCTTGCTGTCTATAGCCTACATGACCAAATATTTTTCTGAAAACGTTACCGCACTCAACACATTATGCAGATGAGGTACCCACCCGTAAAGATGAAAGCTTCCGCACTAACAGGAAGGCAATGTTTCCGGCAGAAGTTAAGAAAAACAAACTGACATCAAACATTTATCGAGTGGCTTTAAAGCAATCAAGGCACAATAATACCTCTGACTCGGATGTGGAAACTGAATACTGTTGCGCAACCGAATGAATATTGAAAATCAAGAAGCCAAGCATCATAGCACAACAAGAGAGACTTATTTCTAATGAAATTAGTTTAGGGAGTTGCTACGAACCCGACCTCTTGACTGTTGCCTTTGAAACTGCTTCTTCTAGTGAACTGTATTGTACTCGAATCAATACTGCTTCTGAAAGCGGTCAATTGTTTACAGAAGTTGGTGTTATTCATAGGACAGGTGCTCCTGAAACGATGTCAGCCATTGTGGGGCACTAATTTGGTTTGCCGTCTCTAATGTCACACAAGTGCAGGGACAATGTATAAAATTATTAATACAGAATCGATAGGGAAACCAAACGTACTGGACTTTGAAAACAATGCGGGTTTTGTTCTGTGGAAGAGGGGTGGGAATACATTTTTGTCTACAGACCGTATTAATCAAGGTACAAGATACACTCCACTGCTGGTTGTGGTCGATACACCGAGGACAGAGATGCCTCAGGGATGTTGTTTCTCTTCCGCCCGCAAAAAAGGAAAACAAAGGGAGATGACTTAAAAGACATTCGAAATGCAATGGAGTTTCGATGCTTGGATGTGAAATTGGGAGCGGTGGCGGTGGTGGAGGGCAGTAATCTTCTTTCGATTATTCGTTCAATGTGGTGGAAGTCGGTGTTTTTGATATCATTGGGTGTGTTGCGTTCTTGTTGGTAAGTGGTTGCCACTTGTCGTTTTGTGGGTTTTACCGGTTGGGTTGTTAATATGATGAACAAGAAAATCTTATACACTCGAAGACTGAAATTGCACCCAAACTGGGCGAATCAATTTAGTTGAAAATTTCTTTTGGATGTGTGTCTGTCCAATTTAAGTTGTGAAGTTTTTAAACTCCACTAGAAATTGTTTGCTTTTGTTAGGACTGCATTCTTAACCATTATGTTTGTGCTCTTGAAGTTTTTATACATATATTGGAATGCACAATAGTTCACAAAAGAACGCTTCTTAAGCAGCGTGCGGTGAAGGAAGTACGAGATACGCAAGTTGCACTGAATGGGGAACACGTCAAGTTGTCATTGTTCAACAATCTCTTCGGTTTCTGATCAAAGGCATTAAAGGATACCTTGAAAGCATTTTTATTCCATCTGATGGTCAAACGGAAACAGCGGTTCTTTTTTTTCAATTATAAAGTGCTTCAAATTAACAGTAGTAGTTTTGTAGGAGTCAACAAAGACGTGTAAAATGGACCACTATTAAATTTCGAAGAATCCGTTAGAAGCCCCATTGGAATGAAGTCATCAGGTCTGATTTTATTCATTAAAATCCGAAAAGGTTTGCGATAGCGACGCTCGGCTTAATGCTAGAACCTAAAGTTTGACAGAATTTTACAGTCGATGAGCATCGATTCGATTGAATGCTCCCGCAAGAGCCAAGTTACAGCTACTCTGACACCTGCTTGTGCTGTGCGTGCACTTGTTCTCTTAAGAGTGAAAGGGATCTTTGAGTTTCTTTGAGAAACTCATTCATAGACAGACTTGTTGTCTTTCATTTTGTTCCCTCGTATATTACCCCATAATGCAGACATTATATTTGCGATTATTTGGGAATGGGTTTTTGATTGATTGTTTGTACCTAAATAGCTCAGAAGGCCTTAGTTTAATTTATTCGACGAATTATTATACTGCTTCTACGAATTATTAAACTTCTTCTACTTGTGATTTTCGGAAGTATTATATCCAAGGCTTCTTTTGAAAAACATTTCGTTTCCAACTAATAGCTTATGCGGATGATATTGACGTGATTGGACGAACACAGCGAGTCTTAGAAAAAAGCGTTTCCTTCGAAGCAGCAGCAGGTAAAGTGGGTCTGGTAAATGCGTTTAAAAACAAAGTACATCCTGTTGTCAAAGAATGACATACAACATCGACGTCTTGGACAGAGCTTCACAATAGGCTGAAGAAACGTTGAAATAGTAAAGGACTTCGTGTACCTCGGTTTCGCGATCAGTAAAGACTTCGTGTACCTCGGTTTCGCGATCCATAAAGACAACCACATCTGTACTGGAATCAAACATAAAGTCACCCTTGCCAATGGCTGCTTCTGTGGATTTAAGAAGCATCTGAGAAATAGAACCTTCTCGAAAGGCTAGGCTTCGAATAACAATTTGTGCTGTACGACGCGGAAACTTGGATGCTACTGAAAGCTAATAAGGAGACCCAAAGACTTTCCGAGTGAAAAGTTCTGCGTGTGGTTTTTGATCCAAATTATGTTGACCGCATTTGGAGGAGAAGATTCAAAGACCAACTTTATGGGCTGTACCGCGGCATGTGCCCAGTCAAGCGTCTTCGGATTCAAAGCTTATGATGGCTAAGTCATTTAGGACGTATGGACATCACTGCTCCAGTGCGAAAAGTCTTTGAATCTAAGCCATTGAGATAACGCAGCAGAGGACGGTATGGACTTAGGTGGCGCACGCAGATGGACACGGACCTCAACCAACTTGGAGTGCGCCACTGATGGCAGCTAACGAAAGATTGTGTTGGCTAGAGAGGCATGTTGGTTGACGGCCAGGTCCACCCCGAAATATAGCGCCAAGCAAAGAAGGAGAAAAAGAGCAAGAATCGATTTAAAAATGTTGGCCACTGTGCGACCTTCTGGGTTTTTTTGAATAATTTTGGCGGGACATATGTATTTTATTTTTGACTCAGCTGCTATTTTCACTCTTCGGGATCACCCCACATTCCTACTTCTCGAACAATGTCCGCTGGGTACATAGCTTTGTACTGTTCGAAACATTTTAATAAAATAAACTTCGTTTTGGCTTTGTCTGAATAAAATCGTTTAGAAGTATTAGCGTTGTCATATCCTGTTTTTTACTCAAAAACGTACATTCCCGCCCGCAGCCATTTTTAAATCGATTTCTTTAAAAGTTAAAAAATAACTTGGCAGAACACGTTTTTCACTTTCAAGCTGAGTGCAACAGCAGCTACACAAATTAAGGAATAAAGCAGCAGACTATGAATTTTCATGGAAAACACCTGATTGTGCAGCTTGTTCCATTTTGAAAGGGTGTTGATTGGGCGATTATGACACCTTTGGTAAAATAGTTGTGAACGCATGAGTTGATGCAGAATATTAAGACTTCGAAAACTTTTCTCACCATTGAGAAAAATATAGAAAACAATGCTGCGTTCTCTTAGCCGCTAAAGGTGATTTTTGACGCCACATCTATTTCGACCACTGTTGGTCAATCTTCTATTGTCTCTTATGTAAGAGCTGATTACAAATATTTACGCCCAAGTCGCTTTAAGTAGACTTGGGCGCAAATGTTTGTAGTAAGTAGGTGTTAAACATTAATAATAATAATAATTGGTGGCACGACAGTCCACAGGGGGGCCAGGGCCTAACTTGCTCATCAACTACTCGTGTTGTGCATATTACTGTTCTCTCACGAGTAGAAGGGATCTACCGGATTTTTTCCGACTCCGTACGGCGAAATTTGATTTTGATTTTTCTCCCGTTACATATCTTTTGTTTTTTTTTTTTTTTGCGATGTTGGTACCCATATCCCTCACTCGAATGAATGCTGGTCCATCTCAATTTGTTTGGACGGTTTCCCGATACTGTTTGTTGGATTAAATTGGAGATTGAGAGAAAGTCAAATGTTTTTATTTTAATGTTGTCACTACCGCCAGTGATGTCTGAATCATCGCCTCAATATTTGGGTTTGTGTTTGTGACCAGCAGAAAGCGATTTTACGTTTTCTTTCTCGTATACTCAACAATTCGGAAGTTGCTGTGGACAAGTTTTTAAATCCTGTGGAATTTACTCTCCAGTATACAAAGTAGACCGTCAATAAATAAACGGAAATAACACAAAATTCCTTCTTGTATTTTATTCTAGGAAGTATATTCTCTAGGATGCCGTCAGTTTTTAGACTGTAACTATTGTCACCCAAATTGCTCAATCGTTAGAAAAAGTGCGCCACGTCTTGTTTTTACTCGGAATCGAAGGTTTTGTCGATTTTTTTCTTACTCTTATGGAACCGAAAATTGTTGAAATGGGAACACTACTCTTACATTGTTCACCTTGTCCCTAGTTACACGTAGTCACATGCTGGATTGAATTTGGCAAAGAGGAAGTGGGAGCAGGTATGAACATACGGCTCATCCACACGAATTTGGTTTCTTTTGAATTTGCTTGTTTGAAGTCTCATTAATCGTTTGTTTTATTTCAGATACTGTCGCTTTGCAGTCAGATACTGTAACTTCTGTCAGGCGGCATCTCTTTTTTCGCCGTCTGTCATTAAATAAAGAAATAAATTGAACGGAAGGGAGTCTATAATAATAATAATTGTTGGCACCACAGTCAACAGGGGGAGCAGAGCCTAGCTTGCTCATCAACTACTCCGGTTGTGCACGCTACTGTTCTCTCACGAGTAGAAGGGACCTATAGTTTTTTTTCCGACTCCGAACGGCGAAGTTTGAGAAGCTTTCTTAGATAGTTATTACTTTTTGCTGTCAGCAGCTCGAAAGAGGTGGTGCCGTGAAAAATTCGAGGTGTTCAGCCGGAAATCGATCCTAAACCCTTCGGAGTGTGAGCGTCGCACTCTACCCACTACACCACGGCGGCCACGGAAGGGACTCTACCTTGGAGAAAAAACGTTTTGCCTCGTACCGATAGACAGCTATCCTTGTGCAAAAATCAAATGAACTTTATAAGCTGCCATACTTAAACTGTTCACTATTCGACAGGAGAATGAGCACTGTTCAAAGGACACACTAGAGCCAACTAACTGCCAAGAGGACTCGTATTTCTTTATATTTACATGCCAATCGGGTTCTTTGTATGCTTGCCACCAAATTGAATGTCAAAGTCGAGGAATCTTTTATCACACAGCACTCCTAGCATCTGCCAAATTAAGTAGTTCAACAGATACTCCCTCCCCGCGTAATGACTGCTCTTGCAATACAAAGCAGTCTCAACGTACCGCCGGCAGGATGTAACCTCAGATTGTGTGTAGGAAATCGCAAAGAGCAGAAAGTCCACAATCAAACGTTATCATTTTTCGCCCAGCTGACTCCGAGAAAATTTAATCCCCTTTTGCGCGCACTTTGAGAAGACATTTTATTTAATTTAAACCGATTTCCGTCCACTGTTTGAAGACACGCTGCAACTTTAAAATGAATTGAATGCAATTCACAACTGCAAGAACTTCAGAAGTCACCGCAAACTTCGTGCATCCGCTCCAACCCCACTGAAAGCGTTCTAAAATAATTTCTATCGCATTTGAAAATGATTTCATTATCCTATCGTCCTCTTCGGAAATGGTTTCCTTCTGGTCTCCGCGCGATATGAACGGGTACCAATTGACCTAATTACCCTCGGGGCACGAACCGATGTGCTGGGAAGTGAGAAAATCAGAAAATTGTATGAGTCTGCGGGGTTGAAAGCAACACTTCGTCCAACTCACTAATTGCGTTCGTGCAATGAAATTACACCGGCCTGCATACCACCACGACGCCTCGTCGCTTACATCACTTTGAAGACGAAGCGCATGCAATTTGCCATCCCTTCGGCGGGATCTTATGCCAGTTTCTCATCATGATGCTCCGCCACTTCACATTCGCCCCATGGTGAAGGGTCGCAAGATGCACATGCAAACCCCCAAACTAATGGTTTTACCACTCCCTCCCCGTGACTCGTTGCCACTTAAAATTCACAAAAAGTACTCTCGGTATATTTCCTTCATCCCACTTGTGCAACATCTTCGGCGCGGTATCCTTGGCCTCCTTCGGAGTGAGTATGTGCCGCAACTGTATGCGGTGGCAATTAATTTGGTGGGGGAGGTGAAGCTTCACTTCGTGCCGCCCTAATGCGCCTCCTTGTTCATTTCTCACAATGAATCTCACATTTCCACGATTTGGGGAGACAAGTTCTCGCCTAATTGGCAATTTTTCATTCTCTTTGTCATCCCGTTTCGGGAATTGTCATTAGCGTGGGATCCGCTGCCTGCGGTGACTGTTCCTCACATCACAGTCTTCTTGCCTCGATTGTAAATCACTTGCGCATTCCTTTCGAAGGGAATTGCGGGGGCAAAGAAGTGGATTCACAGTCAATCAGTGTTGACTCATTCATTTCCTCAGCCGTGATACACAAATCGATAAGGATTCCACCGTGGCATGAAACTGAACCCGGCTGGGGGTGGAAAATCCCCGAATGTTGATGAGTAGCCTCCAGCTGCGTCTATCTGCTTTGATTTAGGTCTTTCAAAGTCAGCCACCGTGCGCGACGGCGTGTGTATGGGCGTATTTCACTTTCGGCTAATGTGGCTTCAATCAGTGTAATTCTGCTCGCTGCTGTATTGACTTTCGGCGATTGCAAGGTATACGCACGTCGGCACATTATTGGCATTCCGAACTCGGAATCGAAGAATTCCCATTTGTTGTTCGTTGGCGACTCCCTCGCCGAATTGGTGAATCCTCGAGAGCCCCAACCTTGCTGCGTCATTCGGGAGAAACTCGGTTTCAATGAGTTTGCTTGTTTTTTTCCCTCCCCTGGCTGTTAATTTTTCTGTTGCAATTTAATAGAGGTTAGTGCGAGGTGTTTAAAGTGCCCCGTCGTATTCAACAATCAATCATGAGGTAAAGCAATATCTACCTCCTTGCCCCTTGAGATGGGGACACGCTATTTGTTGCCACATCCAATTTGCTTTTCAGTCTGTTCCCATTGTTCGTTCTCCATTGTCCGTCCTACGTGCCGCAAACCCCTTCATTTCATTGTGCGCAGGAGGGAGACGTCAAATTTGTGGTGTCGCTTCTTTTAAGGAGATTGCTTCGAAAGGAAATGAATTCCTGGGGGACAGTGTGCTTGGTTTGTTTGTGATCAAATTAAATTATGGGAATTGCATTTTTCGGTGAGATCCTTAATTTGCTTCTCCAAGGACGTGTGTTACTTGTGCACTCAAGTGTATCTGTTTACGGCGTCGCACAATTCAAGAGAAGTGCGAAGACTTTGCTGATTAGTGCAAAGTGAAAAGTGGTGTGACAGCATACGCACGTCATGGACATTTCTGCGTAATTATTGTTGTGACGGAGCACTGTCTTATCGAGTTTTGTTTAGATTAATGAATCAGGTCGTTTGGAAGTTTGAAAACTGAAACACAATTTGGGCTGTATCTAGGACACGTCTTGGGCACGAGGTTAAAACCGTAAAAAGTTTTACTGTTTGACATCTAATGGTCTCGGATACGGACAAACTTGTTTTCAAAATGGACTATGTTCTATGTTGTTCCTGTCTTCGAATTTGAAAACACACACTTTAAAATTCTAAAACACTGCTAAAAATATTTAATATACATTTTGGATGACCCAACAGGGAGATCAAGGTCCAGGTTCTTCAGCCACTTCTCGTATTGTGCGTACTATTGTTCTCCCACGAGTAGAAGGAACCTTCAGTTTTTTTGCCGACTAAAAACGTCGAAATGTGAAACATCCTTGTGTGTTGTCGGCAACTCAAAAGAGACAATCTAGTGCGCAAATATAATTTTCAGTTCTGCAATCGAACCTGGAACCTTCGGCGTGTGAACGTCGCGCATTACCCACTATGCCAAGGCGGCCGTACGGGAAGACATGTTAACATGGACAACCGTCGATATAAGCTCGCATCGCATGCTCCTTGAATATTATGATCAAGGCATTGATCTCCGCCAAGTGGGCACAAATTGAATTGCTTAAAATAAACATTCTGTTAAATTTTGGTTTTGTTTGCGTTGGTGGCAGATGGGATAAAATTAAACAAAGAAGTCTACGGCCTTCGGAATGTGGACGCTTCTGGTCGATCAACTGCTTCAAACGGTCCAGTTGTTCGCAGTAGATGGTAGAATTAAGCGTCTGGCCATATGGAAGCAGCTGCTGTGTGGTTGGTGCTCTTCCAATTGCACCAACCACACAACAAAACCTTCCTGGCCGTCAATCTCGGCTTGGTCACTGTTTGGGACGATTCAACGGCCTTCAACCACAACCCTTTTCACTGGATTTTATCGTATGTGATCCATTTTTGGTTGCCAGTTACCATTCGCTTCAAAAATGGGTGGAGTTCGTTCCGTTTCAGCAGCATATCGCAGGCGTTGATTCGGTCCAGAAGGTTTTTTTGCGTCAAATCATGCGGCACGCAAACTTCAAGTTTTTTTTTTTGTATTCAGCCTTCTGCAGATGATTTAAAATGGTTTGGTGACTAACTCCTATCTCCTGGGTGATGTTACGAAATGCCATACGCCGATCTATCTCGATGATTTCCTTGATTCGATCGGTATTCGTCGTCACAGGTCTGCCGCCGGCTGGCTTATTCATGGCATCGATTTCACCGGCTCTGAATCGTCGAAACCATTCCTCCGCGGTTCGAAGTGATAGAATACCATCCCCCAAAACATCATTAATCTCACAAAACGTTTCTCTAGCGGATTTGCCTTTAACGAAGGGAAACTTTAAAATAGCGCGAATTTCGGCGTTAGCTAACTCCATGTTTACACGTCTATAACTGTTGAACGGAGTATCCAAATCATGCATAGCCTCGTTTTGTAGGTTATGTCAAGACCTTACAAATGATATATAGTATTGCCAGATACGGGCTGTGCAGTGCTTTGTACAGAGCCGGAAAATTCAAAAGACAAAGAGGCGGAAGGGATATATATGATGGCGCAGAACCAGAGCCTCACTTGCTCATGAAGTACACGTGTTGTGTGCTGCCCTCCACCTACTATGCTACGACGGCCAGCTTTTGTAGGCTAGGTGTTTCTAAAAATGGATCACATTTCCACGAACGTTAGATTGGGCTGAGTGAGAATTTTAGCATTTCGATGTCAGAATGTTCCGTGTTCCTTAGTGTATCTTTGTCAAGTAATTTACAAAACAGCTTAGAGAAAAAACACCCTAACTTTAAGTTTAAAAAGAACAGTTTAATTAGGTCGTTAAACCTTTTTTCTTGTTACTTTTGTTCCCCAGATGCATTAAGAACGTGCGACAGAAGGGGAACATAAGCAAGATTTTTGTTTTTCGATTGGACAGAAAAGTTCATATTTCTCAGTTTAGCCTAATCAGAGCCTAATTTACGTTTCTACATCAGCTTCAAGGTAGACCGCTTGCAATTCGTGATTGTATCCGGCATCGCCCGTCTTCATGTACGGCTCTGAGAATTCTCAGCAAAATTTGTCCCTAGAATCCCTTTTGCTAAGCACCGTAGTGTCAGTACTAGTACACCGTTGTCCTGTACAGCAGCAGTTTCGATGGTATGGGGAGTTTTATAGACTTAAATGGTCTGACAGACTTGACTGAACTTTTCTTCGATTTGAACAACGGCTCGCAAATTTCTTCTGCCACTCTTGACTACAGGTAACTGAAAGTTTGTTCTCCTTGAAATTCGTTCTCCTGTACCTTTCACTACTCTTCTGACAGCTGGCGACGCCATGTTCACTAGCGTGCAGCTTCACAGGACGTCTCTGAGCACCACTTCGAAACATTGCATCCTTGACACCCTTTACCTCCGATTCCAAAAAGTTCAATACAAGCCCATGTGTGCATGGATTAATCCCACACCGCGCATTCGGAGAATAAAAAAATACATGCCCGCATTCCTCAATCTCTTCGAAATTCGGTTCGTCCGCACTAAAGTTTCAGCAAAACCAACCGAATGACGCATGCAGAACAAGGGTTCAAAGCAGAGACAACCAACACGCCTACACCGCTGAACGCACACTATAATTCGGATGGCCATTAATCCGGATTCGATGTAGAGTGGCACACAGCCAAACAGGTCTCGTGCACACACAACCGGCAATTCCCAGACGCAACTGCGCTTTGGCATCGGTTTCGACTTCATGCCGGCAGTATTGATTTTCTCCTCGAAACGAATAGACGTGCAGCCCGAGCGTCTGTGTGGCGGTATGAACTCCGTAAAATCGAAAACCGGATTAAAGCGAAAACACGTCACCCTGACCATAAGCAACAAATTAAAGGTGATTGAGGAGCTGGAGCGGGGACAGTCGGCGAAGTCGATTGCTGCGGAATTCGGAATAAGCCGCCAGACGGTGTCGGACATAAAGAAGCGAACCGCCGCCATCAAGACGTTCGCACAGAAATTCAGTGCACCCAACGACACCTACAACGTGTCCAGGCGAAAAACGTTGCGGAAGCCGAAAGATCACGCCCTGGAAGTGGCTCTCTATAAGTGGTATCTCCAGTTGCAGCAGAGCGGAGCAACAGTAAGCTCGGCCGACTTCGTGAACGAAGCCAATGATTTGGCCAAAAAACTGGGCTTGCGTGGATTTGTCTGCACAGCGGGATGGCTTTGCCGCTTCAAATACCGACACAACATTAGGAAGAACGCCGAAGTGACCGCATCGTCCCAAGACACAGATTCCAACATGGAGTCGTTGCTGAACGAAAAAGAAGAAGATGAGAGCGTTTCACGGGAAGCCGCTAAGGAAGAGATGCCGATCGATGTCGTCATCAAGGAGGAGGAGCAGATGCTAGACAACATCGCTGTTGTGAATGAACAACCGTCAGAATCCACCGAATCTGCGATACTAAAGGCGGCGCGAGACGGAATCGACGCAGTCCTCAACTACGTCGGCTACACGTCTAATCGAGAGTTGTGGTCGTTCTACGATAAACTTCGAACTGTGAAGGAGATTATAATGGACGAGCAGCAGCGGCTGCAGATTCGGCAGACGACAGCCAATTTCTTGCTGCCAGAAAACGGTTCGGCTGTGAATGCGCCCGCGTCTGAGG
This sequence comes from Eristalinus aeneus, assembly GCA_955652365.1. Lineage (NCBI taxonomy): Eukaryota > Metazoa > Arthropoda > Insecta > Diptera > Syrphidae > Eristalinus > Eristalinus aeneus. Next base: position 28,769,985 of record OY019133.1, on the reverse strand, counting down.
CGTCAAATAATTGTAAAAATGCTGCCTTTGTAAGATTGCATAAGTGAATAAATTGCGTGCGGTGTCATTGACTCTGCTTTTGCTGCTTTTTTGGATTTTATTCGGAATGGGGGCAATTGGTGACTCATTGAGCGCGGAACTGTTTTCAAAGGGAAAGCACTTGTGTTTTGATTTTGCTTCAAATTGAGTGCAGAGTGATATACTGGAGTCTGATGACTATAAATTGCGCCTATTTGAATTGGTAACAAAAATTTTCTTTTGATGGAGGGTTCTTGTTGTGTTGGACCTCCACGCACCCGTCTATAAGCCGAAATATCGAAACAAATTTTTTTTTGTATTTTTCACACGATTTTTCACACGGTTAAAAAGCGTGCAGACACGCAGTGAAATACGAAGCCAAACAGTAGATGATGACAATTAACTATTTTTATTCCTTGCATTCGAGATGAGAGTGCCACTCACCACGCGATTTCATGCCGCAACTCGGGAGTTGACTGTCGCTCATCACTTCGCTAACACTGTTCGCTGAGATTACTGATGTGCCACGGTAACTACTTGTGTTTTGCCTTTATGGCACAGGTCCCTACGCTCTTGTATAATCTTGTGAAGTGTGAAAAGATGCCATTTTAAATGGAGACAAGACTCTCTTATTTGAGATTAGTGCGCAACCACGAATCGAATTCTATCGAACTTTGATTCGAACTTGACAGCACTCGCAATTGAAATAGAAAAGTTGAGGTTTGTGGTCCCCATTACCAACGCAATCAGGACATAAACAGAAAAGATAAGTTAGATCATGAGTCGCTGAACGAGGAGCCATAACACATACAGTCAGTGTAAAAATTCTGCGTACACAATATAGAAAATTGTAAGATCCAATAAAACTGAAGTTTAAGTGAAGAAAACAATTATTTTTTTTTTCATTGGATTTATTAAAGGAAACTAATAACAACAAATAAAGTTCATATAGTTTTAACACAACAAACAATTCAACTAACACATAAGACAAATTCAAGCACAAAAAGTCTGCGTACATTATAGAAAATGATTTAAAGATAAAAAATAAAGAGCTTCGTAATATTTTGTTGGGTACCCACGCCTGACCCACGCTTTCCCATTGAATCCACTAAAACGTTCGTGTCTTTTGGACGTTTCTTAGACCATTCCTCCAGAAACTTCTATTTAAGGATATCGGTATACCAAATTAGGTATACCGGTATGAAATAAAATTTTTTGAAAATAAAACACTAATTATTAGTGGGAAAGTAAAAATATTTTATTCAAAGTATTGGCCATTATTTTCTACACATTTTGAACACCTTTCTGGCAATTTGTGAATACCACGCCAATAAAATTGTTCGTCTTTTAAAGCAAACCAATCAGACACCCAATTTTGGACCTCCTCGTAGGAATCAAAGTGCTGCTCAGCCAGTGCGCGTCCCATCGATGAAAACAAATGGTAGTCGGAAGGAGCCAAGTCTGGTGAATACGGCGGGTGGGGTAGCTGCTCCCAGCCAAGTGTTTTGATTGTATCCTGAACCGGTTTGGCTTTGTGTGCAGGTGCATTAGCATGGAGTAAAATTACCTTGCCGTGTCTTCTGGCCCATTCTGATCGTTTCTCGATCAATGCATGGTTCAAATTGATCATTTTTTGTCGATGGCGATCAGTATTAACGGTTTCACCAGGTTTTAGGAGCTCGTGGTACAGCACACCTTTCTGGTCCCACCAAACACACAGCATTGTCTTCTTGCCGAATCGATCTGGTTTTGCAGTCGATGTCGATGGTTGTCCCAGATTAACCCATGATTTTTTCCGTTTAGGATTCTTAAAATAAATCCATTTTTCACCGCCAGGAACAATCCGATGCAAAACCGATTTTCTTTCGTGTTTTCGAAGCAACATTTCACAAGTCTTTTTTCGGTTTTCCATCTGTCCTTCATTCAATTCATGTGGCACCCACTTTTCACACTTTCGGATCTCTCCCATAGCTTTTAAACGGTCAAAAATTGTTTGTTGTGCAACATTTAACATTGCTGCCATTTGCTTTTGACTCAAAGTCTCATCTCCATCCAATATCGTTTGCAATTCGGCGTCTTCAAACTTTTATGGTGGACTTCCACGTTCTTCCTTTCTTACATCAAAATCATTATTTCTGAACCGTTGAGACCATCTTTTGCATGTTGCTTCTAATAGAGCATGATCACCATATGCCTCGACAAGCATTCGATGCGACTCTGCAGCACTTTTCTTCAAATGAAAACAAAAAATTAATGCTTTCCGCAAATCATCACTTTCTAGTACAAAATTCGACATTTTTAACACGATGCAAGAATATGAAGTTGTCTGTTCAATGACTTGATGTATACTAAATATTTTCCATAGACATAGCAAACAAACAAAAAAAATAAGGGCTCGTTCAGAACAAATGTTCCCTATCGAGACATTTGTATCTTGACGCTCATACCGGTATACCTGGTATTCTTAGATGTAATGCTGTGTTGACGAATACGCCGTTCCAACAGATCCCATAGATGTTCAATGGGGTTCAAGTCAGGTGATTGTGGAGGTGTATGTAACGGTTTTGGGACATTGTTAAGAAGCCAAAGCTTAACAGTTTGAGCTGTATGCTTGGGATCATTATCTTGTTGGAACATGAAATCATTACCCAAGTCGAGCTTTGCGTCACTTCACAGGTACATTTTTTTTAAAAATGTTTAAATACTGAAATTTATCCATCGTGCTTTTGATAAATTCCAAATTTCCGACACCATTTGCCGCCATACACCCACACCATCACTCCACCACCGCCATGCTTTACTGTTGGAAACAGATATTCTTTGTTCCATTCAGTTGCTGGTTTTCTTCACGCAATACCGCGTCCGTGTACTCCGAAAATACAAAATTTGCTTTCGTCTGAAAAAAGCACATTATTCCGAAAAGCCTGGGGCTTGTCAACATGTTCTTTGGCAAAGACTAGACGCTTCTTTTGTTGGCTTTTCAAATCAATGGTTTTGTTTCTGCCAGAACGTCCATGGTACCCTTCTTTTCTCAGTACATTTCTAACGGTACCAGTGCTTATTTCCTTGCCGAATTTCACCTGCACTATTGTAGCTATTTTCGGAGCACTTATTCGTTGATTCGCTTTTATAATAATTGTAGGCGCTACAGTCCAGAGGGGGACCAGGGCCTAGCTTGCTCATCAACTACTCGTGTTGTGCGCGCTACTGCTTCTTAGACAGTTATTACTCTTTGAGTGTTGTCAGCAGCTCGAAAGAGGTGGTGCCGTGAAATATTCGAAAAATTGGTGTTGAGCTGGGAATCGAACCTAGACCCTTCGGCGTGTGAGCGTCGCACTCTACCCACTACGCCACGGCGGCCACTGATTCGCATTTACCTCGGATAAAATGGACCGTTTTTTCCTTTCTGTAAGAAACTGGGGCCTGCCTGATCTATACTTCGAGGACAAATTTCCCGTTGCCGCGTAGTTTTCTAAGACTCTTTGGACAGAAGAATGCTGTTTACCAACCATCTGTCCTATTGCCCTTAAACTCTTTAACCCTCTGATCGTAGTTTTACTATCAGTTTTCGAATATCTATCTTTGTTCATTGTTACTTTCAAAGAAAAACGAAATCCAATATGAAAAATATCAACACTCTACGACTGCTCTACTTGAAATGACGAAGAACACAAAAATAAATAATGTTTGTAAGAAAAAACAACAAAAACAGACAAAAGTAACAGGATATATCCTGTACGCAGACTTTTTGTGCTTGAATTTTAGTGGTGTATTCGGATTAATGGCGCCAGTAGTTTTCATGCATATGGAAGATCGGAAAGAATGGTATGTAATGAACACGATATCCCAGACGTAATATTTACATTACATTTACATTATTTAAAAAGATCTTAAGTTTTACTTGTGATTTGAGAGTTTTACATATTTTTCTAAAAGGGGATGTGTTGTACGCAGACTTTTTACACTAACTGTATACACAACAAGTCCCATGACTAACCAATAAAAACGTATTTTTTAGACAAAATTCGGCTTTATTCATCAACTTAGTCTCCTTCAAGAGTAATACAGTCAGTTCAACGCCGCTTTGCGATACCTTTTTCATACACATTGCGATACCTTTTTCATAGACCGATTTATCTTTGGACTCACAGAAGGCTTCAGTTTCGGCGATCACCTCCTCATTCGAGCCATATTTCGGCGGGCATCTCTTTTGAGTGTGAAGAAGAGCTAGAAGTCCATGGGGGCCAGGTCTGGAGAACACGATGTGTGCGGAAGCAATTCAAAGCATAATTCGGCCATCAAAGCCAACGACTTGTGACACAGTGCATTGTCTTAGTGAAAGAGAAGTTTGTTCTTCTTCAAATAGGACCTTCCCTCAAATGCATCAATAATGCCATGTAGTATTCGCTGTTGATCCTTTTGCCTTTCTCAAGATAGTCGATGCATAAAATTCCGTACGAATCGCAAAATACGAATGCCATAACCTTTCTAGCCGACCTTTGTGTTTTTGAACGCTTTGAGCGTGGTTCACCGGCTGCTGTCCATCTTGTTTTCTCCTACATTGTGAAAAGATTGGTTCCATTTTTCCGTGAGAAAAGCCATCAAATCACCAGTGGCCCTGTTACTGCGAAAGCCGTGTTGCCGGTCATAAAGAAGCTTCCGGGTTTCAAGGTATTTCAGAAGCCGACGATTTATCAGCGTTTCCATGATCTTGGAAAGTGGGGTTGTAAGTGCTATGCGTCGGTAGGAGCTGGGTGATGATGGGTTGCTCTTTTTAGGGACGGGCAGGACAAATGCTGTTTTCCACTTATTCAGAAAGAGCCCTACATAGTAGGACAAATGGAAAAGCCTACGCAGTGGTTTTGCCAGCGTAGAAGAACACCTCTTCAGAAGAACGGATACCATCCAGGCCAGGGTATTTGTGGACGTTTAGATCTTTAGGCATTCATGCAACTGAACGAGTGCGAAAATGGACTTGTCCTAAGGGAAACTTTACGCTCTCGAGTACATGCGCGGACAGAGGGCAATCTGGAAGCGTTGATCTGGCTGCAAAATGTGTAGCTAACAGATTTGCTTTGTTCAAAGAGCTGACAGCTGGAATGTCATTGCAAATGAGCGTTGGATTTTTTTTTTTACGAATGATCAAAAGTTGTTGTTGTCGTTGGGACATTGCAGGACTTTTTGCCTTTTTACCTCAAAATTTAACTAATAGGACATGTAGTCAAAACTTCTTATTAATCATGTCGGGCTCTTTTGAATATATTCCGGTTTTCCTCAGAAGGGTGGCTTTGAAAGTCCGGAAGATTATTTCTCTCAACCTGATTGCCTCTTTGCAGATCGAGTCATACCACGTGTTTGTATTCGGTTTGATACTCACTTCATTTTGTGAGGAATGAAGGATTTCATACTTGACAAAATTATTTTTGTAATCATATTAGCTGCGGCATCCACGTCACTATCGAGGAAGCATAGTGACCAGTTAAAACCCCTAAAAAAGTTTTTTAGGCCACTCCACTTTCTTTATCGTAAAGCCAGACTATTCTTATAGAGATTTCCTCTCTAACTGAATGGGACGAGTACGGAAAATTGGCTGATACGACACAGAGGTCTGACGAGCCAAGAGACGACAGAATGTCAATTGAGTATTTCTCAGGATGAGATGTGAGAAGAAGTTCCAAGGTGTTGGCGGTATGATCTGCAATGTCAGGTATCAGTGTTGGCTCATTCACAAACTGGGTCAAATTGTTTACCTCAGTATAGATTTCAACGTACCTTCCTTCGGGTGTTGTCTGGAATTTATGTCGAAGAGAAATTGTATACATTGAAATCGCCCGCAATAACGATTTCAGTTCGAGGATAATAATAATTGTTGGCGCTACAGTCTAAAGGGGGACCAGGGCCTAGCTTGCTCAACAACTACTCGTGTTGTGCGTGCTACTGTTGTCTCACGAGTAGAAGGGACCTACAGTTTTTTGCCGACTCCGAACGGCGAAATTTGAGAAGCTTTCTTAGACTGTTATTACTCTTTGAGTGCCGTCAGCAGCTCGAAAGAGGTGGTGCCGTGAAAAATTCGAAAAATTGGTGTTGAGCTGGGAATCGAACCTAGACCCTTCGGCGTGTGAGCGTCGCACTCTACCCACTACGCCACGGCGACCACCACAGTTCGAGGATACAGGGATACAATTCTTGTGATGGAGTCGGATAGCGCATCAAACTCACTGAAAGTTGAGTTGAGCATAGTGGTGGGTCCATGTTTCATCCATTGTGACAAACCGATGCAAAACGTTCTGTTTATTCTAGCGAAACAGTTCCAAACAGCTCTCTGAATCATCGATACGTTGTTGTTTTTAGTCCTTTGTAAGAAACCGCGGCAACCATTTAGAAAACGGCTTTCTCATGGAAATATGTTCATGCAAGATAGTGCACACACTGCCTTCTGATATCTCTAAGGTATCAGCAATCTCATACAATTTCATTTTGCGGTTTTCCAAAACTATGTTGTGTACTTTTTTTGACGTTTTTCAGTGTAACCACCTCAATTGGCCTTGCAGACCGTTCAGCATCGTTGGCGGCCACGTTTAAAGTCAGCGTACCACCGACAAATACGAAGGTTGCCCTTCATATTGGGATTGGGCAACCCTAGTGTTGGCCACTGCCAACTCTATCGTAAAGTTTGTCATTTTTGAGGTTATGCGTACTTAGAACGTTTTGACATACGAGCGCTATTTGTATTGTTTACAGTAACTTAAAAGATTCATCTCGCCCAAAAAATGGAATTAAATCGTGAACATTTTCGTGCGATTATTTTTTACAACTTTTGACGTGGATTAACTCAACAACAGTGCAAACTTAATTCAATTTTTGGCGATGAAGCTCTATCAAGGACCAGTGTCTATCGATGGTATGCTGAATTCAACCGAGGTCGTAGTTCACTCCAAGACGAATTTCGTGAAGGTCGTCCGAAATCAGTTGTTGTCCCGGAAACCATTGATGCTGTGCGCCAACTGATTGTCATGTGACCTATCGTGAGATTGAGACAACCTGAGGCATTAGTGGGACCAGCATACATTCAATACTGCATGAATATTTCACCGTCAAACAAATTTGTTCGAGTTGGATCCCACACAATTTGTAAATCGCTCAAAAAAGGCTCGTGTCGATTGGTCGAAGAAATGCTCCAAAAATACGATCGCTGTTCTACGAAACACGTCTATGACATCGTGACAGGTGATAAATCGTGGATTTACGCGTATGAGCCCGAAAGTAAGCAGCAGTCGACTGTATGGGTGTTTCAAAATGAGCCAAATCCAACAAAAGTTGCTCGCACCCGAAGCACTTCCAAGCAAATGGTCGCCTGTTTTTTCGGAAAAACTGGATATGTGGCAACCGTACCACTAGAACAACGTACAGTCAATTCTGAGTGATACACAACCTTCTTTACATTTCGACCAAGTTTTTGATTTAATTCCTTTATCTTTCACTATCACACCCTTCTTAATTTTATCCACACGTTGATGGCCATATTCCAGTGTCGGTAATTGGAACGAGTTACGAACTGATCCAGCAACATTACTTCATTTTCATCTCTTCAAGTCATGTCAGATTTATATTCCCAGTTAAACATGTAATTTTCTTTGACATTAAAATGAATGCAAGCGTAGAGTGAGACAAAGTGCCTCAAAAAAAAAAAAAATCAAAAAACACAAAAATATATGCCGTCCTTGTACCGCAAAAGTGTGCTGCCACTGGTGCACAAGTGAGATGTGAGAACAAAATTGCTTACTCGCTTGAATGCATTTAATTACACGTAATACAGCACCCCCACCTTGTTATATGGATTACTTTTAGCGCTAGACTGTGATGGCACATGTCATAAAAACGTGTGTGTTGGCATTGCTGTCAACCCCTGTTTGCATAATTCCAGGAGTTTTGTGTTTGCCTTGTGGGCGTTACTCTTTTAGATATTTCAATTGAAGAAAGGATATTCTCACAGGGAATTGTCACGCCTGTATGTATGATTCGGACTTACATGCAATGAGAGAAAGGAAGAGAACCAAAGGCCCGGGGAGCATTCTTCTGTTACTGTCGTTGTCCCTTAATTTCGATCAGCATTTATTTTTGCTGAGTATGTCGCTTTCGTAATATGCCCTGATTGTTTGCAAAAGTTTTTCACTTGCAGCTGTTACTCTCCTCTTGGTTGGGGTTATTTTCTTTGTTGTTGAACGTCGTTGAAGCATCAATTGTGGTTTTTAACATGGCGCGAACCGGGGTTACATTCTGTTGTTTAAGTTGTCCACTGCTTTAGATTCTTACTATTGATTCTGTTTCCCTAAACAATGTGGTTTGTTACAAAATGTTCCTTTTGCAGGAATTAATAGAACATTCTGTGGCGTAGTGAGTAGAGTGTGACACTCACACGCCGAAGGGTCTAGGTTCGATTCCCGGCTGAACACCTCGAATTTGTTCACGAGCTACTGACAACACTCAAGGAGTAATAACTGTCAAAGAAAAAGCTTTTCAAACTTCGCTGTTCGGAGTCGACAAAAACTGTAGGTCCCTTCTACTCTTGAGAGAACAGTAGCGTGCACAACACGAGTAGTTGATGAGCAAGCCAGGCCCTGCTCCACCTGTGGACTATCCTGCCATCCATTTATTATTTTTATTGTTAAAACATTCTGTAGAAATTGTGCCTCAGATCTAACATCTTCTTGTAATTAATTCAAGAGCTCTAGATAAATTGGAAGCAATGTAAAAAATTTAAAGAAATATTCCAAATTTGGATGTGGACAGGTTTTTAGCGAATTTTTCTTAAGGACAACCGCTGCTTTTGATACAATTCATATGATTTTGCTTTCAGTTTGCCACATTTTGTTTCAAAATCTCGATGAACCTTCATTATTAAGGCTTTGTCTGCCGTAATGTTATTTCGATTTGATTTCGCAGTCTTCCCAATTTTGTATATTGAATTTTGGACCTGTGATCTTAGGCACTTAGAAATTTGTTTTTAAACATTTCTGAATGTTTCATTTTAGACGTATGTCTATCCTTCTTTTTCATCTTCTTGTAGCGCTACAGTCCGGGACCTGGACCTGGGCCTCAACCAACACGCCTCCCCAGCCAGTACGATCTTTCGCCAGCTGTCTCCAGTTGCGCACTCCAAGTTGGTTGAGGTCCTTCTCAATTTGTGTGAGTCACCTTAGCCTATGCCGTCCTCTGTTGCGTTGTCCAAAAGTTCGGATTCAAAGACTTTTCGGGCCGGAGCAGTGGTGTCCATACGCTCTATATGGCCTAGCCATCTTAAGGGTTGGATCCGTAGACGCTTGACCAGGCGCATATTGCTGTAGAGTTCGTCGTTAAATCTTCTCCTCCAAATGCCATCAACGCAAACAGGACCAAAAATCGCACGCAAAACTTTTCTCTCGAAAAGACTAAGGGCTTCCTCATCTGCCTTTGGTTATGTCCAGGTTTCCGGACCATAGAATAGGACTAGGATGATCAAGCTGTTATATAAAGCAAGCTTAGTCCTTCGAGAGAGGGCTTACTTAATTTCTTTTTAAGCCCAAAGAAACAGCGATTGGCAAAAGTGATTTTGCGTTTGATTTCGGTACTGGTGATGTTGTCCCTATTTACCGCGGAGCGGAGATAGACGAAGTCCTTGACTACCTCGAAGTTTCTGCTGCGTAGTGTGACGCTCTGTGCAAGAGGTCGATGTTGTGTGTCCTTTCTTGATGACAGTATGTACATTATTTTGCCCTCATTAAGCAAGCGGCTAAAATGGGTCTGGTGGCCAATTTAATTGCTTTCGCTTCAATGCCAGCAAACGCCTCATTGACGGCTTGCTGAGTTCTTTCAATCACGTCAATGTCATCAGCGTAAGTTAGCAATTGAACTGACTTCTGGAAGATCGTGCCTTTGATGTTGACCTGTGAGTTACCCACGATCTTCTCGAGGATGATGTTGAAGAAGTCACAGGACTGTGCGTTGCCTTGTCTAAAACTGTTTTTGACATTGAAGGTCTCATTGAGTTCATTACCGACCTTGACGGAGCAGCAAGAGTTCTCCATCGTCAGCCTTCACAATCTAAAGAGTTTGGTAGGAATGCCAAAACTAGATATGGCACTGTATAGCTCGTCTCTATGTACACTGTCATATGCGGACTTAAAATCAACGAAAAGGTGGTGTGTGTCGATTTGCATTTCTTGGGACTTTTCCAGGATCTAAAGTAAACTGAAGATCTGGTCTATAGTGGACTTTCATGGCCTAAACCACACTGATAGGGACCTATCAGGTTATGGACAAACGGTTTCAGACGCTCACACAATACAGCAGAGGGGATCTTGTATGCGATGTTGAGGACAGTAATCCTTAGAGCAATCGCATTAGATGAAGGTTGCCTTTTATATTTCGGGATTGCGCAACCCTAGTGGCTCGCTATGTTCGTCCAATCACGTAAATGTCATCAGCGTAAGGTAGCAATTGAACTGACTTCTGGAAGATCGTGCCTCTGGTGTTGACTTGTGAGTTTCACACGATCTTCTCGAAGATTATGTTAAATAAGTCACATGACAGTGCGTTGCCTTGTCTAACATTGAAGGTCTCCGTGAGTTCGTTACCGACCTTGACGGTCTCGGTGAGTTCGTTACCGACCTTGACGGAGCAGCGAGAGTTCTCCATCGTCATCCTACACAATCTGACGAATTTGGTAGGAATTCCAAAACTAGACATGGCACTGTATAGCTCGTCTCTATGCACACTGTCAAATACGGCCTTGAAATCGACGAATAGGTGGTGAGTGTCGATTTGTACTTCTTGGGTCCTTTCCAGGATGTGCCGTAAAGTGAAGATCTGGTCGTGGCCTTCCCTGGCCTGAACCACACTCATAGGGATCTATCAGGTCATGGACAAACGGTTTCAGATGCTCACACAATACAGAGAGAGGATCTTGTATGCGATGTTGAGGACACTAATCCCTCGGTAGTTGGCGCAGTGAAAGGGGTCGCCTTTCTTATGAACCGGGCAAACGATGCTGAGATTCCACTCATCGGGCATGCTTTCCTCCAACCATATCTTACAGATGGTAAGCTGGTGCATGCGACCAACCAGGTCATCTCCAGCTGCTTTAAATAGTTCTGTGGACAGTCCGTCCGCTTCAACAGCTTTGTTCGACTTCAACTTGGATATTGCTATCTTCACCTCGTCTAAGTCGGGGGAACAAAATTCTTGTCTACCATCATTCTAATCGAGCAGAACATTCTGCCCAACGGCGGAATTTCGGCCGTAATCGGCGTTAAGGAATCTGCAGAAATGATCCTTCCCGATTCTCAGCACAAACTTCGACTGTACCAAAAGTTGTCCATTTTGATCCAGCCAGCTTTCGGTTCGAACTTTGTTACCTTTCGGAAAAACTTTCAGACATCATTCCTGCCTCTCCATCTACCATTGTAAAAATCTGAGCCAAAAAAAATCTCCCAGAATGCAAAATTTGTGACACCAAGGTTTTTGCCTTTTTTGTGAGACTAGCCACTTCACGGTTTTGACTTTTCAGAATTGTGTGCATTTTTCGTCTCCCCTTTTAGAATTTGTCTGTCTCCCGTTGAAAGAAAAAAAAATCAATTTTATTTGTTTTGTCCGTTTTCAAAAGATGGCGCCACTTGCAAGACGTGGCTGATCTTGGAAGTGATTTACTACTTCAATGTGAACGTGTGACGCTTATCAGCATTAGCACATATTTAAAACAACAACCTCTTCAAAAATGTCCCGATTTGTTTTAAGTAAACAGCATTTGCTGTTTGGTGGTTGCTGTGGTGTATTGGGTAGAGTCCGACGCTCACACGCCCCAGGGGGTAGGTTCGATTCCCAGCTCAACACCAATTTTTCGAATTTAGACATCTCTTTCGAGCTGCTGACAACACTCAAAGAGTAATAACTGTCTAAGAAAGCTTCTCAAACTTTGCCGTTCGGAGTCGGAAAAAAACTGTAGGTCCCTTCTATTCGCGAGAGAACAGTTGGTAGAGCGCACAACACAAGTAGTTGATGAGCAAGCATTATTATTAAACAGCATTTGTGGGGAGTTTCGATAAGTAGGTTGCGTTTTCCTTTCCCAAAAAATGTCCTGTTCAATTGTTGTGCTTTTGAAAATTTATAAAAGAATCATCGCAAACGGAAGGTTAAACTTTTTCTATAATTTCCATATCAATCGGGCTTGTATAGTCTTCGCATTCATTAAGTCAAGTGACAATGTTCATGTTGTCTGGCTGTCAATTATCAAGTCATAGTTTGCTTTCCATTTTTTAGCAATCTTTCCTGTTTTCCACTCATAAATGTATAAATCCAGAGCAAATTGCATCCCCAAACAAAATTCAATCCTCTGTCAAGTGTCATCCGTCACAAGGCTAGATAGTCAAACGGTTGGTAATTTGTTGGCAACAATGAAAGCATTGAACGCACATACACAAACACTCATATCAAATGTGTCCTTTCATCTTGACACACACCCCCATTACAAATTGCAATATTCAATTATCCCAGAGTCTGACACAACGACAAAAGAACATGAAGTTCTGATAGTTTTCGTTTATTGTGCGGCTACATGTTGGTTCCCCTTGATTGGATAGCCTTCATCTCGGTCAGTTTGCCATGTGTGACCAAGGAGAAACTCCACTTCTTGAATGTCGAAAGGCCTTGACTTGTAAATCCGGTGCTTCAGCTCGAGTGGCTACCGATGATGGATTCTCCTTGTGATGTTGACTGCATCTTATTTGGAGAACTAATCTCCGCAAAGTTGCCGAAGTAAAATTGTCTTGGGGGAGAGCAAACACTGGAACTATCTTCGGGGATGGAAGAAATGCCGCAGTCCTGCATTCCTTGGTTATGTATGATTGTGTGAACTTTGAAAAGTCAGACTGCTAGGAGGAGTCTTGGGGTCATTTTGCCTCACAATCAGGGAGAAATGTTAAATCTCCTTCACCTGAGTCTGCACTTCAATGAGTCTGCTCTGAAGATGGCTTTCGTCAGGGTTTTTGGAAACTAATTAGGCTAACGAATTGTAAGCTCTATGTGGTGGTGTTTGATTAAGAGTAAATGTGTGTAGTGTGAATTCGCAACTAATTAAGGAGAAATGTGTTGAGTGTCTGACCAGAATGGACATACATGGGAGGGAAGAATGCAGCTGCCACTGCAGACTCGTTGATAGTAGGAAACACGGGACGTTCGTTTGTTAATCTTCGTTTCCGATTCAACATTTTGTTTTCCGCATCAGATCCCCAGCAGATAAATCTTACGCGTCCGCAATCTCTGTCCTTTCTCGTGTCTGCTGTTATTTGTAAAGTTTTATTTATTTTCGTTCGCTCTTAACATAGTCCATCCACAAAACTTGCTTAAACTCGCCTCCTCTGTAAACCGAACCGCCTGGCGGAGATTGTGTGCACAGATGCGTTCATTTTTTTCCCCCTCGGAACGAATATCTGTTCCGAATTTTTTGTGCCAAGCCGACGGTGTGGATGTAGTTATTTTAGTTAAGACCATTTACCCATTGCGCTGGGTAAAAAGTGAGATGGATGTGGAAACTAATTGAAACCGATTTTTTGGGTTGTTTTTTCTTTCGCTCAACGTCAGCCAAGAGAATTTTGAATCCTTATGCAAACGCACTGGTAACGAAATGTTGTTCAAACCATTCAATTTAAAAGCTTATTTGACCCAGAGGCTTGTTGAACTGTTAAGGAGCGTGATGCTTCTGACAGTTCCATTACTTCAATCCGAAGTCTGCTTCTCGCAGATAAAAGTAAAATAATGCACTCCGCTGCACTAGCGTCCGTTCAGGTAGACAAACAATCCGTTTTCATTGTATACCAAAGCCTGCGTTCGATTTAAATTAAAAGGCTCATATATACGAGAACATTTTTCTGCAGTGTGTGCTGTCTCCTTGTACTTGAAAACGTCGCCGTCATCAGCACCCCGTACACAGCTCAACCCCATTTTCCTTGTCCCCCTTAATCTTATTCGTTAATTTTATGCAAATTGATAAATAATAAAAACAGTTATCCCGTTCTTCCTCCACCACCATCCAGCAGCAATCAACAGCCAAATTTGGCCCAGAAGCGGTTACAGCAGACCCAGGCAAAAGTTGACGAGGTGGTCGGCATTATGCGAGTGAACGTCGAAAAGGTCCTGGAACGAGATCAGAAACTCTCCGAGTTGGGTGAACGGGCGGACGCCCTCGAGCACGGTGCATCACAGTTCGAGCAACAGGCCGGCAAGCTTAAGCGGAAGCAGTGGTGGGCGAACATCAAGATGATGATAATTCTGGGTGTAATCGGAGTCGTCCTGTTAATTATTATAATTGGTAAGTGCGTTCGCTATTCTCATTTACACAGCAGTAAACAATATTGTTTGGTAACTGTGCCGCGACAAGGACCATCGAAGAAGGGCACTCGTAGCAGCTGCATAACTGGATGGCCGGCTGCACTCCTTTACATTGCTTGTGTGCGCTGCAATTTGTTTTGCGCATAAATTTGATTTATTTTGTATTGCGGCGAAGGGATGCCTACCCAACACCAACGTTGTAGTTGCACTTGTTCTGGAGAGGATGCTGGAGGATGAGCTTCCGTTCAGTTTTCGCGTTTCAATGGAGGGTGTGAAAAGGATGGCCACAGCTTGCTGTGGTTAGTTGGTTTTTAGAAAAACGACACTGACTGTAATTGGCTTAATTGTGGCGTGCAGCGGATTTGCATTAAATTGCAAAATTATGATCAGCGATTCGATTCATCTAACTTGCTTCCACGCGATAAAACAATTAACAAGATCGTAAATTTGATGAGATTTAAGCCGGGTGCGATTTATTGGGTTTCATTTCGTTTTCATTGTGCGTGGCTTAATTGAAAACGCTCCTAAACTGGATAGAAATAAAAATAAAGGGGCTTACAAAGAGCTTGCATAACCTTAAAAAACAAAGACTGCGAGTGCTTTGTTTTTTGTCAATAGCCTAAAGCAATAATTTATTTTCGCAGGACCAATGAAAGCTCGAGAAGTCTAGGCAAGTGAACTAGAACTATGCGAGGTCTATTAAAAGAATTAATTTTCAAATTTCGTGGGCTACGTACTTTCGCTATCGAGTTTTTTATTTTTTTTTTTATGTTGGTCTCGAATATATGTTTACAGTTTCAGCAATAGAGCATATTTATTTTGTTTGGGGGAGGCATGAAACCCACGTGTTCGCCGATTTCCTGCTGTCGACAAAAATGGATCAAAGAGTTTGCATTCAAATTTGTGCGAAAAATAGAATTAAGTGCTCAAAAGCACTTTAAACAGTGGCATACAGTGAGTGTACTTTGAATCAAAAAAAGGTTTACCAGTTGTACAAACTTTTCAAAGAAGGCCGAGAAGATGTGAATGACGACGCTCGTCCCGGACCCCCCAGCACATCAACAACCGATGAAAGTGAGGCGATAAAATAAGGAAACTGACAATTATGGGGGTTGATGAAAATGTCAGCATATCGGTTAGCTCATGTCATGCAACTTTTTCGGAAATTTTTAGCACGAAGCGTGTGACAGATGTGGGGTTTGGTTTTACGTGGTCACCTGACTTTAAGGCTTATATCAAGAGTTTTTTCCCAAGAGTCTTAAGTAACGCAAGACTAAACGCTTTAGTTACCCAAGTACCAAACTGAGATCATGCTTGAGGGGCAATTATTCCACCTTGGTTTGATGCGAAGCCTTTCTAAAACCTCTTCCGCTCTTTGGGTAACAGAGCGCGGTTGAGAATGCAACTCCACACTGAGAAGGGATAGTCCCCTAACCGCCTTGCCTAGTTGTGGGTGAACAATCCACTAGACAAGTCAGCACTATCCTCGACTCTACCCGCGATGTAAGTTGGTAAACCGCAGCCACCACGATGCTCCCACAAGGGGGCCTACCGTACGGTCAGGCTGTAACCGAAGTTCCAGGGGCTCCTGACCTCCCGTGGCACCAGAATATAGCCTCTGGTCAAGCTGTCACTACCAGTCAGGTTCCCTCAAAGCCTGGGTCTGTTAGCCGTCATCCTGCCACAGATGGCCTTTCCTCTATCAGTGTTTCCGTTGTCACTATAAATAGTGATACGGATGTGATTTTGAATCATGTGATTCATAAATCCAGTCACATCATCTGGGGCAAGCGTGTGACAGCAAAGTTCGTTCCAAAATTGCTGATTTTTGCCTAAAAAATAAATGTCGCATGAGGATGTCGTTGAATGGCTCACAGCCGATTGCTTAAAAGGTTCAAAACTGGTGACGAATCATAGGTTTATGGTTACATCGAAACCAGGGCCAATGGAAGATGAACAAACCTCGTAAAGCTTTCAAAATTTACAGGCAATGACTTGTAAAATTTTATGTGTTCCTCGTTTTTTGGTCAAGTCAATGATAGAAAGGCTTTGAAAACTTATGTATACAGTCGGATGCAAAAATAAATCACTTGAACTAAAAAACACGCACTTTTGTACAAAAACAATTTATACGTTTTTGCTAGTCAAATAATTATAATGAAAATTGGATGGCGCGACAGTTCACACGAGGGCCAGGGCCTAGCTTCCTTTTTTTTGCTGACGGCATAGTTTGAAATACCTTTTCTTAGACAGTTATTACCCTTTGAGTGTTGCCAGCGCCTCGAAAGAAGTGGAGCCGTGAAAAAATACTTGGAGTTGTTTAGCCAGGAATGCAATTTCAGCGTGCGGATGTTGCAGTCTAACTACTACGCCAAGGCGTTCACTACACCGGTTAGTCAAATAAACTTTACCAAAATTCATTGAATTAACGACATTAATAAAGGCGCCGTGATTACCTTTTGCTCCATTGCTAATACTCTGGCCACAAACATTTTGTTTTTTTAATTTGATTAAGTTCATTGAAGTTGATTAAGTTAAAGTCGTTTTAAGTGACGTAGTGGGAGATACAGAGACACTCACAACCCGAAGATTCAGGTTCTATTAAGTCGAAGTGTAGGTCCCTTCTACTCGTGAGAGAACAGTAGCGCGCACGACACCAGTATTTGATGAGCAAGGTGAACTGTCGCGCCATCCAATTACTATGGTATTATCAAATCGAGCACAACAGTTTGCTTTGCAGTTTGCTGTGATTTTCTTTCATTGCTCCTGCGCACTTTTCCATACGATGATGGTGGCGTCTAATAGTCCTTGGCGAAAGCAGTTTTGAGATAGTCCCAAAGATTTTCAAATGTGTTAAAATCTAGACCTTGAGCTGGCCAATGAATCACATCAAACGACTGCGCTTGAAACCTTTCCTAGACTTTTTTATGCCCCAGATCTTTTATATGCTCTAGATTCCTATCATGTTGAAAGCAGCTACACAGGGACGACGTTTGTTTGCGAAACGACATTGTAAGGATCGAAAATTCGCTGCACCAGAGGGTACACCCTCTGTTCTACACTTTAGGGTTTTTCCCGAGTGAGTGGAAAACAACATTTGTGTCTCTAAACAGAGCGAATTTTCATTTACCACCTGCTATCGACACAGCACTCTTTTTTCGAATGTCATGGAAACGCTGATAAACTGTCAGCAAATCCTGGGAAATATAGGTGGCTCCATTAAAAAAGTTTTACTACTTTTTTGGTTTCTGGCGCCCTCATTTCGTCCCGGGACTTATTGTGTTTTGAATCCCGGAAGTTTCTTAGTTGTGGCTTTCGCAACAATAGATCATCGGTGACTTGATATCTCACCGAAAAATGGAACCAATGTTTGCACAACGAAGAACGAAGCAAAATCATTGCGATTGGTATTTCAAAGCATCAAAAGCAGACACTGTGTCTGGGATCAGCTTACTGTTTTGATGAATATCTTTTTCAACGGACTAGAAATTACCTTTCAAACCGCTCAATACAAATGGTATAGGATGGATTCAAGTCTGATACGAGGTTGCTTATTTATATTTCGGGATTGATCAACCCTAATGTTGCATTCTGGCAACTGTCATCCCTATCGTAAAGTTTGACATTTGTGAGGTTATACGTACTCAGAACGTTTTGACATACGAGCGCTATTTGTGTTGTTTACAGTAACTTACAGTTACAGTTAGGCCTAAAAATGGAATTAAATCGTGAAAATTTTATGCGATTATTTTTTACAATTTTCGACGTGGATTAACTCAACAACAGTGCATCGATGAACTTAATTCAATTTTTGGCGATGAAGCTCCATCAAGGACCAGTGTTTATTGATGATATGGTGAATTCAACCGAAGTCGTAGTTCACTTCAAGACGAATTTCGTGAAGGTCGTTCTAAATCAGTTGTTGTTCCGGAAACCATTGATGCTGTGCGCCAAATGATATTGCAAAATCGTCATGTGACCTATCGTGAGATTGTGACAACCTAAGGCATTAGTGGGACCAGCATACATTCAATACTGCATGAATATTTCACCGTCAAACAAATTTGTTCGAGTTGGATCCCACACAATTTGTCAATCGCTCAAAAAAAGGCTCGTGTCGATTGGTCGAAAGAAATACTCCAAAAATACGATCGCGGTGCTTCGAAACACGTCTATGACATCGTGACAGGTGATGAATAGTGGATTTACGCGTATGAGCTCGAAAGTAAATAGCCGTCGACTGTATGGGTGTTTCAAATTGAGCCAAATCCAACAAAAGTTGCTCGCGCACGAAGCACTTCCAAGCAAATTGTCGCCTGTTTTTTCGGAAAGACTGGACATGTCGCAATCGTACAACTAGAACAAAGCAGAACAGTCAATTCTGAGTGGTAAACAACCATTTGTTTGCCCGTTGTCTTCCAAGAAATCAGGAAAACCAACTGCCGAAGATGGATCACTCTTCACCACGGCTCTCACACATCAGCTCAAACAACTGCATTTTTGAGCGCTCAATACATCGATTTGATGAGTCATCCGCCATATAGTCCTGACTTGGCACCGAATGACTTCTTTTTTTCCCGTACGTACAAAATAAAATGAGAGGTCAACGTTTTTCGACACCTGACGAAGCGGTTGTTGCGTTGAGAATGCATGTTTTGGAGAGACCTCAATCAATGTGGCAAAAATGCTTCGACAATTGGTTCAAACGCATACAAAAGTGTATAGATCTTAAAGGCAAATATTCTGAAAAACAATAATGCTATTTTCGATGATTAATATTTGTTTTTGTTTTTGTTCTCTAATCGTATCCACCATATTAATGCTGGTGTTCCGCAGAGCTCCATCTTGTTTCCGACACTTTTTCTGTCTGTCACTTCTGATTCAATTCACTCTTATGCTAATGACTGTGCGCTCAGCAATATATATATTCGTTCCTTGGCTTTCGATCCTCTTTAAAAATTTGGAACGGCAACATATGTTTAGCTAATAAAATTCTGATCTTAATAACATAATCGAATTAGGTAAAAAACTACAAAGTGGGATGCAACCTAGTGCTGTCTACTGTCACTCAGGCGTTCTAAAAATAAGCAGCCTTTGTCCTCGAATGGCTCTCGTGTTGTAAAGACTTTCCGTCCCTCGATATGTGTGTCAATTCCACACAAAATTGGAACGATAACGTTATTTAGGATCGCCAAAAATGCTCTTTGAACTCATTAAAATCCACAGGCATTTAAAACCAATGTACGTCGGTAGATCCTCCTCCTCTCTGCCTTTATACCTTCAGCCCGTGCTGTAACAAAATCCCGGTCAATTACAAACATCCCCTTTAGCGCGTGCTAATTAAAAAAAATCCTTCTTGGAATTGGTAAAATTCATTGGAGACAACAAAATTGCCAAGACTGTAGGTCAAAATGTAAGTGAATCCCTTCAAGAAAGTAATCATAAATCACATTGAACGCCTTTTGCGAAGAGCTTGATTGCTTTCGAGTTCGGGATTCACCTGGTTGACTCTTTCCCATCCCAAGATTTTCATAAAATCCAAACCGACGCATCATTTCCATCCTCAAAGAGGTTGAGTGCGAAACGAATTCCCTTTGAAGACCCATCAAGATGTACTGACTAGCTTCCCGCTGCGTCAGATATGTCCTTCTTGGCGCAATCAACGTCTCTGAATAGTTGAGTGTGGAGTGGGCAAACAACCTTCACCGCCGCTTCTGCTCGGTTTCATATTACATCATTCGTGAGCATCACCAGCAGCAGCAGGTGAACGACTCATCAAAGGAAGACGGATTTGAACACACCGACTGATCCCGCGGCACCGTTATGCCATCATACGCGCATATGTGAGGAGGGGAATCCAATTTTCAAAATGAAATTCCGGCGTTTACCCTTTCGCCGATTTTCATCAAAATCTCAAGTTCCTCCCTAGTGCACGGATGTGCGTCAACGCTTGTGTGGGGAATGCAGGATGTTGGTTTTCGATTTATCCTGTGGGCATTGATTATTTTCTTGGAAGACAAGACGCAAGCAACAACATCAGTCAGGAGCGTGCCCCAGTTTGAAAGACAATGGTGACATTCAAGACAACACACTCATCTCAGCGGCGGGTGGCTTTAATTTCGGTCCTTTAAAACGCTCCGCTTCATCCTGGCTTCTGGATGACAGCGGGGAGCCTTGCCTGTGCTCCTCTCCGCCACTCCTTCGCTCCTCTGTTGACATTTCTCTTGGATATAATCTATTATGTTTTTATTCTCTCATTTTCACTTGTCGTCGCTTTTTGTGGGCTCCTTCGCGTTTTCCCACTTCTCGGGCTTCTTTTGTGCGCTCTCGTCTGTGCTTCGTCAAGTGTAAGCGTGTTGTCGTGCGGGTGGGTTGGGTGAGCTGGCGAGGCGAAGCTGCGCGGATGTGTTTTTGGATGGGTGGCAAATTTATTGCGATTTTTTCCCCACCTCGACATTCTCGCTGCCGTCGTCATCGTCATCGCCATCGTCGTCACTTCGCTTTAGCGTCATGAAATAAGACGCGATTATGTTAATTCATTTGAAAATGTACTTTTATGGTGTGTAAATGGATTTCTGCTTCAGTGCAGCGTATGTGTGTGCGGCGTGGCGCGCTCTACCTTTTGCGCTTAGCCACCGCGAGCGAAATAGTGGCATGAGGTAGCAGGATGGCTATGAATGATTAACATGCCGGGCGGTGTTGCTCTGTAGCGGCGGTTTTTATTGCTTTTCTTACCGCCCCGCTCACGTCCAATGGGGGATTTATGCTTTGGAAAGGAGAAAACAAAAAAAAACAATTTATTGCATAGATTTATCAAGCAGGTGGGTGCGGGGTGATATGAAAGCATGAGAGGATTTTCCTGTGGCTTAGGACGCGGGTAATAACCACAGGGGCTTGTCTAAACGTTTTACTGTTGAAATAAATTTTGTGTGAATGCTTGCAGCTCGCAGGATCTGCGGATCTTGATGCCTTTTGTCCCTGATAAGTGGCCGAAATACGAATTCCATTGCACATCTGGGAGCGTTAATGTAACACTGAAGCGGAGGGTTCGGCTTAATGTGTAGAGACGCAGCAATGCTGCTTGCGTTACGGACATCCTTATCGCACTAGAAGTGTGGTTTGACGAATGGCATTAGGCATTAGGAGGAATTATCCCTCCGGGGAGACATCCATGCAATGAGTTCCTGGTTGAGTACACGTGGAGATGCGTCTGTTAAGCTAAAGGACAATCATTTGCGATTCAGATTTGCATTTGTGAGTGTTGTGAAACTCGAGGGGAAATTAGGACTTTTGGAAGCTTAATCGAGGACGTTTCAGTTTTGTTCTACAGCGTAACAGAATTCCTGATAAATGATCTGTTTCGAGTGAAATGTGAGAATAAGAGAAGGATTATGTGCCTTTCGTCCCTCGCACGTTAGTGTAGCGATGGCAATAATAAAATTAATTCAAGATTTGTGATCAGGATTTACAATGTTCCCTCGAGATGTAGAGGTAAAGAACATTAAGCTGGCAACACTACTTTAACTGGCGGCCATTTGGTCGGCCGTCAAATGATTGATTTTGAGTTTGATTTGGCATTTACGAATTTTGAATAGACAGACGGAAGACAAGCACGGCAGAGATTTGGTAAATGGCGCAAAACAAGAGTGCTATTTATTACAATTTCAATATTTTGAACTTTGACGATGAAGCTTAATTTCTGTCGATTCAATGTAAATAAACAAAACTGACGTATTTAGGGGGATGATAATCTTTAAGTGTGGCCGCCGTGGCGTAGTCGGTAGAGTGCGACGCTCACACGCCGAAGGGTGTAGATTCGATTCCCAGCTCAACTCCAATTTTTCGTATCTTTCGCGGCACCACCTCTTTCGAGATGCTGACAACACTCAAAGAGTAATAAGTGTCTAAGAAAGCTTCTCAAACTTCGCCGTTCGGAGTCGGCAAAAAACTGTAGGTCTCTTCTACTCGTGAAAGAGCAGTAGCGCGCACAACACGAGCAGTTGATTAGCGAGCTAGGCCCTGGTCCCCATTTGGACTGTAGCGCCAACAGTTATTATTATTATTATGGTAATCGCTAAGTACATGTTGAGAAAACGTTACATTCACAAAACTGTTTGGTGTGCTTTAGAGTGGAATAATTATTCTGTTCCTCTTAAAAAACGGTGGTAGCCAGAATGTTACAGTCAATGGTGATCGTTTTAGATTCATGCTCACTGACTTTTTTACTCGTCAGCAATTATGTAGAAGAGCTGTGCTGTTTTGTTTTGTTTCAGCAAGACACCACAACATATCACACAGCTCGTGCCACATATGATTTATTAAAGGAATCTTTTGATAACTGCATGGTTTCATGTTACGGAACCGCAAACTAGCCTTCGAGATAGAGTGATTTAACCTAGCTTGACTATTTTCTGTGGGTCAATGAGAAGTTGCTAGATAACGTCGATTAGCCTGAAACATTTGTCCTTTTGGAGGACAACATTCGACGAGATTAAAGAGTTTTAAAACGGTCACAAATGTTGAAGAAAAAGAAAGCAAACGAAATTTAGAGCTAAGGAACAAACTTTGTCGGATCCAGGCGTGAGCGTCATATGCCATAATTCATGATTTAGTAAAAATGCCAGCAGATTTTCATTCGAATAAAGTAAACTCCAAGTTAATTTAAAAAACTCATCTTGGTTTTATTTCATTTCAACGTTGTATACCTCTAAAAAAAAACAAACAGTCTGAAACACAAACCTCTGGATATTATTGAGAAGAGGCATGAACGTGTGGCTATCTCGCATGTTTCCAAATCTAGGCGAAAAAGCCTGTTATTGATTTCAAATTCCAATGAGTTCACTAAGAATTCAACTGGGAAAACAGATGATTTCTGGAAGAAAACAGCAAGTTTCTGGTTCGAAAATAATTGGGAGTATTAGTTGCATCTGGCAATACTGTTAATTGTGTGAACAGCTGCATTTAACCTTGAAACATTAAAAAAAATAGTAAAAAGCTGAAACGCTACATCAAATTTTGCCGACCAATTATTTGAAGGACAAGGTAAATTTTGCAATTTTACAAGCAGCCTCTGGCGTGTTTTGCCTATTCTGTCAAAGCAAAAGAGAGTCTGAGTAAAACGTTCCAATTTTTCAACAATTCTAAAAATAATGCTTTTGAAGTTGGAAATTAATAGAAAACAAAACCCAAGATAGTTCCTTAAGGGTGACGCTTCTCTTATGCTTCTCGTAGCGCTACAGTCCGGGGTGGACCTGGTTTACAACCAACATGCCTCTCTAAGCGAGATCTCTTGCCAGCTGCCTTCATTCGCGCACTCGAAGTTGTTTGAGATCCTTTTCCACTTGTGTGCAACACCTCAGCGTAGGTCGTCCTCTGTTGCGTTGTCCCAATTCGTCAAACTCGAAGACTTTTCGGGCCGGAGCAGTGGTGCTTGTGGGCTTCCCCACAAAAACTGACTGTTTCGTGTGGTTTGTGAGTAGGTGGGGAAATTGGTCCGAACTTCTTTGCAAATTATTCTGGCCGAAACCTAAGAGTTTATGGTGTCCGCTATAGACCCATGACTACTGACTTTCTCGTTATGTACAGGAGCTGTGGTTTCCTACTGTTTTCTGCCGCCGTACAGTCCACAAAACTCGGCATTGAATCTTCTCCAAAAGCCACACGCATGTCTTTTCTTTCTCTCGAAATGACTAAGGATTTTATCGCCCGCCTTAATTAGTGCCCAGGTTTCCGTGTTATAAAGCAGAGCTGGAAAAATCAAACTTTGACTGCCCCCGCCAAGTTGAAAATCTTGCGACAAATATATTTGTAAGTTCCTTCCCGTTTCCTTACGAGATTTATGCCTGTTCTAGTTTCAACCGAAAACCATTTGCCGCTTATTATGTCTTAAGTGACAATTCAATAGTGGATCATTTCATTTGATTCAAGGAACGAACCGAGACATTTCACTCTTTTCGAATGATTGTTAAAAAATATTTGGGATGTTGAATCGCTTGTCACTCCAATGTGGTCATCAAAGGCGTACTTGAGTCCGGTGTGAACTAAATCTTGCGTCGATGGCTATTCCTGCACATGCATATGAACCGATTTCCATAATCTAGCGTGAGTCAGACATGAGGAATGGTGTTTCAGTTGCTGGTCGCTGAGCATTGTGTGCATTAAGCATCCACCGATGGGAATGTGGAATAGATGTGCAGTTCCGTGTCTACATAGTCCCTGGACCAAGTTCAACTGTCGGAACTAATGCCAATCGTTCCACATTCCATCTAAACATGTCCTACAGTTCGAACATATATGGTAGTTAAAACATGACAGATACATTGTGAACTAAATCTTTTCTCAGAACTAAATAATTCCTCGGAACTAGTCCCTTTCCACAAAGAAACCCTTCCATATTGGGTCCGCCAAAGGAACTATCTTGCGCAACATTAATGTGGAACGCTACATTTTCTTTTTAATCTTTCTTTCCTTCTCTTCCTGAAAAAAAGTCTAAAAAAATCTTTGACTCTGAGTGTAAATTCCTAGACTATATCAGATATTTTGATCCAAATACTCCAATTTGGAAACGGGCCAAATGTCGAACATGCGAATTCCAAAACATTCCAAATATGGAAAATCCCAAAACTTGAAACTTGGAAAATTCATTATTTTTAAGAACCCTGAAAGGTGAATTTCTCGAAAATCTCCAATCTGAGTATGCTCAATATCCCGAAAAGACCATCATTTCAAAAACAAAAAAATTGGAAACCTATAGCTGCGAGCTTCCACAGGACACCACATCTTCTCCCAAACACAGGAAGGACTCTTATCTTATTTGCAAGTAAATGAAGACTGGCTAGGCCATGTAGAGCTCATGGACACCACTGCTCCGGCTCGAAGAGTTTTCGAATCCGAACCACAGGGACAACGCAACAGAGGACATCATAGACTGAGATGGCGCACACAAGTGGAAAAGGACCTCAACCAACTTGGAGTGCGCAACTGGAGACAGCTGGCGAAAGATCGTGCTGGCTGGAGAGGTATGTTGGTTGAGGCCCAGGTCCACCCCGGACTGACACGACTGACTGACACACCTGACTGACACACCTGACTGACACACCTGACTGACACACCATGATGTTGAACTATTTCTTTCCGCATTTCGGGACATTGAGTATGACGGGTTTTCGGGAACATGTCATTGTCGCTTCAAACGCGATGTGCCGCCTTACCACCGTGCGTCCATCCACCGAAGGATACAACTTTGTATTAAAACAGACTGCATGCTAAACTCACCTCAGAGAAAGTTCCAAACAGAATCACCTAAATCCCGCGAGGTTTCCTTCCTTCCGGTGAGGGACGTATGCAATAGCATTCGCTGTATCAAACTCCACACCATGGATGTACGCCTTGCGAGTCAATCGACGCAACGATTAACTTTCTGACCAGAATATTATTTCAGTCGAGGCGATGATGAAGAAAGTTTCCACTTGAGGCGCTGCACCGACGCAAAGCTTATTTAAACTTTTCAAAATCATACACAGAGTCTTCAGTTATGGCCAGACGGGGACGGATGCCTTTAATTTGGCGCTTTTCGCAAACAAAAAGATTCAAACCGCTTGAACTCTGGCGTGCACAAGAATGAGAGTCAGTCGCATGGGGTCCTGCGGTTTGTCGCACTTCTAATCCCCCACTTGGCGTTCACACTCCGCGGTATCTGTCTCTCACTCTGTGTCTCGCAATTAAGCCTTTTGCATTTCCTCTGTTTCGCAGACTGCTCGTTCCCAACCACCGCCGATTGCCTCGGAGCCCTGTCATCCAGTTATCTCGTTGTTTAAACAGCACCGCTGGGAATCGTTCTCGTATTAAACGAAATAAAGGGAGCGAAAATAAAAATAAACAAACAGGCAGCCAGCGGCGCTCCGGTGCTGGCCACTGGACTGTTTTCAATTTCGCTCCATCTTCCAGGAATAAATCTCTTTGAGCATTGTGTCATTTCGTGCTGCCGGCAGCTGGAAGGTGGACGTGGAGGATGGGAGGCGGAGCAGAGGGCATGGCCGGCAGAAGATTAAAAATGAGTTGTCCTTAGAGTGCCTGGGACTCTGTGCTAGAGTGCTCAGCAAGTTGTCATGTTGTGTGTGTGGGCGCCGTATTGGCAGGGACACACTCCTTACGGCGAGCTTTGTCTGTTTCTAACGGCTTCTACCGAATTTTCGTATTAATCCCTTATCGAAGTTCGTCTTCGTCCGCTCGACCCACATCTTCTGCTCCGAAGTGAGGTTGGAGAAAACTCGGGAAATGCACAGTCGTCAAAGCCGAGCCTGCAGCCACACTCGTGCACTACATTCAAACCTACTGGAGCTTCCATCTGCGGCTGCTTGCATTAGGACTGCTTATTCAGAACTTATGCACAGACAGCTACCTACACATCTGCCCCGGCTTAGTTTAATTAAAACGTTCGGTTGTGTGATGTTTTAATTCTGTTGCGTGGTGTTGTCTATGCCAGATCGAACTACTATCAACAAAGAAAGGGTGGGCGATGGCACTCGGAATAAATGGACGGGGGGACAAAAGGAAATGAATTCAAGAGGAAGAAGGATTTGAAACTCGAACAAGTGGAAATTGCGATAATTGATTAAAGGAAAGACGCTCAAAGACGTCTGTCCATTCGAATTGATCTCTGTTTGAATATGGTGCCTTCAACTTGAAGCGGTTTCTCCGGTTTCTCTTTTTTGTCCAATCGGACTGAGAAATGGCAGAGCTCTTTAACAGCAGTTTCCTGTTTCGCAGGGACGTGGTTTATGGTTTATTCGGTACAAATTTCCGGGAATTCGAACTGGTTTGCTTTGGCTACAGTTTCGTAAATGGAATTCAATTCGAAGAAGTAGTTGTGCTTAATGGCCAAAGTTCTGAAGAAAGGAATTGTGCCCTCAATTAGTGCCGATTATTGAAAGAAGCTTCGCCGAAGTAGAGGTTGAGTAGTGTTCATGCTAAGAAAATACATATTTCAAAGTGAAGTGCAGTCAGAATTTGGCATAGAGATTACAATCCGGACACGATATTCTGTTTGAGTGTATTTCAAATAGCTCTGTAGAGATGGTGAAAGTTTCTCCAAATCAAGAAGACAAGAAGTACAATCCAGGAACCTAAAATGAGTATTTAAAGCACTCTACACAGTGTTATCCCGTTTTTTCCCAAATTGGGGGGCGACCTTGTAAAAGAGGGTGCCTGACAATCTGCGAAAAAGGGATGTGGTCTTTGTTTTAAAAAAGAGTTGTGGTCTTTATTTGACCACCTTTTGAATTTACTTGGTAACAGGAGCCACCACGTTATCGAACGTCTGTCTCCTCTGTTTTGTTGCTTAAGAACATGAAGCAGTGTACAGATGGTTGACACTACACCAGTTGCTGGAAACGATCTTTATATTCAGTCACTGATTATAAAGATCGTTTCCAGCAATAGAAAATAAAGAAAAAGAAAAAGTATCGAAACACTATAAAACGAATTTATTAAATAGTACTCCTCCTCTTTAAATGGTAAATGTATACGGTTTCTAACTACTTCTCGTTCTTTTCACCAAATAAGAAAATTAAGTCGCAACAGCAAACCAAAACGTAAAAGCAAATTAACGCTGGGCTACTTTGAAACAAACGAATCAACACTTTGGTCTAATCGTCGATGCACTATGCATTCAAAATCAAACTGAATCAAATTTGTCTAGCTGTCCTCTCTTGCATCGTCTGCATTTTAAAGAGTTGTCTATTTCCACAACACCAAGCCATCCGCAATGCCGCTAGTTCCCAAACACAGTTCATCCAAAATGACGGTGTTAAAACTCACCAAAATTGATTCTTAGAAAAACGAAAACGAAGACACGGAATTCTAACCTAAGCCCGTGGATCCCGTTTAGCTAACACAACGAACGAAATGCTACCTTCACAAATTTCAGTTCTAATAATTGCGTCCATGACCTGATAGGTCTCCATCAGTGTGGTTTCAGACCAGGAAAGTTCATAATAGACGGGATCTTCACATTCCGGCAGATCCTGGAAAAGACCCATGAAGTTCAAATCGACGGTCTCCACCTAATCGTAGATTTTCTGGCCGCATATGACAGTGTGCATAGAGACGAGCTATACAGTGCCATGTCTAGTTTTGGCATTCCTACCAAACTCTTTAGATTGTGTAGGATGACGATAGAGACCTTCCGCTGCTCCATCAATGTCGGTAGCGAACTCACCGAGACCTTCAATGTCAAAAAAGGTCTTAGACAAGGCGACGCACTGTCATGTGACTTCTTCAACATCATCCTCGAGAAGATCGTGGGTAACTCGCAAGCCAACAACAAAGGCACGATTTTCCAGAAGTCAGTTCAATTGCTAGCTTACGCTGATGATATTGACGTGATTGAAAGAACACAGCGAGCCGTCAATGAGGCTTTTACTGGCATTGAAGCGAAAGCAAATAAATTGGCCACCAGACCCATTTTAGCCGCTTGCTTAATGAGGGCAAAATAATGTACATGCTGTCATCAAGAAAGGACACACAACATCGACCTCTTGCACAGAGCGTCACACTAGGCAGCAGAAACTTCGAGGTAGTCAAGGAATTCGTCTATCTCCGCTCCGCGGTAAATAGGGACAACATCACCAGTACCGAAGTCAAATGCAAAATCACTTTTGCCAACCGCTGTTTCTTTCGACTTAAGAAGAAATTAAGTAAGCCCTCTCTCGAAGGACTAAGCTTGCTTTATATAACAGCTTGATCATTCCAGTCCTATTCTATAGTCCGAAAACCGGGAAATAACCAAAGGCAGATGAGGAAGCCCTTAGTCTCTTCGAGAGAAAAGTTTTGCGTGCGATTTTTGGTCCTTTTTGCATTTATGGCATCTGGAGGAGAAGATTTAACCAAGAGCTCAACGGGTTGTACACAGACATGCACCTGGTCAAGCGTCTTCGTATACAACGCTTAAGATGGCTAGGCCATGTAGAAGGTATGGACACCACTGCTCCGGCCCGAAGTCTTTGAATCCGAACCATTGGGACAACGCAACAGAGGACGGCCTAGTCTAAGGTGACGCACACAAGTAGAGAAGGACCTCAACCAACTTGGAGTGCGCAACTGGAGGCAGCTGGCGAAAGATCGTGCTGGCTGGAAAGGCATGCTGGTTGAGGCCCAGGTCCACCCGGACTGTAGCGCCACAACAAGAAGAAGAAGGACGTCCTTAGAGGGCATGTCACTTTCAAGGAGTTTAACGACGGGGCTTGAAACGGATAGCAGAAGACGTTGCGGGCTAAAAAGGTGGATAGGAGACGTTCTCCTCAAACTATGTTCGGAGGCGACATGTGAAATTTGAGTCCATCGACGGGGCTTGGAATAGGCAGCAGAAGACATTGCGGACTACCTCCCAAACTAGTCTTTGAAGTCCAGATAATGTTCAAACTGTGTCTCACTTCAAATATGTGTGCTTTAGATATAAACTTGCACTTCAAGTTCAAAAGTCTGACTCTCTAAATTGAGGAAAATCTAAAAAGGACTCAAAAAGAAAAACTAATTTGAATCACACATCAATCCGTAGGGATTCAGGTTCCAGCTTCGTCAGCTACCTCTCAGGGGTTCTACTGTTTTTTTCATGAATGTAGAGGACATTTAGTTTAGAAGCAGATCTGTGCAAGATTTTTTGACATTTTAGACTGTTCTTATGAAATGGTGACACTGACAGCCCTGTGGGATGATCAAAATATCATACAAGTCTCTGAAATGGCGTCCGACATATTGCCATTGAAGTGAACAAAGTACATTCTTTTGATCTCTTCTTGGAAACGTATTGCTCGGACAAGACACATCTAGGCTAGGTGGAGCGCAACTCACACATCACTACATTCTTCCAAACACAACTTTTTAAACAAAATCAGAAACAAGAAATGCAATGTGTCAGAAGCTTCCCCCCAGATATACACCCGGCCAAACAAAGGTTCTAGTATTTTCCACAAAGTCCACAAACGACCACCAAGTCCATTACGCAATTAACAAGGAGGTTGAACATCTGTCAATACGAAGGTATGGACTTAACTTCCATGAGAAAATCACCAAACTGGAGCTATCAGTTCGGCACACCTCTGCCAAGAAAACTCAAAGGAACTGGTCGGTGGTCAGGCCGCATAAAAAAGAAACCCCATCATCGGCTTTGTCCGCCTGTTTGAAAATTATTCTTAATTTTTAAACAGATCTCGCATATGTGAAAAATTTGCTTTCAAAAAATATCCTGAATGTATTGAATATTGCCCTTAGTGAGTAGCATGAGCCCTAAACGAGTGCCCCACATGAGGCACTATTCCTCAAAAAAATATTTCCCCCTGCCTGTGAAAGCAATTGCCGTAAGAAGTTAATCCAAGCTTCAACTTTCCCGCCTTCTCGCAAAACTTTCGCGAAGAAAAAAATGAATTTCATTCATCCCTTTGGACGCATCAACGCATTTCCCGGTTGTTTGCGCACGCAGACGCGGCTACTCTTTCGCCAGCCGCTCCACAATTTATTACACATGCCTCATTGTCTTATCTGTCACAGTGTCTGTCTATGAATAGCTTTGCATTAGACAATAAGTAATGACACAATAAATCGTGGCGCTCTAAGAGCTGCGAGTAAAATGCTAAACTGTGATGTGGATTAGGATGTGTGTAAGCAGTGTAACGAAGTGGAGGCATAAATTTTATCTGTTGGCAGTAACAAATGAGTGTAGAGGCAGTTTTAATGTTATACTTATGAGGACATTGATGATAACGGGTGTACGCACATGAAAACTTTTTTGGTTGAATGAACGCGTCTTGTTATAGTCAACCCCTTTGTTTTGAGTTATCTTCAAGCGATGTAGAATAATTTCCTTAGTTGGGGAAGACGGATGAAACTCTAATTGAAGGTAAAAGTCGCTGTTGTCTGGGGAGCAAATAAGGGCGGAATGAGTTACAAGATTACGTTGAAAAATGTTCTCCTAAAATCAAATAAATTAATAAAATTAATTTTTTCTACTTACAGTGTCCCTTCTACCTTCAGGCAGTACTAGTTCAGCAGTAGACCACAACTAAATGGGAATCTGTAAGTGACGAAAGAAACAACAACTTTAAGTATTTACCCATTAACTTTCCTTCAACAAAGGAATACGTCAAAGCCAAGAATTGTATAAAAAAATTTAAAAAAAACCTCTTTTTACACAACTAAATATTACATATACACAAACAGAGAAACAACATTTATATAAAGATATTTACACAAATTTGTTTACAATTGTTAAAAAAGAAATGCCGGCCTATTCAGGAAAAATGACACCTGACTTGTATTTTTTTAATGGACAAATACATAAAGAGACACAACTAATGTAAAATAAAATATTAAGGCGTTTGAGGGTCTCAGACTAAACAAGCACAACCAACGATCCTTCAGAGCGCAGTGCCTTAAAGTCTTACTTTTGACCAGAAATGTAATTCATTGTTTGTTAAATGCACAAAGTATAACTAGATAAACACATTTTCATCAAATTATGTTCGTTTCGTCTTTCTTTCATCGCCAAACGTTGTTTTGAGGAAAAGGGAAATTCACGAGCTACACTTATTGTATCTTAATTTTGCATTTTTTTTCTTATCATATTTTGGTTAAACTTTCTAACTCTGTCTTTATAAAATGAATTCATACAAGTAATATAGTTTGAAGAAAAAAAAAAGAAAGCAGTTTATTATTGTTCATGTTTTTGTGTACACATTGGAATGGAATAAAATATAATTTATTTGTAAAAAAATCGGTTTATGTGGTTTTTAATTTGTTATCACGCATCAGAAGAGGTCCCAGACTCAATTCATGCAAAGAATGCTCGTCTGACACTGTTTTACGACACCGCCTCTTTGGCTCGAAACAGAATGAAGCCCTTTTATAATTTTACCTTTTAGGGAAGGGCACAACATTGCAAGGAAACCAGGATCTAGCTTCCTTAACAACTTGTCGTGGATGCGTGCTACTGTTCTCTCACGAAAGCAAGAGACCCGACATTATTTGCCAACTTACGGAAGAAGCTTACGAACAGCGAACAGTGTCTCTAAGTGTTGTCAAAAGCTTGAAATGGGATGTGACATAGATGAAGTGGAGATGTCCAATCTAGGAATTGAACTTTAATCCTTCGCCGTGACGGTGTCGCACTTTACCCACTACGTCACTGGAGGCACCTTCTTCGTTCTTCTTCGTTTGGAGTCGGAATTAAGCAGCAGGTTCCCTTTATACGTGAGAGAAGTTCGCAAAATGTGCTACTAAATCAATTTTGTAACAAAACCAACTAAGAGGCAAAACGAAATGTGTGTGGGTTGAATGTCAAAGCGGTTGTGATCGTAATCCGCTTTGGTAAACTTTGTTTTTCTAATTTTTCTTAAATTTTCTATAATAGTCATGAATTCAATATTATTTTAGCTAAATTCATAATTTAGATAGAAAATTCAAGAAAAATCAGGAAAACAAGCGGATTACGATGACGACCGCTTTGACATTTAACCCACACACATTTCGTTTTGATGGTCGATTCGCTTTTGTCCTCGGCATTACGAACTTTAATCGACTCTACTGTTGTTCCACATAAATTCCATAAATTCATCACGGCGTATACAATGGAATCCAATGTTTTACTCAAGGAATTGGTTTAAGAAGGTTGCCTTTTATATTTCGAGATTAGGCAACCCTAGTGTTGCAATCTGGCAACTGCCAGCTCTATCGTAAAGTTTGACATTTTTGAGGTTATACCTACTCAGAACGTTTTGACACACGAGCGCTATTTGTATTATTTACAGTAACTTAAAAGATTCATCTCGCCCAAAAAATGGAATTAAATCGTGAAAATTTTCAGGCGATTATTGTTTACAACTGTCGACGTGGATTAAATCAACAACAGTGTAACTTAATTCAATTTTTGACGATGAAGCTCCATCAAGGACCAGTGTTTATTGATGGTATGGTGAGTTCGACCGACGTAGTTCACTCCAAGACGAATTTCGTGAAGGTCATCCAAAATCAGTTGTTGTTCCGGAAACCATTGACTCTGTGCGCCAACTGATATTGCAAGATCGTCATGTGACCTATCGTGAGATTGTGACAACCTTAGGCATTAGTGGGACCAGCATACATTCAATATTGCATGAACATTTGACCGTCAAACAAATTTGTTCGCGTTGAATCCCACACAATTTGTCAATCGCTCAAAAAAAGGCTCGTGTCGATTGGTCGAAAGAAATGCTCCAAAAATACGATCTCGGTGCTTCGAAACACGTCTATGACATCGTGACAGTTGATGAATCGTGGACTTACACACGCATGAGCCCGAAAGCAAACAGCAGTCGACTGTATGGGTGTTTCAAGTTGAGCCGAAACCAAAAAAAAGTTGCTCGCGCACGAAGCACTTTCAAGCAAATGGTCGCCTGTTTTTTTCGGAAAAACTGGACATGTCGCAACCGTACCACGCAGAACAGTCAGTTCTAAGTGGTACACAACAACTTATTTGCCAGTTGTCTTCCAAGAAATCAGGGAAACCAACCGCCGAAGACGGATCAGAAAAATTTCTCTTGCAGAGAGTAACTCTACGGAAAATTGTCAAACGATTCTTCGTAGAAATTCGTAAACAGCTATCAGACATAGGAAATGTCAGAGGTTTTTTTAAATTTTCGATTTGACCGCCATCTGCGCCCGAGCTGCTGCCCACAGGTTTTTTTTCGGCAGAAATTCGTAGAGAGGGGAAATATTTTACTCTCGCTTGAGCTTTTTCTTCTACGAAAAAATCAGCTAATGGAACGTTTTTTCGTAGTTTTTCGGGCGAATTCGTAGACGTTCGTAGCAATTCAGAGCAACTGGAACTGACCTAATATTGAATTTCCCTCAATCAATAATGAGTAGTTCAGTAATAAAGTCAAAATCGTAAATACTCATGTTTTGCTGTCAAAAACGAAAAAGATGAATAAGGATTTTTCTTTGCTTTCATTAGAAGCTCGTAGGAAGCGTGCGCAGTATTTTTCTCTACCGATAAACCCTCCAAAAATATTTAAAATTTTGAACGGGAGTAAGCATTGCTCTGACTTCTTGTCAAATTATCAAATTTTAAGTAAACCTCACGTGGCACCAATCGCTTGTATCGCAACAGCTACCATTCTCTCACATTTCTATACCCATCAAAAATGAAAAAAAAAGGTTTTTTAAGGAAACTAACTATGAGCGGCCTTTCTGAGTCAAATATTTTTGAGATCCAATGCCCGACGTAAAAAAAGCATAAAAATGAAAACCGCTGCCACCTTTTTTCCCCCCATCACTTTTGACATCATGCGTTGACTACTGTACAGTTGAGACACATACCTCACTACTCTCAAGTAAGCTATTAGCCTAATTTTTCAAAAATCGTGCACACGCTATTTACTGTGTGTGGGGTAAGAGCCGGAAGCGTTTGGAATAAGTGTGTGTAAGGAAAACGAATGGTTGCGATTTAAGAGACGTGAAGGCAGGTGGCAGAAGCTTGCTTTAAATGATTTAGCCAAGCATAAGTTCAACGGACTGGCAAGCATTCCATTCAAAGGAATATCGAAAAATGCATTCATGGGAATTTTAACATGGATGTGAGTGGGGTCCCACATTCTGATTTCGATCTTAAAACTCAAATCGCACTCGACAGGTGCGACATCGACACGATTTTGATGGTGTCTCTTGATGATGTCACATGTATGCAGTGTAGCAAATTAAATAAAGTGAATAAATGCAAACGAAACCATGTATGTGTGAGAGTTCTAAGCTGAATAGGTTCTCCAATCAAAATTACTTCGTTTGGTATTTTTCTGAATTCCAGTCTTGGAGTGGGTGACTCCAACACCTAATTGAAGCTCAAAGCTTCTGAGTCCCATTCACTTACATTTTGAACGAAAGCGCAATATTCAAAATGTTTTAGCTTCAAAGCGCATTTCGTTCAAAAAATTCAATATTCCCTTTAAAGTTCACTGTAAGGAGGGACAAATTCTGTCATTCTTAAGCCCAGGGAAATATTCCTAGAGCATTGTCGCGGTTAAGCTTACACGCACATCTCCGCACAGGAACTCCATGGTTTCGAATTTCTTATGCAGCACTCATGCATAATGTAAACATATTCTCCACTGATGTTTATATGAGGATGGTATACTTCCCGGCAGAGACCGCATTATCGTTCTCAGATTAGACACGTTTCTCCCTAAGAGGTTTAACTCCAGCGTAAACACTTTACTTTTTCGAATGGAGAATGCATGACATGACGCCTCGTGTGGGAGGCGAGCTGTGTTAGAATTGCTTTTACTTTCTCACACGAGTGTGCATAGAGCAGTTCCTTGTTACTTGGCACATTCAAAGAAACATTCACTGGTTGATGATGTTATAAAAACGGAACGGAAAAGCTGAGAGAAATGGTATACCTTGAACGGCAAAATGAAAACATTATCCTTTGCAATTGTTTTCTCTAAAACATTTTTTTTTTTGTAAATTTCCACTACATCTCCGCTGTTGGTTGGATCAGGAAAGCTGATTTTTCTTCTCGATTTAAATGTGGCGTGTTGGATAGTTTGACATCATTAAACCAGTTTGCATTAAATGTGCTGACAGAAGAAAAGCGTTTGAAGGTAAAAATCGATTGCTACCACTCATTCGACTCATGTTCCTCTTTCCTATATTCTGGACAAAAAATGGAGTCGCACGAAGCCAAGTGGGAGGAGTACGGTGGATGGATCAGCAGCTCCTTGCAACTGTACCAAATAAACGTGACACGTCGAATATAGCTCTTTCCTATTTTTCTTAGCAACCTTAAAAACTGTGTAAGTTGGCCGCAAGGGTACCTCTCAATTTTATTCATAATTTCAGAGCGGAAGTGATAATAATAATAATTGTTGGCGCTACAGTCCCAAGGGGGACCAGGGCCTATCTTCCTCATCAACTGCTCGTATTGTGTGCGCTACTGTTCTCTCACGAGTAGAAGGGACCTACAGTTTTTTGCCGACTCCGAACGGTGAAGTTTGAGAAGCTTTCTTAGACAATTATTACTCTTTGAGTGTTGTCAGCAGCTCGAAAGAGGTGGTGCCGTGAAAAATTCGAAAAATTCGTTTTGAGCTGGGAATCGAACCTAGACCCTTCGGCGTGTGAGCGTCGCACTCTACCCACTACGTCACGGCGACCAATAGTGCACATGCAATAAAAAAAGAAGAAACAAGAAACAAAACAAAATCACAAGGGCATTGCGCATAGTCATTTTATTGCCATCCTCGCTTTCGTAACATCTTCTTCTTCTTCTTGTGGCGCTACAGTCCGGGGTGGACCTGGGCCTCAACCAACATGCCTCCCCAGCCAGTACGATCTTTCGCCAACTGTCTCCAGTTGCGCATTCCAACTTGGTTGAGGTCCTTCTCCACTTGTGTGCACCACCTTAGTCTAGGTCGTCCTCTATTGCGTTGTCCCAATGACTCGGATTTAAAAACTTTTCGACCCGGAGCAGTGGTGTCCGTACGCTCTACATGGCCTAGCCATCTTAAGCGTTGTATCCGTAGACGCTTGACCAGACGCATGTTGCTGTACAGCCAATAGAGTTCGTTGTTAAATATTCTCCTCCAGATGCCTTAAACGCAAACAGAACCAGAAATCGCACGCAAAACTTTTCTCTCGAAAAAACTAAGGGCTTCCTCATCCACTTTTGCTAACGTCCAAGTTTGCGCGTCATAAAGTAGGACTGGGATGATCAAGCTGTTATATAAAGCGAGCTTAGTCCGCCGAGAGAGGGCTTTATTACTCAATTGCTTCTTGAGCCCAAAGAAACAGAGAGTGGCAAGAGTGATTCTGCGTTTGATTTCGTTATTGATGTTGTCGTCCCTCTTTACCGCGAAGCCGAGGTAGACGAAGTCCTTGACTACCTCGAAGTTTCTGTTGCCTAGTGTGAAGCTCTGTCCGAGACGTCGATATTGTTTGTCCTTCCTTGATGTGTGTGCATGTACTTAGTTTTGGCCTTATTTACCGCCAGACTGGTGTTGTCTGTCCTTTCTTGATGACAGCATGTGCTTTGTTTTGCCCTCATTTACAGCCAGACCCAGTTTAGCCGCTTCCGCTTCGATGCCAGCAAACGCCTCATTGGCCGCTCGCTGTGTTCGTACAATCACGTCAATTTCATCAGCGTAAGCTTGCAATTGAACTGACTTCTGGAAGATCGTGCCTTTGGTGTTGACTTTTAAGTTAAGCACGGTCTCAGTGAACGAACCTAGGCTGTATTTTTAGTTCGGAAATTATGAGGTTGTCAAATATCTCCGCTTCCGCTTTTTCGCTTTTCATTCAATGCTTCATAAAAAGTGTTACAGTGGTCGCATTTAGTTCAAATATGCGCTGTTTTGTTCGATTATCTGTTTCCAACTAGACGGCAACTTCATAATACCCCCCTCGTAGAAGCCGCCCTCCTTATTTGCGAAGAACTCGGACAGCCACCTTTCACAAGCCTCTTTTGAGTTCAACTTCACACCACCAAGAGCGTTCGCCAGGGACAGGAACAGGTGGTAACTTGGCGCTATGTCCGGGCTATATGGTGGATATGATAAAATCTCCCATCCGAGTTCCCGTAGCTTCTGAGGGGTCATCAACGAAGTGTGTGGTCTGGCATTGTCCTGGTGGAACACTACACCCTTCCTGTAGGCCAATTCTGGACGCTTCTGGTCGATCGCCTGCTTCAAGCGGTCCAGTCGTTCGCAGTAGATGGTAGAATTAAGCATCTGACCATATGGACGCAGCTCATAGTGGATGATTCCCTTCGAATCCCTTTCCTGGCCGTCAATCCTGGCTTGGCCACTATTTGGGACGATTTAACGGCCTTCAAACACAACATTTTTCGCTTGATCCATTTTTGATCCATTTTTCGTTGCCAGTCACCATCCGCTTCAAAAATGGGTCGAGTTCGTTCCGATTCAGCAGCATATCGCAGGCGTTGATTCGGCTTAGAAAATTTTTTTGCGTCAAATCATGCGGCACCCAAACATTAAGCTTTTTTTGTATCCGGCCTTATGCAGATGGCTGCAAATAGTTTGATGACTATCTCCCATCTCCTGGGCGTTGGCACGAGACACATGCCGGTCACATGCCGGTCTAACTAGATAACTTCCATGATTCGATCGGTATTCGTCGTCACAGGTCTTCCGCCGGCTGGCTTATCCATGGTGTCGTTTTTACCGACTCTGAATCATCGAAACCATTCCTCTGCGGTTCGAAGTGATAGAGTAAAATCCCCTAAAACACCATTAATCTCACGGAACGTTTCTCTAGCGGATTTGCCTTTAACGACGGAAAACTTTAAAATAACGCGAATAGAGAACTCCATAGAGAACTCCATCTTTACACGTCTAGAACTGTTGAACGTAATACCCAAAATAATCATGCATAGCGTCGTTTTGTAGTTTATGTCAAGACCTTTCAAATGATGTATAGTATTGCCAGATACGAGCTACCGCTTTGTACAGAGCCGGAAAATTCAAAAGACAAAAAGGCCGGAAGGGAGATATAATAGTAAGGAAAGAGAGTCATCGCGTGGAGCCTATTTCGTCCCGCGGTCTTTTTTCAAGTTAGTCGATAGAACTCCCATCTGTTTAAAAATGTCGTGACGAAGAGGAAAGATAACAACCTTCGACTTGCGGTTAGAGATCGAAACTACTTGAAAACACTTGAGTTGTCTCGAAATCATCATTTTCCCATGAAAGAAACAACTTTTTCGGCTAACGCTTAGCAACAGATAACTGGTTCTGCCTTAAATAGCGAAAACACAAAATGGCTACAGCCGAACACTTCACACAAACTGAAAAAGGAGTTTTTAGCTAGGACACTAGCCTACTCGAGCAGGGAATGGTAATTTCAAACTGGGCCATAAGAACGTGAATACTCACGATCTCCCGCTTTTTATTTTATTTTGCTCATACGCTCTCGCAAAGTTCCAGGGGTTACATGTGTCGTGTAAGAAGTTGCCTTAAAACGAAGGACGCGCAACAAATGAATTTACAAATCACAGAAAAGCGTTTTGTCCCTTTCGGAATTTTAAAGGCTCTACATTTGTAGGTACCACTATTCAACAATGTTCTTCTTATGGTTTCTTTTTAAGCTTGCTTTTAACACCTCCACGCCCCACGCCTCTATCAGATTTTACGTCCACCTCCAACATTTTTAAAGCCGCATTCAAGTTAACCTTCAACGTGCTCCAGTTTACTTTAAACACAACAGAAATTTATCAGCACATCCCCTTAAGCATCCTTAATTGCCCAACAACATCTTTAGCACCTACACGAGTCTATACAACCATGCACATGCATACCTCAACCCTGTGAGCAAAAGTTTCAACTCCAGCATCACCAGTCGAGAATTGATGCTCCTAGCCCGTAGCCCATCGCCCGAACACGGATTAAGTTTCCCGGTCCGTCTTTTCTTTCAATTTCAAGCAGAAGAAAGATTCAGCGTTTGAATTTAGCACGCCATTGTCCCACCAGCACACGTCGGAGACGATGAGAATCCCTTAAGCCCGGCCTGGAGTGTGGGGCATCAGGAAATTCGAACAAAGGGGCAAACGAAAAAAGACAAAAAAAATGCTTTTCAAATTTAATTAAAATCTATTTAGAACTCTAATCTGTGCCTCAATGTCGTCTGCCTACAAAGAACCTGTTCAGCCTGTCCCACCTCTCTCCCCGTCCTCCACTCATCCGCAACAGCAATTGCTTTGCCATCCCTGTTGCCGTCCTTCGTCCTTGCCGTTATCTTGGTCGGAGAGTGTCGCCTGTTGTTTCCCAGTGCCCGCATACGGTGGCACACTTAGAAATCGGTTTACTACACTTCGCTTCATTTAGAATCGTTCTTCAATTACAACTCGCAGCCGCCGTCGGAACAACGACTCGACTCCAGCGGGGCCACAATTACAACAGCAGTCCTGTGCATAGAAATACGTCCATTACCGTTGCTTCCCACTGAGTGCCCTCCAATGGAAGGTGACCCCGAAACCAGTTTTATTGCGACTCCACTGCGGGATCCGAGCCGGTTGGGTGGTTGAACAACGACCACGGCACGATGCAGGATGTAAAACATAAAATAAGGGCCAACAGCAACAAAGGAATGGATACAAGTGGGTGAAGTGTTTGCACCCCCCTTCCCCTCCTCGCCCGACATCCGTCATATGAAGGCGGCATTGTCTCAGCGTCTATTAACTTTACAACCTCTGGTCGCTTGTTCGTCGTAAATAGAAACAGAAAACAGTATAAAAAATCGCACACACACACAACAAAATGAAGACGAAGCAATTCAAAGTATGCACGAGCACATGGAGGCAGCCAGCGATGTTGACGCTCCCGCGAGAATGAGTTTTTGGCGCAATGCTAGCGGAATAAATTTAAATTAGGTGACTAAGCGTGATGAATGGCTCGGGGACATTCCAGCTGGATAGCTGGTGGCTGCTCCTCAACGACGAAAACCTTGCGTGGGTTTTCAAGCTCAGCCGTTGCCGGTCGCTGGTGTGTGTGTGTGTGTGTGTGTGTGTGCGTGTGTTGGCAAAATGTACTTATTTTCAGCCCAAGCAGCCGACTGCGGGAATGATGCTTGCATGTTAAAGCGAGCTTGTCGTCGTCCAAAAGTAGGCTAGAGTCGTTGTTGACCTCACCCTCCCACTCAAAGCGCTGTGCAGAGTGGAAGAACGCTTCCATTTTAATTGGAAACATAAAAACCGAACAGAAATGGGCGACACCGAAAAAATTATAAACAAAGAGAAAGAGGAAAAGGCAAATATGTGTTCGACCTAACGAAACCTTATGAACCACTTTGGGAACTCGTCCCGCATTCTGTCGCCACGGCACAGGCAGATAGGACAAGAAAGCAGCACAACAAGGCCACTTGGGTCTGAGTGAATGTGTGCTAATGGCGACGCGGCCTTATGTGTGTACTTGTGAATGTTTGAAAAGGACAATCGGGACAAGACCGGTGCACGGGCTGAGAATGGTGGGAGGTCGACTTAACCGGGTCTGTGCAAGGAGACCCGAATTTTAAGTTAATTATGAAGGGATTGCTGATGAAGTTTTCTGATTTCATTTATTTTTTTTTGTTTCGTTTGACCTTTTTGAATTGAGCCTTTGTGCAGGATAATTTTTAATTGAACTTTAGTGACGGAGATTTCTATCGTCGTCGTTACGCTTTTTTGTCATGTCACTATTTCGGATGAGATAAGACTTGATTGGGTAATGTGATCGATCAAATTGTCCTAGAAGCTTCGGAAACCCATGTCAAGTTTTTGAGATTCAGATCTAGGGTTCGCAGGAGCGTCTGCTGTCATTAATTTATGCAAACTATCGCGTATCTAATCGGTTACTCATTAACTTAATATGTGGATCCTTATTTGAGCCTAAAAGAAGATTTGGAATGGGAGGAAGGTTTCTTGAGAGGGGAGATAAATGCGTTTCGATTCTTTCTAGGTTTAAAATTATTCGTTTTTTTTTATTCTGCTGCTTACACTGTGGAAAATGAAGTTGTGTCGTAGTTTGAGTTCTTCAGACACTGCATGATTTACATATAAGGACACCCAGGTAGGAGCAGCAGAATGTCCTCCTGCATGGATTCGTGGCGTTGCAACTGTAGAAGCGAGATCTCCTACGTGGAGATCAATGCAGTTGATTCCTGCCGGAGCAGAATGTGAAAGATGGCAATGCGCGAGGAACTCGAAGGAGCAATGGTAACCTACCTGTCTCATTATCACACATCACTTGTGCGAGTGGCCGCCGTGGCGTAGTGGGTAGAGTGCGACGCTCACACGCCGAAGGGTCTAGGTTCGATTCCCGGCTGAACACCTCGAATTTTTTCATGGCGATATCTCTTTCGTGTTGCTGAATAGACCTACACTACTCAAAAAAAAAAAAATAAATAAATTTTTAAGAAATAATACTCAAAAAAAGCCTCTACTTAAAGAGTAAATTTTTTTTAAGAAATAGTTCTCACAAAATGCCCCTCAAACATTGCCATTCGCAGTCCGCTTAAAAATGTAGGTAACTTCTACTCTTGAAAGAACAGTAGCGCGCACAACACGAGTAGTTAATGAGCAAGATAGGCCATGGTCCCTCTGTCGACTGACGCGCCATACAATTATTATTATTAATAATGCATCAGTCATAGGTGGCTTGCTCCTAAAGAACTGAACCCTTAACATATTCTTAGTGAAAAGTAGTTAAAAGGCGTGTAATGTTACAAGCGCTTAGCTCACTAAAAATTTCTCAAAAAGTTCGTTGTGACACGCGCTATAAGTCTCGTTGCTCCGTCTTGTTGAAAAACGAGCTCGCCACTGTGATAATAAAAACCAATGATACGAGGGTTGCTTTTTATATTTCGGGATTAGAGAACAAAACCAAATATTAGTCATCGAAAATAGCATTATTGTTTTTCAGAATATTTGCCTTTAAGATCTATACACGTTTGTATGCGTTTGAACCAATTGTCGAAGCACTTTTGCCACTCTGATTGAGGTATCTCTAAAACATGCATTCTGAACACATCAACCGCTTCTTCAGGTGTCGAAAAACGTTGACCTCTCATTTTATTTTTACGTACGGGAATAAAAAGAAGTCATTCGGGGCCAAGTCAGGACTATACGGAGAATGACTTATCAAATCGATGTTTTGAGTGCTCAAAA
Organism: Eristalinus aeneus; assembly: GCA_955652365.1. Taxonomy (NCBI): domain Eukaryota; kingdom Metazoa; phylum Arthropoda; class Insecta; order Diptera; family Syrphidae; genus Eristalinus; species Eristalinus aeneus. The sequence goes on along the minus strand of OY019133.1, from coordinate 28,726,931 downwards.
ATGCAGTTGTTTGATGTGTGAGAGCTCGCATTGTCGTGGTGAAGGGTGATCCGTCTTCGACGGTTAGTTTTCCTGATTTCTTGGAACCCAACTGACAAACAAATGGTTGTGTGCCACTCAGAATTGACTGTTGGCGTTGTTCTAGTAGGACGGTTGCGACATGTCCAGTTTTTCCTAAAAAACAGGCGACTTTTGTTGGATTTTGCTCAATTTGAAACATCCATACAGTCGACTGCTGCTTACTTTCAGGCTCATACGCGTAAATCCACTATTCATCACCTGTCACAATGTCATAGACGTGTTTCGAAGCACCGCGATCGTATTTTTGGAGCATTTCTTTCGTCCAATCGACACTAGCCGTTTTTTTGAGCGATTGAAAAGTTGTGTGGGACCCAACTGGAACAAATTTTTTTGACGGTCAAATGTTCATGCAGTATTGAATGTATGCTGGTTCCACTAATTTCTAAGGCTTTTTCAATCTCACGATAGGTCACATGACGATCTTTCGATATCAGTTGGCGCACAGCATCAATGGTTTCCGGAACAACAACTGATTTTGAACGACCTTCACGAGATTCGTTTTGGAGTGAACTACGACCTCGGTTGAATTCACCATACCATCGATAAACACTGGTCCTTGATGGAGCTTCATCCCCGAAAATTAAATTAAGTTCATCGGTGCACTGTTGTTGAGTTAATCCACGTCCAAAGTTGTAAAAAATAATCGCACGAACATTTTCACGACTTAATTCCATTTTATGGGTGAGATGAATCTTTTAAGTTACTGTAAACAACACAAATAGCGCTCGTATGTCAAAACGTTCTGAGTACGGATAACCTCAAAAATGTCAAACTTTACGATAGAGCTGGCAGTTGCCAGATGGCAACACTAGGGTTGCCCAATCATGAAATATAAAAGGCAACCTTCGTTTTAATATTCAAATTTGCTTCATCTTCGAAAAACTACAAACAAATGATTCCACCAGCCCATAAACCACGGCAAATTGTAGTTTGCGGTGGATATAGTGGAAGCTCTAGATGTTCTTAAATCAAGACTTTATAATCGTATCCATAAAGCCAGGAAAAAGGTTCACTGCTGAACAAAATTTCCCGCAGAGCCTTTCATTAAATATATTCCTGGACAAAACTTGAGTATAACGCTCCTATTTGGTCAGGTGCTTCTAAGACCTCCCTGCACCTGCTGGATAGAATTCAAAAGCGAGCGATAAAACTTATAGGTGACAGTAATATTGCGAAGTCGATTGACTCGTTAGAACACCGACGTAATGTCGCGTCGTTGTCACTCTTTTATCGCTATTTTAACAAGAAATGCTCAGATGAATTAGCCAGTTGCATTCCTCCCCTTCAAGTATTCACCCATAATACACGCCTCGCTAGAAATGCCCACCAATTCACCCTCAAGCTCTCTTTCGGACGTACAGTCAAATTCAGAGACTCGTTCTTTAGCCGCACTACACGAATCTGGAATCCTCTTCCTAGCTCGATTTTTCCTCCTCATTACAATCCACAGGCATTTAAAACCAATGTGCATCGGTACCTCCTCTCCCTCTCTTCCTCTACACCTTCGGCCCGTGCTGTGACTTGATCCGGTCACTTAAGGGTACTCGCAACCCCTTTTGCACGCGTCAATTATAAAAAAAAATTGATTTTTATTGGATTTTACGCCGAGATCCTCACCAAAAATATCCCACATTGTTGAAATCGCACAGCCAAACTGCTGACAGCGAGGACCAACGGATCTGTCGCGTATACTCTCATCTATAGCTGCTGTTGTCCGCCAACAACTACGTGGTGGAAGTGATCAAACCGGTGGAGGATCACACACTTATGGAAACTGCGGCTCAAATTGCCGACTGCTGTTGGCATTAGTAGTTTCTGTTGGCCGATTATTCTCAACATAAGCTCCTTAAAGTGCGCGAAAGCATCTCTCTACCGATTACTGATTTTCATAACACGATTCATAAATTTGGAGACGTTGTTGTGGTGTGTATTTTTCCAAACGACACTGTGCAACGACGACAAAGCCGTTTGATAGACTTCATGGGTGGCCTGTCAAGAAAAACCAATTAAAAGTGAAATGTCACCCGTAAGTTGACAGGACACGATTTCGTCCTTCCAACTTCATCACTTAAATTGCCCCAAAACATAGAGGTTCCTTAGGACTTCAAACTTAATGACTTTCAGAAAATGTTCATGGTGCAAAACTTGAGTGCTTACCTCACCGACATCCTTGCAAGTGAAATTGCGAACGACGTGCTCAGAGAAGTGCCTGCTCCGTGGTAGGGATTATGAAAAGTGTAAAAGATTGACAGGACCCGTGTCCCCATTACGAGTAAGTGTGTTCACCCCAATTTGCAGACATATTCACAGCTTTTTCACCACTCGAAGGACTATCACAAAATTCGAGGAATCACATTCAGCTGAGTGGATGAAGCGAATATTTCGCAGTAGAAAAAATAACTGCAAGAATCTTTTAATGAAGGAAGAAAGAAAAACACTGCAGCGAGACTGTTAACGATGTCACAAAAATGTTCGTTGCCGCGATTGCTTTGTGAGCGCCTGCAACTGTCAAAAAAAAATATACACTTTACACCCATGACTCACATGGCAGAGAGCACACAAAGTACCGCATCCCCGGCACGAGGGAGAAGTGACAAACACCATTCATCGCTCGGTGCAGCATCTCAAAGCACCACCACAGCTCTCCACTCACCGTGACCGAAATGGAGTATTCAAGTCCTGCAAAATTGGCAATTTGTTCAGTGATGCCTTCGCTGCATGCACACCATCGCACGCCACCGGCAGGAAGGGTCGCTTTACGAAACAGAACCTAAAACAAAAAAAAACCCAAAAAATAACTTTTAATAAATTTGAAGTCAAACAATTTCATTTGCCTCTCGCACGCCGGAAAGGATCCCTTTATTAAATCAACTCTTGGAGCTGTCATAGCCGGGGTCGGAAAACTGCATAGCATTTTGTTTAATCGCATTCCGAGGGCCGGCTAACCGCCTGCGAAGAGCACACACTCAGATGCACTCGTTCCGTACCCTCTTGGTGGGCCATAAAACAAATTTCAATGAAATGAAATTAAACATTCGCAAGGCTCCGTTCCGTACGTGCACTCGGATGCAATTTAACGCGCAATTCAAAGCGCTCAGATAGGCATGAGGCGCACGAATTCATAATATTACATCCTCATCAGGGACCAGCGAGCGCTGGCACATCCCCAGGACAGCGGAGGATGTTACTGCTGTTGCTGTTTCCGCTGGTGGCGTTGCTCTTATTGCAGTTCGTCTTTTGGTGTTTCGGATGAGCGCGACCTCGGCTCGCGTTAGTCACTTTTGCCGCCCCACTACACCGCCCGCATGCTTTATGACTTTTCTCGTTTGACTTTTCTATTAACACGACGCGAAAAAAAGACAGACGAAGGCAAGCGCGAAAAACAAAAAAATAAAAATAGGGAGCTCTGCTGCATTCCCCTCGTTCAGTGTGCGGAGGTGAATGTGTTACATGGCGTTCGTTATGAATTTTTAAAATTACATTACACGCCGCATACATTCGAAGAGCATCGCACTGAGCACCGGCTAGCGTCGCTCGGAAGCAGCCCTAGTCTATTTCAGCTCTGCCATGTTGCTATTCTTCCTCATTTCTCCCCGTGTTTACCGTTATTTTTGCACGTGCATAGAATACGTGAGATGGAGAGGGTGCGCATTGCTCATCGAGAATAAAGCAGTAGCGTGACGGTGGTTCATTCATAAGTGAATAGACCCTGTGCGAGGTGGATAATGCTGGATCAGGACGATGGTACACACACAATGGAGGTGGAGTAACTTTTCCAATTGAATGTGTGTGGGTGTGGAAGTTTGAGTTTTTGTACGAAAGAATCGTCGTACATTTCCGTTATTTGTTGCTGTTTGCAAGCGCAAAAGTAGTGCTTACTGCATGACCCACAGACCTTGCTTACGGACCCTGGTATGCGAAGAGGTGAAAGACATCTGCAATTAACAGTGTGGTTAGCAAGTGGGTTATTCAAAGGGAATGTAGAAAGGAATGAATGTGGCGGAGGTTGAATCATTTTAACACTGCTTGGCATATGAACAGTTTGACAAAATGATTTGGATGTTCCCAATAGCCAACTGTTGAGTTATTTCAAACACAGGAAATCTGGCAAGAGCGACGGCTTGAAAACCGAGGGGGTCCACAAATTAAAATATTGGTAGTCACGCTCGCACTTTGTTAAAAATGACACCAAAACGAATAAAAGGGGCTACATTTTACAAATTAACAAAACTGATAAATCATGAGATACACACGTATAAACATAGAAATGGTTTAAGCTTACGTTAAATTCATTTCTAAATAGAGAAGAATGTTTTGCTAAAACTTCGCTTACACACCGACATCAAAAAGATTAATTTTGTAAAAACGAAACCTTCAAAATTTTAGGTCTTAGACACGAATTGATTGTTGATCGTGTCCGGTTCTTGTCCGGTTCTTGTCCGGTTCTTCGACATTATTTCTTCATCCGGTGTTTCTCGAAAGATAGCTGATACCTAGAAGGGAACTATTAAATGTCTAGATCTGTCGATTTTTTTTTAAACGAATGGACGGTTATTTTGTATTCCAAATATTTAAAAAAAACATTAAGACAGAAGCTGGTAAGTTTACTTTTAATTTTTGTGGCTTCGTTTTCAACTGCGAGACCACCAGGTATATCGGTATGAAGTGAGCGTCAAGATACAAATGTCTCGATAGGGAACATTTGTTGTGAACGAGCCCTTATTTTTTTTTTTTTTGTTTGCTATGACATTTGTGAATAATATTTAGTATACATCAAGTCATTGAACAGATAACATCATATTTTTTCATCGTGTTAAAAATGTCGACTTTTGCACCAGAATGTGATGATTTCCGGAAAGCATTAAATTTTTGTTTTCATTTGAAGAGAAGTGCTGCAGAGTCGCATCGAATGCTTGTCGAGGCATTTGGTGATCATGCTCTATCAGAAGCAACATGCAAAAGATGGTTTCAACGGTTCAGAAATAATGATTTTGATGTGAGAAATGAAGAACGTGGAAGACCACCAAAAAAGAAGCAGAACTGCAAACGATATTGTTTGGAGATGACACTTTGAGTCAAAGGTAAATGGCAGCAATATTAAATGTTTCACAACAAACAATTTCTGGCGGTTTAAAAGCTATGGGAAAGATCCAAAAGTGTAGAAAATAGGTGCCACATGAATTAATTGAGAGACAGATGGAAAAACGAAAAAACACTTGTGAAATTTTGCTTCGAAGACATGAAAGGAGATCGGTTTTGCATCGGATTGTTCCTGGCGATGAAAAATGGATTTATTTTAAGAATCCTAAACGGAAAAAATCATGGGTTAATCTGTGACAACCATCAACATTGACTGCAAACCCAGATCGATTCGGGAAGAAGACAATGCTGTGTGTATGGTGGGACCAAAAAGGTGTGCTGTACCACGAGCTCCTAAAACCTGGTGAAACTGTTAATACTGATCGCTACCGGCAACAAATGTTCAATTTGAACCATGCATTTATCGAGAAACGACCAGAATGGGTCAGAAGACAGGTAATTTCGCTTCATGACAATGCACCTGCACACAAAGCAAAGCCGGTTTAGGAAACCATCAAAACACTTGGCTGGGAGCAGCTACCCCACCCGCCGTATTCACCAGACTTGGCTCCTTCCGACTACCATTTGTTTTCATCGATGGGACACGCATTGGCTGAGCAGCACTTTGTTTCCTACGAGGAGGTCGAAAATTGGGTGTCTGATTGGTTTACTTTAAAAGACGAACAAATTTATTGGTGTGGTATTCACTAATTGCCAGAAAGGTGGTCAAAATGTGTAGAAAACAATGGCCAATACTTTGAATAAAATGTTTTTATTTTCCCATTAATAATTAGTGTTTTATTTTCATTTCATGCCGGTATACTTGGTTTTGTGATTTTGTCAAAGTGATTATAAGTTTGTCTGACATTTGAAAATATGTAAAAAAGAGTTTGACACCTAAATATAGATGACATCTTAAATATAGGTGAAATTTCTATTTGCTTTTTTTATTAAATTAACTTTTTCAATGTTAACAGTTTTAAGTTTAATGAAGAAGTATAAGAATATCTCACCAAGTCCATCAGATCAACTTTACTCTTTATTCTTCGTAAAAACGGGAAAAAATTCAACGATCTAATGTACATACGCCATGTCTGTGGAGAAATAACGATTTTTGATCGTCGGAAATCTGCAAAGATAGCTTCATTTTGTAAAAGTGAGACAAACGGAGAGGAGGAGCATGCCTTAAAGAAATCAAAGGCAATCTCAAGTCAAGTCATAATATGTATGTGGCGACCGTGTCATAGTGGTTAGAGTGCGACACTCACACGCCAAGGGGCCTGGTTCGATTCCCGGATGAACACCTCGAATTTTTTCATGGCGACATTTCTTTCATGTTGCTGAATAGACCTACACTACTAAAAAAAAAAAAATCAAAAATAACTCTCAAAACAAAAGGCTCTACTTAAAGAGTAAAATTTTTTTAAGAAATAGTTCTCAAAAAAAGTCTGCCATTCGGACTCGGCTCAAAACTGTAGGTCCCTTCTACTCGTGAAAGAACAGTAGCGCGCACAACACGAGTAGTTGATGAGCAGGTCAGGCCCTGGTCCCCCTGTAAACTGTTGCACCATCCAATTACTATAAGTCAATATATACCACATCACTCACTCATCCTGGGACATATAGAGGGCGCCACTAACAAAAATTGCAGCATCTCAAAGCACCACCACAGCTCTCCACTCACCGTGACCGAAATGGAGTATTCAAGTCCTGCAAAATTGGTAATTTGTTTAGTGATGCCTTCACTGCATGCACACCATCGCACGACACAGACAGGAAGGGTCGCTTTACGAAACAGAACCCAAAACAAAAAAAATCCCAAAAAATAAATTTTAATAAATTTGAAGTCAAACAATTTCATTTGCCCCTCGCACGCCGGAAAGGATCCCTTTATTTAATCAACGCCATCCAATTACTATAACTCAATATATAACACATCACTCACTCATCCCGGGACATATAGAGGGCGCCACTAACAAGAATTAATAATTTAATTAATTTTGTTTATTGTTAGTGGCGCCCCTATATATCCCGAGACTTATTGAGTGTTAATGAGTGATGTGTTATCTCCACAAACATAGAAGCACATTCCTATTCTATTGCGGTAATATAAACTTTCTGAGCGTTTGGTTAAACTCACCAACTTGATCAGGAAGGCGTACAATGTCTGTTTTCTTACATTGCTGTCTAAGCTTTTGGATATTTATATTTTCTTTCGTCCTTCGTCCAGTGCAAAAACAATTAAATTAAGTAAGTAGTACTTCGAATCTAAGCCATTGGAACAACACAAGTGGAGAAGGACCTCAACCAAATAAGAGTGCGCAACTTGGAGGTAGCTGGAAAAATATTGTACTGGCTGGTGAGGCATGTTGGTTGAATCCCAGGTCCACCCCGGACTATAGCGCTACAAACAAAAAAAAAAAATTGGACTGGATGAATACTTTTAATGCATTTCGAAATATAGAAAATCCTTCGTACATCTGTCTGCTTGACTGGTTTTTTTTGTTGACATACTTTTGTCGCTTTTGACGAACATTTTTTAACTACGATATATTTAATAATTTTTTATGTAACAGTTAGAAAAAGATAATGAAACCATTATTTTAATGTTTACTTTTTTTTGCATTTTTATTGAACTGAATATAATTGTTGGATAAATCCTAGGAAAATACTTAAAACTAGGTAACATAATCTAAGAATGGTTTAACATCTAACTTACTGACCCTAAACAGCTGCTCTAAGTTAATCTATATCTTATCTAATTCAAATTGCCTTTGGACATAATAAGCGTGAAATTATTGTTGTACAAAAATGTTTTAATTTGTTCCAAGAAAACTATTTGAAAATCAAAAAACTTGGTAGTGGGTTTTTTTTATAAATTAACTTAAGCTATCCTAAAATAAAACTAAACTAAAAACTTTAATAATATAGATAAAAATAAAAATAAAACAAAAGACAATTCTTACAACTACCTAACTACTTAAACTACTAAGAAGTACTTAACTATGCCCGTTAATTACAGACATGTGCATCATGGCGTATATAACCTTTATATGCGTGACATATATGTATATTCAATATGCCATGGTGCAGCTTTTTTTAGTTTTTTTTATATATATATTTATATATATATATATATTTTTTTTTATATATATATACATATGTATATAATTTTTTTTTTAATGTTTAGTTGGAGAGACTAATTGTCAACGTGCAAATTTAGGCCATATTGTTTCTATTGTGATGTTTCGCGAGTACCCGTAAGTAACCTAGTACAAGTGTGTGCTGTTAACATTTTCATTGCGGAGAACTGCGCTAGCATCGCTGAGTTATCATTAAAGTGCTTTCCTAAGTTTTCTTCTGTTTATTGCAAGGACCTGGCAATAATGAAGTAAATGAGGAATGATTTGAATGTCTAACCATTCCTGCAGCCCCAGTAAGAGTCTCCTAGGACATGCCTTTTCTGTTAGGAGGAGGCAAAGACAGTGTTAGGAATTATGAACCAAAAATCAAGTTGTAGTTGTAGTTGTTATAAGTAATTAGGAGTACAACACGAGCCTTTTTTGCATTAAAAGAGATACTTTTTTTGAGCGTGAAAAAATGGGCCAAAGCACTCTTTGTCTTCGACGCTAAAATAACCACGTTACAAGTGCCGAAATCGCTCTCTGCTTGATTTTACGGTGGGGGCAAATTTACCAGAAGGTTGTGCAAGCAATCAGTAGGCTTCACTCCCAAACAATATCTAGGCGTTAAAGGAAAAGATTATAAATTGGTCCCGGTAATCATATGTTGAAAAGTTGGTTCTTTCATGCAATCGAATAATAATTAATAATAATTGTTGGCGCTACATTCCAAAGGGGGACCAGGGCCTAGCTTGCTCATCAACTACTCGTGTTGTGCGCGCTACTGTTCTCTCACGAGTAGAAGGGACCTACAGTTTTTTGCCGACTCCGAACGGCGAAATTTGAGAAGCTTTCTTAGATAGTTATTACTCTTTGAGTGTCGTCAGCAGCTCGAAAGAGGTGGTGCCGTGAAATATTAGAAAAATTGGTGTTGAACTGGGAGTCGAACCTAGATCCTTCGGCGTGTGAGGGTCGCACTCTACCCACTACGTCAGAGCGACCACAATAAACGATTAAACTGGTATTTAATTACACATTGTGTCCCCAGAAGGATTTGATTACAGCCCATATTTAAGGACAGATAATTAGCAAATATACCGCTGTCCATCAGCTGTAATCGTTCAACTCTATACTGCCATAAGATGTAAAGAAAAAAATAACGTGTTCGAGTAAGTGAGTTTTTTGATACAGCTTATTGAATCATGCTCGGCCGGTGATAATAATAATAATTATATGGCGCTACAGTCCACAGAGGGACTAGGGTCTAGCTTGCTCATCAACTACCCGTGTTATGCGCGCTACTGTTCTCTCACGAGTAGAAGGGACCTACCTAGACGACTCCGAACGGCGAAGTTTGAGAAGCTTTCTTAGACAGTTATTACTCCTTGAGCGTTGTCAGCAGCTCAAAAGAAGTGGTGCTGTAAAAGATTTCGAAGCCGGGAATCGAACCTAGACCCTCGGCGTGTGAGCGTCGCACTCTACCCACAACGCCACAGCGGCGGTTGAATACATACGTCATTACACAAATCTGTTTATTTAGAGGCATGATATTCTTCAAGTGTATGTTGAAACACCGTTACATCCACCAAAACTGACTGTTTGGTGCACTTTACGCGTAAGTGGAAGAATTAGTCAGCATTTTTTAAGAGACGAGACTAGTCAGATTATCTCAACCAATGGTGACTACTAAGAGTCATATGTACCGACTTTCTTGTAGAGGAGTTATGGTTTCAACAATACGTTGCAACATGTCGCACAGCTAGTGTCACAAGTGACTTATTAAAGGAATCCTTTGATAACTGCACAGCTTCACATTACGGACCCAGAAACTAGCCCCCAAGACCGTGCGATTAAACGTCGCATTACTATTTTTTGTAGACATATAATACATCATTAGTCTATGTATGATAAAAGCGAACCGCTAGACCACTTTGAGGACAATATTCGCCACGATATTGCCGATATAAGTACATACGATTGTAAATGTTGAAAAGGTCAGCGTAAATTGGTCGTCCATAAGACCAAGTACGAGCCAGCTCCGGGGTTCTTTTGGAATAAAGCTTACATTGATTTTAATCAAAGAATATTATCGATTGAAAAAACGAAATTATTTGTCAATTTAAAATAATCTTCTTTACTTTATACCATTTCAAAGTTGTATGCCTCTAGAACAAACACCTATCATAAACGATTCTTTATATTTGTATACTCTTTCACATCTTGCCGCAATAGTTTTTAATTTCTAGGAAAGGATAAATCTGATTGAAGCTTTTTCAGGAGGTGTGGCAGCAAAGGTGCAAATATTTTACGAAAATTGTTGAGGTTTGAAATCGCGCAGAACTAATTCAGCAGTTCAAGCAACACGGAAGAAAAAACAAAGTCATCTGAAGTGCGATGTTAATAGATCTCAGGAGAAAATACAGTCAAAGGAACTTCAACTCTTTTTCGGGTATGTTCAAATGACTCTGATACACTTCTTCCAAACCCAACCATCTCAAGCTGGAGACACCTTTGAGATCTACCAGCTTTGTGTCGTTCAAGAAGGAGAGCGAAGTTCTTCGTCTTCGTCTTCGTGGGTGGTACCTTCTACTTGCAAACTTTATTTTTCCAACGTGTTCGCATTAACTCTGTCAACATTGCAACCAGTTATCGACTTCTATCCCTCCAGTTTTCCATCTTAAATCGAATTTCGCCGAGATACCAACTTTTTCGTACAGCTTACGGACTAAATGCTTTATTCTAGGGTTTCTTATGTTTCTTCCTGTTCGCCTACAACCCCCGGCCATGTGAATCAACTTCCAAAGAACAAGGCCATTATACACGTAATCTCATGCAGCATAAAACAATCCGCAAGCAACCGCTTTACATATCCGACTTCACCAAAAAAACGGTCAAAAGCCGGTCACCAGAGCTGCGAAATATGTCAAGTCAGGTCTATGTAGTTGACATTGATTAGTGACTTCATACCCGGCAGACCGTTATTCACAGTTTTTGTCCAAAGAACTGCACAACGGCGGAAACGCGACTGCTTTTGAAGAGTCAACAGGCCATAAAACTGATTTGAGAAATGCCCGTCAAAACGTCAATTTGGCGATGTTTTTGCCGAACATACTGAACACGAGACTCGTTCCCATTCGAAATCACAGCATACCAGTGGTGGCGGTGGCGGAGGCGGTGGCGGAGGCGGTGTCAGGTAGCGTATCCAAAGCGAAAATACCGTCACCTCCCACGAGGGCGCACAGATTTTATTATACACAGTTTCAAAAATTTGTGTGCTCACCTCTCCCGTCGCACGAAAAACGAGAAAAAATGAGCAGCAGTAGCGGGCCATGAAAGGATATCCACTCTGTGTTACGTAACCTACATACTAGTAGGTGTTTTGTTTATTCAGCCCTTAGCTTTAATATTCATCACCTCCTCTGGGAGGATACACAGAGACACGCCGAAAAAACACACAGCACCGAAAGCAGGAAAGGAGAAAGAGGAAAGGGACAACAGGAAGCGAGCAGGAAATTTCGCGATTCCAGGATGAACATTTCGCCAGGCTCTTCCACCTCTGGCCATCCCTCATCCTCGCCCGACTCTTGAATGTTTAATCGGTCCACGGCGTGGATGCAACTCCGCGCCCTCTCGGAATCCACGTAAGGCGCGAAGGACAACACGTCGATTTTTCCAAGATTTTTCCGTTCCGCCTCGCCGCCCAGGAGTCATTATGCACACACTTCTCGCAGTGATTCGTTTTCAATTACCCAGCCGAAGACCGGCCAGAACATTGCACCCAAAAAGGTGCGCCTATGTTGGTTTCACTTTTGGGAGGATCGTCCTGGCGAGTGTTGAAATGCTGGCGTGCGCCGTATCCATTCCCAGCAGTAAACAGGACGAGCATACAAACAGACGAGCAGGACTACGTCCTCGGTCGTCGCAGGCTAGAGCATGGTGTGGTGTGAAAATCTCCGCCAAACATTACTTACTTTGTTGTTCAATCTGTTTGGCCGCGTTGTTGCTACAGCTCTCAACGCCGTCCTCCCTTGCGCCGTTTCCGGCGGAGGAAAGTTAGCCGGAGGATTAATGGAGGTGATTAAGCGGAGGCACTATGCATTGGTATGCAATTAAAACTTTTGCCTGTCTGGATAAACAATGTAACGATAATGGACGCTGTGTTTTTTGTGCCTTCTCTTCCTTCTCCATATCCTTCCGCTCGATCTATTCGCATGCTAAAGGTGTGAAAATGTGGGCAGGATTCGGACACTGGTGTGGTTGTAAAGTTTAGCGCTTGCCAGAAGATGTCTTCCGTTGTTTCTATCGTTGCTTCCGGAGGAACAGATGCTCATTTTCAATTTGCACACAAGTACTTAATCCTTGCATCACACAGACGGAGACATTTTGATGTTGGATCCGTGACCCACTTCTGTGAATTGGTTAGCCAGCGTTTTTATCTGCTTTGGAGGAGTAGCTCTTTCTGTCAGAAACGAACGCGAGGAAACTGATTCTGAGATTTTGGCCATAGTGGCCGTAAACAAATGGTTTCTCAACTCCAGCATCCTTTTTCGAGGGCGAAACTTAAGAAGCGGTGGCCACGCGAATTTTCCAACATAATGCAGTGACCTGTGTGAAACTTACGGAGGAGTTGGCGAACACAGTGGACCGTCAAATGAGGTGCCGGCTGGCTTTAAATCGGAGGCAACTAGAATTTGTATAGCAGGCAATGACGACAAAACGAAATCTATACTCTGGTTGATCAATGCTTTCCACTGCCGGCGGTTTTTAATACTGCCACAAATATGGGTCCATGATGAGAGTGGGCAATACGCGACACAGCGATATCAATACAAGATCTTGAATTAATTTGATTGCTCGAGCGGTCTGTGAAGGGATTAAGCTGAATTTGTGCAGCATCTTGATAGCAGGCAGAACTGCTTTATCAAAGGCCACCTCGCAAGTTTTTGGGATGTCTGCGAAGACGGCACCTTGTGAAAAATATTTAATTACAGTTTCTATTGGCTGAACTATGGCAAGCGCCTAGTCTTCAGACATAAATTTTAGCGAGACATCCTCTGACCTAGAAGTAATTTTATTTGACGATGGCCTCGTTTTCAAATGGCTTCAGCTGACGAGTCACTGTGACACTTTAAAGAGCACATTGGATTTAAAAGTTAGATTTGGCCCAGTTTTTTTTTTTTTTTTTTTTGAGACATCGCACTGCAACTCGAGAACTCTCAGTTTATACTACCCTTCGGTGACCTACATTTATAATTTTTTTGACCCTCTGGAGGAATATCAACAAGCACTTCTGTGATAAAGAGCCAATTGTTTCAGATTCGACCACATCAGCAGCAACAACAGCCGTCGCCTGATCTGAGCAGAGGTGGGACATTGATAAAAGGAAGTGTCTTCCTACATGCGTTATAAATACTACATGCGTTTGGATACTAAACACCAAACAACACTCAAAAAGTAATAACTGTCTAAGAAAGCTTCTCAAATTTCGCCGTTCTGAGTCGGCAAAAAACTGTAGGTCCCTTCCACTTGTGGGCGAACAGTAGAGCGCGCAGCACGAGTAGTTGATTAGCAAGCTAGGCGCTGGTCTCCCTTTGGACTGTCCCACCAACAATTATTAAAATGCTCTAGGATTTAGAGCTTTCCCGATGACGAATAATTTTATTTTGTGAATCCTAGATGCATTTGTGCAAGTAAGAAACGTTAATCTCTCTTTGCTTGTCTTCCGACCTGGAGCGATTGCTTCATTAAAGCTTAAAAGGGTTTTATTTATTAAAAAATAAGTCGGACTCGTCCGCGCTGTAAATTTGATTTGGTGACAGACCGAGCTCTTTAATTGGATTTTTGAACTAAATCAAAAACGGTTCAACGAGTTTCGGCTTATTTGACAGCTTTTCCCCACAAATTTGAAGGTTGTGGATTATATGCCTTTTTTTAATTTGAAAACCAGGCATTGCTCGCAATAAAGGATCCAGGTTTTTCCTTGATTCTGTCGTGCAGTTTACATGCCTGTACTTTTAAAACTTCCATGAAAATTAGCATGTTTCGATGTCGATTTTCCAAAAACAATTTATACAAGGCTTTCTCCATACATAGAAACTCACACACTCTTAAAGTCACTCGTTTTCCCGGTCCACATTCTGAATTTACAAAATAAATTTCGTGGCCGCCGTGGGGTAGTGGGTAGAGTGCGACTATCACACGCAGAAGGGTCTAGGTTCGATTCCCGGCTAAACACCTCAAATTTTTCACGGAACCACCTCTTTCGAGCTGCTGACAACACTCAAAGAGTAATATCTGTTTAAGAAAAAGCTTCTCAGACTTCGCCGTTCGGAGTCGACAAAAACTGTAGGTCCTCTCTACTCGTGAGAGAACAGTATCGCGCACAACACGAGTAGTTGATGAGCCAGCTAACCCTGTAGACTGCCGCGCTGTACAATTATTATTAATTATTATTTGTTAGAGCTCCTTGTCTCCTCATAATTCTACTTATGGTAGACTTGTTTACTTTATATCTCTCAAAAGGCGATTAAGCAGTTACACCCTTATTAATCTGATCTAGAATTTCACTTTTTTTGCTTTATAGAAAGCTTAAGAGCACGTTTTACAATAGCCATAACTAAAACTACACAGTAATCCGACTAACGACACTAACGACTACAGAGTACGAAGGTTGCCTTTTATATTTCGGGATTGGGCAACATTAGTGTTGCAATCTGGCAACTGCCAGCTCTATCGTAAAGTTTGACATTTTTGAGGTTATACGTACTCAGAACTTTTTGATATACGAGCGCTATTGGTGTTGTTTACAGTAACTTAAAAGATTCATCTCGCCAAAATAAATGGAAGTAAATCATGAAAATTTTCGTGTGATTATTTTTTACAACTTCCGACGTGGATTAACTCAACAGCAGTGCATCGATGAACTTAGTTCAATTTTTGGCGAAGAAGCTCCACTAAGGACCAGTGCTTATCGATGGTATGGTGAATTCAACCGAGGTCGTAGTTCACTCCAAGACGAATTTCGGTCGTCCAAAATCAGTTGTTGTTCCGGAAACCATTGATGCTGTGCGCCAAATGATATTGCAAGATCGTCATGTAACCTATTGTGAGATTGACACAACCTTACGCATTAGTGGGACCAGCATACATTCAATATTGCATGAACATATGACCATCAAAAAAATTTGATGGTCATATGTTCATGTGAGTTGGATCTCACACAATTTGTCAGTCGCTCAAAAAAAGGATCGTGGCGATTGGTCGAAAGAAATGCTCTAAAAATACGATTGCGGTGCTTCGAAACACGTCTATGACATCGTGACAGGTTAGGAATCCTGGATTTACGCGTATGAGCTCGAAAGTAAACAGCAGTCGACTGTTTGGTTGTTTCAAATTGAGCCAAATCCAACAAAAGTTGCTCACGCAGCAAGCACTTCCAAGCAAATGGTCGCCTGTTTTTTTTTCGGAAAAACTGGACATGTCGCAACCGTACCACTAGAACAACGCAGAACAGTCAATTCTGAGTGGTACACAACCATTTGTTTGCCAGTTGTTTTCTAAGAAATCAGGTAAACCAACCGCCGAAGGCGGATCACCCTTCACCACGACAATGCGAGCTCTCACACATCGGCTCAAACAATTGCATTTTTGAGCACTCAAATCATCGATTTGATGAGTCATTCGCCATATAGTCCTGACTTGGCACCGAATGACTTCTTTTTATTCCCGTACTAAAAAAATAAAATGAGAGACCAACGTTTTTCGACACCTGAAGAGGCGGTTGATGCGTTCAGAATGCATGTTTTGGAGAGACCTCAATCGGAGTGGCAAAAGTGCTTCGACAGTTGGTTCAAACGCATGCAAAAGTGTATAGATCTTAATATTTTGAAAAACAATAAAGCTATTTTCGATGATTAATATTTGTTTTTGTTCTCTAATCTCGAATTATAAAAGGTAACTCCCGTAAAAGGCACGAAAAACTACGCCTGTCATACAAAACGGAAATATCGTCATAACATCGTAACATCGTAAGATCTGCATAAAAAGTACAGCGAATACCTGTAAAATAACTGCCCGGACGTAGCAAATATAAATAAGAAGGGAAATATACAAATAGCGAAAGAGAAAAGAGTTTATGAAACAATAATTACTTTTATCGAGTCACTTCTTTTTCGAGGAGTTGCAATTACTGACTTAAGATGTTGTCAGTAAGACTTAAGGTGTTGCTTTTATCGAGGAGTTGCACGTATGGACAGTTGCTTTTATTGAGGTCGCACTGTAACTTAATATTTTTTTTTTCGTTAGTGGCGCCCTCTGTGTGCCACAGGACTTGTCTTAAGAAGATAATTGTGACAGAGTCTTGAAACGGGTACAACAATGAAAGAAAAGCTTAATAAATAGGTTATGTTATATTAGTTTCAGTGTTTTGCCCAGACAAATTCATTTTTTGTGATTCTTCCTAGAATCGCATATTTTATGATTTATCACTCCGACTGACAATTTCTCTGAACTTGAAATGATTTCGAATCATTTTCAAAAATAAACAAACATCAAATTGTCAAGCCCTCCATGTCATGAATAACTTCTCCGAACTATCACAAGCATCTTCGCACCCAACTGCATATGTTAGAGTCTGCAGTGGTTTGGGAAAATAAAATCATCTACCGATTCACATCCCATTCTCCGTCATTTTCCGCCCATCCAGGCACACTCACTCGCACATGTGGACGACGGAATAACCAAAAACTTCCAAGTCAACTCATAAAGTGCAGACGCTTCCATGCGGAAGAAGCAACGCAAAGTAGACCTCCGTTCTCCTAAGCCAAGCCATGTTGACGGATAGTGATGATGTTATTGTGTGCTGAAGGATGAAGGCAAAAATATTCGGATTCATTTTATTTGAAAGTGCTCCCCCAGCCCGCCTCGGCAGGTACACGGGAGTCGAGCGATAAATTGGCATGCTGTGCGCATAAGCGGGTAAATTCAAATGAACGTCTTGTGAAAACTGAAGAAGATTGAAATAACAGGGATTAGACTCTCGGATCAACTCCTCGCAAGTCAAGGGCGACACGGGGAAAATTGAATTCATCTACGGTACCAGGGTATCCCTATAAATAGTTAAAGTATTTGGGTACCGTGCAGCTTAGCGGCATAAGCTTATTGCACACTAGAAAAGAAAACTGAGATCGCTTCAATGCGAATGGGGATTTTATGGGCGCCTTCTCCTCCTCCGTAAAGGTTGGAAAATCTGCCAGGAGCAGAGGGAAGCTACAAAAATACAAACACAAACTCCTTGGAATACTGTCAACGTCGAAATCCCGTAATCCAACCTAACATGTGGTTGCTTTGTTATGGTCAGGCATTTTTGAGTTTTGCTTCATCCTCACTGCGCTTCACCCCGCATTGGTTTTATTTTTTTTTGTGTCTCTCAACATCCAACATCGTCCTTAATTTTATTTGCCTGCGGTGAATGCTCCAAGGCGAGGATGAAGAACTGTGAAACGCAGAGAAAAGAATGATCCAAAAGTTTGTTTTGCTTTTCTTTGTTCAATTCCCTGTCATGCAGGATGCAAGGACGCTGAAGTATCAAACTTGTTCAAGAGGAAACAGGCTTTCGTAGTTAACATGTGTACTTCAAAGTTGATCCATATGTAGGAGCACAGTGAGAGCGTGGTGGCAAGATGCACGTTTCATCCTTGGTCAGTTGGCTGCTGCTGGGTTGAGTTGACAACTCCATTCAAAGTGTTTGACGAATGATTTTAATGAAACAATTTTTTTCATGTCCATAATAGCATTGTGAAGGTTCCTGGAATCACGTTAATCGGGTTTGGGGACGTTTTTGTCCTTTGTCGTGGGAGGATACTGTGCAACTGGATTACAACTTACTCCTTTGATGCGTTGAATGAATTCCCGTCACAAAGGAGAGGGAGGTGACTCAAGGGAATTCGGAAAGTGCTTAGTTATGATTTCATAACAGCGTTGACCGCAGCTCTCATTTTTATTTATTAAGCTGTCATACGGAGCACTCAGGTTTGCACATCAGTGTTATTTACTGACGGGCGTGAGCACAATCTCTTTCTATTCTCGGTTGCATTTTGAAATATTCATCAGTTCCCACGAAGTCCTTTGTGGAGACACGCTTATGGAGTGTCGGAAAAAATTCAGATCCGAAGATTTTCATGAAAATTCTGGTTGCAGTCACAATTTATTCTGAGACATGCTTTCAGGCGAGTGAGTAGGAGCTTTGGTTGCCTTTCATGGTTGACAGTGACATTTTTCTTGCCAATCGATAAGGTTAAGATGTGCTTTGAAAAGCGAATAGTGAGTTTTTGTGTTGAATAGCGATTTTCAAGAAGCATTAAGTGCACTCCATTACATGAAATGGAAAGGGAAAGTTGCTTGGATATCCCGGACGTTTTATTCGTATTGCGTTTCGTAAGGTGCGCATAACTTCAAGATTAAACTCCGTACGACCATGCGTTTAGAAGTCCTAAAGCACCACACCACCTTTTTCGAAAAAAAAAAACATCAGCAAATCTTTCATATTTGATCGTACTTTACGTGCCTTTTGGCCTTGGCTCTTCTCGGCTCTTCTATTCATTCGATTAGACTTTGGTTTCGATGTCATAACCATATACCCATGATTCGTTGCTAGTAATGACCCCTTCAAGCAAATCTGGATCACCATCACGTCATTCAACAAATTCTTAGCGATGCTCAAGCAACATTTTTTGGTATTAATTCAGAAACTTTGGAAGGAACTCCACTGCCACACGCTTTATGCCTAAAATTTCCACAAAAAATTGCATGGCATGAGCCAACCGATGTGGCCGCCGTGGCGTAGAGGAGAGAGTGCGACATTCACACGCCGAAGGCTTAGATTCGATTCTCGGCTGAACACCTCGAATTTTTCACGGCACCACCTTTTTCGAGCTGCTGACAACATTCAAAAAGTAATAAATGTCTAGGAAAACTTCGCGATTCGGAGTCTGCGATAAACTGCAGGTCCGTTCTACTCGTAAGAGAATAGTATCACGCACAACACGGTTTTTTGTTACAGCCGGTGGAATTTATTGCCTTTCTTCATACAATGCTGTCTTTAACTCGTCTCTGGTACAAATGTTGTTTTTGAAACTTCCGCTTCTAAAACAGCCCAAAGGTGGTCTATGAGATTCAGATCCGGACTTTGGGAGGATGCGGCAACACCTTTTTTATGTTCCAAATACACCATAACATCTTTTGTTATACTGGCTTCGTGCTTCAGATCATTACCATGCAACAGCAATACACCCGGCGGTAGTCCCAATTTTTCTTTGGTTTCGGGGTGCAACGGTTTAGGATATCAACGTATCCGAACTTTGTAAAATTTCCTTCAATTACATGAAGAGAACCAACTTCGTTTGTTGCCATTGAACCCCAAACCATTACTTCTCCACCACCATGCTTAACTGGAGAAGTGACATTTTTGGGATTCAAAGCAGTTCCGTCCCTCCTCCGCACAAACCGTCGACCATCACTACCGAAAATGTTAAATTTTGAATTACTTGATTCCAGAACTCATCCGTCTTCTGCACGTACTCCTTGGCATACTCCAGTCGCTTTTTATGTTTCTTTCTGATAAGGCTGGCTTTTTGCGAAGTGTGCGGTGCTTTTAGATCACTTTTATGTAAAAAATTGCGCACTGTTTGCAGAAGTTCAATTTTTTCTTTCTTCAAAGTTTTGGCAATTTACACAGCTGATTCCTTCGGGTTTCTATTAACCACCCTTAAAATTCTTCGTTTAATTTAATCAGTAGAAAAGGCCTTCCACTTTCCGAAAAGCGATGAAGAAAACCGTCATCTTTTAAAGACTTTATAATATGGAAGACTGTTGATATAGGTTTGTCAACCACTGAAGAAATTTCACAAAAACTATAATTTTGTTCATAATAGTCAATTATTAAAGCTTTCATATCACGGGACGTCTGTTTATTTTTAAATTTTTCAACAACAAAATTTAATTACATAAATATGCAATTGTAGATACCTTGACAGAATAGCGGATGTAATCTTTGATCAAAGATAAGGATATAAAAGCAACTGTACATTATTTCTGGTCTTGGAAAAGAAGTGTCCCAGTTTTTTTTTTTCGGCGAGGAATTTGCACTAATTTTGATTTAAGCCTTTACTTGCTAAAATTGAAAAATTAACAATGAATGTGTTTAAATTACTGAAACTGTATTAAACTGCAGTTTCATATGCAATTTATTTGGTTTTAATGTATTAAAAAATGGATGAGATATTTCTAGCTGAATTTGAAGGTAATACCATATACACGTAAGAAATGAGTGTTTTTTTTTGAAAATAAAACACTAATTCTTAGTGGGAAAGTAAAAACATTTTATTCAAAGTATTGACATTTGTTTTCTACACATGCTGACCACCTTTCTGGCAATTTGTGAATACCATGCCAATAAAATTGTTCAGCTTTTAAAGCAAACCAATCAGACACCCAATTTTCGACCTCCTCGTAGGAATCAAAGTGCTGCTCAGCCAATGCGTGTCCCATCGATGAAAACAAATGGTAGTCGGAAGGAGCCAAGTCTGGTGAATACGGCGGGTGGGGTAGCTGCTCCCAGCCAAGTGTTTTGATTGTATCCTGAACCGGTTTTGCTTTGTGTGTAGGTGCATTGTCATGGAGCAAAATTTCTGGCCCATTCTGGTCGTTTCTCGATCAATGCATGGTTCAAATTGATCATTTGTTGTCGGTAGCGATCAGTATTAACGGTTTCACCAGGTTTTAGGAGCTCGTGGTACAGCACACCTTTCTGGTCCCCCCAAACGCACAGCATTGTCTTCTTGCCGAATCGATCTGGTTTTGCAGTCGATGTTGATGGTTGTCCCAGGTTAACCCATGATTTTTTTCCGTTTATAATAGTAATAATAATTGTTGGCGCTACAGTCCAAAGGGGTACCAGGGCCTAGCGTGCTCATCAACTACTCGTGTTGTGCGCACTACTGTCCTATCACATGTAGAAGGGACCTACAGTTTTTTGCCGACTCCGAACGGCGAAATTTGAGAAGCTTTCTTAGACTGTTATTACTCTTTGAGTGTCGTCAGCAGCTTGAAAGAGGTGGTGCCGTGAAATATTAGAAAAATTGGTGTTGAACTGGGAGTCGAACCTAGACCCTTCGGCGTGTGAACGTCGCACTCTACCCACTACGCCACGGCCGTTTACAATTCTTAAGATAAATCCATTTTTCATCGCCAGTAACAATCCGATACAAAACCGATTTTCTTTCGTGTCCTTGAAGCAAAATTTCACAAGTGTTTTTTCGGTTTTCCATCCGTCTTTCGTTCAATTGATGTGGCACCGATTTGCCACACTTTTGGATCTTTCCCATAGCTTTTAAACGGTCAGAAATTGTTTGTTGTACAACATTTAGCATTGCTGCCATTTGCTTTTGTCTCAAAGTGTATGTCAACTTTTTTGGTGGTCTTCCACGTTCTTCATTTTTCACATCAAAATCATTATTTCGGAACCGTTGCAACCATCTTTTGCATGTTGCTTCTGATAGAGCATGATCACCATATGCCTCGACAAGCATTCGATGCGACTCTGCAGCACTTTTTTTAAATGAAAACAAAAATTTAATGCTTTCCGGAAATCATCACATTCTGGTGCAAAAGTCGACATTTTTAACACGATGAAAAAATATGATGTTATCTGTTCAATGACTTGATGTATACTAAATATTTTTCACAGATGTCATAGCAAACAAACAAAGAAAATAAGGGCTCGTTCACAACAAATGTTCCCTATCGAGACATTTGTATCTTGACGCTCACTTCATACGGGTATACCTGTATAAACACCAGGTATACGACTACAGAGTGCGAGGGTTGCTTTTTATATTTCGGGATTGGGCAGACATAGTGTTGCAATCTGGCACCTGCAAGCTCTTTCGTTAAGTTTGACATTTTTGAGGTTATACGTACTCAGAATGTTTTTACATACGAGCGCTATTTATATAAGTGTCCTCGTGTTTTTAGGTTCACTGTATGGCTGTCTTGTGTTATCTACAAACCTTTGTTGCGGAGGCAAGAAAAAATTTCACACATAAGCGAAAGAAAGAAACATGGGTACATAAAGTAGGCCAAGTCGAGTGAGTTAATACTGCAATCTGCAGTCGTAATTGAAAAGAAAGAAAGCCAAAAGCAAACAGAAGTGATATCTTTTAACGGCTTGCAAACGTGACCGAAAAATATTCGTTTTGTTAAGTTTTGAAAATCTAATTCAAATGATCCAGTTTACAAGTTGTTCATTCAGAGATAGCCAGGGTTCTGAATCAGTTCTTGTTCACCTCCTCTACGAGTAAATCAAAATTTCATCTTTTGTTACAGCGCCTGAGTTTTCGAAAATATTGCTCCAGGCCCTTTGACACTTTAAGCTCTAGGAGAAGACACTATTTTTTTCTACCAAATCTTCTGCCTTGTCGAGGGCATATCTTTTTTTTTTTTTTTTTGTTCATTTAACATGCATAAAAGGCCCTCGCCTTATAAAACCACTAAAGTTGTACATTCTGTTCGAGAGGCGTAACGCGAGCTTTGAAAAGCAAACGATTGTGCTTCTAGAATGACGATACCCGAATATCCAAGGGCATAAAAACTGAAAAAATGAACTCGAATAGTGTCTTAATCCAGCTAAAAGTCAAATGCCGGATGCCCTCAATAAAACCTAATTATACAAATGGAGTTCAGGCATGTAAGCCATTTGATTCGCTTCATTTTGAGCGGTATTCCAATAGCGCTTACTTCAGGTGGAGTCTTAAAAATACGTCGTTTACTGAACCAATGCTTAAAACAGCTGCCATTTCACATAAACCCAGAAGAAGCCGTGAGTTCGGCATTTAATTTTTCATGCTGAGTGGCCTTTTCACACCTTCCGCGGGAATCTAAATCCGATTCACCCCCAAACACAGTCCTCTTAACGACTTTACGAATAAGTCCAAAAGCGCAAATCAGGCAGGGAGCAGTCCCGTTTTAGATTCAAATCTAGGGCCCAGAAATTATAATCGCTCGCAGCAGGACCATAAATCAAAAACCAGAGTTTGCCTGCATGCCCCCGCGGCGCTCGAAAATTAAATAAATTACCGTGTATGCCCGAAGAGCAATGGGAAACGTGTTTGGTTACCATTTCGCAGTGAATAGCGAACCGTTTTGATAATTAATTCACACTAATGTTGGAGTGGCCTAATTAGGGCCCCCACGTTGCCATGTTTATGCGTCCCCGCGAAACTGCAGAGATCACCCTCAACGATATTCAAATGGGAATTTATTTGAAAATTTATTCACACCCAAATTCAACCCCTTTTCAAATCGGTGTTAACCTCTTTAAGTGCTCCACGAAAGCACCCAACATCCCCTCCAAAAAAATTACCCCATTTTGGGAAATCTTCGGGGCCTCGAGTCATGACATTCATGACGAATACTGCTTGCAAATCCATTCTCGGCGGTTGTAATTAAATGCCGAGGTAACCACCCTTCCCCAAAAGGGGAAGTTTGTTGATTTGTATTGTTTCTCCCGTTACATAGTTACTTCCGTCCCGGAGCAACCCAGCATCAGCTCATGAATATGTATACGTTCGGCGAGGCACGTAAAGGTGTAGCAGAAGTGGCCACGTTTCCTTTCCTTTCAGTTTTTTACCAACCCCCGGCAGCATGGTGTTTCGGCACAAATTCATGTGCAAACGACATTTTGTCACATTTGCTACATTTTACAAGCAGGCACCCCGCACATCACAGCCTGCCGGGCCATTTGTGTGTGTTTGCTCAGGTGGTTAACGATTAATGTTGTTTGAGGAGCCGAGTTGCCGTAGTCAGCAGAAAAAGAATTGGGGACACTCTCTCAGTCTCACTGCGGCTGGGAGACCAGTAGACACACAAATAAATTCTGCGGACAATTGGGCCAAGGCCTGTCTCATTTCTTACGGTCGGTTAACCAACAAAGGCGCCCCCTCCTCCGTTTTGGTGGTCGTTTTCCCGATTTAATGGCCGTCCATAAATTCGTGTTGAGTTTGTATTTGGGGGGCGCACACGCTCATCACCCGAACGACTGACAAATATGCTTCGGTTTGGCAGTTTATTTATTGCCACAAACTAGTGCGCCACACAAGAGCCTCCTGATGCGATCATAATTTGTAAATTAAATCCGATCCTTAAGTGACATGTCTGTGTGGGCTTGTCAGTTGGGTGACAACGACATCAGGGTCTGGTGGCGGCTGCCGACTGCCACCGCAATTAATCCGGGCAATCATGAATGGAATCCTTGAAATAATTTACTGGTATCGATTGTATGAGTTTAGTGCTGTGACGATGGTCCTGATGGGCAATGACGGGACGTACAGCGATGGTGATGATGGTGATTACCTGAGGAGTCAGATGCCTCCTTGGACGTAATTGATTGTTTGTGAGGCGGCTACGTGCGTGTGTGTGAGTGCGACCGGAGGGGCATTAAAGTTAATGATTATGATGCCAGCAGCAGCAGCAGCAGTGCTTAAGGATGTCAATATGTTCGAGCGGGACACTGGAGCCGTTCAATTCAAATCGATGTTTCGTGCATCCGCTTTTGGGGACGGCCGCGTGCGCGATTAACTTCCAGGAGGGCATTAATTGCTAATCTCTTGCATAAGGGCGGATTTGAGGGTTCACCGCATTGATCTGGTCGCCTTTGCAGTGTGAGATAGTGTGGCCAATTAGAGGATTTCTGGGCGGAGAAATAATAAAGTGGAGACGATTGTAGGGAATCCTGAAATCCTGTTGAAGCGGATTTAACTAGATTCAATATGAAGCCAACGATGGCTACTTTCAGAATGGATGATGGAGAATATGGTGTGCAACAGTAACGCGCTTCTCATACATGTGTGTCCTTACATCCGATGGATGAGTATTTGGGGACTTCCGGTCCTTG
Source organism: Eristalinus aeneus (assembly GCA_955652365.1). NCBI lineage: Eukaryota > Metazoa > Arthropoda > Insecta > Diptera > Syrphidae > Eristalinus > Eristalinus aeneus. The sequence continues at coordinate 28,701,701 of OY019133.1, read as the reverse complement.
TTGAGAAGCTGGGAAGAATTTCGGGTGGGTCACTTCGCACGTAGACAAAGGAGAGAAGAATACTTAGCGACCAAGATCGCTAGAAAAATAAATGGATCTAGCTTTAAATTCGGTGTAGGCGTAGCTGTTGGCGGCCTTGCTACACACTTTAAGGTACATTTGACTTGTGGTTCAGATTGAACATTCTCCTACGCTGAGCCACTGTTGATGAAACACTGGACATTGATGTATGTTTTGTAAAAATAAAGGAAATAGCGACCTTCAGTGCTAAAAATGGGAAGGCCCCAGGCGAAGGCCGAATCCCATATGAATTGTTAAAAGATGCAACACCTTTATTCTGGAACAGTCTTCAAATTCTCTACAACAAAGTATTAACTGAAGCGAAAATTCTATCCTTTGTCCTTTTTCCAATTCATAAAAAGGGACCCCTCGACATAGCTGGAGTTACAGAGAAATTTCCTTCATGAATACGATTGCCAAAATATTTTGCGGCATTTTGGTACGATTAAAAAGGCTAGAGAGATTTGGCGAACAGAAAAATATTCTAAGCGATCTAGAGGCTGGCTTAGGAAAAGGATATTCAACTGTAGATCAGATACTTACTCTCCATTGTTAAAGCGTATAAGTCTCGAGATTAAAAAGTGTACTCATTTTTTGTAGACCTTCAAGCGGCTCTCATTTTTACTTATTTATGCTGTCACTTGGAGCACTCAGGTCTGCACATCAGTGTTATACACTGACGGGCGTGAGCACAATCTGTTTCTATTCTCGGTTGCATTTTGAAATATTTATCAGATTCCAGGAAGTCCCTTGAGGAGACGCTTATGGAGTGTCGGAAAAAATTCAGATCCGAAGATTTCCGTGAAGATTCTGGTTGCAGCCACAATTTATTCTGAGACATCCTTTCAGACGATTGAGTAGGAGCTTTGGTTGCCGTTCATCCTTAACAGTGACATCTGTTTAGTCAATCAATAAGGTTAAGATGTCCTTTGGAACGCGGATAGTGATTTTTTGTGTTGAGTAGCGGTTTTTCAAGAAAACAGCTAGAGATGACCTGGTTGGGCGCATGCACCAGCTTATTTATCAGATATGGTCGGAGGAAAGCATGCCCGATGTGTGGAATCCCAGCGTCGTTTGCCTAATTCACAAGGAAGGAGACCGCTTTGACTGAGCCAATTATCGAGGGATTAATCTTCTTAAGAATAGGGACAACAACATCAGTACCGAAATCAAGCGCAGAATCACTCTTGCCAATCGCTGGTTCTTTGGGCTCAAGAGGCAATTGAGTAATAAAGCCCTCTCCCGAACGACCAAAGTGAATTTGTACAACACCTTGATCATCCCAGTTCTGCTTTACGGCGCAGAAACATGGACGCTACTAAAAGCGGATGAGGAAGCCATTGGTCTGTTCGAGAGAAAAGTTTAAAAAGTGTTTGCGTTGATGGCATATGGAGGAGAAGATTCAACCACGAACTGTATGGGCTGTACGGCGGCATGAGCCTAGTCAAGCGTCTACGGATACAACGCTTAAGGTGGCTAGGCCATGTAGAGCGCATGGACAGTACTGCTCCGGCCCAAAGAGTTTTCGAATCCGAACCACAGGGACAATGCAAGAGAGGACGTCATAGACTGAGATGGCGCACACAAGTGGAAAAGGACCTCAACCAACTTGGAGTGCGCAATTGGCATGTTGGTTGAGGCCCAGGTCCACCCCGGACTGTAGCGCCATCCGAAGAAAAATCTTCTTAAGCCTACAAGATTATCTCTGCCGTATTGTGTGAGCGTACGTAACAGTGTGGTTTCAGGCCAGGGAAGTCCACAATAGACCAAATCTTCACATTACGGCAGATCCTGAAAAAGACCCAAGATATGCAAATTGACACTCACCACCTATTCGTCGATTTCAAGGCTGCATATGACAGTGTGCATAGAGGTGAGCTATACAGTGCCATGTCCAGTTTAGGCATTCCTACCAAACTCGTCAGATTGTATAGGATGACGATGGAGAACTCTCGCTGCTCCGTCAAGGTCGGTAACGAACTTATTGAGACCTTCAATGTCGAAAAAGGTTTTAGAAATTGCGACGCACTGTCATTTGATTTCTTAAGCATCATTCTTGAGAACTCACAAGTCAACACCAGAGGCACGGTCTTCCAGAAGTCAGTTCAATTGCTAGCTTACGCTGATGACATTGACGTGATTGGACGAACACAGCCAGCCGTCAATGAAGCGTTTGCTGACATTAAAGCGGAAGCGGCTAAAATGGATCTGGCGGTAAATAAGGGCAAAACTAAGTACATGCTGTCATCAAGGAAGGACACACACCATCGACGTATCGGACAGAGCGTCACACTAGGCAGCAGAAACTTCGAGGTTGTCACGGACTCCGTCTTCCTCCGGTCCGCGGTAAATAGGGACAACAACATCAGTACCAAAAACAAACGCAGAATCACTCTTGCCAATCGCTGTTTCTTTGGGCTCAAGAGGCAATTGACTAATAAAGCCCTTTCTCGAAGGAGTAAGCTCGCTTTAAATAACAACTTCATCATCCCAGTCCTACCTTATGGCGCGGAAACTTGAACGTTAGCAAAACCGGATGAGGAAGTCCTTAGTCTTTTCGAAACAAAAGCTTTGCGTGCAATTTCTGGTCATGTTTCCGTTGATGGCGTCTGGAGGAGAAGATTTAATGACGAACTCTATGGGCTGTACTGCGACATGCGCCTGGTCAAGCGTCAACGGATACAACACTTAAGATGGCTAGGCCATATAGAGCGTACGGACACCACTGCTCCGGGTCGAAAAGTATTTGAATCCGAGCCATTGGGACAACGCAATAGAGGACGACCTAGACTAAGGGGCGCACATAACTGGAGAAGGACCTGAACCAATATGGAGTGCGCAACTGGAGGCAGGTATCGAAAGACCTTGGTGGCTGGAGGAGCATGTTGGTTGAGGCCTAGGTCCACCCCGCAACTAACTTTGTACTTAGAGTAAAAATACACATCTAATAATCAGGCTGTCAGCTTAGACATAACTTTTAAACTCGTATTACATAACTATCCGGTTTTCTTGTGAATAATTTATAAATGAGTTACTTACTTATTTACTTACTTTACTAAACGAGACTACACGAGACAGCGACTTGCTTAGACCTAACAAAATGAAGTTTTTGGCAATTTCGATTAATTCGTCAGTAAATTCCCTGTTTTGCGTGGGCAAAGTACACTCAGGGTGCTCTGTGTTCTTTTTCCGCTTATTACCAGGGGCTTTCCTGTCACTCTCCTTCTTTTCATAAACCACTGACCTTCGATTGACATTGTGCCATCGAGGATCATTAACATTCCTCTGAAAGAAAATAACCTTTTTAGTGCCTACCCTAAACTTCAAAATAACGCCGCGGTATGGAGTCCGTGTAACGCACCCTAAAAGTCACCAAACACGTCGGCTGCTAATTTATTCAGCAGCCAATTAGAAGCATCCCCATTTCATTTTTGGCAACGAGTTAAAATTCCACCAAAAAGCAACAGCACGCCGTTAAAGCGTACTTTAACTGACTTTCGCCCAAAACCCCCTTCCGCGCGCTCCTTCAAAAAAATTGTCATAAAAGCACACCACTTGGATGAAGCAAAACAAATAAAAAACCGCCTCAAGTACAAACGCCAAGAATTGCTGAGCACTTGTCAATAAACTCCACGTCATCGCCGCCTCATCCCCTTTTGACACATTCCACTGTCTCGCATGCCATGAAATTAATCCCACAACACAAACAATGCATTAATTCAGTGAGTTCAGTCAACACTTCTTGTGGGAGACGCCCGCCATCCGGAAGACTTCATCACGGCCCCTTCAACCTCGTGTACTTCATAATTACCGGAAGTTGCATGAATCCTCTGCACAATCTGAATAAACCTGCCCCAAGATAAATCCGTGGCCCACCCCCACTCCGTGCCGCCGCAATGACGACGGCACTCCGTCTGGGGTTAAATATTTGAAAATAACTTCGCCCTGTGCCACGAGACGTTCCGCTTATCGTCGCTGGAGTGGTGCATGTTAATAGCGTAATTAGGCGCTGCTGAGACGGCAGCTGCGGCTTGTACATGCATCCTGCACTTGCAGGGATGCTTGAAAAAGTGTAAATTACCGCGAAATACTGTGTGCAGCAACGTTCGCTTCGATGAATTGAGATTCCTGGAGAATAGTTAACCGACAACTTATCAAACGTACACCCGCAAGTCGGGTGTACACACGGTGTACACACATGCATGTGTGCGGTTGGAAAAGTTTCGCTCATGCAACGCATGAAATTCTTTTCGGAAGCCGAGCAAGTGCTTGTGAAACTAACGGCTGCGCTGAGGGTGTTTTCTTACTTCACAGCATTGCGATGAGTTCATGATGTTCCGAAAACGATTCGAAAATGGGTGAGGAGAAGTTTGGATTCAAAATACGCCGAGAAGTCTGGCGTGTGGGTTGCCAGAATGGTTTTACACTCAGATGTTCACTGGAGCGGATGCCGGGTAAATTAAAAGTGGAGTTCATCAACGCTAGCATGTAACTTAGCGGTTTTGTGGCGACTCGCCATCGGTCTTGGGCCACGGCCTAAGTGGTCGGTATTCAGTGCGCTAAGTGTGGAATCTGCATTCTCAAAGAGCCTCGATAAAGAGGAGTTTATGATTTTTTCTTTGGAGGTTTGGAAATATAACACTGGAACACATTGACTGGAAATCTGGTCCATTGTACTGCTAGGCAGTAACCTTCATTTCGCAAGCACTTCTGTGATAAACGTTTTTAGTTGCTGACAACACTCGAAGAGTAATAACTGTCTAAAAAAGCTTCTCAAACTTCGGCGATTGGAGTCGGCTAAACTGTAGGCCCCCTCCACTCGTGAGAGAACGCGCGCGCAAAGAACGAGTAGTTGGCAAGCTAGGCCGTGGTGCCCTGTGGACTTTATTCTGTGAAAAAAAATCTAGGGTTTCAGCTCCAACCACATCAGCGCCAAAGACAGTTTAGTTGTTTTTTGGCATATTTTATTAAATATCTAATGTTATCTTATTTTAATTCTAGAAAAATACTTAAGACTAGCTTACATTTATCTTAAAATTAGTTCTTAAATCTAACTTACTAACCATTAGCATGTGCTCTAAGCTGTTCTTGATGTAATTTAAAAATTGCCTTTGGGCATAGTTTGTTAATAAAATTTTGTTTATAATAATTTATTTTTTTTCCCCCAAGAAAAGTTATAAAACTTGGGTCTGAGCCTAAGCCTAACCTAAACTATCTTAAATTTAAACTTAATAAAAACGTAATTAAACTATGTCCATATCAAACTACGGACGCGTGTACCATGGCGTATGTAGAATTTATATGCTTGACATATATAGCTAATACGCCATAGTGCACCTTTTTTGTATTTTTTGTTGTATTTTTTTTTTATTTATTTATTTATTAATTTTTTTTAAATTTTTTTTTATACTATTTTATTACCTTACGCACTAGCTTAAAAACAATGTCAGTTGGCCACAAGGAGAACTTTAAATTTAATATAGTCTACTTTCGCGCGTTGGCGGGAGCTGGTTTTGGTGCAACCACCAGTAGAAGTTTCGTTCTCTGGCGGACTGCGCCCTCTCTCGGGCTGAGATCGCCCTACTGAACCGAAGAAGTCCCTCGTGGCTACGACTGACGTCCGGTTCGTATTGGAGTCGCATATCCACAGTTCGGAAGATGATAGGACATCCTTCCGTGTTCTGAATCAGCCCTTTCAAATCTAAGTAGAGAAACGCTTCAGGAGGTATGAATCTGTTCAGGCGCACCTTTTCAGCCACCAAGCAGAGCATAGGTGAGACATTGACAGAGCAAGTGTCTTCCTACATGCGTCGTAGAGGGTTTCGTTACCAAAACCGAAGCACACTTTAGTGCTTAGCAAGTTTGTGTGTCAACAAGCCGTTTGCAGTCTTTCCTATTGAAAGATAGAAGAAATGCCGCCGACTTCTTTCTGACGTTTGGGAGCCACACAGTGTAACGAATCGCAGATTTAGCGGGATTAAATTAATAGCGCTCACAAATAAATGTTTTTGTTCGTGGTTGTTGGTTTTTTTTACTGAAATTGTTCACAGAATTCAATGCAATAAATTATTTGAACATATGAGCACAAATTTCGACACAAAATAGCAGATAAACACGCGCAATTTTCAGCTTTCTTGGTCTGTTGGTATAGCCAATAGTTGCAAGACTTCATATTCAAGAACACTTTTTCTTCTTTTGGGAAGGCATCGTAAACTTGCTAAAAATGGATCAGGGGTCAAAAGAAATCTGCTTAAAATATCAGTGTTCGAGTCTATACAAGAAGTTTTCCTGGTAAATAGTTCCCTAGACTTCCTACTTTCCTTGTTCCTTGAGCTTCTTTCGAAAGTTGTGCGATTGGAAGTATACAAGAAGAAATTATTTGTTTTCCATGAAACAAGACTTTATGTATACTTACTGGCATATACCATTTGAACATTTGTTGTGAACGAGCTCTTATATTTTTTTTTTTTTTGTTTGTTTGCTATGACATCTGTGAAAAATATTTAGTATACGTCAAGTCATTGAACAGACAACATCATATTTTTTCATCGTGTTAAAAATGTCGAATATTTACCAGAATGTGATGATTTCCGGAAAGCATTAATTTTTTGTTTTCATTTGAAGAGAAGTGCTGCAGAGTAGCATCGAACGCTTGTTGAGGCATTTGGTGATCATGCTCTATCAGAAGCAACATGCAAAAGATGGTTTCAACTGTTCAGAAATAATTATTTTGATGTGAGAAATGAAGAACGTGGAAGACCACCAAAAAAGGTTTGAAGACGCCGAATTGCAAACGATATTGGATGGAGATGACACTTTGAGTCAAAAGCAAAGAGGCAGCGGTGTTAAATGTTGCACAACAAACAATTTCTGAAACAAACAATTTTCAAAAGCTATGGGAAAAATCCAAAAGTGTGGAAAATGGGTGGCACATGAATTGAATGCAAGACAGATGGAAAACCGAAAAAACACTTGTGAAATTTTGCTTCAAAGACACGAAAGAAAATCGGTTTTGCATCGGATTGTTACTGGTGATGAAAAATAGATTTATTTTAAGAATCCTAAACGGATTCGCCGTGGCGTAGTGGGTAGAGTGCGACGCTCACACGCCGAAGGGTCTAGGTTCGACTACCAGTTCAACACCAATTTTTCTAATATTTCACGGCACCACCTCTTTCGAGCTGCTGACAACACTCTAAGAGTAATAACTGTCTAAGAAAGCTTATCAAATTTCGCCGTTCGGAGTCGGCAATAAACTGTAGGTCCCTTCTACTCGTGAGAGAACAGTAGCGCGCACAACACGAGTAGTTGATGAGCAAGCTAGGCCCTGGTACCCCTTTGGACTGTAGCGCCAACGATTGTTATTATTATTATAAACGGAAAAAATCATGGGTTAATCTGGGACAACCATCAACATCGACTGCAAAACCAGATCGATTCGGCAGGAAGGCAATGCTGTGTGTTTGGTGGGACCAGAAAGATGTGCTGTACCACGAGCTCCTAAAACCTGGTGAAACCGTTAATACTGATCGCTACCGACAACAAATGATCAATTTGAACCATGCATTGATCGAGAAACGACCAGAATGGGCCAGAAATTTTGCTCCATGGCAATGCACCTACACACAAAGCAAAACCGGTTCAGGATACAATCAAAACACTTGGCTGGCAGCAGCTACCCGACCCGCCGTATTCACCAGACCTGGCTCCTTCCGACTACCATTTGTTTTCATCGATGGGACACGCATTGGCTGAGCAGCACTTTGATTCCTACGAGGACGTCAAAAATTGGGTGTCTGATTGGTTTGCTTTAAAAGCTGAACAATTTTTTTGGCGTGGTATTCACAAATTGCCAGAAAGGTGGTCAAAATGTGTAGAAAACAATAGCCAATACTCTGAACAAAATGGTTTTACTTTCCCATTAATAATTAGTGTTTTATTTTCAAAAGAACTCATTTCATACCATTGTACCTGGTAATACCAGGCATAATTTTTAAGGTACAGTTCCCTTGTTTCCCTTTCATAGCTTTCAAAAACAGTTGTATCTATTGGGAACCCAGACCCAAGAGCATCTAGGATGACATGAAACTTTTTGATCATTCCCCTATCAATTCCTCTAATTTGTGAATTTTTTTTTCTTTCATCTCTAAGGAATCTCCTAGCCGTTTTTCCATCATTATTATTGCCAGACTGTTGAGTTGGCATATCAACTAATAACCCAGCTTCACTTTTAAATATTTCTTGAATTAATTTTTTTCTAGCTTGGACCTTTTCCTTACTTTCTTGGTATCTAACCTGCCACACTTTTACGTTCAGTCTATACGCTATATGAAGAATACATCCCATAAATCGTGTTCATGAGTGAATGGGGCTTAATCCAAAGGACATTGCTTCTTGGTCACATGCTTTCCTGAAATAGTAGCTAAATTGTTCGTTTCAGATGGTCTGGTAGCGCTTTTTCTCGGTCTTCCTACTCAAGCAGAATTAGATGAAAAAGGTATTTGATGTAAAACATGTTGTGGTAGTATCAGGGTTTCATTTAGCCATGCGCAATTTGTGTTTTCGAAGCGCTTTCCATGCCGACCACTTTTGACCCATCTTTCGTCAAATTTCATACATAAAGTTTTTAAGGTTGGTTTGATTGACTTCATTGCTGCCTCGAAAAATGATATACCACGTACTGCCATTGCCATCTTGACAATGTATTTCCGATGCTGTTAAGCATGCGAGTCTGTCTGCTGTTAGGGACAACGTTCGAGGTTAATTTAAAGGACACGACTAAGGGTTTAGAACAACACAGAAGCCAGTGCAAGTTCAGCAAGAAAACTTTAAGTTTAAATAAAAATGCTTCATAAGTTGCTGGCGGAATATCATAAGCAAGCTTTGTGAAAATTACCACTCGGATTTTCTTTCTCCTAACAAACGCAGAGGACCCACAGTTTATTGATGACAATGTGCACCGACTTTTATCAAACCTTTCCTTTGTACTCTTTGAGGGTTGTGAGAAAGGGTTCCGTGAAAACTGTGAAATGTTTAGTCAAGGAGAGGAACATAGGATCTGAGCTGATACACAAACCCACCACCTCATGTCAGTTAAACATCAAAGATCCCGCTCACTAGTTTATGTGACCAGGGTCACACTAGATGCGGTGCGCAAGGCTATCACAGCTCTAGAGGAAGTTGAACCGAACCCGGCTTCTTGAAAGTTGAAAGATGGCCTTGATTGTGTATCCCTTGGTGTGGATGTCAAGGGGAGGGATATTAAGCAATGCATCAAAAGCAGAGACAGGCGTGCTAGGAAAAGCCGATCTGCAGGCAAGGCAGACTGTTCTTTAAAACCTGCCGAAAGCAGTAGTCACGCAAATGCGCGGATGTCTATTTCACCAAACATCTGACACATATGAGAGGATCTACACAGCAATGAGCAGCGTGCAAAAGGACAGGCTGCGAGTTTTGCCAAAAAATACCTTAACACTGCCAAAAGACCAACAAAAGACCGCCCTTGGAAGTTTTCATCTCAATGTGTGTTTTTTTTTCCCGAAGAAGGGTAGGGTAACACTCAAGGACTTAACCTCATTGGAAAAGGGAATGAAGACACATTTCGCTACCAGTTGAGTCAGACCAGTAAGAGAACAATCTTGGCCCACTCCTAGTGCATCAGTCTTCAATCGCATCTAGAGCCACTTGCTTTCCAGAGCTAGACATGGTCCTGTAACAAGTGCAGCTACATCATCGCCGTGTGTATCTGCTAGCTGAGTGTAAGTATTGGATTAGACCAACAGCGTGCACAAGAAGAGAGGAGACAGGACGGTACCTTGCAGGCAGCCCGTGTTCACCACCGACATTACTGGTTCCGATCGGCTTTTGTGGTTGGCTGTTTGGTTGGTTGGTTGATCAGTTCGTTGGTCGATTGGTTCGTTGGTTGGTTGTTTGATTGGTAGGTTGGTCGGTTGGTTGGTTGCTTGACTATTTGGATGGTTGGTTAGTTGGTTGGATGGTTAGTTGGTTGGATGGTTAGTTGGTTGGTTGGTTTGTTGGTTGGTTGGTTAGTTGGTTGGTTGGTTGACTGGTTGATTGGTTGGTTCGTAGGTTGGTTGGTTGGGTGGTTGGTTAGTTGTTTTCGTTGGTTGGTTGGTTGGTCGGTTGGTTGGTTGCTTAACTATTTGGATGTTTGGTTGGTTAGTTGGTTGGTAGGTTGGTTGGTTGGTTGTTTGACTGGTTGATTGGTTGGTTGGTTTGTTGGATGGTTGGTTGATTGGTTGGTTAGTTGGTTAGTTGGTTGGTTGATTGGTTGGATGGTTGGTTGGTTGGATGTTTGTTTGGTTGGATGTTTGTTTGGTTGGTTAGTTGGGTCGTTGGTTGGTTGGTTGGTTGTGTTTTAGAATAAAAATTAGTAAACACCATATAGAGAAAAAAATAATGAATTGCACCCAGAAATTCAACGAGGCGAAAAAATACGCGTGAACTTCAAGAAAAAAAGTGACAAGCATTTATTTTTGGTTACGGATATAGAATGCACGAAGTTGAATAGTCCAAGTCAAACTTCCAAGTGAGCAGTCATCCACCAGGAAATCATAAACACCTACCAAGATCGATCGACGGTCAACACGATCCACATTTACATCCCACTTGTTCATCACTTGCATTTATGTGATAACCCACATATGCGTGTGCGCTTGTGGGAGTTTGCCCTTTTTTGGATGGAGAAGGAAGAGAATGATCGTACGATACGGAAGCAAGTGGCGTGGTGGTGAATTTTTCTGATGGGAAGATGATGCAACGACGCATTTCCATGATGATGCTGTTGTTGACGATGAGCTGATCTTGGATGGCCTGATGTTGTCCTTGAGATTTGTTGTTTGGCGCTGACGGGAACATGCGTCCCTAGGTACAGTAACTAAAAGTTGTTCTTATGTATAATATTAATTGTACAATATAATTTGAGAAAAATACAGTGAGTGAAATAAAATTATTGAATCTATCTAAACTATTGAATCCATGTAATTGAACAATTATTAACAACAACAACAACAAAATATATGTAGATTGAGAGTAGAATCCTAAACAGGTTGGTTGGTTCGTTGGTTTGTTGGTTGGTTGAATGGTTGGTTGGTTGGATGGTTGGTTGGCTGGTCATTACTTTTATCCACAACGCTGATTGCTCCTCTAAGACATGTTCTCTGGCCACGTCACAAATCCCGTCAAACGTCGCGTTGTCAAAAGCACCATCTTCATCAACTACTATACCCAGAATGTATTCTTTCTTGTCAAGTGTAGGAGCTTATGTTACTCGACTAATTGTTAAAGGAGCTTTAATCCAATCATGTTCAGCTCCACACTTCTGCCGAATAGCTGCCTACTACACAGCAAACTCTAATTTTTCAGCAAATGTTGGCAGTATTTGTTCGTTCGACTAAATTTTCCAGCCCAATCGGATCGCATTCAAACAAATCATCCCGTTCATTCCCGTTCAAAAAGAAAACGTTGATTTTCTTCGAAGCACATTCACTGAAAGTCATACCATTCAGATTTCCGGGCAAAGCATAAAGCAACAAAAGAAAATACACAACTCCAGTCAAAGGCAAAATTCATAAAGAAAGTACAATCCTTCTGGACTTGCACTCGCAAACTTTTGTCCAACACAAAGCGAATTGCCTACTCAATCACAAAACCCTCAGCAGCCTTTGAGCTGGGACCATTCATTACTCGGCCATAAAATTACATCGTCGCTATTCGGACCATTCCATTTGTCCTTGTTGCCAATTTCAATGGAAAACCGAGGGCGGCGTGCAGTTCGAGTTATTTTTAAAATTTGCCTAATAACGACAGCAAAGCTATGGCAAAGCCGGAACGGCAACCGTCATCAGTTAAAGGACACCCAGTCAACTGCACCACGACCAATGTCGTCCGCTTCCGAATGGCCCATAACCACAAGCCACCAGTGTCCTGCAGAAGAAAACTCACTGCAATCAATATCCCTTCATTGCTGTGGGAGTCTTTGAATGCCGGCGCATTTATCTTAGGGGCTCACTGAAACATCTACTTGGAATTGCATTTCTGACCAAAGCAGCCGTCCTCCCGGAAAGTGAAGGAATGCGTCCATTTATGTGCCCGAGCGTGTCGGTCCCTTTGCAGCAGACGTCGCCCTCAACTGCCCCCGGCCCCCCATCTCCCCTGGCAACTGAAATGTAAGGTCCCTTCCCAAACCCGGTTTCGGGATGGCATATATAAAATTTAAATTATTTATGCACCGATTGGGAGTGCTGGCACGGCGCGGTGCTCCGCCTCCTGCCACACTCTGCCCGGCTCCAGTTTGCTCAGCACAGTTCGTTGCCGCTACAATTAAATGAAGCGTAAGTTGTATTGCTGAGCAATCTTCTGCCATGCACTCGAGACTGGGCCAAATAAAAGTTATATCCTCCTCTTAAATGGGTTTTTTGGTGGAGCACGTTCGTGTTACCAATCCCACTCGTCCCTCCAGTGTTTCAATGGGTCTGAACGCTCCGCAGAAGCAGGCATTGCATGTTTTACTTGCTTAATAGTGTGTAATTATAGAGTTGAGTTCAAAAATGATTTATTGCACTTAAAATGTCTTGCAGTGGAATTTCTTTGCTGTTCCCAGGCACGCCTAACGCTCAATTTGTAACTTTGTGGAATTGCTCTGCCCCGTTGGCGGAGTTTTATTTGAGTTGATTTTCGCCATAATTGCTCGTTGCCTGGGGGGTGTTTCGCGGCACAGCGGAGTGCGATGATCAATGGTTTGATTAGGAAAGTGTGAAAACTTGTTTCAGCTGTGCAGCTGCGGGGTGCTCCGACGGCGTGGGTGGTGGATTTTTTTGTCTCTGCATCTGCATTGCAATCGGAGGAGTATTTGTCTTTGAAAATCTATATCAGCATTAACACAGATTCGGTGCGAATAGCATTTTTTTTGGAAAACTGGACATAAGAGTCGCACGCATAGCTTGGTGTGAGCTTAAGAAGGCTGGATTATTTATAGGAGGAGCACTTTGGCTGCAGAATTATCGGGGAAGGCCTAAATGTGTCTTATCAGTGTGGTTTCAGGCCAGACAAGTGGACAATAGACAAGATTTTCAGTTTGCTGCAGGTCCTGGAAAAGACCCAGATAGTACAGGTTGACACTCACCATCTATTCGACGATTTTAACGTCGCATATGACAGTGTGCATTGAGATGAGCTATACAATGTCATGTCTACTTCTGCCATTCCTGCCAAACTTGACAGATTGTTCAGGATGACGATGGAGAACTCCCACTGCTCTGTCAACGTCGTGAACGAACTCACCGAAACTTTCAGTGGCAAAAACGGTTTTGGACAATGCGACGCGAAGTTTTGTGACTTCTTAAACATCATTCTAAAGAAGGTCTCACACAGTCAACAGAACCAGCACAAAGAGTCAGCTGAATTACTTACTAACTCAAGCGACATTGACGCGAATGGACGAACACAGCGAGCCGTCAATGAGGCGTTTGCTGGCATTGAAGCGAAAGCGGCTTAAATGGGTCTGGCGGTAAATGAGGGCACAACGGAATAAAGGAAGGAAGAACACACAGCCTTGTCTTCACAGTAGGTAGCAGATACTCTGGGATAGCCTACCTCGGTGTCGCAATCAACGAAGATAATCGCGTCAGTACCGAAATCAGACTCTTGCCAATTGCTGCTTCTCTGGGCTCAAGAGGCAACTGAGTAATGGAGCCCTCTCTCGAAGGACTAAATTCGCTTTGTATAACAGCTTCATCAGACCAGTCCTGCTTTATGGTGCGGAAACCGGGACACTACTGAAAGCGGATAAGGAGGTCCTTAGTCTTTTTCAGTGAATAGTATTGCGCACGATTTTTTGTTCTGTTTACTTTGATGGCATTTAGAGAGGAAGATTCAATGGTGAACTGGATGACGTTCGCATTTTCGGATACAACGCTGTAGATGGCTAGGATATGGAAAGCGTATGGTCACAGCTACTCCCACCCGAAAAGTCTTCGAATCCGAAACATTCGCTGAGGTGGCATACACAAGTGAAGTAAAAACTCATCCAACTTAGAGTGCGCAACTAAAGGCAGCTGGCGTCGTTGGTAGGGGATAAGTTCCATCCCCGACTATAAGACATACAAGGAGGAAGAATGATACCATATTCAGACCGAAATTCGCCAGGACTGATCTGGAGAACTTGTAGAAGAGTTCCAGTCAAAGCTGAGGGTATCATTGAATGCTTAAATTTTGAGTCAATTATAAAAGGTTTAGTCAATATTGAAATGTCAATTGAATTTTGAGTCAGTTATGAAAGGTTCAGTCAATATTGAAACGTCAATTGAATTTTGACAGTCATTGTAGAACGTTACAGTGAATGCTAAGAGTTTGGAAAGGTGCAGACTTTCACACGGACAACGCAACAAAAGACAGCCTAGGCTGAGACTGCCCACACAAATGGAGATGGAACTCAACCAACTAAGAGTGCATAATTCGAGGCAGCAGTGAGGGATGTTGCTTGAGGCCCAGATTCACCCCGCACTGCAGCACCAATCAAAGGAGAAGAAGATTTTGGCGGCGCTACAATGGGCGGTTGAGTCGCTACAGAGATTATAATTTCGATTTTCCTAGGCCGATCATTCACCTCGCCTCCTTAAAGTTGGCGACACAACACCAAACGTTCTAGGTGGTTTTAAAGAGAGTCGGCAATTGTGTTTAACAAGTGGACTTCTACGGGAAAAGGAACAGTTTGAGGAAATGAAAATACCAGGTATACCGGTATGAAGTGAGCGTCACGATACAAATGTATCGATAGGGAACATTTGTTGTGAACGAGCCTTTACTTTTTTTTTGTTTGTTTGCTATGACATCTGTGGAAAATATTTAGTATACGTCAAGTCATTGAACAGACAACATCATATTTTTTCATCGTGTTAAAAATGTCGAATTCGGTACCAGAAAGTGATGATTTGCGGAAAGCATTAATTTTTTGTTTTCATTTGAAGAAACGTGCTGCAGAGTCGCATCGAATGCTTGTCGAGGCATTTGGTGATCATGGTCTATCAGAAGCAACATGCAAAAGATGGTTTCATCGGTTCAGAAATAATGATTTTGATGTGAGAAATGAAGAACGTGGAAGACCACCAAAAAAATTTGAAGACGCCGAATCGCAAACGATATTGGATGGCGATGACACTTTGAGTCATAAGCAAATTGCAGCAACGTTAAGTGTTGCACAACAAACAATTTCTGACCGTTTAAAAGCTATGGGAAAGGTCCAAAAGTGTGGAAAATGGGTGCCACATGAATTGAATGAAAGACAGATGGAAAACCGAAAAAAACACTTGTGAAATTTTGCTTCAAAGACACGAAAGAAAATCGGTTTTGCATCGGATTGTTACTGGCGATGAAAATTGGATTTATTTTAAGAATCCTAAACGGATTCGCCGTGGCGTAGTGGGTAGAGTGCGACGCTCACACGCCGAAGGGTCTAGGTTCGACTCCCAGTTCAACACTAATTTTTCTAATATTTCACGGCACCACCTCTTTCGAGCTGCTGACAACACTCAAAGAGTGATAACTGTCTAAGAAAGCTTCTCAAATTTCGCCGTTCGGAGTCGGCAAAAAACTGTAGGTCCCTTATACTCGTGAGAGAACAGTAGCGCACACAACACGAGTAGTTGATAAGCAAGCTAGGCCCTGGTACCCCTTTGGACTGTAGCGCCAACGATTGTTATTATTATTATAAACGGAAAAAATCATGGGTTAATCTGGGACAACCATCAACATCGACTGCAAAACCAGATCGATTCGGCAGGAAGGCAATGCTGTGTGTTTGGTGGGACCAGAAAGGTGTTGTGTACCACGAGCTCTTAAAACCTGGTGAAACCGTTAATACTGATCGCTACCGACAACAAATGATCAATTTGAACCATGCATTGATCGAGAAACGACCATAATGGGCCAGAAGACAGGGCAAGGTAATTTTGCTCCATGGCAATGCACCTGCATACAAAGCAAAACCGGTTCAGGATACAATCAAAACACTTGGCTGGGAGCAGCTACCATACCCGCCGTATTCACCAGACTTGGCTCCTTCCGACTACCATTTGTTTTCATCGATGGAACACGCTTTGGCTGAGCAGCACTTTGATTCCTACGAGGAGGTTGAAAATTGGGTGTCTGATTGGTTTGCTTTAAAAGACGAACAATTTTATTGGCGTGGTATTCACAAATTGCCAGAAAGGTGGTCAAAATGTGTAGAAAACAATGGCCAATACTTTGAATAAAATGTTTTTAATTTCCCATTAATAATTAGTGTTTTATTTTCAAAAAAAATTATACTGGTATACCTGGTATTTAAACTATTATTGCACATATTGTTGGCACTTCGTTGGGCGAAGACCAGTCTTGATGTTTGTACGAAGATGACACTTATATATCAAAATTTCCGGGCCGCTACCATTACTGTGTAATTCGTCGATATGTTTTGTGTCCTGCTTCCTGTTCATATTGCTCCCGTTGTTAATAATTTGAAGTGTTTCTTATGTACCATACACCTTTTGCTGGTGTGTATTTCAGTCTGCAAAATTTTGATTTTCTTGAAAAGTTGGTATGTAAACCATGATTTTTTACAAAGGCTCTGTCATGTTATTCGTGCCTGAACCAGACCGATTGTTTCTTCTCTTGTGGTGCCGTATTAGCCACCTGATGAGTTCGTCAGGGTAGCCATTTCTTATCAAAATATCTCTCACAATCATCTTTGGATGAAACTTTTTGTCACTTAATCTGAACACGTTGAAAAGAGAGTTTTACAGCGATATCCACAAATCGATATCATTTTGGTTGCTTCATGTAATCTCAAAACTGCCAATCGCTATTGTTCTGAACATCGGCTTTCCACGATATATATTTCACTAGCGTTTTGCATTGGGTTGGCATGCAAGTTGTGGAAATTTGAAGAAAAAATGTGAGCAGCAATTTAAAAATGTTTTGGATATAATCCTCAGCTTACCGAAGTATGTACATCCAAAATTATTTAAAAAACAATATTCCCTGAAATCAATCCTCATACATTTTATGAGGTCCACTCGCACAGTCGTTCGTTTGTTCGGAATGTGTACACACACAACAAGCCAATGAAAACTATAAGGCCGCCGCTATTCATTGTTTTGTTGTGTTTGTACAATTATCACACGAGATATATGTCAAATATCTCCCTTCCGCCTTTTTGTCTTTTGAATTTTGCGGCTATGTACAATGCGCTACAGGGTTCATATCTGGTAATACTATACATCATTTGAAAGGTTTTGACATAACCTACAAAACTACGCTATGCATGATAAGTTTGGATATTGCGTTCAACAGTTATAGACGTGTAAACATGGAGTTCACTAACGCCGAAATTTGCGCTATTTTACAGTTTTCCTTCGTTAAAGGCAAATCCGCTAGAGAAACGTTCCGTGAGTTTAATGGTGTTTTGGGGGATGGTACTCTATCACTTCGAATCGCGGAGGAATGGTTTCGACGATTCAGAGCCGGTGAAAAACGACACCACGGATAAGCCAGCCGGCGGAAGAAATGTGGCGACGAATACCGATCGTATCATGGAAATCGTCGAGTTTGACCGGCATGTTGCATCTCGTGACATCGCCCAGGAGATAGGAGTTAGTCACCAAACCATTTTAAACCATCTGCAGAAGGCTGAATAAAAAAAAAAATTGATGTTAGGGTGCCGCATGATTTGAAGCAACAAAACCTTCTGGACCAAATCAACGAGTGCCATATGCTGCTGAAACGGAACAAACTCGACCCATTTTTGAAGCGAATGGTGACTGGCGATGAAAGATCTATCACACACGACTCGAAAACGATCGTCGTTGAAAGCCGGTGAATCGTCCCAAACAGTGGCCAAGGCGGGATTGATGGCCAGGAAGGTTTTGCTGTGTGTTTGATGGGATTGGAACCGAATCATCCACAATGAGCTGTTTCCATATGGCCAGACGCTTAATTCTACCATCTACTGCGAACAACTGGACCGCTTGAAGCAGGCGATCGACCAGAAGCATTCAGAATTGGACAACAGAAAGGGCGTAGTGTTCCACCAGGACAACGCACACACACACACTTCGTTCATGACTCGTCAGAAGCTACGGGAGCTTGGATGGGAGGTTTTATCGCATCCACCATATAGCCCGGACATAGCGCCAAGTGATTACCACCTGTTCCTGTCCATGGCGAACGTCCTTGGTGGTGTGAAGTTGAAGTTAAAAGAAGCTTGTGAAAAGTGGCTGTCCGTGTTCTTCGCAAATAAGGAGGGCGCTTCTACGATTGGGGTATTATGAAGTTGCCGTCTAGATGGAAACAGACTATCGAACAAAACGGCGCATATTTGAACTAAATCTGATCACTGTGACACTTTTTATGAAGCATTGAATGAAGAGCAAAAATCGGAAAGGAGATATTTGACAACCTGTGTATAAAATCGACCGTAGACGAGACGATTGTGGCTTGGTTACATGATGCGAATTATAGACGGTATCGTTTGGGTTGATCGTCAGAACGATAGTCGCTCGAAAAGTTACGTGTTTACAGTCATATTTGGATCTATAGTTGATGCTGTGTCCTTTTGGTGCCAATCGAAGCAATGATAGTCTTTATCTCTTTGGATTTGTACATCAAGAAATGCGATGGCCTCTTTTTTCGTATTCCTTATTAAACTGTATCTTCTCGTGTTGTTTGTTTAAATAATAATAATAATAATTGTTGGCGCTACAGTCCAAAGAGGGACCAGGGCCTAGCTTGCTCATCAACTACTCGTGTTGTGCGCGCTACTGTTCTCTCACGAGTAGAAGGGACCTACAGTTTTTTGCCGATTCCGAACGGCGAAATTTGAGAAGCTTTCTTAGACAGTTATTACTCTTTGAGTGTTGTCAGCAGGCCGAAAGAGGTGGTGCCGTGAAATATTAGAAAAATTGGTTTTGAACTGGGAGTCGAACCTAGACCCTTCGGCGTGTGAGCGTTGCTCTCTACCCACTACGCTACGGCGACCACTGTTTGTTTTAAGCCGAAAGCAAATCATCCACTTGGTTGTGGTTGATTACCGCAAATATATCATCGACATACATGAAAATTGCATTCGGCCTGTCTTGGCAAGACCTTGAAACGTAACGAAAACCACTCCACCACCAAACAAGGTTCTCAAATTCCAATTCGAAAGGATAACCATCAAACACAACGGGTTTGAAGTCAAAGCATAATTCCATTCGTCGATTGATGAAGTAAATGACGTGCAGATGCAAATTTAAGAATACTCACAAAAATTTATCGGCTGTACAATAAAGTCAGCCCCCAAGTCAAACAAGGTCATTGGTTGCTGCTAATGATGACATGATGACAAAAATTCCCAAGCAATAGTCGCTCATCAAATTAATAGCAGTCCGAGCGGCATGCAAGTTTATTACGCTCGCTGATTCCACCTTTTCGAGGGAAAATTAACGAATTCGATTAATTGCTCCCAAACAACAATAGGCCGCATGTCTCCAATATTCAACAAAAATACACACCAACCAAACCAACACGAACAATCCCATAATGCACTGCGGCGAATTTAATCAATTTCGTGTTTATTGATTGGAAGCCACCACCACGCCCTGCCGTTGCCTTCCGACACGACTATGCAGGCGACCTCTAAACGCTGGCACACTCCGAAGAGCTCCGTCGCATCCGCTTACGCCCGATTGGATCCGGATCCGTTGCATAATCTTTATTTTAGGCATTACGATCACGGCACATAATAATTCCTCATGTAGTACGGCACTGTGCCAATAGATTGAAATTGTAAGAATTCATTCATTTTGTGCGCTCTTCATACAGTTCATCGGCATTTTCTTCCTGCCTTTGTTGGTGTGCCTTCCCACTCTTCATGGTTTTGCTGCTCTTCTCCTAAGGGTAATCCTGTGAATTCATAAATCTGTCGGGGAATCTATTGATGCAAAAATCTCTACACATGATGAGTGCCTGCAGTGTAATAGAATTCCCTTGAATCACATCACTGTACTTGACGAGGGACCGATGCGTTGGTATTCGCGCGGAGTTCAGACAACCAGAAGGCTTATAGGAACGTTGTTGAAAGCTATTCGCGGCTCATGAACCGATAAAGGATGAAATCCTTTTGGAAAATATGTCATTCAGTCGTCCTCGTGATGGTACATTTTTTTTTGTGATGTATTTTTTTGTTCTGTTTTGTGAGCCCTTTTATGTCCTCCGTCACATCTTAGCTTGATGTGCAGATGTGTACGGAGTGCTTTCGCGTGGGTGAAGATGGTGGGAGAGAAATTCGTATCCTGTTTTTGCAAAATGCACACGGATTTCCTTTTTAGTTGTGCATGTCAATCCCTTTGTGCTGGAGTTGTCCTTTTTTTGCAGTGTAACACTTTCGTGAAGAACTTTTGATGCACTGAATATTTCTGTTCAAAGCCTGTTTCTGTTTTAGGTTCAAAGCCGCATCACATCCCACAGTTTTTGGAAAGTGTTTAAACAGACTTGAAAAGATGTGTTGAAGGTGCTGATAACATAAAATGGCGCCCAATGGCTCTTCATGTGTGTCTTTTAAACTGCAAAGCAATTCCACAACTCTTCTGCTGCACGCTTTGCAATTAAGATTGGGAACGTAGTATTTCTTACCTGACTGCCTAAGCAGCTTAATACAATAACTGAAACCGGCCATTCGCACCACCCATTATACGTACGACGTGTGCACTGCTTGAATTAGAGAATCAGTCTGCGAATTCGAGCCCCTTAAATTGAATTGCACGCAATCCCCACGCCGACCTGGTTTCATCCTTCTCACCTGCTACATCCAATCTCCGAACGCTCCCATTCGGAGAATGATTTCTGTAATTCGATCGGAAATTGAATTAAACTCACCTGCCACGGAAGCACCGACAAGGAAACGCCGAGCTCCCCATGAAAATGGGGGGGAGGGGGAACCCAACCCTGTATACGAAACCCAAAATTCGGATGTCATTCAAAAATCATTCAGGCTTTGAAATAAATAAATTTCAACGGACTGCTCGAGAGGATACAGGAGCGCATCATCGCGGTCGCGTAAGGCAGTCAAACTCGATTTCGTTCCCGCACAGGAAATTAAAGTTTTAATTTAAGTGCCCTCAATCGCATTCGACCTCATTCGCAGTGAATTATGAAAATTACAACCAAACAGACGGATTGTGGTGAATTTCTAGAATTTCAAAAATTGCACACCACCAACCGCCAACACATTTGACGCCTCACAGTGGTGGTGGTCCGTTTAAAATTCAATTGATTTATTCATTAATACGCCCTGGTGGAAGAGTTATTAAATTTGTTCGCCTAAAGTCATTAAAATATAAAAGTGCTAATGGGTGGAAAAAATGTCAATCATTTCTGTTGCGAGTAAGTAGTTTTTGCGCTTTGATGGGCTGGTTTCAATTGCTCCGTAAACTAAGCACTCACATGAATTGGCTGTAGCTCCCGGAACTGTGGTGTTCAAATCAAAAAACACGGGATTTTGTTGGAACGCTTTTGTGTGTCCATTTTGAATATTGAGAGGTTTTTTGTACTTTGCAGTGTTTTATTATTCAGAGGCCTGTGGAACATTTGAAATTCCATTCTTTTAACGCAATTTGTTTGAAATATTCTATCAACGCGCTTTTTGTTTACAATCTGTCCTCTCAAACTCTCAGGCAGTACATTTTTTTCAAAAACAGCTTTAATTATTTGTTTGTTTCTGAGAATTTTGTGGTAGTTCAGTCCACAGGGGATCTGGTTTTAGCTTCCGCAGTTACTTTTCTAAAGAGTACAGATTTAAATGAAATTTGAGAAGTTTTTTATAAATCCATATTTATTGACTAACACCGGCAACGCAAAAGACATGATGGAAACGGCTACCAAGTCTTCAGTTTGGCGTGTGAGTCGACGCGGTGAAGACACAACTATAGCTAGCGCCAAACGCGCATGTGGGTGGGGGAATGCACCTGCCCCATGACGCAAACCAATTGTTTGTTTTATAAACAGTTGCATATTTTACAGTTTTCATTTTTTAAACGGCTTCGACAATTTTTGAACAGGTTTGGACGATGTTATTATTTTTTTTCTCTTGGCACTTTTAGCTTGCTTTAGAAGAAAAATTCGGCAATTTCCTTAATTTTAATATAGAGTCCAAAAAGCACTTTCATCAAATGTTACTTTTTTATTTTCGTAAAGGAAAAACACGCAGCACAGGTTGCTGAAAACTAATGTGAGGTATACGAAGGTTGGCTTTTATATTTCGGGATGGGGCAGCCCTAGTGTTGCAATCTGGCAGCTGCCAGCTCTTTCGTAAAGTTTGGCATTTTTGAGGTTATACGTACTCAGAACGTTTTAACATACGAGCGCTATTTGTGTTGTTTGCAGTAACTTAAAAGATTCATCTCGCCCAAAAAATGGAAATAAATCGTGAAAATTTTCATGCGATTATTTTTTACAACTGTCGACGTGGATTAAATCAACAACAGTGTAACTTAATTCAATTTTTGGCGATGAAGCTCCATCAAGGACCAGTGTTTATTGATGGTATGGTGAATTCAACCGAGGTCGTAGTTCATTTCAAGACGAATTTCGTGAAGGTCGTTCTAAGTCAGTTGTTGTTCCGGAAGCCATTGATGCTGTGCGCCAACTGATATTGCACGATCGTCATGTAACCTATTGTGAGATTGAGACAACCTTAGGCATTAGTGGAACCAGCATACATTAAATACTGCATGAACATTTGACCGTCAAAAAAATTTGTTCGAGTTGGACCTCACACAATTTGTCAATCGCTCGAAAAAAAGGCTCATGTCGATTGGTCGAAAGAAATGCTCCAAAAATACGATCGCGGTGCTTCGAAACACATCTATTTGCATCGTGACAGGTGATAAATCGTGGATTTGCGCGTATGAGCCCGAAAGTAAACAGCAGTCGACTGTATGGGTGTTTCAAATTGAGCCAAATCCAACAATAGTTGCTCGCGCACAAAGCATTTCCAAACAAACGGTCGCCTGTTTTTCGGAAATACTGGACATGTCGCAACCGTACCACTAGAACAACGCAGAACAGTCAATTCTGAGTGGTACACAACCGTTTGTTTGCCAGTTGTCTTCCAAGAAATCCGGAAAACCAACCGCCGAACACAGATCACTCTTCACCACGACTATGCGAGCTCTCACACATCGGCTCAAACAACTTCATTTTTGAGCACTCAAAGCATCGATTTGATGAGTCATCCGCCGTATAGTCCTGACTTGGCACCAAATGACTTCTTTTTATTCCCGTACGTTAAAAAATAAAATGAGAGGTCAACGTTTTTGGACACCTGAAGAAGCGGTTGATGCATTCAGAATGCATGTTTTGGAGATACCTCAATCAGAATGGCAAAAGTCCTTCGACAATTGGTTCAAACGCATGGAAAAGTGTATAGATCTTAATGGGGAATATTTTGAAAAACAATAAAGCTATTTTCGATAATTTATATTTGTTTTTGTTTCCCTTATCTCGAAATATAAAAGGCAACCTTCGTAGGGTGCAGAAGCATTGAAAAAAAGAGAGTGTCAAAATTGATTCAGAAAATTCCATACAGCTGTTTTTTTTACTCAGTTATAAGCCACATCCAGGTTGGCCAAGTGAAATTGATGATGACCAAATCAACGCATTAATCGAGCCGGATTGTCATATTACTGTAACATATCACTCAATGAGTTCCGGAATTGACATATAGGGAGCGCCACTAACAAATACAAACATTCAAATGATATTTGCCAAAATTCCACGACAATCTAACATTTCGATACCTAGTTTAGAGAACGATTTATCTTTGGCCTCAAAATAGGCTTCAGTTTCGGCGATCATCTCCTCATTCGAGCCTTACTGGTTTCCGGCGAGCAACTTTTTGAGTGACCAGATCAGGAGATAACAGGGAGGTGGCCAGATCTGGAGATTACAGTTGCTGCGAAAGTAATTCAAATTCGTGCAATGTGGTCATGGTAACCAACGACTTGTAACACAGTTCTTTGTCTTGGTGGAAGAGAATTTTGTTTGTTCTTCATATAAAACCAATTTTTTGTACTTTTGCTTTTTTCAAGATCGTCGATGAATAAAGTCCCGTGCGCATCCAACAATACGGTTGCCAAAACCTTTCCAGCCGACCTTTGTGTTTTTCGACGCTTTGTGCGAGGTTCACCGGCTGCTGTCCACTCCGCTGACTGCCGATTCGACTCTGAAGTATAGTGATGGGTCCATGCTTCATCCAGTGTGACAAAATAATAATAATTGTTGGCACTACAGTCCAAATGGGGACCAGGGCCTAGCTTGCTCATCAACTACTGGTGTTGTGCGGGCTAATGTTCTCTCACGAGTAGAAGGGCCCTACAGTTTTTTGGCCGACTCCGAACGGCGAAATTTGAAAAGCTTTCTTAGACAGTTATTGCTCTTTGAGTGTTGTCAGAAGCTCGAAAGAGGTGGTGCCGTGAAAAATTCGAAAGATTGGTGTTGAGCTGGGAATCGAACCTAGACCCTTCGGCGTGTGAACGTAGCACTCTACCCACTACGTCACGGCAACCACCTCCATTGTGACATACCGAAACAAAACTTCCTGTTTATTCTGGTGAAACAGCTCCGAACAGCTCTCAGAATCATCGATACTTTGTTGTTTTTGGTCAGCTGTGAGCAAACACAGCACCCATTTCTCATGGAGGAATGTTCATGGAAAATAGTGTACACACTGCCTTCTGATGTCTCTAAGGTGTCAGCTATCTCACGCAATTTCAGTTTGCGGTTTTTCAAATCAATTTTGCTTACTTTTTTGACGTTTTCAGGTGTAACCACCTCAATCGTCCTTCCAGAGCGTTCAGCATCGTTGGTGTCTGTAGATTTAAGGTTAGCACACCACCGACAAATAGTTGTTTTTGATAGAGCAGAGTCCCTGTGATACATTTCAAGCAATTGCTAAGCTTGCACGGTATTTTTGCCTCTCAAAAAGCAGTGTTTAATCAACACACGAAATTCTTTTTTTTTCATTTCATTTCATTTTCAAATCGCAGAAATAGCGTCACATGAAGCACGATAACTTGTAACCTTAATATCAGATTGTTATGAAAATTTGACAGGAATCATTCGGATGTTTGTACTTGCTGGTTACTGGCGCCTCCTATATGTTAGTGTTTTTTGAGTGATGTGCTATATAGGTTCAGACGATTACCAGATTTGCAAATGTTGTCAGATCCGTTACTGCAAAAAATGTCCCAAGCGCTTCTTATTTTGCTTGCATTTTAACCGCACCGAACAGATGTGTATTAAATGGTAATGAATGAGGCACATTTACATTTCCTCCGATCAAGAACACATATTTTGCTGATTGACCGACCCGTTGAACTAAAAATGAGCTTCGTCACTGAAAATGATTTCGCGACTAAATTCATAATCTTGGCGCATCTTCTCCAGAGCAAACAAAGAACGCACCTCACTTTAAATGGTTTATCTTATGCGGATTTAAACCAGGATCTCCACGCAAAGTACGTCATAATATGGTTTAAGAGATGACAAATTTCTAAAATACCATGAAATTGGCTAAACGTGATGTCTTGCAAGAGACATTCTCCCTCTTACATTGTATCAATATTTATGCCACCAACTATTCTCTAGTGGCCGCCGTGGCGTAGTAGGTAGAGTACGACGCTCATACACCGAAGGGTCTAGGTTCGAATCCCGGCTGAACGCTTCGAATTCTTGACAGCACCAACTCTTTCGAGCTGGTGACAACACTCAAAGAGTAATAACCAGAGACCAATAGGGAGACAGTCAACTTCCTCGTCTCCCGCCCTAGAATTCATTTTGACAGCGTTTTTTATAACATTTCCCCTCCTGAACAGCTGATTCACAGACATGAATTGTTTTTGTTTTTAAATGAGAATACGTTTGAGCTGCCTATATGGTGAATCTCCTCACTCTTCAAACTGTTAGAAGGAGGTGACACATAAATCAAAAAATTAGAAGAGAGAAGGTGTAGTGTTTTCCAATGCAAAGTAATGGTTGCCGATAGCTGCGTCCAGAAATGATGTTTATAAGGCAGAAGCTGCATTACAAAAGCAATATACTGAAAAAATTTATGATTATTTCAAAAACAAAATAAGGAAATAAACTTAGTTTAAACGCAAAAATTTTCTTAATAGTTCTTATGAACTATTGAATATTACAAAACACTGAATAACTGCTACTGATCTTAAACACTAAAACCCATTTTGTATACATGTGTATCAATGTTATAACTATTGTAATATTATATCTGAAATCATTTTTGTTCTTATCGCCTGATATAATACTCAAAAGGTATCTTGAATTTGTAAATACGTTCTCATGTTGAAGCAACTTAATTGTTTTAAGTATATTTAATGTGTTACAATTGTCATATATCTTCGCTCTGTGTTAAATTAGACAAAGACATTTCATTGCACGAAATATGTTTAATATTTGTTTTTGTGTTAGGTTTCATTGTTTTTATTGATTTCAACACACAATATGTAACACCAAATATTTATTTTAATTATAATACGCGTAACTCGCAAATGTGCGACTTTTCAGCACGAGTTACTCTCATGTTTTTTAACATATTTCATTAGTTATTATAAATATAAATGCTATCGGATTATCAATTTATTAAAAATAAATCCTTTTAAAGTTTCGGTTACACTTACTTGCTTAACCAATTTGCAGTTGATTTTCTGAACACGTTTTGTTGTCTGTACACAAAATGGCTGATGAATTCACGAACAGTTGACAATTTACAAGTTTTTGACACTATTGG
The DNA here is from genome assembly GCA_955652365.1 of Eristalinus aeneus. Classification (NCBI taxonomy): domain Eukaryota; kingdom Metazoa; phylum Arthropoda; class Insecta; order Diptera; family Syrphidae; genus Eristalinus; species Eristalinus aeneus. Next base: position 28,674,802 of record OY019133.1, on the reverse strand, counting down.
AGGGGAAATGTAAACATTTGTGAGTAATGTGAGACAATGTTAGATGATACGTAAATAACTTTCAGAATTTGAGGTTATGTCCGGGTTATGGCTACTTCTTCTTCTTGTTGCGCTACAGTCCGGGGTGGACCTGGGCTACTAGAACACGTAAATAACAGTCAAACGGTCGTTGGTCAAAGGGGAAATCAGCTGTTTGACCAGCTGTTCAGTTGACCATCTCCTTCCTTATTGGTTTCTGGTAATAACTGTCTAAGAAAACTTCTCAAACTTTGCCGTTCGGAGTCGTCAAAAAAAACTGTAGGTCCCTACTACTCGTGAGAGAACAGTAGCGCGCACGAGTAGTTGATGAGCAACCTAGGCCCTGGTCCCCTTGTGGACTGTCGGCCTAACAATTATTATTATTATTAACTATTCTCTAAAAAAAAAAAAGCGTAGTGGAATTAAACTATTATTTTGTATTATTATTACTTTTATATAAATTGAAAATAAAGAAAATAAAATGAAATGCCTAAACGGCAGCAATATTCACAGACACGGCAATCTTACACGAGGAATATGTGGACTCAATTTGTTGCGCTTAACTTGTCATTGCCTGTTCAAAAGGACGAAAACTGAAAACGGGAATTGGAGTAAACGCTCCTAAAATTGTAGTCACAGACTTCGAAATTTGCAAACAATTTTTAAAATTTGCAGACTGTGCTTGTTCGTGAACTTTAGCATAACGAGGACGTTTAGTTTGCTAAGTAAATGGACAGCAGTAGTTTGGTGATTACAAGAAAATGAAATTCGATGTTATCAAATCTCTTAGTAACTACACAGTAAAATGCACAAAACGCGTTTTATCGACCATCGGCAAATATCACGATCCCTGCAGGGAGTATGCCAAACTTCCGATAAGTATCAAATTGTGGCTAAACGAACAACATACGTGCATGTCTTTCATCACGAACTTCTAATTTATTGAATTAAAATATGCAACCGGGTGAAATTGACAACAAAAGGTAGAATCGCACTTCGTAGTTATTTTTAAAGGCTTTCAACCACGCAAGCCAATAACGGAATCCGTAAATACTGTGTTTGGTCGTAAAAATATTTATTGCGGAACATTTTTACGCATTGTTCGTATGTCAAAGTGTTAAAGAAGCAAAAATATGTTGAGAAGGGGAGTGGTTGTTAATGGAGTAACACATGTCTTGTTTGTCGGTCGATTAAACCGCTGATAATATTTATTTCATTTGCACTCATTCAAAGTGGCGCTTTAAGTTTCAGTTGGAGACATCAAATCGAAGGGTTACTACTTTAAAATTAGTAAAAGTTCGGAACTAAAAAATCACGAGAATTCTTCTAGAATAGCTACTAAGCACAGCTCTATCTTACAGAGATGAGAAAGCTTCGTTTGTAATGATAAGAACTGAAACTTCTAAGAGAACACTTGATGTCACAGAGAAAAGAACTTGCAGGAAATTATAAACATGGAAGAATATTTTTAGACAGTTACATAGTGAACTGGCGAATGAAGTAAGTGCAAGAAAGTCAAAACTTTGGCTCCTAATTTACAATGTACAGAACAGTAAGCAAATTATTTCATTCATAAAGGCTGTCCCAACAAGAACTCAAGATTCAAATTTGGCGCCATTCGAATTGTCATTGTTTGACGTTTGAACAATTATTATTGTTTGTTAGTAGAAGGTATAAGATTAGTAGAAATGGAGCGCTACACGAATGAACAACGCATTCCCAATGCGAAATTGTTTTACCAAAATGGTTAAAGGTTTGCGGCTACAGTTCGCAAATTGCGATTAATTTGGGGAACAATAATGCTCCAAAAAGATCAACTGTAAAGCGATTAATGGAAAAATTTGCTAAAACTGGATCTGCAGCTTTCCACCTCAATTCGACACCGAGCTCAGCAAATTGATGTTTCCAAATCTACTATGCACTATGCAGCGAATTTTGACGAAAGATTTGCATCTTCACGCATACAAAGTTCGATTAACTCAGGAACTGAAGCCAGCTGACCATGCATAGCGAAGGATTCACGTTCACTGCACCACTTAGAATCAAAAAAAATGCTTATTTGCTTATTCGCAAAATTAAAACAATTTCTTTTGTAGTGGCAAAATTGCAGCTTTATTTTCTTCGTCTTTCTTCGTCGAATTTTCTCTAAGAACTAACTTAAAAACTGTACATTATCCTAACTGAACTTCACTGCATGTCCAATTTTGTTGACACAGCTTTTTGGGGACGATGGTTTACCTGTGGGAATGGAATGCAACAATGCAAAAAGGTGTCGGATTATGTCTCTAGCGTGTAGCGTGAAATATGCATGCACTAACGAAAGCCGCATGCGCACGGGTGTCATGTACCATGCGCGTGGGGAGTGATCCCGGCCGTGTATCCGATCATATACAGGGGTGAGGGTGGGAGCAGGAGAATGGTAGTGGAGTGTCTGACGTAACTTTATGCACCATGCGCGTGGGGAGTGATCTTGGTTGTGTATCTGATCATATACAGGGGTGAGGGTGGAAGTAGGAGAATGGTAGTGGAGTGTCTGACGTAACTAAGGGAGTTCGTTAATTGGGTATTGGAGAGACAACATGACAACGCTGATTTTACCGATAAAATCATCTTTAGTGACGAGGTCCATTTCCATCTTGATGGCCGCCTAGTTCGTGCGATTTAACACCATTGAACTTTTTTCTTTGGGGTTTTTGAAGTTGATGGTTTATGCGAATAAGCCGACGACGACTCAAGCCTTAAAAGAGGAAATTGGACGCGTCATTAATGAAATACCGCAGCATTTATTATGCAGGGGAAACTGTCCTTCCTTCGTCGGCTTTTTTGGTCACTGTTGATTTTCAATGAAACTAGGTTGTTTCATTGTTATTATCCCAACATTTCGGCTGGGATTGCTGCCTTGATCAGGGGATCTTTTTTATTGAAACATTGCATTTATGCAAAACGGTCATTGAAAATTTCATTAAAAGATCGCGTATGTGCCAGCAAAGCCGCAGCGGCCATCTGGCCGATGTGTTACTCCACGCATAACCTCATCCTGTCTACTTTACGAATTAATAAAGAATTCACGATTTGAATTGAAGAACGAGTCTCTAAACTTAAGTGTACGTCCGAAGGTCGGATTACTGCTGAACGGTTGAACATTCCTAATGAGGCGAGTATTACGGGTGAATTCTTGAAGGGGAGGAATGCGGCTACCTAACTTCCTAGAGCATTTTTTTTTTTGTTGAATAGCGATAAAATAGTGATAAACGCGCAACATTTTGTCGATGTTCAAGCGACTCGACTGAATTCGCAGCATTATTATCACCAATTAGTTTCGTTGCTCACCGTTGGATTCTATCTAGTAGGGGCAGAGAGGTCTTAGAAGCACCATACCGGATAAGAGCGTTATACTCAAGCTTTGGGTGGTTGTACACCTTATAAATTGTTGTCAGGTCAGAGGGGGTGAAATATTTCTTATGTCGTTTTAATAAACCTAGACATTTCGCTGCATTTTTGGCAATCTCGAATATGTGATCATTTCAACTTAGTGTTGAGTTGATAAACAAACAGAAGATGTAAAGTCGTTCAGTTTCAAAAGCGCAGGAGCCATTTATAGATAATGGCTGGTTATTTTGAGATCGCTTGACTTACAGCAGACAGCACTGAGTTTTGGAAGTATTAAATTCCACTCTATTCTTTTTACCCCAATAAATTATGCTGTTAAAATCGGAATTTAATGAACTTAACATACGCTGCCGTTCCAAGTCTATGGCCGAAGAGAAGGGTTGAGACCCAAGAAACGAATATGAAAAGCTGAGGGTACTGTCATCAGCGAAGGAGTAAATTAGAACACAGCACACCTTTGTGGTCCCACCAAACACACAGCATTGTCTTCTTGGAAAATCTATCTGGTTTTGCAGTCCATGTTGATGGTTGTCTCAGATTAACCCATGATATTTTCCGTTTAGGATTCTTAAAATAAATCCATTTTTCACCGTCAGTAACAATCCGATGCAAAACCGATTTTCTTTCGTGTCTTTGAAGCAAAATTTCACAAGTGCTTTTTCGGTTTTCCATCTGTCTTTCATTCAATTCATGTGGCACCCATTTTCCACCCTTTTGGATCTTTCCCATAGCTTTTAAACGGTCAGAAATTGTTTGTTGTGTAACATTTAATATTACTGCAATTTGCTGTTGACTTAAAGTGTCATCTCCGATTCGGCGTCTTCAAACTTTTCGGGTGGTCTTCCACGTTCTTCATTTCTCACATCAAAATCATTATTTCTGAACCGTTAAAACAATCTTTTGCATGCTGCTTCTGATAGAGCATGATCACCAAATGCCTCGACAAGCATTCGATGCGACTCTGCAGCACTTTTCTTCAAATGAAAACAAAATATGAATGCTTTCCGCAAATCGTCACTTTCTAGTACAAAATACAAAAGAATATGAATTTGTATGTTCAATGACTTGATGTATACTAAATATTTTTTTCACAGATGTCATAACAAACAAACAAAAAAAAAATAGGGGCTCGTTCACAACAAAAGTTCCCTATCGAGACATTTGTATCTTGACGCTCACTTCATATCGGTATACCTGGTATCAATCGGAGGATGTTAGCCCGGGAAATCCAAATATATTTGGTTATATAATCCATTACGAAATTGTATTTGTACTCTGTTCATCTGATTTTATGATGTACCCCAAATATCTCCAACGAATTGAATACCACTCAACGTTTTGTAATTAGCAAGTCTTACAAAAGAATAATTGTCTCAGCACATACAATTGGGTCTCTTCTGTTCAAAACGACACACACGCAGAAAGTTGTTGGATTTTATTTGTTTTTCATATCCCCTCACTTGTTCACTCCTTTTAGGTTACAACTCGGTACGTTCCCATTTTTAACCGGCTTATTCTCTTAATAATTCACATCTTCTTGGTCTTCGAAAAAATGTTATATGACCGGTAAATGTTTCTTTGGAAACATAACAACATCAGTCGCATTAAACTGTGTTGTTTATACAACATTTGGTATCAAAACATTTGCAGACAAATCTTTACAGGACAAAAGTGACTATAAGAACAATGTCACAAAAGAATCAAAACCCGCGATCTTTCAAAACCCTTCTGATGTAAACTTAAAGAATGGTTCATTTAGTAATAATAATTGTTGGCGCGACAGTTCACAGGAGTACCAGGGCCTAGTTTGCTCATCAACTACTCGTGTTGTGCACACTACTGTTCTCTCACCAGTAGAAGGAACCTACAGTTTTCTGCAGAATCCGAACGGCAAACTTTCTTAGACAGTTATTACTCTTTGAGTGTTATCAGCAGCACGAAAGAGGTGGTGCCGTGAATAAATTCGAGGTGTTCAGCCGGGATTCGAACCTATACCCTTCGGCGTGTGAGAGTCGCACTCTACCCACTACGCCGCGGCGGCCACGAATGGTTTATTTGTTTGACAAAATTTTGAGTGGGATGGACTACTTTGGTTTCAGGACGAACTTTCCCTTGACTAAGTTATAAAGAAACGGGGCTCCAATCTACAGACTCCTTTGCTCTACGCTTTTTCAGCAAAGAACTTGGCAGCTCATTAGCTTTTATTAAAAGGAAGGAAATGCCATCTAAAAACTGAATGAAATCCATTCACTTTAGACTCAACTTAACTCAACTCACTCTTAAAATTCATTGAATTCTTATTTTAGTACATTTTCAATGACGTTATGGTTTCTTCTTGCCAAAAAAGAAAACCTAATTGAAACGACTTTCCTCTAGCCGAAGCAATATGAACAGAGATGGCCTGACGTATGGGCACACTACTGGCAAGATTTAAGGAAAGAAGAAATTTCGTTCTCCAAACGTCAGCATGGAGGAGGTAGTGTAATCGTGTGGGACGCCTTTAGTTGGTATGGAACTTCTCGCTTAGCAATTGCTCCCAGCTGGATGAATGCAGAGCAAATGATTAAATTCCTTTTTCCACACCCCATTACTAAAATAAGCGAAACCTGGTCGAATTGAAACTGTAGTTAAATTCCAGACCATTCTTACACAGTCCACTGGGCATTTGTGATAGATCACAATTTCAGTCCAATCCTTGTGACCATCCTTCACACAGACTTCACAGCACGCAGCAATATCCGACACACTCATCATAAAGCTGCACCGCCACTTTCGTCGAACTGGCCGAGTGCGTATGTACATCTCGCCGTCCTCTGCCAGCGAACCTTCAGCAATAATTGCAATTTACTCCCCAATCAGACTGCAATTAATGATGTGCCGTACATTTAAAAACCCTTGTCTGTGGTCGGTCGCCGGACACACGCGACACAGCTACGGATGGGCCACCGTTCGCAAATGGACGCATCCAAGCTTGAGCCGTTCACACTGAATATAACCAGTCGTTCTGCAGCAAAACACCCCCGGGAATTTTCTGCAGGGGGGATGCGTGTGCGTGCGTGGCACGTTGAGTGGAGTCACAGGCGGATACGGTTACATCGTCAATTCGAGAGACAAGCGCAATCATTTAATTACCTTTCGTGGCGCTGATTTAATGAGGAACTGCGTCCTCATCGGATGTTCGACGCGCAGTCACCCCCATCCGCCCTCACCAGCCCTAACCCAAGAATGTGCCCCCAAATCGGCAGTATCGAATGAATTTGGCGACCGTCGCGCAAAGACCGGAGGAGATAATCTCTCCATGCAGGCCACGGCTCGGCGCCGGATCCTTTGATAAAATGCCGAAATATACGCGGGAATAGAGCGCCATACGGCGTGTGTGTTAGTTGTGTTGACAGTGAACTGAGAAGCTGCGTTCTTCGCTACCCGCGAACGGCCGACGGAGCAACACAGTGGACACTTAATTTCCCGCAAATGCGGTCCACACAATGCACCCCATTGGATAGCAGGTGGAATGTGTGGAAATTGTTTTTCCCGCCAAGGGCCCACCGAGTCACTGCCAACCCCAAAGCCGAGGGGTTACGATTTTCGAATTCAATCGAAAATCTCCCAGAATTCCGCCGTGAAATTCCCCAAAGTGCCCGATAATTGGGTCGGTCGGACGGTTGTCGGTGCGTTCGAATCAATGTGCGGCAATTATTCTCCATATTACCGTGACCGTGAGCGTTAGCCGGCTTTGCGCCTCGGTTGTGAAACGAGAAAATTTAATTAGTGCACACACTAAGGACTCGATTGTAATGATCGAAATCTCAGATTTGGAGATTCAATTAGAAACGGATAGATTTGTTGATGAATCAAATATTGACTTGAATGTTCCACACACGGGCGTGTGTGTGGGCGTGTGTGCCTTTGTGTGATGAATGATGCCGAGCGACCGGCATTGCGGAGAAATTAAATTTTGAAATGCTGCTTCAGGTGATAATTGGGATTTGCACACGGTGCCTTGGATTGATACGCAATCAAGGGATTTCCGCTTCTGAGCATTTAGTGAACTCTGTTCTGGCTCGGTGTTCGGTTTGAATGCCTGTTCAAGTGGCTTTCGGGGGAAAATTTCATTAATGATGGACTGAAATGCAATTTGCGAATTTGGCCCGAAACACGTGCGTGGATGTACTCGCATTTGAATGCTTTAAGTGCACTGGGATTTCTGTTAATAGCAAATGAGGCAACATTTTGTCGGTACTAGGATTGTATTGTAGCTGAGAGATGGATGCAGAGATGGGAACATAACGTGAAGAGCTGAACAACTGTCACTTTCAGGTTGCAATTGTTCAAGTAGCCGACTTAAACTTGGCCTTTCGAGTCACTATTTGTTTCTCGGTTGTAACAATTAGATATTCATTTGCTTACATAATTAATTTAAAAATTCTACTGTTGACAACTGCCACCAAAGTATAGATTGTGGTCAGTTTTTCTGGACTTGACAGTTTGCTTCGAACTTTGCCATTCACAGCGGCTTTCTTTCCTCTTCAGTCTGGGGTGAATCTAGGGTTCCACCGAAATATTGGTTTAACTGACATATGCAACAGTCTTAAATTTTGCAGAAAAAATCGGTTGATCGGAGAGTTAAATATTTTCTATTGGGATCTTCTTATATTCGGCCGCAGTGGGGTAGTGGGTAGAGTGCGACACTCACATGCAGAAGGTCTAGGTTCGAATCCCGGCTAAACACCTCGAATTTTCCACAGCGCCACCTCTTTCTAGCTGCTGACAATACTCAAAGAGTGATAACTGTCTAAGAAAGCTTCTCAGACTTCGCCGTTCAGAGTCCGGAAAAAACTGTAGGTTCCTTCTACTGGTGAGAGAACAGTAGTGCACACAGCACGAGTGGTTGATGAGCAAGCTAGGTCCCCCTTTGGAATGTCGCGCCAGACAATTATTATTGTTTAGCAGAACAATGAGGACAGGCCTTAACGGCCCGAATGGGGTTAGATATTGTAGCAATAGCTTTGAGGCGGGTGAGAGATAATCAAAATGTTGGAACCATCAATTTTTCATACTTTATCTGTGTAATTAGCATTTATGCCGCAGGTATAGGATTAATTAGGTTAACACAATCCTCGTACAAGAAAAATTATAAAATTGTTCATAAAAGAAAAGTGAGTTTATCAAAATTAGAAAATAGTTTAAGCAATGTGTGAATAATATAATGTTCACAAACCAACAATTAGCCAACAAGAACTGAATTGTGATGTAACGGAGCACATAAGTTACTCCTTCTACCAGCAGGATCCCCTTACATAAAATCTTGTGTTCCATACCCTAAAAATAAAGTGCGTCCCAAAATGATCATTGGTGCCATTTTCAAAACGCTCTGCCTTAGAAATGCGAAACAAGTAAATGGGGAAATCTCTCAGGATTTCGAAGAATATTCAAAAACATTGAGTGCGCTTAAAAATTCCAACCATATCGAAGAATTTACTGATATTTGCTGTCATTTGGGCGCACAAAGGCAATGTCCCATAAAAATAGAGTCAAACTACGACTGCAGATGTATCATTCCTCTAACGGTGCAATTTCAATATGTTTTACAATATGCACTCTATGGCAGGATGAACAGAGATGATTTGCTCTCGATTAGTGTCGACAATTTGCTGTTCGAGTGAACATTATCAAGATGGGAAGAGGAAAGCTTTTGAGTGAATTGGAAAAAGGACAAATAATTGAATTAAAAAGCGACAAGTCGGCACGTGAAATTGGAAGGCTCTTAAATCATTCACATCACGTTTTTGTTTTTTTTTTTTTTATAATTGACGCGTGCAAAAGGGGTTGCGAGTACCCTTAAGTGACCGGATCAAGTCACAGCACGGGCCGAAGGTATAGAGGAAGAGAGGGAGAGGAGGTACCGATGCACATTGGTTTTAAATGCCTGTGGATTGTAATGAGGAGGAAAACACACGTTCACAACAAACGGACACTCTCTATGGCACAAAAAAGCCATCAGGCCGTCCGTCAGCATTAACGAATTATGAGAAAAGGCGCACTTTAAGGGCATTCGAAGCATTCGGGGTGTTGCAGCATGGACTGGGATAGAAGGTGGCAAATCCACTGTTCACAGATTTGTAAAGGCCTCAGGTGAGCTGCACTCGAAAAAAAATTAAGTCGCAACAACTTCTTACTGTACAGCATAAGACGACAAGATTGGACTGGCCACGAATACACATGTCGTCTGATGAAAAATGGAAAAAAGTTGTGCGGAGTGACGAAAATAAGTTCAATTTAGGCGGGCCGGACGGATGGGCACACTACTGGCATAGTTTACGAAAAGAACAAGTTTCTTTGTCGAAACTTTAACATGGAGGAGGTAGTGTGTGGGCGCCTGAAATTGGTATGGAACTTTCTGTTTAGCAACTACTCCCAGCAGGATCCCAGCGTGATGAATGCGGAAATGTACCAAGATATTGGAGGAGACCCTTATACCATCTCTAGAAGAAGAAGACCATCATTTCGCAGAGCTCCAAGAGGACAATGCTCCAATTCACTTTGCAGCTTCTTCTTGACAGTGGTTTTCGACAGAGATATTCCACATATGACATGGCCAGCACGCTCGCCAGACTTAAGGTCAATCCAAAACCTACGGAGTACAAAAAACGTATTGGCACACCTATAGTTTTCAAAATATAAAGAATATAACATTAAAACACCAAATAATTTCCAAGAAATTCTTTAAAGAGTCAAATGTTATAACAAATTGCAGAAGAAGCGGTCGTTCTAAGAAATTAACTGAAAAAGAGGCCAAGTCGGTTGTGAGATCCATAAAAAAAATCAAAGAACCACGTTCTCTCAATTAGCGGCAGAGATTTCCGAACAATGTGACAAGACTGCTTCAAGCAAACCTGTAAGAAACATCATTCACAATGCTGGTTACTTTTCACGGATTCCAAGACCAAAATCATATATTCAATGTGAACAGGATGAAGCGTATGGAGTTCGCAACTAACTTTGTTAATAAGGAAATTGACTTTTGGGACAATGACATTTTCTCTGCTGAGAGCAATCTTAACATTTTTCAAAACGTTGGACGAAATTTAGTTATGATACGAATACGTATTTGGTTTACCATACGCGTGCGATTTTTGGTTCTGTTTGCGTTGAGAGAAGAAGATTTAACGACGAACTCTGTGGGCTGTACAGCGACATGGTCAAGCGTCTACGGATACAACGCTTAAGATGGCTAGGCCATGTAGAGAGTATGGACAGCACTGCTCTGTCCCGAAAAGTTTTTGAATCCGAGCCATTAGGACAACGCAACAGAGGACGACCTAGACTAAGGAGGCGCGCACAAGTGGAAAAGGATCTCAACCAATTTGGAGTGCGCAACTGGAGACAGCTGGCGAAAGATCGTACTGGCTGGAGAGGCATGTTGGTTGAGGCCCAGGCCCACCCCGGACTGTAGCGCTGTAAGAAGAAGAAGAAGAAACCGAATACTGCTCTTAAAAAAGAAAATTTGCTTCCAACCGTTAAGCATGGAGGTGGTGGAGTCATGGTCTGGGGATGTATGGCGGCGTCTGGAGTAGGGAACTTAGTATTCACTGATGGTATTATGGACAAACTAGTTTATTTAAATATTCTTTAAGAAAATCTTAAAAAAGTGCAGAAGAATTGGCATTGCTGGGGATTTTTATTTCCAACAAGATAATGACCCGAAACATACTGATCATGTGGTAAGGGAATGGATACTCTACAATACTCCTCATATTTTGAATACTCCGCCACAGTCTCCCGATGTTAACCCGATTGAACAACTATGGGACGTGTTGGAACACGCTATTACGAGGGTTTCCTTTTATGTTTTGCGATTAGAGAACAAAAACAAATATTAATGATCGAAAATAGTTTTAATGGTTTTCAAAATATTCTCCAGTAAGATATACTTACTGTGGTCGCCGTGGCGTAGTGGGTAGAGTGCGACGCTCACACGCCGAAGGGTCTAGGTTCGACTCCCAGTTCAACACCAATTTTAATATTTCACTTCACCACCTCTTTCGAGCTGCTGACAACACTCAAAGAGTAATAACTGTCTAAGAAAGCTTCTCAAATTTCGCCGTTCGGAGTCGGCAAAAAACTGTAGGTCCCTTCTACTCGTGAGAGAACAGTAGCGCGCACAACACGAGTAGTTGATGAGCAAGCTAGGCCCTGGTCCCCCTTTGGACTGTAGCGCCAACAATTATTATTATTATTATTAAGATATACTTTTGCATGCACTTTTGCATATACTATATACTTTTGCATGCGTTTGAAACAATTGTCGAAGCACTTTTGCCACTCCGATTGAGGTCTCTCCAAAACATGCATTTTGAACGCATCAACCGCTTCTTCAGGTGTCGAAAAACGTTGACCTCTCATTTTATTTTTTACGTTCGGGAATAGAAAGAAGTCATTCGGTGCCAAATCAGGACAATACGGCGGATGACTCACCAAATCGATGTTTTGTGAGCTCAAAACTGCAATTGTTTGAGCCGATGTGTGAGAGCTTGCATCGTCGTGGTGAAGAGTGATCCCGTTTCGGCGGTTGGTTTTCCTGATTTCTTGGAAGACAACTGGCAAACAAATGGTTGTGTACCACTCACAACTGACTGTTCTGCGTTGATCTAGTGGTACGGTTGCGACGTGTCCAGTTTTTCCGAAAAAATAGGCGACCATTTGCTTGGAAGTGCTTCGTACGCGAGCAGCTTTTGTTGGATTTGGATCAACTATGAAGATGCCGTATAAATGCAAGCAGATTATCTTACAAAACGGTGTATATTTAAACTAAATCCGATCACTGTAACACTTTTTATGAAGCATTGAATGAAGAGCAAAAAAGCGGAAGGGAAGATATTTAACAACCTTATATGAACCCGAAAAGTGAATTGTTTTGAAATTTGCACTTGTCTGCCCGTGCAACACCTTCTACGGGTGTATAACCGTGACTTAAGACTTAAGCTCTTCTGTCTCTATAAGACATCCAGAAAAAGAAGACTATACTATAAGGTACGTGACACTCTTCTCTACGCTATTTGAACCAAATGAAGGCTTTGCCTAACATCTCAGGCAGTATTCCTCAAACAAAGAAGGACCAGATTGCAGTTTGTTAAATGCATGAATGACTAATGTACCAGATGCAGAAAAGGCAGTATCATCTGCACACATTGTCTTGTTGATATTGTTGTTGAATGAAAGCAAGTCTAAAATATAATTATTGAACAAGATGGGTCTCAACACAGTTCCTTGAGGAACGCCATATTCGATTTGTCTTCTAACTGACTCATGTGAATTTGACCTTAGCCAACTTCGATCGATATAGACAATTTGAATGGTGATCTGGATTGGGAAAGAGTAGGAATAGAGCTTGTTATTTAGAGCGTCATACCATGCAGTCTAGTAAAACTATACCTTCTCTCTCTTTTGCTCCAAATTTGTTCCCTGCAGACATTTACTCAAAGACGTTCTTCCCAAATCAAAAAACTATCATTCTTCTGCTCTGTTCAAATCCAAATCGATGTTAAGAGTGCAGTCAATTAATAACTCCTCATAACCAATAAAAGCAAATACAGAAAATCCTTAGGTCTCCCATGGCCAAACGGCCTAAGGTTACAAGTGTCACAAACTAGCCGCACCCAGATGCATGAGAGGTATATTGTGCAACGCGCACTCAACAACTCATCACTGAAAGTTAGAAGGGTAGACATTATCAAACAAGTTGCACCCGACTAGAACAGGGACATCATTCCACTATATTTGCACAGGATACATAACTTTAACACACCTCACTGCCGTAACTACTGCCTCCATCCGAGAGTAAGGACGAGGCTGCCACATCCTCCTCTCCCTGGATATGATTGCATATTCATGGGTTTTTCATCAAATTAATAGACGGCTCCGCCCCTTGCCCAACGAAGCACTCGAAAGTGTGTTGTGCAGTTTGTTAACGAATCTTTGACGCTTATCAGCAGGAGCTCCTCCTGTCAACCGCTGTAACACAAGACTCGGAGGCGCACCACCCTTGGGAGGAACATTTATCAGCATAAGGTCGTGAAACTAAATCGTTTCTAGAGTGAGTTGAGGAGTCCTGCCCAACGTACACACAATGATTGCATCCCCGAAGCGCTGTCAAAGAGTCAAAGCTTCTCTCAAGATCTTTTGTCAATTTGCATCGCTGATTTGGAGGTACGAGTGCGCACCCACGCGTCGACATGCACCAGATTAAGTTGAAGAAATGGAAATCAGCCAGAAAGTGCACCAATCTCGTCGAACAAATATAATTTAAAAACATGTCAACGTTTTGGCAGGTTGCTGCAAACACTCCGGAGAGCGTTGAAAGGAGGACACAAACAAGGGGATGCACTGACACCGTTTCTTCATCGAGTACATAATCCGATTTGCCTGGGGAGCTGAGGAGACAAAGGCGCCTTTTGTGCCAGCGGGCGCTGGCTGGTGAACGAAATCCATGGAATTGGGGAAACGTGTTCCGGGAATGCACTGCAAGGCTGGCGCTGCGGCATAACGTCGCTGAGGAGTGGGATACAAAAGAATTACACGGCGCATTCACAATGGAGTTGTCTTCTTGCTCTGGGTTCCACCATTGACGTTGGCATTGCCGCCGCCGCGCCGATGCGCACATTCACATGTGTAAGTTTGTGTTTACTCAGAAAGGGGGGGATGCCAGCGGAGACAGTGACAACGACAATGATGACAATGGAAGTGTAAAATTGACGTGAGATTCGGTGATGTGCGCTTCCTCAAGGATGTCAGATTGAATACTTGAAGGGGAGCCGAGCAGATGGGTGAGAGAGGGAGAGACACTTTAAAGGATGTAGGTCGAAATTACTTGCATCGGCGAGCGGTGACTTGCAGAAAGTTGTAATGGAGCCTTCGAGTGGACCCGTGGAGGGGATTTCATATAAAGGCGCTACACATTTTTTAATGAATGAATTATCCTGTGAAACTATGTCACAGCTAACGACGCTCTCGAGAGGGCGTGTCGGCAGATGGGGCGTTCTCGCGTAGATTACATTAAATTTTAAGCACGCTGATGAGTGCGTGGGGCTTTGGTTTAGGGGTGTGAGTTCCTTGGAATTGGAACACATTCCGGTTCGTCATCGCGCTTTAAGTTGTACTCCTCCGTTCACGACATAAGTCTCGTTAAGTATTGGATTTGTGGAGAATGTGCATTTTGTGGATCCTTTAACACGTCCTGCAGGAATTTAACGTGTTTCTCAATACAAGTCTTAGAATGGTAAAGCCATTGTCTTCCTTTAATGACTGTTTTGCTTTTCGATGATACTCTGCCTCTGCACTACTGATTTTTTTTTTTTTTTTGTTGGAGGTTTGGATCAACTACACTGGAGCACTCAGACTCAAATACTGGTCCATTGTACTACCAGGCAGTTCCCTTCATTTAATGTAATTTCTTGGTTTTCCGAAGAAAAGCCAAGATGCGCTTCTGTGATATAGAACTTATGTTTTCAGTTCCCACCAAATCAGCGCCAAATAGCCGCCACCTGATACGAGCAAAAGCAGGACACTGACAGAGAAAGTGCTCTGAACTGTCTTCACCTTCTCCACAGGCGTCGCAGAGTGTGACATCACTAAGCCCAAGCCAACTCAGGTGCATAGCGAAGGTAAAGTGTCCCGTTAATACGCCAACAAGTCTTCTGCACTCGTTTCTGTCTAGAGATAGCAGAAAAGAAGCGGATTTCTTGCAGACGTTTGGGAGCATACTCTTGGTCACCCTGCATCCTGGAGAGTCACGCCATCTCTGGTTGTGCTGTAGGGAGACCCAGCCATCGACGGAGGCCCTGACCAGGGACGCGGGTAATCCCAAGGTGGGTTCGGGTCCTACGAATGCCTCTGATGAGCCTAGTCTAGCTAGTTCATAGGCAGTTTCGTTTCCCAGGATCCCGTGATAACCAGGGACCCAGACAAGTCTTAGCGAATTCAGCCTGCCGACCGAATTGAGGGAAGACTTGCATTCCTGAACTATCTTGGAAGTGGTTAAAGGGTTGAGTAAGGCCTTGAGCACAGCTTGACTGTCGCTGCAGACGCAGATACTTCTTCCCTTCCACCTATTCTTCACAATGTAGTTGGTGGAAATTAGGATCGCGAAGGCTTCCGCCTGGAAGACCGACGCGAAGTTTCCTAAGGAAATGTGAAGTCTAATGTTGTCGTTTTCCACGAAGGCTTCAGCTCCAGAACCCTCCGTTGTCTTGGAGCCGTCCGTGAAAATCCGACTACATTCCTTTCCCGGTTCAGTTTCTGGCCACAGCCAGTCCAGGACACGAGGAAAGTCGACTTTGTTAAAGAGTCGCAACTGTGTTATTGGCGACCTCGCATCAGACGCCTTGTCCTTGAGAGTAGTATCATAGGAGATGCGGTGTGCGAGGTCATCAAAGCTCCGGTGCGAGTGAAACCAAAGGCCATTCCTTTTTAGTCGAGAGATGGCCTTGAGTGTACATCCCATGATGTGGGATCAAGGGGGGGTGGGAGATTAATCAGAGCATCAAGAGCAGAGCCAGGCGTGCGGGGGAAAGCCCCTGTGCAGCCGAGACAAACTGTTCTTTGAAACTTGGTGAAAGCGACAGTCACGTATTTACGCGAAAGCTTGTTCCACCAAACGACTGATGCATAAGAGAAGAGTGGTCTTATCATTGCCGTATAGATCCAAACGGATCTTTAGGGTGATAGACCCTAGGTTTTGCCGAAAACTCCCTTGCATTGCCAGAAGACTGACAGCGCCTTGGAGGTTTTCGTCTCAATGTGTCTTTTCCAGAGAAATTTACTGTCCAGGATAACACCTAGATATTTGGCTTCATTGGAAAGTGGTCTGAGGTTAGGGAAGGACTAGTTTTGGCACCTCTGCTTGGGGAAATGGCATGAAGTGACCTATTTGCGCACGAACCTCCAGCGGAATCTGTCGGCTTCTGAGCATCCGATGTTCTGTTTTCAGCTAACGTTCCTGCCAAAACGAAAATATTTTACTTAAGAAATGATGGTTTTTATGCCCAATAGTTCAATAGTAGATCCATAATACGACGGGAGGGCAGAAGGTGGAGTGCTTTCTGTTGCAGACGTAATCGGACCCAATAAGCGCATACTTCGGATATTCGTCCCGAATTTCACTCAGACCGAACCTTGAAATGTTTAGCTGCACGACCAATAAAAGGTCGCTTTGTTGAGCTCGATCAACGACAATGACTCATATGCACAAGCCTATGAGCCCTATGGGCTTTATGTGCTCTGCGGTGGCACGCGTCTGATCAAACGTCTCCGGATTTAACGTTTAGATTATATGCTAAGTACATCCTATGGACACCACTGCTTGAACCCAAAAAATTTTCGAATTCGAGCTATTGGGACAACGCAACAGAGAACAGATCCATAGTTGACTGGGTTTGTTTATCGAATTAGATTTTAGAGCGTTTTCGTGTCTTGGGTGGGCTCAGAGTTCGATATTTGAGATTTTTATTAATTTTGTATGACGTCTTAGGCATATCACTCAGGAGCTGCTTTAATGTCCTCTGGATTGCATTTTGTTTGCATAGTTTGATATGGAATCAATGTATCAATCTCTTGCTGCGACTGCTCTATTCCCGTGTGCGCATACAATGGAGACGCGGTCAATGTTGAACGGAATTGGACTAAGTAAATGTTTGCCGCAGCATCTTTGTCGATTCAGTTTAGTTGTCGTTGTCAAGGAGGTCTGTAAGTTTCAGCACTCTGATGGCTTTTCTGCGTCTTCCTTCGTTCTTGGAGAGGTGAAACTCCTTATGTTGCGCTTGTTGATGACCTTTCGCAGTTTTCAGATAATTGAAGTGTTGCCAGAGCGTCCGAATTATCTGGAATCGGGGTGGCTTTCTGGTGAAGCTTCATCAATTGATTTCGTCTTGCCTAACTTTGTGTACCATGTCTCTTGGTACAGACAATTTTATTCTTCATCGAGTTCAGGCATCGTTGGAGCTTTCACTGGTGTGCACTTTGAGCTGGCAACTCTTTCGATTGCAGACTCATTATGCTTCCTTTCTAAGGCTTGCGCCGTTGGGATGTCTATTGGTTTCACAGGCTCACTATAATAATAATTGTTGGCGCTACAGTCCAAAGGGGGGCCAGGACCTAGCTTGCTCATCGACTGCTCGTGTTGTACGCGCTACTGTTCTCTCACGAGTTGAAGGGACCTACAGTTTTTTGCCGACTACGAACGGCGAAGTTTGAGAAGCTTTCTTAGACAGTTATTGCTCTTTGATTTTGGTCAGCAGCTCTAAAGAGGTGGTGCTGTGAAAAATTTGAGGTTTTCAGTCAGAAATCGAACCTAGACACTTCGGCGTGTGAGCGTCGCACTGTACCCTCTACGCCACGGCGGCCACACACAAGAATATATTGGTTGAACAAATTATTCGGTCCGTTTTCAAAAGATGGCGCCACCTGTAGGTTGTGGCTGACCTTGGAAGCGATTACCCATTTCACTGGAAAGGTGTGACATTTGTTAGTAAACGACAACAGGGTTTTTTGCATCTGCGAAAATGTCCGGACTTGTTTTAAGGAAACAGCATTTGCAAAAGATTTTAAATTTTTTCAACACAAAGAAAAAAAAACTTATTTGTGCTCTCAATACTTCAAGTTGAAACGACTTTTCAAACTCAAATTTGAACAATTAATACGTTTTGATACTTATACACAGGAAATATTAAAACAGTTTCGATTTGGAACTTTACGCTGAACCGCCACCGGTTCTGTCCATCCCAATCATAGATTTCCCTCAGCAAATACGCAGTCAACTTATTCCCAAGGTGCGTGATAATTAGCTGCATTCCTTTCACCGTCTTCGAAGGAAACACTATATCATTGGTGGAAAGTTTGAAACTGAATTGCTCCCTCGGTTTGATTCTACAGCATCATTTATGAATAAAACGAAATGTAGCGTACTTGTAACACAACCTTATTTGCCTACTATTTGTGTTTCAAGATCCTCACATAAATATTTAGATTGATTATGACCATGACTGAAAAACTAAGGAATTTTATGAAATAATACCATGTTCTTGTCGGAGGTACGCGTTCCCAGATTAAAACGTTCGTCTCCCTTCCTGGACCCTTTTTACATTTCCTTCCCCATTATTCCCCAGCAACCATTTTACCAACCTAGCTGACTGTTAAAGTTCGGCGTGTACCCCCAAACCCCTCCGCCCTATCGCTCCATACGTCCCTTCAAAATAATTTAGTTAATAAAGTTTCCCTTGGCGACGTGAATTTTTCGCGAAGTTCGATTGAAAAGGAAGTTAACCATCTTTTGACTTACCACTCCGATGGCATACTTTGTTAACTTCGTTTCCCCAGAGTGCACTATTTTGGTTTTCTTATGTTTCCATTGCGTTCATAAACAAAAACCTGAAAACTTTTCCCCAAGTCAACCCCAAGATCCAAAACCGACTCAACATTTTTCACGTGCAAAAGCTGTGTATTAACGATACACATGTCAATGACAGCGGGAATCGCAGCAACTTGTAGCGGAAAGTTTTACCGCCCACCACTCCCCCTTCTCCTTTCCCGAACATCGACGAACGAACGTCATCCTGAGAATAAAAATTCGACACAAGCCAGAGGGTGCTTTGATGAAAGAAAAACTCCACCCCATCCCCATGTAGCTTTTCTTTTACCTGTCACCGTGGTCGCAAAGAGATAACTGCTTCCATTATTACGATGCGCTCTTTCCGACTTCCTCCATACCTCCCACTCACACACATATACCCTGGCAAGCTGTTTTTGACATGTATTTCACTTCTCACCCTCTACCGGGTGCTGTTGGCTGGGGGATGACGAAATTATGAGGAACCCGGTGCGTTGTCGCTTTCCGTTACCCCACCTGCACTCAGGCGGCTCCACCTCCGCACGAGGACTTGACGCAAATGCGGCCTGCAGAGCGGCATACGCCCGAATACCCGTATGTCGTTACTTTGAAATATAAAAAATTTCATTTTGAGGGTCCATGTAGACGCCATTACGTAGAAGGCGAGATCTCCGCAGGGAAGGCCCTCGATTTCAAGGAAATCAATTTGAATTTTTTTGCTTTTATACTTCCGCCCTCTTCGTGGCTGTCGTCGACAACTCGTCAAAGAAGGTGAGTATATTGTTGCGCGCGTGTCACAAGGACAAATGGCCACTGGTCGCTGTCTCTGATTAATAACAGAGTGCTGGTGGCGTTTGGCGACGGCACAAAATTAATAACATGCCATAAATACTTCCCTCGATACGGCATCTGGTTTCCGAGACTTCTCGCCACTCAACCCAAGACAAAGTGAACGATGTCAATTGTATCTTCAAAACTGTTCTCCTTGCTCGCCGGCTCTTTATGACAGCCAGTGAGGACAGAGAAACCGTCGATAAGATATTGAAACCCTCGTCAAAGCGAAGTCACTGTATGAGTGTGTGTTTGTGTTTACCCACATAGATACAGAAGGTAGAAAGATTGTAGCAAAATTAATGACGGAATTTGTAATATTTGACAGGCTACAACAAGGCAACTCTAACCCTTGTCCCGCCCCCACAGGCTCTCCACCAAGCGAACGGTTTAATTGGAATATTTTTCGGACTAACTGAGGCAGGGAATGAAGCAGACTCAGTGCAGACATTAATTAGGACATTCTTCATAATTTAGAATCGTTTATTTTCATATCTCCGGAGATATACTTTTATAGTCGGTTTTGAGCTGCTTTGGGACTGTGGTGGCATCCGGGTGGCTCCTTAAATGAGTTCGGGGAATTCAGGGAGTCCTTCAACTGAATTGAGCAAAATAAATTGTGAAGTTTCTCAGGATATCAGAGTGGAACAACAAATTTGACTTGATTGCAATTTCAGTGCAATTGTGCAGTTTTGCCTTTTGTGTTTCTGTTAATTTTTTTTTTAAATTCAAACTTGCCATCCTTCCTTTTCCCTTGTCACTTAGGACAACGGGGAATTTTTTGCCAAAAAACATTTGCATTAAATACAAAGAACGAGTTTCCCTTGCAGCAATTCTCCTGTCTCCTCCGATTTGTGGAATATGTGAACAAATTTAATTGAGTGCGTAGACAGTCACTTCCCAATAGTGTCGCTGTCGGGAAACTGTTCAATCGCACTTTTGTTTCCCTTTTGGCTTTAAAGTTTCCCCCATTCTCCTCAGAGTGGTATTGGATTTCTGATGTCCTGCAGCGTTCTCACATATTGAATAAATTTAAGTTTCTTTCAAGAATCTGAGGATGGGGAATGTTTCGTGCGAATGGATTTCTTCGATGCACAAATTTTACTTTCTGTGCTTGTGCTTGTACCAAGATCTCAGCACATGGTCCGGCATTAAATTTGGTTTTATATAGAATCTACAGAGTCTTCTCCGGAGGGGCATATATCCCCAAATTTTCTTTGGCGAACCCTAGGCCTTCATGTCTTCTGCGCTGAGCTCTTGGCCTCCTAGAAGATGAATCTGATACAGACCTAAAATCTTGTAAGATTTTTGTCTGTCCATGAAATTCATATTTTTCTAGGCATTTAGCCATCTTTTTCTCTTTACTTCCCTGAACGTAATCTCATACAGTATACAATGGTTAAGGACTTGTGATGGATTTTGTCAAGGGTTCTCCGGAGAACGTAGCTTGAAGAGAATGTTTTTTTTTTAGAAGTATAGAAAATTATGATGACAACTTAAAATTGATTTAAAATTTCGTTTTTTCAAAAGAAAATTTGTTGTCATTGACAAGGCCATTACAAACAAATTTGAGATTGCCAAATGTTTCCTTCAATAAATTGTATGTAGCAAGAGCTGTGTGAAATGTTGCGCTTGTCGCTGAAACCACAGCTACTGCACATTATGGTTGAAAAAAAAACAGTACGAGGGTTGCCCTTTATATTTCGGGACAAGAGAATAAAAACAAATATTAATCTTGGAAAATAGCTTTATTGTTTTTCAAAATATTCCCCATTAAAATCGTTTGCATGTATTTGAACCAATTGTCGAAGCACTTTTGCCACTCTGATTGAGGTATCTCCAAAACATGCATTCTGAGCGCATCAACCGCTTCTTCAGGTGTCGAAAAACGTTGACCTCTCATTTTATTTTTTCCGTACGGGAATAAAAAGAAGTCATTCGGTGCCAAGACAGGACTGTACGGCGGAAGACTCACCAAATCGATGTTTTGAGTGCTCAAAAATGCAGTTGTTTGAGCCGATGTGTGAGGGCTTGCATGGTCGTAAATAGTGATCCGTCTTCGGCGGTAGGTTTTCCTGATTTCTTTTAAGACAACTGTCAAATGAATTGTTGTGTACCACTTAGAACTGACTGTTCTGCGTGGTACGGTTGCGACATGTCCAGTTTTTCCGAAAAAAACAGGCGACCATTTGCTTGAAAGTGCTTCGTGCGCGAGCAACTTTTTTTTGGTTTCGGCTCAACTTGAAACACCCATACAGTCGACTGCTGTTTGCTTTCGGGCTCATGCGTGTGTAAGTCCACGATTCATCAACTGTCACGATGTCATAGACGTGTTTCAAAGCACCGAGATCGTATTTTTGGAGCATTTCTTTCGACCAATCGACACGAGCCTTTTTTTGAGCGATTGACAAATTGTGTGGGATTCAACGCGAACAAATTTTTTGAACGCTCAAATGTTCATGCAATATCGAATGTATGCTGGTCCCACTTATACCTAAGGTTGTCTCAATCTCACGATAGGTCACATGACGATCTTGCAATATCAGTTGGCGCACAACATCAATGGTTTCCGGAACAACAACTGATTTTGGATGACCTTCACGAAATTCGTCTTGGAGTGAACTACTACGTCGGTTGAACTCACCATACCATCGAAAAACACTGGTCCTAAATGGAGCGCCAAAAATTGAATAAAATTCATCGACGCACAGTTGCTGAGTTAATCCACGTCGAAAGATGTAAAAAATAATCGCTCGAAAATTTTCACTATCTAAATCCATTTTTTGGGCGAGATGAATCTTTAAAGTTACTGTAAACAACACACAAACGTTCTGAGTACATATAACCTCCAAAATGTCAAACTTTACGATAGAGCTGGCAGTTGCCAGATTGCAACACTAGGGCTGCCTATATCCCGAAATATAAGAAGCAACCTTCGTATTCATGGCTCTATAGCGGTAAAGATTGACTCTTACTTTTTGGACAGCACCAATTATTCCAACAACCCATAAAGCACAACAACAGTTTTCATGGAGAGCGCCTATCGACACCACTGCTTTGGCCCGAACATTCATTGAATCCATGTCATTGGAAGATTCACGGAAAAATGCATGGAAACGTCAACCCACTTGAAGTGCACAATTGGATGAAGCTGCCAAAAGATCGTGCTGGCAGGAGAGGGATGTTGGTTGGGGCTCAAGTTCACCGCGAACCGCAGCGCCACAGAAAAAAAGGGTGTCTTTACATATGCTTGAGGACTATCATCACTTCTGGCACACCTATAGTTTTGAAAATATAATGAATATAACATTAAAACAACCAATACTTTTCACGAAGTTTCTTAATAATCTGATGTGTTTATTCATTTATTTAATGATATAACATAAAAATAAAGTTTTTTCATTAAAAAAAATAATAATACTGAGGACTAAACCCCAGTTTTTCATGGAAAAAAGGATTGACACTTAAGATTTTAATTTAATTAATGACAAAACTAAAACTAAATTAATAACGGCTTGGCATTTCCTTATTATTTATCACCTCCCTTAACCTCCTTCGCATGGAATCTACTAGTTTTCTAGTATTCTGTTGGTCACTTTAGGTCCATTCATCGAGAATAACCATTTTTAAATGTGGCTTCTTGGTAATAGCGTGTTTTCTTATGCGCCTATCCAACACGTCCCATAGATGTTCAATCGGATTCACATGAGGAGACTATGGTGGAGTCTTGAAAGTATTAGGAGTGTTGTAGGGTCCATTCTCTTACCACATGAGCAGTATGTTTCGGGTCATTATCTTGTTGGAAATAAAAATCCCCAGCAATGCCCAATTCTTCTGCACTTTTTTAAGATTTTCTTTTAGAATATTTAAATAAACTAGTTTGTCCATAATACCATCATTGAATACTAAGTTCCTTACTCCAGACGCCGCCATACATCAAAAGACCATGACTCCACTACCTCCATGTTTAACGGTTGGAAGCAAATTTTTTTTTAAGAGCTTCTTTTTTCTTCTTTTTCTTCTTAAAGCTTTACAGTCCAGGGTGGGCCTGGGCCTCAACCAACATGCCTCTCCAGCCAGTACGATCTTTCGCCAGCTGTCTCCAGTTGCGCACTCCAAATTGGTTGAGATCCTTTTCCACTTGTGCGCGCCTCCTTAGTCTAGGTCGTCCTCTGTTGCGTTGTCCCAATGGCTCGGATTCAAAAACAGGGACAGAGTAGTGGTGTCCATACGCTCTACATGGCCTAGCCATCTTAAGCGTTGTATCCGTAGACGCTTGACCATGTCGCTACACAGCCCACAGAGTTCGTCGTTAAATCTTCTTCTCTCAACGCAAACAGAACCAAAAATCGCACGCGTATGGTAAACCGAATACGTATTCGTATCATAACTAAATTTCGTCCAACGTTTTGAAAAATGTTAAGATTGCTCTCAGCAGAGAAAATGTCATTGTCCCAAAAGTCAATTTCCTTATTAACAAAGTTTGTTGCGAACTCCATACGCTTCATCCTGTTCACTTTGAATATATGGTTTTGGTCTTGGAATCCGTGAAAAGTAATCAGCATTGTGAATGATGTTTCATACGGTTTTGCTTGAAACAGTCTTGTCAAATTGTTCGGAAATCTCTGTCGCTAATTGAGAGGACGTGGTTCTTTGATTTTTTTTGATGGATCTCACAACCGACTTGGCCTCTTTTTCAGTTAATTTCTTAGAACGAACGCTTCTTCTGCAATTTGTTATAATATTTGACTCTTTAAAGAATGCACTGAAAATTGTTTGGTGTTTTATTATTATATTCGTTATATTTTGAAAACTGTAGGTGTGCCAATACTTTTTTCCATGTATGTACTCCGTAGGTCTTGGATTGGGCTTAAGTCTGGCGAGCGTGCTGGCCATGTCATATGTGGAATATCTCTGTCGAAAACCACTTTCAAGAAGAAGCTGCAAAGTGAATTGGAGCACTATCCTCTTGGAGCTCTGCGAAATTATGGTCTTCTTCTTCTAGAGATAATATAAGGGTCTCCCCCAATATCTTGGTACATTTCCGCATTCATCACGCTGGGATCCTGCTGGGAGTAATTTCTAAACGGGAAGTTCCATGCCAACTCAAGGCGCCCACACACTACCTCCTCCATGCTGGCATTTCGAGAAAGAAACTTGTTATTTTCTTAAATTTTGCCAGAAGTGTTTACATTCGTCCGGCCCGCCTAAATTGAATTTATTTTCGTCACTCCACACAACTTTTTTCCATTTTTCAACAAACGACATGTGTATTCGTGCCCAGTCGAATCTTGTCGTCTTATGCTGTGCAGTAAGAAGTTGTTGCGACTTCATTTTTTTTGACCGCAGCTCACCTGAGGCCTTTACAAATCTGTGAACAGTGGATTTGCCAGCTTCTATCCCAGGATATGCTGCAACATTCCGAATGCTTCGAATGCCCTTAAAGTGCGTCTTTTCTCATAATTCGTTAATGCTGACGGCCGGCCTGATGGCTTTTTTGTGCCATAGAGAGTGTCCGTTTGTTGTGAACGTGATGTAAATGATTTAAGAGACTTCAAATTTCACGTGCCGACTTGTCGTTTTTTAATTCAATTATTTTTCCTTTTTCAAATTCACTCAAAAGCTTTCCTCTTCCCATCTTGATAATGTTTACTTGAACAGCAAATAATCGACACTAATCGAGAGCAAATAAATTTTGTTCTGCCACGGAGTGCGTATTGTAAAACATTTTGAAATTATACCGCTAGAGGAATGATACAGCTGCAGTCGTAGTTTGGCCCTATCTCTATGGGACATTGCCTTTGTGCGTGTTTGCCCAAATGACAGCAAATATCAGTAAATTCTTCGATATGGTTGGAATTTTTAAGCGCACTCAATGTTTTTGAATATTCTTCGAAATTCTAAGAATTTTTTTCTTAAATTACTTATCTCGCATTTTTAAGACAGAACATTTTGAAAATGGCGTTATCACTTTGGGATGCACCTTATATGGCCGATGCAGAAATAGTTGCCCTCCAACATGGCAACGCAAAAGGAGCATATTTCTTCGGAAACAAACTGCTGTGCCATTCAACGCACTCATTAGACACGACACGCTGGATTTACTTCTTGCCTTCAACGTCCAAGACGTCACTCGCCTAAGCTTTGGTTCCACAACATTAGATTTGGTTTGATTGGAACCTTTCGCAGATGAAATAAACATCAAGACCATACGGCTCATAGTTCAGCAGTTCTGTGATGTGGACCATTTTGGATGCACCATTTTTTGATTTGCTTGGAAATAATTTTCTTTTTGTTGTAGGCGGTTCGTCAAAAGGTCTATCAGTACCCCCAGCTAGTGTTGTGTTTTATACACACAACACCTCCACCAAACTCTCCCCTGATTGGGACCATCCATGAATACAAAGTATCTCCACTCTCGCAGAACTACTCGGAAAGCAAGTAGATACAATTTATTGAATTTCCTCCGCTTCAGCTTCAATTATACATGCATCTACCCTCCTTACTTTATCTGAAATTCAAATTAACCCTCAACCTTGCCCACCAATCTGAATTTTCATCTCTGCATCTCTTCAAATATTCAGTAATCTCCTTAGAATCCCTTAGAATCCCAATCCAAACATTTCAACTATCGCCTCCCAGCCCTCATCGGAGAAAAATATTAAATAGAAATTTGAGAAGGTACCTTAACGTCAACGTCTCAGTCCTTTTCGGGTCGAACATCATCGATATAAAATGTTAAGGCATTCAAGTCATCCCAGCCATCCGCCAGCTCGGCGGGAGATCTCCACTTAGAGCAATCTTCGGAACACAACACCGGTTGGCTCCCCACCATCATCACCCTCATCATCCCCATACACCTGGAAGGATGTATTTACCATAAAAAAAACAGCCCAGAACAGGAAAACTCCAGGACATGCTCTACGTCCGGATGCTCGCACGATTGAACGTATCCACTTTGGGAAAATTTACATTTTCAATCATACATTCAAAATGCTATCTTTCAGAACCGCTCGCCGCACGCCCGTGACACCAACTCAGACGACAAGCAAATTCGGCACACCTGCCGTAATTCTCCCCCCCAGCTCGACGTCGCCTCCAACCCCCCACCACACTGGGGCAACGAAAAAAATTCACTTCACGTGCTTGATTTATTAAATATGTGACAACCGAACAACGGTAGCTGACGAGTGGCGACAGGAGGGAATACACCAAATGCCAAACAGCACCTCCGACCACTCAACGATCTCTCCGTGTAATAAATTCTGCCAACATCCTGTGCTGTGTTGTTGTTGTTGTTTAACTTGGGAGGGCATGCCTCCAATTTTTTCCTACTGTGTGACTTATTTATAGAAATTTTTTTAAGAAAATTTAAGCCTCTCAGAGCAGCCTCTTTCCCTCTTCCTCTCTCCCTCTCCCTCTCTCCCTCTCACTCACCATCTCTCTGACTGACAACAAAAATCGCAGACGACACCAGCGGCGCAAGGACACGGCCGTCTTCCCGCAAACAATATTTCATGCGGAAAAATTAAGTCAAACCTTTTGATCATTCTAATTAAGTAACAACATTCAATTTCTTGACACTCCTTGCGTTCCAGATGGTGCACAGGAGGCGGGTCGGGTGAAAGAAAAAACAACAACTCTGCGGGGAGAAGTAATTCAAAAGTTAACTTTCTCGGCAGTCACCCGCAGACCACCCACAAGCCACCCACAGGACTAATTGAAACAGGATGCTCTTGACAGCGTCTTCACTTTAATGGTACGCGGGGGATATCTCGAGGTATGGTGCGCGTTGTCGTTCGTGTCTCGTTTCAACTTTGTTTGCCCACCATGGTGGCGGTCGCAAAAGGACAATTGACTGTAGGCGCTCTGCCATATCCATATGATGGAGAGCAGCGCCAAATGCGACGCAGATGATAATCTCACAAAACAAAGACATCCTGGCCCAATGTCAGGGTGAAATGAGCGGTAAACTAACATAATCATAATCACCATCACCATCACCGGCACCCGGCAACCCCGGCACTCTCTGTTCCCAAGACGGCTGACTGTATCGTGTCGACCACATCCGCCAGCCATGAGCAGACATTAAAGTTTAATCAAAGCCGAGCGGATGACGGCGAGGAAGCAGAAGAAGTTTTTGTCCCTGTGCCTGTATGCTGCTGCACATTCACTATGACGAAACACACGCACACCGACGAGAGCCGAGTGCGGGGTGTACCTATAGAGATTTATTGCCTGGGATGTCTCCTTTTTTTGTTTTTTTTTTTTTCCTTCAGTTTTACATCACCAAGCCGGGGTGTCACTTTACGGTTATGCGGTGAGCTAAGTAATTATAATCTTGGAGCAGGCTCATCATCCAGCGCAAACAGTGGAGTTATCAAGCGAAGTGTCCTGGGCTAAGCTTTTTACAGCAATAATGGCATATGTACGAATACCAGACTTCGTCTGCCACCCATTATCCTTTCAGGAAAATAAGCATTTTTTTTCTCTCTCTTTTCTCTTTCTTTTATTCGAGTTTAATTTAATCGCAGTTGTGGAGGAATTGTGGATAAGAGGATAGTCTGCTACGTGAAAGGTTTGAAGTTTGAATTACTGGAACACCTACACACTTGGCAAAATTTGGCATTGAAGTCATCCTTCAGCCATCCGCCAGTTTGGCGGGAGGTCTCCACTTAGAGCAATCTTCGGAACACAACGCCGGTTGCCTCCCCACCATCATCACCCTCATCATCTCCATACACCTGAAAGGATCTATTTCATTAAATTCAATTCACGCATTTGTAGTCGTGATTGGCCGCCGTGGCGTAGTGGGTAGAGTGCGACACTCACGCGCAGAATGTGTAGGTTCGACTCCCGGCTCAAAACCTCGAATTTTTCGGAGCACAACCTCCTTCGAGCTGCTGGCAATAGTCAAAGTTTAATAATGTCGAAGAAAAATCTTTTCAAACTTCGCCGTTCGGAGTCGGCAAAAAACTGTGAGTATCTTCTTCTCGTGAGAAAACAGTAGCGAACGCAAGCTACTGCTTGCTACAGTCCACAGTCTCCAGTGGACTGTCACGCCATAAACTCTAGGTTCCATACAGTCCACATCAAACTGTCACTCTCCGGAAAAATTCAGATTTCCGAGCCTCAAATGCGTTACTTGGCGCTTATTTGTCAACATGACCACCGAAATGAAATTGCTCCTAATTAGAAGTACAAATTTTTCGTTCAAAAGTCAAGCTCCTTTTAGGCTTCGCGTCATGATATAAGTACAAGCGCATGGTTGCGCGTCGTAGTGTTTGTGAATAGAACGATGATGTGGACACCTGCTGGTTCTCCACTCCTGGTACGTAAGTGTTTTATTTCGGCTAAAAATTTTTGTTCCAAATTTTCCAATTTAGTTCAAGCGCAAAGCGAGCCTTCCATCCTAAGAAATTTGATACTAGCCTTCCGAATGGGAAACCTCTGCCGATGTCAAAATGACTTATGATTAAAAACCCATAATATGCTATCCACTCGTTTGGATCAGGAGAGAACTTCTAGAAGGATTTTGATGCTTGTATGCATTGTGACCAACATGTATTGGACGGGACGACAGTCCAGGGCCTGGTTTTCTCATCAGCTACTCGTGTCATGCGCACTAATGCTGTCCTAGTTCTTGCCGACGCTGAACGGCGAAGTTTTCGAATTGTTTTTGTTTTTTTTTGAAAGTTGGTACTCCATGAGAGTTCTCAGCAGCTCATAAGTGGGGATGCCGTGAAAGAAACGTGGTGTTCATTTCAGGAATCGAACATACCTTCGGCGTGTGAGTATCCCACTCTTCCCACTACGTCATGGAGACCACATTGTTACCAACTTAAGGAAGAGGTCTAACCAACTTGGTTCAAAAAAGTATGTCCAACAGGTATTGTCTGCTGAATAACTCGAATTGGATGCGAAGACCCGTTGGGCAATAGAGTTCATCCTTGTATAAGGAAGTGCACTTAGGAATGGGGGGGAATCTAGGCCAATTCTGCTGCAGCCGTCTTCATCTGTGCTTGACTTCACTTTTCTTACTCCAAATTTATCGTAGTTGAAGAGACGGAGTATAGTACTTGTCCATATACAAGTGAAGAGTTATGCTCAGTAGCAGAATTTAAGACGTCATCGCCGTTTAAAAGTCTGCAAAAATAGTTTCTTCCTATTTTCTAGCTTAACGCCACAGCTAGTCTCGGGTGAATCTGGGCCTCCTTCTCCAGCATCTGCTACTCTTTCTTTTCCTTCAAGAAGCTGGTACTTTTTCCCTTTTTTTTGTTCCTAGAGCTTAAGATTAGCTCTCATCTTTCGTGGAGCGTTACCTTGTCTGTCTTTGGCTTCATATTCCTGCCTACAGTTGCCGTCAAATCAAACGTTTCTTCTAGGTGGAGTCGTTAAATTAAGCATACTCAGTTCCTTACTTGCAGGAATTGCAGATAAACAATTAAAAAATAAATAAAATGAAATGAAATGTTACTTCATTGGCCGCCCAGGCGTAGTGTGTAGATTGCGACACTCACGCGCTGAAGGTTTCAGGTTCGATTCCCAGACTAAACACCTATCATTTTTCACAACATCGCATTTTTAGAACTGATGTCAACACTCAAAGATAAGTAACAATAATAATAAAAACTGTATGGCGCGACAGTCCAAAGGGAACTAGGGCCTAGCTTGCTCATCAACTACTCGTATTGTGTGCGCTACTGTTCTCTCACGAGTAGAAGGGACCTACAGTTTTTTTCCGACTTCGAACGGTGAAGTTTGAGAAGCTTTCTTAGATAGTTATTACTCTTTGCTGTCAGCAGCTCAAAAGAGGTGGTGCCATGAAAAATTCGCGGTGTTCAGCCGGAAAGAGAACCTAGACCCTCCTTCGGCGTGTGAGCGTCGCACTCGATAATGTAACGGTTTTATCCGAAAAAATGAAACCAAATGTCATTGAGTGCTATGTTTTGTCCGACACTGTATATCCGCTCCGTAGTTTCATGGCGTATATTGTCTTTCTGTTTTCGTTTTAGGTTGCTTTTGACTTTGGCAGGATAACCATAAGGATGCGAAGGTTGCCTTTTATTTTTTGGGATTGGACAAAACTAGTGTTACAATCTGCGAGTTTTGGTCCTGTTTGCGTTGATGGCATCTGGAGGAGAAGATTTAATGACGAACTCTATGGGCTGTACAGCGACATGCGCCTGGTCAAGCGTCTACCGATACACAGCTTAAGGTGGCTAGGCCATGTAAAGCGTATGGACACCACTGCTCCGGCCCGAAAAGTCTTTGAATCCGTTCCATTGGGACAACGTAACAGAGGACGAGGCACACAAGTGGAGAAGGACCTCAACCAACTTGGAGTGCGCAACTGGAGACAGCTAGCGAAAGATCGTGCTGGCTGGAGAGGCATATTGGTTGAGGCCCAGGTCAACAGCGCCACAAGAAGAAGAAGAAGAAGTTTTACAATCTGGCAACTGCCAGCTTTTTCGTAAAGTTTGACATTTTTGAGGTTATACGTACTCAGAACGTTTTGACATACGAGCGCTATTTGTGTTGTTTGTGTAACTTAAAAGATTCATCTCGCCCAAAAAATGGAATTAAATCGTGAAAATTTTCTTGCGATTATTTTTTACAGCTATCGACGTGCATTAAAACAACAACAGTGTAACTTAATTCAATATTTGACGATGAAGCTCCATCAAGGACCAGTGTTTACCGAGTGTATGGTGAATTTAATCGAGGTCGTAGTTCACTCCAAGACAATTTTCGTGAAGGTCATCCAAAATGAGTTGTTGTTCCGGAAACCATTGATGCTGTGCGTCAACTGATATTGCAACATCGTCATGTGACCTATCGTTAGATTGAGACAACTGTAGGCATTAAAGGGACCAGTATATATTCAATATTCCATGAACATTTGACCGTCAAAAAAAATTTGTTCGCTTTTTATCCCACACAATTTGTCAATCGCTCAAAAAAACGCTCGTGTCGATTGGTCGAAAGAAATGCTCCAAAAATACGATCGCGGCGCTTCGAAACACGTCTATGACATCGTGATAGGTGATGAATAGTGGATTTACGCGTACGAGCCCGAAAGTAAACAGCAGTCGACTGTATGGGTGTTTCAAGTTGAGCCAAATCCAACAAAAGTTACTCGCGCACGAAGCACTTCCAAGCAAATGGTCGCCTGTTTTTTCGGAAAAACTGGACATGTCGCAACTGTCCCAATAAAACAACGCAGAATAGTCAATTCTGTCTTCCAAGAAATCAGGAAAACCAACCGCCGAAGACGGATCACTCTTCACCACGACAATACGAGCTCTCACACATCGCCTCGAACAACTGCATTTTTGAGCACTCAAAACATCGATTTGCTAAGTCATCCGCCGTACAGTCCTGACTTGGCACCGAACGACTTCTTTTTATTCCTGTACGTAAAAAATAAAATGAGAGTTCAACGTTTTTCGACACCTAAAGAAGCGGTTGATGCGTTCAGAATGAATGGTTTGGAGATACCTCAATCAGGGTGGCAAAAGTCCCTTTACAATTGGTTCAAACGCATGTAAAAGTGTATAGATCTTAATGGGGAATATTTTGGAAAACAATAAACCTATTTTCGATGATTTGTATTTATTTTTGTTTCCCTTATCCCGAAATATAAAAGGCAACCCTTGTACCTCTGACAATCCATTCGTTTTTTTTATGGAACCTTCTGTCCTATGAGACGTTTGGATTGTAGCCTTCAACAGTGGCCGGAAAAGCTGACGACTTACAATGTTTCTCATACATCATAGAAATCCACAGCTGAAACTTAATTTTCCAGAATATGTAGAGTACCATTTCCAGAGTACACTTCATATTCCATGACTTGAATTTCTGCTTAAATGTCATTCCTTCTTTCATTCTCTCTCACATTTTGTGAGGAACGTATTCATTGACATTCTGTGCAGACGTTCAAAAAATTTTAGATAACCTTATGAGCCACTCCTAACCTAATTCAGCATCGATTCGCCCAATTTGATATTTCATAGAATTTTGAAGGCACTGAAAAGGCATTGATTGCACAGAGTGAATAACAAAAGACCACGGTTCCCATTACTTTAAACAAATGTGATTTCGAGGCCAAACTGGAAAATTGTACCATAAACTTAAACAAAACTGAATCAAGGGACTGAACATAAAAATCTGATTCAACGTCGTCGAAGAAATATTCAAAGCAATCACAAAGTCACACCACACTTTCCCAGCAAACTTTCACTTTCATCCACACCAACTTCAATTAAGGAAATGCGCGGAACGGCAAAACCAATTCTCATCATCGTCTCTGCAGCGCTTTGAAACAAAGCCAAACAAAACTCGGTCCGCTGAGACTTATTGAATAACTCTGTCAATCAAATTGTTTCTTTGAAACAAACCAACTGACACAAGCACCAATTCCTTGTTTGATTTGGCGGAAGCGGGAAGTCACTCACTGACAAAGCACACCAAGCGCCCGTAATTCAATTACAACTTCCCATAACCCATACCCATAAACAAACACCGTTCTTCAGTTGACACAACAATATTCGACAAATTACACGATGGTCCCTGGTTATTTACCGATTTCGCACACGAGCGCTATTTATTGAGCCCGATGGCCAGGGACGGATGGAGTCACAGACCCCATGTCTTAAGCAAGCACGAAATTCCTTTGAAACAAATTGAAAGTTCACAAATAGAATCAAGGCAAACACTGGAAAGTGTGAAGGAGCATAAGAACTCATTCAGACAATGCGACATTGCCAATCAAAATAGTTCCGCTGGGTCCGAGAGCAATAAAATCTGATTCGAGGCACCATTCCCAAGACGTCCCCGAAATGTGTGCCAACTTTGAAGGCAAGCGACGACCATGACTGTCATTAACAAATCATCACTCATTCAGGGAAGACCATAATGCGCCCCCAACCACGGGGAGACGACAAGTTTCCCTGCGCCTCCTTCAAGAGCGTTTCATCTTCATCAAGTTAAGTAAACATTAAGATTGATGTTTTCAAAACAAGCGCATAACTCACCATGGAAGTTCAAAATCTTATCCAATGAGATGGCGATTTTCGTCTGCCGCTAAATATGTTGGCGGCGTCAGTCGGCGGTGGCTGTTGCCTCAACCTCTCATGACCTTGCGAGGGGTGGACAACAAAATGAATACTTCTGCTTATTTGCACATAACCGGGCTTCAAATCAAATTAGAGCTCACGCAGGGGTGAAAGTTACACGACAACAAAGAAAGTAGAAAAATGAAACCACCCTCCCCGCGACACAATAACAGCACGGATTGCGGCAAAACACTGAACACACGAAGTTCGGATTGCGGAACAAAAATAGATTTCTCACCCGGATGGACGAGAGCCGGACGCTTGTGGTTTTCCAAAACTCGCGGCTTTGACTTGGAAATTAATTTCACTCTTCATGGAGTTTATGCTCTCCGCGTTCCCTATCCTGATTTACGCCCTGCTGTCCTACTGCCGCTGTCGTCAGTCTTCGCCCGCGTCGTCGTCGACTATAATTCAATCATAATTCAGAAGGACGAGAGGATACGACCAACGATACCGTTTTTTTTCCGCAAACCTCGTCAGGATATCGCTGCGAATCGATTTTGTATCAAGCGCGCACACACTGACACAGACAATACCATCCCCTGGGGTCCCGTTCCAGTGTCAAGGATAATGCAAAACCGTAAGACAAACACACCGGGGACGAGCAAAAGCGGTACGAGATTCGAATCGAAACCGATAGTCGATGAAGCGATTAACGGATGGACGACAGACTCAGCGCCCGAGGAAACTAATGTCAGAGCAGAGCAAGGACATGGACCACTTATGACTCGTAAACACTCGACAAGTTGATAAGTTTACCTTACCACCGGAAGCAGTCCTCACACAACGAACGCTCGCTTACAACTGACGACACCTCGAAGTGGCACTAAAGGTTTTGTTTGCGGCCGGGTGTACATCCAGCCGACGGACGTCGTCGTCGCCGGTGTGTTGTGAGAATTTCACCGAGAAGGGATGCCGTGTAGGTGTCCTTGATCTCCTCGGGAAAT
The DNA here is from genome assembly GCA_955652365.1 of Eristalinus aeneus. Lineage (NCBI taxonomy): Eukaryota > Metazoa > Arthropoda > Insecta > Diptera > Syrphidae > Eristalinus > Eristalinus aeneus. Next base: position 28,640,120 of record OY019133.1, on the reverse strand, counting down.
TGCCGTTTGTCTGTTTCGGCTTGATATGAATCTCAGTTATCTCATCAAGGGTGCGCTTCTCTTCGCCGCTCTCTTGCTCTCTTCAACTTACAGAACTAACCTAAGACAACGGGCTGCAGAAGGATTTTTTTTCCACAAGCCACCTCTGTAACGGAAAGCTTCCACTTAAAAGCTCTGACTCTCCCCCGCTCTCACGCTGTACACTCCACCAGCATCCCCACATTGCAGACTCTCTTCGTCGACCGTCGGCGCATGACTCGGCCCACACAAGTGCGCCCGGGGGTGGATTTTCACTACCGCATGGGGATTTCATATTTTGAATTCTGCATGAGCACGTGTTTCATACGATATCGCCGATAAGAACGAGTGGGTGGCGTTGCCGCGGTCGAACGGAAGGGAGCTGAGCTTTTTTTGACGCTTCTGTTGACATTATTTCTGCCTCGAATTCCGCTGGGAGCTGTCTCCTTCGCCGTCAGCTGTTCCGGAGGAGTACGGTTTTGCGTCGTCGAAGCGCCTGGCAGTCGCGCTAAATGCCAGCTGATTTTTGACACAGCGATGCGGGAATTACACCAACGGGGGCCGTTTGCCGACGTTTTATTGCGAAAGCTTCGCTTCATGTTTGGCTGTTTAGAGTAATTGAAAGCAATTTAGTTTCTACATGAGTTCAAGGCTGGGTGGATGTTCTCGGCGTAATGGCGGGCATGTAACGGGCCAGGCGAGATACATACAGCTTCAGAACTGAAGTATAATTATTACTTACTTAAGGAACAACGCACATGTTGCCAGTCTTGGGACGCCTTTGAGCGCAGAAAAAGAGTAATCAATTAATCAAGAGTTACGCCCAAGGCGATTCTTCCGCATTACATGCGTGTTCGTGTAGCTTTTGTTTTTGGTTTTGGTAAGGGCATCGGAACGAGCACATTCTCGGCCATTTATTCGTGAATTAATCTTCCCGCTGGATGATGTTTCGACACCCTTGTGAGTCTGGAACGTGTTTAGACTGTAACATCACGCGTTAAAGTAATGTGATGAATCCCTTTGTCAAGTTTTTTGCAACTGGTTTGACCTAAGGCTGTTTTCAGGGCGACACTGATGTGCTTTCGAAATTTGTTTTGTTTCTGAAATGTTTTCAAGTGAAATTCAAATAAAAGTCAAGAGTGAAACAATCAAAGAAAGTTCATTGCTACAAGTTCTCATTGCAGTCTTAGTTCTGAAAGCCTACGTAGAGCCGGTAAGGATGGGAAGAAGGTTCAGGATTAGGAAGTTATTATAACAAGGAGAAAGAGTTCTTCATTTATGTGTTGTGCCTGCGGCTTCTGATTTGGAAACTTGACTCGCAAACAGTGTAAGAGCTTCTTCGAATGATACATAACAACAAAAGCTGCTATTGCATATGGAAGAGGATGAAACCTTCCTTTATATTCCATTCACCTGTATGTATGTACCTGCGTCCAGGACTGGCTCTGGCCAGAAACTGAAACGGAAAGGGAATGTAATAGGATTTTAATGGACGGCTCCATGACGACGAAGGGATCTGGAACCGGGGCCTTCATGGAAGATGACAACATCAGACTTCACACCTCCTTAGGTAATTTCTCTTCGGTCTTCCAGGCGTAAGCCATCGCGATTCTAATGGCAACCAACTATAATGTGAAGAATATGTTGAAGGGAAGAAATATCTGCGTCTGCAGCGACAGTCAAGCTGTGCTTAAATCCTTACTCAACCTTTTAACCACTTCCAAGATAGTTCAAAAATGCAAGTCTTCCCTTAATTTGGTTGGATTGAAAAGGAAAGGTCTTTGGTTCCACTCGCACTTGAGCTTTGATGACCTCACACGCCGCATCTTCCATGATACTACTCTCATGGACATGCCGTCTGATGCGAAGTCGCCAATAATACAGTTGCGACGCTTATACAAAGCCGACTTTCCCTGTGTCCTAGATTGGCCCTGGCCAGAAACTGAACCGGGAAGGGAATGTAGTCGGATTTTCACGGCCGCTTCCAAGACAACCGAGGGAGCTGGGGTCTTCGTGGAAAACGACAACATCAGACTTCACACCTTCTTAGGTAATTTCGCGTCGGTCTTCCAGCCGGAAACGTTTGCGATCCTAATGGCCCATAACTATATTGTGAAGAATAGGTGGAAAGGGCGGAGTATCTGTGTCTGTAGTGACAGCCTAGCTAAAGCCTTACTCAACCCTTTAACCACTTTCAAGATAGTTCAGGAATGCAAGATTTCCTTTAATTTAGTCGGCAGCATGAATTCGCAAAGACTTGTCTGGGTCCTGGGACATCACGGGATCATGGGAAGCGAGATTGCTGAAATACGATGGCTGAGTTATGACGACGGTGTCAGTTTTGGCCAATAAGAAGAAGCAATGACAAGTGAGCAGATTCATTATCGTGATGCAAAAGCAATTAATTGTTTTCCCACAATTCCGAACATTTTATTTGTATTGCTTTTCGCAAGCGGGCCATAACGTCAAGATATTGCTTCTTATTGACCGTACGATGTTCGTCAGGCAATGTCGTCATCTTTCAACACATACAAAACATAAACAAACCGTTTTTAAGATACGTTCAAAGTATAAAATTAATATGCTTCCGTCGCCGCCTCTTCACACAAAACCACGCAGCCATATTTCCACTGTTAATCATCTCCGATTCGAGAGAATTCCCGACATTCTTCTCATGACGATTCCCCAGCTATCGCTTCCAGAGACCAAACTGTCTGCAAATGTTCGCACTGTTGTATCAGCCCCCGAACGTGACGCCGTGTAAAGTGAAACTTTCTAAAAAAAAAAAACATCCCCATTACTATGCGATTCCATAATTCTTCAGTTTAAGTCGCAACCGATTACCACTGAAATGCGTCAGCATCCTCTCCACATCCGCGCAGGCATGATGATAGCCTTTCTTTGAATCGCGGCTGAAAAAAAAAACCCTAAGCGCCATTGGCAAAGAACTAAACTAAGCCGACACTTCCCCTAGTTACTCGTCCTCTATACAGAGACGACACTACGCTCCGGTAAACAGAAAAAGTAGCTTGGAAAGCCTTTACATTTAATCGAACTTTCCGAACTTTCTGGCCTGGGCTCTCCTGTCCTCTTCCATCAGGATGAATGGACTTCGTTCCGATATCATCAACATATACCCATGATTCGTTGCCAGTCACGTCGTTCAATAATTCATGAGCAATGCTCTTAAACCTTTTTTTTTTGCAAAAAATTTAGCAACTTTGGAACGAACTTCACTGCCACACGCTTCATGCCTAAGATTTCTGAAAAAGTTGCGTGGCATAAGCCAAACGATTTTCGTTCATCTTCAGCAACTTCTTGGATGTTTTCAGCAACTTCTTGGACGTTTTCTTCGCTCTTGACATTAACATAGCTGTTGATGTGCTACGGCGTCTATGGCGAGCGTTGTCATGCACACTTCTCAACTTTCTTTGAAAAATTTGTACAACTTGTAAACATTCTTTGACGCAGAGTACACTTAACGCATGCGACTGTCAGCATTCCGAGTGTTTTTGCGCACTTAATTTTTTGATCCATTTTTTTCGACACCATAAAATCATCGAACTCGCTAAACACATCTAATCCAGACATAATAATAATAATTGTATGGCGCGAAAGTCCACAAGGAGATAAACGCTTAGCTTGCTCATCAACTACACATGTTGTGCACGCTACTGTTCTCTCACGAGGAGAAGGGACCTACAGTTTGTTGCCGACTCCGAACGGCAAAGTTTAAGAAGCCATTTCATAGACATTTATTACTCTTTAAGTGTTGTCCAGTAGCTCGAAAGAGGTGGTGCAGTGAAAATTTAGAGATGTTCAGCCGGGAATCAAACCTAGACCTTCAGCGTATGAGAGTCGCACTCTATCTACTACGCCACAGCGGCCACGGGCTGGGTGAAATAAGGTGCGGGAAATATTGGCCAACAACTTTAAGGTGAATAATTTGCCTAACCGCAGTTATTTGGCCGTATGGCAGTCTGCAGTTTTCCAAACCCTTAGCAATGACTGAAACCATCAGCATTGACTGGAACTCAGAATTCAAAGGGAGTTTCAATATTGACTGGACCTTTTATAGTTGACTCGAAATCTCAGCATTCAATGAAACTCTCAGTTTTGACTGGAACTCTTCTACAAGTTCTCCAGTTCCGTTGTGGTGAGTTTCGGTCTGAATTTCGTATTGTAGCATCAAAAATAATAAATACATAAATAGATAGAACTAATCACCATGTTCTAGATTTGTTTTCGAACACCAAGTAAACGGCTTACATGTACTTGCAAAAGCTTTGCTCAATCCATCTGATCAGGTTATCGACCGCTAATACAGCTTCATTATAAATAGGAGACAAAATATGTTTTTGCTTTCTTTTCCGTTTATCGACTGAGTAATAATGATAAGGAACTGTGTGAGGGTTGTTTTTTTTTTCCGATCACCCATCACCCGAACCTCAATCCTCACCCCCTAGAGTATCATTCTTCCTCCTTGCATGTCGTTACAGTCGCGGATGGCCCCTACCAACAGCCAGCACGATCTTTCGCCAGCTGCCTTTAGTTGCGCACTCAAAGCTGGTTGAGTTCTTACTTCACTTGTGTGCGTCACCTCAGTGTTTGTTTCAATGATTCGGATTCGAAGACTATTCGGTAATAGTTTTGTCCATACGCTTTACGTGGGCTAGCCATCTAAAGCGTTGCATCTAAATATGCTTGACCAAGTGCATGTCGCCGTAAAACTCATCCAGTTCGCCATTGAATATTTCCCTCCTCCAAGTTTGGGAACCTATTTCATGGCCAGTATTACTCTTTCAGTGCTGCCTCAGCTCAAAGAAAGTGGTGCCGTGAAAATTTCGAGGTATTCAGCCAAAAATCAAACCTAGTCCTTCGGCGTGTGAGCGTCGCGCTCTACCCACTAAGTCACGGCGGCCACAGACAGTGTACAGACATAACAAAATAAAAAATCAATAATCGAATGTTTGTAGCCCGCGAAATTTGAATTTGACCTATGTCTTGTTTGACAGACTGTGGTACGAAGGTTGCCTTTTATATTTCGGGATTGGGCAACCCTAGTGTTGCAATCTGATAACTGCCAGCTCTATCCAGCCAGTCCTGACTTGGCACCGAATGACTTATTTTTATTCCTGTACGTAAAAAATAAAATGAGTGGTCAACGTTTTTCGACACCTGAAGGAGCGGTTGATACGTTCAGAATGCATGTTTTGGAGATACCTCAGTCAAAGTGGCAAAAGTGCTTCGGCAATTGGTTCAAACGCAGGCAAAAGTGTATAGATCTTAATGGGGAATATGTTGAAAAACAATAAAGTTATTTTTGACGATTTATTTCTGTTTTTGTTCTCTTATCCTAAAATATAAAAGACTACCCTCGCATTCCACAGGGTTCCACGGTTCGTCTTGTACAATTGTTTTCCTTTGTAAATGATCTCTTGTGGCCGCCGTGGCGTAGTGGGTAGAGTGCGACACTCACACACCAAAGGGTCTAGGTTCGATTCCCGGCTGAACATCTCGAATTTTTTCACGGCACCACCTCATTCGAGCTGCTGACAACACTCAAAGAGTAATAAATGTTTATGAAATGGCTTCTTAAACTTTCCCGTTCGGAGTCGGCAACAAACTGTAGGTCCCTTCTACTCGTGAGAGAAAATTAGCGCTCACACGAGTAGTTGATGAGAAAGCTAGGCCCTGGTCCCCCTGTGGACTGTCGCGCCAACAATTATTATTAAATTATCTCTTGTTTGCTACTTTTGTATAGGAGAATGAAGAACTGATGAATTAATGAACATACCGTCACCTCAGCAACTCCATGTCTCGCCAGTCTAAGGATTGCTGTATCATTGAAAACACCTAAACCTCACTGTATTCCATGTCAAAAGAAGTAAATCAAAACGGCAATATTATCCAATCCTAGTGTATCACAGCTGAACGCAAAGGACGTACATATCTATCTATTTTTGTTTTGTTATGTCAAACAAAACAAAATTTCAATGTCAAACAAAAGTTTCCGACTTTCTCCTGCGCAGGGTACAGTGCACCCAGCAGAAGTTTATTATTTCCTTCTGATCACATTTCACTTCCACACATTCCCCGCCCTCACGCAGTTAAGGACACTTGCAGAACGAGCGCCGTATGCAGGAGCACGATGTAGTTGAAGTAAATCATCAGTGACGCACACATGTAGTCCTTCAAACGCACTCCCAGGCTGCCAGAGGCAAAGACAATTTGCGCAAAGTACATGACGTACTAGGAAACTTAAAAAAATGAATCAAAAGGACTAAGCTTCAATGACAGGCACTTACAAACATCACCAGAAGCAGCAACAAAATGGTGAACACCACCGTGGGGAAGTAAATCGAAAACTGGAGCGTCAGGAGGAGATAAATGCTCGTAACGCCAAAGAAAATAGCACTTACAACGGACAGCGCTGGGATGTCCCGGGATAGGTCCCTCTGAAAGTAGAAATCCTTGAGAATCGAGTCCGTTCTGTTCACAGATTGCTTACCGATATCGAATCAGCCAGTAAAGTCAACGCAGAGAACACGGCAGCTGTTAGAAAAATTGTCACAATCAAGGAGTCTATTTCGGATGAGATGACAGTGTCTAGGAAGCCAACTGTGAAAAGCTCCACAATGAGAAGGGAAACGATCGAGGTCCAGGGCTGACTGTAACGAAGGCCGAGCGTGGACTCGAAAAGGAACACCGACAACACTATCATTCCAAGAATTGCGACGAGGTTTGTCACAAACACGTGGCGCCTTAAAAAGTGCTCCACTTCCTGTAAAAGACGAACACTAAAGAGAACTTGTTATCGGTTCCAAGCGATGTCGAATACCTACTCTGTCTTGAGGACAAACCACTGAAGGAGCGTCAAAGCGATGAAAACCACTGCCACGAGGTAGACTTTTGCGATGAAGATTTCCTTTTGTCGTTGAAATTGAAGGAGGAGCTGCCGTGTGCGGGCGGTTGGAGGCTCATGGCTCGGCCAAGGTTGATAGAAGGTTGCCGTAGATCGCAAAGACGAAACCAATCCGACACGCTGTGCATTCTGACTTCCTTCAGCCACCGACATGTTTGATTGATGTTTGAATTTCGTTTTCTGACATTTGACTGCTAGAAGATTCAATTTTCTTAAGATTAGGTGTTGGTTCAGGCAAGTTTCAGGTTTACAAATGTCAGAAGGGACGTGGAAAAGCGATTCGAAGGCAATGTTCTAAAAGTGCTGCTAAAACACGATCTTCATGTTAATAAATGGATTAAGGATTGAGATAACTTACACGTACAACTAGCGGAGAAAATGTTTGAAAAGTTCAAGTAACGGTTTGTACCTTAGGAAGCCCAGGAGCTTAGAGAACATAAATCTGCGGTGGCTACCAACCTCGTCAAAACAAGATAAAGCAGCTGTTAGGTTGTTGACAAACGATTTCAGGCGCTCACGAAATACTCCAGAGAGGATCTTATTGTGCCCATTCAGTACCTCATTCGAAAGACATCTTCGGAGGAAAGTATGCAAAATGAGTTAAACCTCTGTTGCGTCCGTCCGGTTACCCCTTCGGCTGCACCGCTATTGAGAAATCGGCCTCCTCAACATCGCCTAAAAGATCCTCTCTGGAGTATTTCGTGAGCGCCTGAAATCATTTGTCAACAACCTAACAGCTCATTACCATTGCGCTTTCAGGAGAGAAAAGCCCACAATAGACGGAATCTTCACTTTTCAGCAGTTCCTAGAAAAGACCCAAGAAGTACAAATCTGCTACCACCATTTATTCTTCAATGTTAAGGCCACATATAACAACGTGCATAGGGACAGTGCCTTGTCTAGTTTTGGCCATAAAATTCTGTTACTTAATTGGTGCGGTTTGCCAAGAGATAGCGTAGTTTGTATTATTCCATTGCTGTTATTCCATTCAAACATGCGTTGGAAAGCCACTGTCATTGTACGTCAATGCAGTTTGTCAACATATCGAACTTTGTGCCTGAAAAAGTGTTTTTGCGGGGAGTTCTTCTTCATTACTTTAACATGAAGAAAACTGCTGCCAAGAGTCATCATATTTCGGTAGAAATTAACGGTGAACATGGGGTTGTTGGGCGCACGTGCCTGAAATGGTTTGAGCGATTTAAAATTAGTGATTTTGGCTTGGAAGGCTATAAATGCCCTGGACAGCTAAACAGGTTAAAGATCAAGAACTGAAAGCATTAATTTAAAAAAATTTTCGGGTGTCTCCCCAGTAGTCATTTCAAAACATTTAAAAGCAGTTGGATATATTCAGAAGCAATGAAATTGGGTTCAACTAAAAACAGCATGAATTAAGTTAAAGACCTAATACCAATCCGTCAGATTATGTGGGATGATGGAGAACCCTCACTGCTCCGTCCAGGTCGGTAACGAACTCAGCGAAGTTTTAGACAAGGCGACGCGTCGCTTGTGGCTTCTTCAACATCATTCTTAAGAAGATCGTGCGTAACACCCAAGGCACGATCTTTCAAAAGTCACCTCAATTGCTAATTTACGCGGACGACACTGACGTGATTGTGCGAACACAGCAAGCCGTCAAAGAGGCGTTTGCTGGCATTGAAGCGGAAGCTCCTAAAATGGGTCTGGTGGTTAATGAAGCCACACAAAGTACATGCTGTCATCAAGAAAGGACACACAACATCTACATCTCGGACAGAACGTTACTCTGGGCAGCAGAAAGGAATTCTTCTACGAGGGGCGTTCGATATATTCTCGGTATCGGGGTGAACCTGTGGTTGTGTACCAGTATACCGGTATGAAGAGAGCGTCAAGATACAAATGTCTCGATAAGGAACATTTGTTATGAACGAGCCCTTATTTCTTTTTTTTTTTTTTTGTTTGCTATGATATCTGTGAAAAATATTTAGTATACATCAAGTCATTGAACAGACAACATCATATTTTTTCATCGTGTTAAAAATGTCTCTTTCGAATTTCGTGCAGAGTCGAATCGAATGCTTGTCGAGGCATATGGTGATCATGCTCTTTCAGAAGCAACATGCAAAATATGGTTTCAACGGTTCAGAAATAATGATTTTGATGTGAGAAATGAAGAACGTGGAAGACCACCAACAAAGTTTGAAGAGGCCGAATTGCAAACGATATTGGATAGAGATGACACATTGTGTCAAAGGCAAATGGCAGCGATGTTAAATGTTGCACAACAAAGAATTTCCGACCGTTTAACAGTTATGGGAAAGATCCAAAAGTGTGGCAAATGGGTGCCACATGAATTGAATGAAAGACAGATGGAAAACCGAAATTTTTTGGTTTGAATCGGATTGTTACTGGCGATGAAAAATGGATTTATTTTGAGGATCCTAAACGGGAAAAATCATGGGTTAATCTGGGACAACCATCAACATCGACTGCAAAACCAGATCGATTCGGCAAGAAGGCAATGCTGTGTGTTTGGCGGGACCAGAAAGGTGTGCTGTACCACGAGCTCCGAAAACCTGGTGAAACCGTTAATACTGATGGCTACTGAGAACAAATGATCAATTTGAACCATGCATTGATCGAGAAACGACCAGAATGGGCCAGAAGACACGGTAAGGTAATTTTACTCCATGATAATGAATCTGCAAATGAAGAAAAACCGGTTCAGGATAAAATCAAAACACTTGGCTGGGAGCAGCTACCCCACCCGCCGTATTCACCAGACTTGGCTCCTTCCGACTACCATTTGCCTTCCTCTATGGGACACGCATTGGCTGAGCAGGAGGTGGAAAATAGGGTGTCTGATTGGTTTGCTTTAAAAGACGAACAATTTTATTGGCGTGGTATTCACAAATTGCCAGAAAGGTGGTCAAAATGTGTAGAAAACAATGGCCAATACTTTGAATAAAATGTTTTTACTTTCCCATTAATAATTAGTGTTTTATTTTCATACCGGTATACCTGGTATATAAATTGACTTATTTATCATGTTATACTATTATTTAAGTGCATTCATGTAAAATTTCATACAAAAGTGTACTAATTCGCGTTTTATCTCTAGTTAAACAGACGATGATGGCGAAAAATGAGGAAGGAAATAGTTAAAAAAACTATTCAAGAAGAGGTGGTGGCTGTTTACCAGGGTTCCGCAACCTTCATTATCAACTGTGCAAAAGTGGTCATGTGAGTTCAAGAGAGGCAGAGAGAGCATTGAAGACGACCCCGCTCGGGCGCCCCGGCTACTGCTTGTAGAAAGCATCAGAGAAGTCGAAAAACTTTTTCTTGATGATGCCCGAATGAAGGTGAATATGATGACAGAGATCACCAAGCTTTCAACTGGTACCATTTACACCATTCTTCATGACCATCTTAACCTTTCAAAGGTCAGTGCAAGGTGGGTGCCACGAATGCTCACAGCGCCTCAGAAAAACGTGAGAATCGCATGCTATAGAGAGCTTTTGGAGATGTGTAATGAGAACGCGGACGGTGTTATGGACTGAAACTGGGGACAAAACATGGGCTCACCACTTTGACCCTGAAAGCAAACAAGACTCCATTCGAGACAGCAGCGGGGGATGTTGCTTGAAGCAGCGAGGGAAGTTGCTTGAGGCCCTGTAGCACCAATCAAAGAAGAATATTTGGTGGCGGTACAATTGGCAGTTGCGTCGCTACAGAGGTTATAATTTCGATTTTCCTAGGCCGAACATTCCCCTCGCTTCCTTAAAGTTGGCGACACAATGCCAAACGTCCTAAGTGGTTTTGAAGAGCTGCTTGAGGTTGCCGGTTCGAAGTTGGTGAAAGACAGACATGTGACAGAAAAATAGCTCCTAACATCTCATGCATTGACTTGAAAAAGTTTTTTAAGCGAAAAAGTAGTCGACAATTGTGTTCAACAAGTGGGCTTCTATGAGAAAAGGAACAGATGGAGGAAATGCAAACTTTTTGTTTTATTTGTGGACAGGTTCAGACTTAAAAAGAAGTGTATCTTGCTATCTTGTGCGCGGGAAATCATCAGTCTGTTGCAAAAAAGAAAAAGGAATGCTCCCCCTTATTCAATGTTTATGCAGCGAGCACAAAAGTCTCTGAAAGTAGCCCCTAGCCCCGACTCCTTGGTCATCCCACTCCTGCCCTCAGTCTTTTAGAGAGAAAAGTTTCATGTGCGAATTTTGACCCTGTTTGCGTTAATGGCATTTGGAGGGAAAGATTAAATGGCGAACTGGATGAGTTGTACGATGACATGCACTTGGTCAAGCATATTTAGATGCAACGCTTTAGATGGCTAGCCCACGTAAAGCGTATGGACACAACTGTTACCGAATAGTCTTCGAATCCGAATCATTGGAACAAACACTGAGGTGGCGCACACAAGTGAAGTTAGAATTCAAACAGCTTGGGGGCGCAACTTAAGGTAGCTGGCGAAAGATCGTGTTGGCTGCAGAGGCATGTTGGTAGACGCCAATGTCCATCCCCGACCGTAGTGACATGCAAAGAAGAAGAATGATATCAACCTTAGACCGAAACTCATCAGAACGGAACTAGAGAGCTTGTAGAAGAGTTTCAGTCAAAGCTGAGAGTTTCATTAAATGCTGAGATTTCGAGTCAGTTATGAAAGGTCCAGTCAATGTTGAAATTTCCATTGAACTCTAAGTTCCAGTCAATGCTAAGAGTTTGTAAAACTGCAGACTGCCACACGGCCAAATAACTGCGGTCAAGCAGCCTAGCTGTGGCCTAGTGAACAGATTGCGAATTTCACACGCTGAAAGTCCAAGAATGATATATTACAGATTACGCCATCCACACGTCAGCCATGTTTGTTTATATATCAGCTGTTTTTGCCTACGTCACAGGAGACATGGGTCTATTTCCTTCTATAATACGGAAGTAGGCTAGTAGACGCGCTCATAATGAAGAGGATATGGAGTTGGAAACATTGGCTCACGTTGGACTCGAGAATTTGTCTGGATGTATATGTTATAAACTGGGGTACCAGGTCCCCGATTTAAAATTTAACACTTCGAAAGACTCATCCTTCACCTGGATATATCACTTAAGTGAGGGAGGTCTTTCGAAGCCAACAACAACTTTAGTCAGTAATATGCAACAACTGGAGGAAATTTTTAACAGAATCAATGGGGACGACTTGTTCATTTCTAACACTATTAGAACTCGCGCGCAATGTTAACTGCAAAGACAATGTTAAAAAACTATTCTTCAGAGCTCGGATGTATTTTCAGAGAAATTTTAGAACATCAACATAAAAGAAAAAGGAAACTAAATAAAATAATTCATTAAAACGAAATACCAAATTGCATGACTTTTTTTATCATTCGTTTCACAGCACTATAATTCTCCACTTCAACAAAACAAAGTAATGGGAACATCATAAAGTGGTCGCCGCGGCGTAGTGGGTAGAGTGCGACGCTCACACGCCGAAGAGTCTAGGTTCGACTCCCAGTTCAACACCAATTTTTCTAATATTTCACGGCACCACCTCTTTCGAGCTGCTGACAACACTCAAAGAGTAATAACTGTCTAACAAAGCTTCTCAAATTTCGCCGTTTGGAGTCGGCAAAAAACTGTAGGTCCCTTCTACTCGTGAGAGAACAGTAGCGCACACAACACGAGTAGTTGATAAGCAAGCTAGGCCCTGGTCCCCCTTTGGACTGTAGCGCCAACAATTATTATTATTATAATGGGAACATCAACAAAATTTAGTAGACAATATATTTGAAATTTGTTTTCTTATTAAAATGCCTTTACAGCACAATAAAAAAGAGTTTACAAATTTCCCTTCTAACAATTCAATGTAAATAATGAACAATGACAAGCGGCTGTCAAATTAGCTGTCTCCTATGACATCAGCAGAGAAGCATATGGAAAAAAGGTACATGCAATCTTCTTCTCAGTCATTCGTGCTGAAGGTCCAGGTTCGATTCTCGGCTGAACACCTCGAATTTTTCACTGCACCACCTTCTTTGAGTTGCTGGACAACACTTAAAGACTAATAAATGTCTTTGAAATAGCTTCTCAAACTTCGCCATTCGGGGTCGGCAACAAACTGTAGTTCCCTTCTATTCGTGACAAAACAGTAGCGCGCCGAACACAAGTAGTTGATCAGCAAGCTTGGCCCTGCTTTCCCCGTGGACTGTCGCGTCATACAACAAAAAAATTTCCATCAGCCCAAGAAGTTAGCATAAAAAAATCTAGTGAAGCTAAGGAAATCTTTTGAAGCTTTTGGATATAATCTGATTGGATGAATCAATACCTTTAACATCGAGCACGATTACCTTTCAAACGTGCTTCCTTTCATGAACGGCATGTTCTTGAACTTGTGATTCCTTGGGTAGAAAGACAAACTTTAGGTCGGTTTTTAGCACAGATCCTGCAGATGGTACAAGAAGTAAAAATAGTCATCCACCTTCCTGCTTGCCAATTTCGTGGCCACATGTGCCCTTTTGCCGGTCTACCACGCAGTAGTACCTTTCCTTCATCAACGTTGACACTCAACTTCCTGAGGTTGACCTAATACATGATGCGGAAAGACGGCAAATGTGGAAGCCTGCAGTCATTTCAAACTCTGCATGCGATTGTTTTTTTCTGTTTACGTTATTAACTATCTGTTAGCTGTACAGTGGCAATCTTCTTATCAAGAGTCGACGAACACAAAGTTTAAGGTGGAGCGTATGGACAACCCAGCACAATGAGGCTTTGACTGTAAGCTGTGACAGATGTGGGATTTTTACCGGGTTTTCCGTGATCACCTGCCGTGACGGCTTATATCACGGGGTCTATTTTCCCAAGAGTCGTAGATAACGCAAGACTAGATGCCTTAGTTGCCCAAGTACCAAATTGGGAAAGTCCTCGAGGGACGCCTTGGTTTGATGCAAGGTCTTCCTAAAGCCTCTCCCGCCCTAAACGCATTTTCTAGTTTTTGAGTAAGCAAGCAACTAGACAAGTCAGCACAGTACACTTACCTCGACTCTGCCGTCGATATTGGATGGTAAAAAACAGCCATCACGGTACTCCCACAAGGGGGCCTACCGCGCGGTCAGGCTGAAACCGAAGTTCCAGGGGCTCCTGACCTACCGTGGCACCAACATATAGGCTCCGATCAAGCTGTCAGTACGAGTTATGTTCCTTCAACACCAGGGTCTGGTCTGGTCAGCCGTCATCCTACCACAAGATCATCTTTTCTCCATCAGTGTTCCCGTTGACACTATAAATAGGGTCACGGATGTGAATTTTGAATCATGGGATTCATAAAATCCAGTTACATGATTTGATCTAAGCTGGGACAATAGAAAATAGGACACGCACACACAATAGCGGAAACAAGTGGAAAAGAAGGTTAATCAACTGTGCATGCGAATTTGAAGGCAGCTGTATGTCGGTTGCGGTTTGAAATCGCCCAAACTTCGACGCCAAATGCAAAAGAAATTAATTTTGTTAACCAACAGAAGAAACATTTGGTTGAGGCACAGAATTTGTCCAACTCCTTTGTTTTGTCTCAGAACGTAGCATAAATGAGAAAGTGTAGTGAAGTGAAATCTAAATCCCTTCAGGAGGAACCCATCCTCTTGTTTTGTAAATTGTGTCATTAAACTGACGGCTCTGTCTAATGAAATTACAACACAAACAACTAAATCCAATGTTTGCATCTGCACCAGTCAAAATTTGCAGAACGACTGTCAAACTGAATGAACGACCAAAAGGGAAACAGGGATGCATTTATGGTCAGCTCGCCTTCCTCAAATTGTGAGTCCTTGTGCGTTTTTCAAACCCGTTCTCAGCTCCCCTTTTGTTTGCACACATCTGGAAATATCAATGGAGTCAGTGTTTGGCAAAGACCGACAAATCCTTTGGCGCCTAGACGGTTGGCAAATGGGATTACGAAGAAATTGTGCAACGAACACGGACAACAGAAAACGACGTTTCTTACGCTTTCCAACACGAATGCATACATTAACGTGAGTCGATTGATCGCCTTCCTCCTCCCGTAATTTCCTAAATCATAAGCCGATTGAATGGCCACCACTCCCCCCACCGGACGCCAATCATAAATAAACTTGAAGAGAAAATCCTTTATCATCCTAAAAACCCATTAGACGCCATAAAAGTGAAGAGCGGAAAAAAAGTTTTCCTCTTCTCAGGGTCGGGCGCCTGTGGGAAAATCTTTATGTAAATTCTCCTCCAACTGAAGTGCCATACATCACTCAGCAGGTCACAGCCTCAACCACTAAGAAATGGCCAAAACAAATCCCAACGCGCTCGCATCGGATTTCGCATTGAATGGGGCTTGTTCGTCGTGTAACCAGGAGCGCGGTGGTGGGCATGTGTGTGTGTGGGAGCGTACACACATCCTGGCTGAAAATCAATGTGAAGTCATGTAAAAAAATGGCCTATTTCTGGGCACACATACTCCACTCGACTGGCAGTTGGCCCCTGCCACCCCATTTGAACTGAATCGCTCGACAATGGGCCGCCTGTTTGCTTGTTCATTCGCTCCTGGCACAAAGTTCGATGTGCCTACTCCTGCGAGAGAAGTTCTGCTCTTTCATTCATTGAAGAGGATGTTAACTTGTTTTTTTGTTTAGAGATTCGTTCTGGGGACCTGTTCGCAAAATATTTGCGAATGCTTTATGGGCCTAACACCCAGCACGGATAGCACTCCACAACGATGAAGTTTCTTACGCACCTCCTGTGCACTTTTGTCCTTCTTTTGACGAGCAGCTCGGGGAGTGGGCGGCCAGAAAATTTTTATTGAGTTCCGCTCTATTGATGGCGCACAGCAACACTCCAATAAATTCCTTTGTCTGTGCGTATTCATTCGAAAGATTTCACTTGAGGTGAGTGCACGGAGCGAGGGGTGGTATTTATGAGAGTTATCACCGGAATTGAATAGGACGTGCACTCATTCTTATCAGAGGCAGGAGCCTAGGATGATTTATTGGGAATGTTTTATGAACTTTGGTGTGCTTTCTTTTTATTATTTCATTTCGTTTTGTTACGTTTCGTTTTTTCGACATCCCCTTAGTGGACTTATCTTGAATGGATAAGAGGATTTTGTACTTTATGCTCGATTGCGAGTGCGAGTGTGTGTTCTCCTCCAGCAACCAAGTGATTGTACTTTCGGCAACCTATTGGTAACGGTGTGGTTTTATTGCGCTCCTGTGGTGCCGTTTGGGGTTGCGTACGGCTGGGAGGCCACAAAATTTCGTGGAAACACTTGTGACAGTTGGTCGGCTCTGGTTAAGAATATCGTTTTAAAGGGCAATAAGTGGAAATCTGTTGGCTGGCCTATTCGCCTGTGATGGAGATGGCAACAGCGTGCGGTGTTGAGATATTTTTATTAAACCGCTTACTTGATAGAAAAATGTATAGGGAAGATCCGTCCACACAGCTTGCCCGCTGAGGTTATGGTTTCCTATTTTACCAAAACGCAGTTCTGCTTGATTTGCATTAGCGATGAACAGACGGAACGAGAGCGTATTTCCTTTTCAAATTCAAATTCAAGCTTTAAGTGTACTTCCCTTCATTGCAAGATATCAATTTGTCGTCACTGTAAAGTGAGTGCATATTTGCTTTAATGAGTGGGTAGTCAGTCTCAAAGGCCGATGATGCTACTACCGTATTATGAAGGTACCATATGTTGTATCGAGATCTATTTTTGCCTTGTACGTAAAAGATATTCCACAGTCTTTGGAAAGGTACTGAAGTGACCACTGTGGCGTAGTGGGTAAGGTGCTGCACTCACTTTCTCTTTATAGGATAAGGTTCGAATCTTGGATTTAAATCCACGCTTTTTCAGAGAACAACCTTCTCCAATAGGTGAAAACACCCCCAAAGCACTATTTGTCTATGAAAAAGCTTTTCACCGTTCGAAGTTGGCAATAAATTGTAGGTCCCTTCCACTAGTGGGAGAACTGTAGCCTTGATCCCATCAATACATGTACATATGACACATCATTCAATAAGTCCCGGGACTGACATATAGGGGTTGCCACTAACAAAATATACATATAATTTTTAAAATTCAAATGATGCCTGTCAAATTCTTATGACAATCTTAATATACCAGGTATACCCGTATGAAGTGAGCGCGAAGATACAAATGTCTCGATAGGGAACATTTGTTGTGAACGAACCCTTATTTTTTGTTTTTGTTTGTTTGCTATGACATCTGTGAAAAATATTTAGTATACATCAAGTCATTGAACAGACAACATCATATTTTTTCATCGTGTTAAAAATTTCGAATTATGTACCAGAAAGTGATGATTTAATAATAATAAAAATTAATTAATTGTTGGCGCCACAGTCCACAGGAGGACCATAGCATAGCTTGCTCATCAACTACTCGTGTTGTGCGCACTACTGTTCTCTAACGAGTAGAAGGGACCTACAGTTTTTTGCCGACTCCGAACGGCGAAATTTGAGAAGCTTTCTTAGACAGTTACTCTTTGAGTGCTGTCAGCAGGTCGAAAAAAGTGGTGCCGTGAAAAATTCGAGGTGTTCAGCCGGGAATCAAACCTAGATCCTTCGGCGTGTGAGCGTCGCACACTACCCACTACTCCACGGCGGCCACATGAAAGTGATGATTTGCTGAAAGCATTAACTTTTTGTTTTCATTTGAAGAAAAGTGCTGCAGAGTCGCATCGAATGCTTGTCGAGGCATATGGTGATCATGCTCTATCAGAAGCAACATGCAAAAGATAGTCTCAACGATTCAGAAATAATGAGTTTGATGTGAGAAATGAAGAACGTGGAAGACCACCAAAAAAGTTTGAAGACGCCGAATTGCAAACGATATTGAATGGAGATGACACTTTGAAACAAAAGCAAATGGCAGCAATGCTAAATGTTGCATAACAAACAATTTCTG
This sequence comes from Eristalinus aeneus, assembly GCA_955652365.1. Taxonomy (NCBI): domain Eukaryota; kingdom Metazoa; phylum Arthropoda; class Insecta; order Diptera; family Syrphidae; genus Eristalinus; species Eristalinus aeneus. Next base: position 28,622,259 of record OY019133.1, on the reverse strand, counting down.
ACCGTTTAAAAGCTATGGGAAAGGTCCAAAAGTGTGGAAAATGGGTGCCACATGAATTGAATGAAAGACAGATGGAAAACCGAAAAAAAACTTGTGAAACTTATCTTCAAAGACACGAAAGAAAATCGGTTTTGCATCGGATTGCTACTGGCGATGAAAAATGGATTTATTTTAAGAATCCTAAACGGAAAAAATCATGGGTTAATCTGGGACAACCATCAACATCGACTGCAAAACCAGATCGATTCGGCAAGAAGACAATGCTGTGTGTTTGGTGGGGCCAGAAAGGTGTTCTGTACCACGAGCTCCTAAAACCTGGTGAAACTTTTAATACTGCTCGCTACCGACAACAAATGATCAATTTGAACCATGCATTGATCGAGAAACGACCAGAATGGGCCAGAAGACAGGGCAAGGTAATTCTGCTCCATGACAATGCACCTGCACACAAAGCAAAACCGGTTCAGGAAACAATCAAAATCACTTGGCTGGGAGCAGCTACCCCACCCGCCGCATTCACCAGACTTGGCTCATTCCGACTACCATTTGTTTTCATCGATGGGATACGCATTGGCTAAGCAGCACTTTGATTTCTACGAGGGGGTCGAAAATTGGGTGTCTGGTTGGTTTGCTTTAAAAGACGAACAATTTTATTGACGTGGTATTCACAAATTACCAGAAAGGTGGTCAAAATGTGTATAAAACAATGGCCTATACTTTGAATAAAATGCTTTTACGCTCATTTCATACCTGGGTAAGGTTACAAGTAACAGTGCTTCAAGTAACGCTACTTTTGCGATTTGTAAAAAATGGAAAAAACTAAATTTCGTGTGTTAATTAAATACTATTTTCTGATGGGAAAAAATACCGTACTAGCTCAGGAATGGCTTTAAAAGTGTTACAGGGACTCTGTTCCATCAAAAACAAAAACTATTGTACTTCTGTTGTAGTAATTCGATGATGCGTCAGTCCACAGGGGGACCAGGACCTAGCGTGCTCATCAATTTCTCGTGATCTCTCACGAGTAGAGGGGACCTATAGTTTTATGCCGACTCCGAACGTCGATATTTGAGAAGCTTTTTCTTAGACAGTTGTTACTTTTTGAGTGTTTTCAGCACCTCGAAAGAGGTAATAATTGTTGGCGCTACAGTCCAAAGGGGGACCAGGGCTTAGTTTGCTCATCAACTACTCGTGTTGTGCGCGCTACTGTTCTCTCACGAGTAGAAGGGACCTACAGTTTTTGCCGACTCCGAACGGCGAAATTTGAGAAGCTTTCTTAGACAGTTATTACTCTTTGAGTGTTGTCAGCAGCTCGAAAGAGGTGGTGCCGTGAAATATTAGAAAAATTGGTGTTGAACTGGGAGTCGAACCTAGACCCTTCGGCGTGTGAGCGTCGCACTCTACCCACTACGCCACGGCAACCACCGAGGTAGTGCCGTAAAAAATTCGAGGTGTGAGTCAGAAATCGAACTTATATCTTCGGCCACGGTAGTCACAATGTTTCATATTGACTCTCTAAAAAAAATCACGCCGATTTTAAAAAGCAAGGGCCCCATTGGGCAAAAGAAAGTGTTCTCCTCTATAATGAACTGCTGTCCTGTCACCTGATTTATTCGGAATTCTATTTCTCAACCCACTTGAAGAATTTGAAAAGGCGCGGCACTTGGTCTATTGAGCGGCTAAGATCGTGGCTTTTTAAAAAGAATAGTTACGATGGGTTCCGAACTTGATTGTAAACTTTTTCTACTGTTCTTCAAGTTCAGTTGTTTCTGTAGACTGCTCTAACGAAAATGTTGTTCCTGGGTAGAATCATCGATTTCGAAATGGCGAGGAACGATTTTCACACGAAAATGTAGACGACTAAAAGATGGGAATATAGTGGCTGAAGTGAAACGAATCTTCCGAAGTTGAATTGATCTGACGTCAATCTGCTTGCCGAGCATCACGCTCTCTTGCGATTTTTTCAACAGAGTTCTCCAGAGGGTCTTGCAACACTAACGAGTCAACACCAAAGTTCACGCAGCCCCTAGCTAGACGAATGATACTGACGCGTCTATTCAGAGAACATAGAGTGAAGCGTTTTCAAACTTCGCAAAGAAGCTGAGATTTTGGATAAGTAAGGTGAGGTTTGTGAGGCTTATTTAGCAAATAAGTCAGAGTTCGACGCTGCCTGCACTAAACATAGAAGAAGACTGGAAACGTTGTCGAGAAGCCATCAAAGAAGCTGTCACTGATGTGCTGGGTTCCACGTCACCACCCATAAGGAACGCATGGTTAGACGACGAGTGCAGGCAAGCGCATGCAGCCAAACAACTGCATCGAACAACGAGGGCTGTTTGTGAGCTCAACGAACAGAGAAGAAGGGAAGAGCACCGGCTTTTCAGAAAAAAAAGAAGGAGCATGAGAAGCGCGCGGTCAAGGAAATAGAAAGGTGTTATGGCAGGAATGAAGTCCTAAAATGTTGCGGTAGGGTAAAAGAGCTATCCGGAGGATACAAGGCTAGGACCAAGGCCTGTCGGGACTAAAATGGACAACTCGTAGTAGAGTCGCAGCCTGTGCAGAGAATCTGGAAGGATCATTTCTGCAGAATTTTTAACGGCGACGACAGCCCGAATCCCGCTATTAGGCAGAATATTCTAATCGATTTGGACGATGATAGACAAGAATTCCGTCCCCCCGACTTAGACGAGGTTACGGCTGTCCGCAGAACTATTTAAAGCAGCTGGAGATGACCTGGTTGGGCACATGCACCAGCTCATCTGTAAGATATGGTCGGAGGAAAGCATGCCAAATGAGTGTAATCTCAGCGTCGTTTGCCAAGAGAGAAGACCCCTTCGACTGCGCCAATTATCGACGGATCAGTCTTCTTTACATCGCATACAGGATCCTCTCTGCCGTATTGTGTGAGCGTATGAAATCGTTAAGTCTCTATTAGTGTATTTTCAGGCCAAGGAAGTTCACTCTAGACCAGATCTTCACTTTACTGCAGATCCTGGAAAAGACCCAAGAAGTGCATCATCTCTTCGTCGATTTTAAGGCCGCATGTGACAGTGTGCATAGAGACGAGCTATACAGTGCCATGTCTAGGTTTGGCATTCCTACCAAACTCATCAGGTGGTGTATTATGACGATACTCCCTCGGTAACGAACTCACCGAGACCTTTAACGTCAAAAATGGTTTTGGGCAAGGCGACGCACTCTCACGTGACTTCGTCTACATCATCCTCGAGAAGAAAAATGATTTAACGAAGACGAAGAAGAAGAAGAAAGAGAAGGAGAAGAAGAAGAAGAAAAAAAAGAAGAAAAAGAAGAAGAAGGAGAAGAAGAAGGAGAAGAAGAAGAAGAAGATGAAGAAAAAGAAGAAGAAGAACAAGAATAGGAACAAGAACAAGAAAAGGAAGAAGAAGAACAAGAAGAGAAAGAAAACGAAGAAGAAGAAGAAGGAAAAGAAGAAGAAGAAAAAAAAGAAGAAAAAGAAGAAGAAGGAGAAGAAGAAGAAGAAGAAGAAGAACAAGAAAGAGAACAAGAACAAGAACAAGAAGAGGAAGAAGAAGAACAAGAAGAGGAAGAAAATGAAGAAAAGCTCGCTTGAAATGTAATAAAGCCTAAGAGGTAGATAGTCCTTTAGAAATATGAATCCTATTCCTTAAAGTAATGTCCGTTTTTCCATTAATGCATTTTCTCATCTTCCCTACGTTGATCTTATAGCTGTAAAAAATTCTGCCCAAGGTGCTGTCGCAGGATCCCAAAAATTGATGCACCCTGTTCCGATGGAAGTCTTTTTATATCAACCCTAACATAAAGCTGTACCTAAAGCCCAGCCAACCTCACTTTTTTCCAGCCTCAAGAAGTCCCTAACTCTTGTAGACGAAGTCATTGATGTCAGCCACAACAAATGATATTGCTGTGAGAGGGAGAGCGCGGAGTTTTCTCTACAAATTGCTTTAGAATTCGAAAAGACGTTCAAAGAATAAGTCTTAAAACCGGGATTTAGTAAACACACGAAAACTGTTAAGATGACATGAGGAACCCTTTAAGACAGTCAAACACGCCTTGTCATCCCCTCTCCTTGCACACTGACTTTTGACAAGCGGTTGAGACCTTCCCTTTCCAAAGTTCCAAATATGCTGAACAAAATCTCTCGGCCACTATTTTAGTCTGTGAATTCTTGACCACCATATGAATACTTCTCTTGAAGAAAGATTTCGACTTTAGAATGAGAAAACAAACAAACTTATACGTAGGAAGCAACACACCTACCACAAGCCAAGCAAATCAAGCACTTCACTTAAGAATGCAAACATATTTTTGAAGCGTTACTGATCTTTATTTATATACAGATAACTCCTTTGATTGGCGCCGATCCCTTATAGCGTGCTCCTCAGTTTGCCTTCAAACTCTTCTGAACCAGAGGCAGATTCTTCTCGATAAAACACTTAAATCCACGGAAGGCCCAGCTGCAGGAGTCTGTGGCTTGCTGATTGGTGTCAACGCAGGCATCAATCTCGGGTTTGACTTCGTTCTGAGTGCGATTCTGTCCCAACTGCTTCACCAGATTGTCAACCTGGAAGCCTCCCTTCTGAGCGTTGAACAGTTCAAATTTATCAAAGACGCACTCAATGTAGCAGCGAGTCAGCTCGTCGTCTGGGAACTCGAATTTCTTGTACAACTCCACCTTCTCGGCGGGGACTTTCTTCGCCTCTACGCACTCCTTTCTCACCTTCATCAAATCCTCTTGGGTCTTGATTTTGAATTCATCGGCAGACGCCTGAAAAGAAACAAAAGCAACTTTGATTGAGAACAAACCGAGAGGGTCGTTATCCAGGGTTCCGTACAAATGCCAGGACTGCAAAAAGGACCGCAATAGCAAAGTATTTCATCTTGTAGGTTTTCTTCGGCTGATTGGTGTGTCTCGACGTTGACTGATTAAAACCGACTGATGACCAGAACTGCTGCGGCAAGGCCTTTTATAGTTGCATCCGCATGGTTTCCTAAACGCTTGGGGGAGTGGACAATGCCAACTTAAATGGGCGACCATTTAGCAGACTGACTGCCTGAGTGGGCAGATAGAATAAACATTTCAACTCGGCGACATGAATTGATTCAAAGAGGCGCTCAGACGGCCTCTGTACGGGCACTTGAAAGTGTAACGTGACTCAATTATGATGATCTGTGTTTGCATGATGTGCTCGGTAATTTTCCAGATATTTTAGTGGCTTCGAGAATTCCTGGAATTATTGCTCAGACGAGATTTGTTTGTTGTGGGCCGATGTCTCCTTCTTTTAGTAGAAGCCCCAATCAATTTTGAAATTATGCTCTGGAGCAGACTGGTTAACACAACTCCAGCTTCTACGTGGACAGTTCCTTCTTGGTTGTACAATGAACCCAATTTTCGTATAAGAAGTCGTTTTAAGGTTGTGCAAGATAAATATAAGGTTGTCAAATATCTCCCTTCCTGCTCTTCATTCAATGCTTCATAAAAAGTGTTACAGTGATCGGATTTAGTTCAAATATGCGCCGTTTTGCTCGATAATCTATTTCCATCTAGACGGCATTTTCATAATACTCCCCTCGTAGAAGCTCCCCTCCTTATTTGCGAGGAACTCGGACAGCCACTTTTCACAAGCCTCTTTTGAGTTCAACTTCACACCGCTAAAGGCGTTCGCCATGGATAGGAACAGGTGTTAATAACTTGGCGCTATATCCGGGCTATATGCTGGATGCGATGAAACCTCCCATCTGAGCTCCCGTAGCTTCTGACGAGTCATCAACGAAGTGTCTGGTCTGGCGTTGTCCTGGTGGAACACTGCACCCTTCCTGTTGCCCAATTCTGGACGCTTCTGGTCGATCGCCTGCTTCAAGCGGTCCAGTTGTTCGCAGTAGATGGTAGAAATTAGCGACTGGATATATGGAAGCAGCTTATAGTGGATGATTCACTTCCAATCCCACCAAATACACAGCAAACCCTTCCGTCAATCCTGGCTTGGCCACTGTTTGGGACGATTCACCGGCCTTCAACCACGACCGTTTTCGCTCGATATTGTGGTCTGTGATCCATTTTTCGTTGCCAGTCACCATCTGCTTCAAAAATAAGTCGAGTTCGTTTCGTTTCAGCAGCATATCGCAGGCATTGATTCGGTCCAGAAGGTTTTTTTGCGTCAAATCATGCGGCATCCAAGCATCAAGCTTTTTTGTATCCAACCTTCTGCTGATAGTTCACAATGATTTGGTGACTAACCTCCATCTCCTGGCCGATGTCACGAGTTGCCACATGTCGGTCTAACTCGATGATTTAGATGATTCGATCGGTATTCGTCGTCACAGGTCTTCCGCCGTCTGGCTTACCCATGGTGTCGTTTTCACCGGCTCTGAATGTCGAAACCATTCCTCCGGGGTTCGAAGTGATAGAGTACCGTCCCCCAAAACACCATTAATCTCACGTAACGTTTTTCTAGTGGATTTGATTTGAAAACTTTAAAATAGCACGAGTTTCGGCGTTAGTGAACTCCATGTTTACACGTCAATAACTGTTGAACGCAATATCCAAACTAATCATGCATTGTATCGTTTAGTTGGTTATGTCAAGACATTTCAAATGTTGTATGCAATGATGTTCGTGATGCCAGATACGAGCTCTGTAGCGCTTTGAACATAGCCGGAAAATTCAAAAGATAAAAAGGCAGAAGGGAGATATTTGATAATCTTATAATTTTATGATTCAAGTTGCTGGCAAAATTAGTTGTCGGAGAACCTACAGTTTTTTGCCAACTCCGAAAAGTGGAGAATTTGAGAAGATTTTTCTTATACAGCATTCCTCTTGACTGTTGTCAGCAGCTCGAAAGAGGTGGTGCCATGAAAAATTCGAGGTGTTCAGTCGGGAATCAAACCCAGACTTGCTGCATGTGAGCGTTGCACTCTACCCACTACGCCACGGCGAGCACACATGAAATATTACTATGGTAAAAGTAAGAGTTGCCGACTCACCGAATTAATTGATTTGCATTGAATTTGCATTGAATTTGCATTGAATTTGCATCGGATTTGGATCTCCAGCCCAGTTGCAAATTGTGCAAACTAATGTGCTGATTTTTTACTTAGCGAATATGCAAGCTGCTGACAACACTCAAAGAGTAATAATTGTCTAAAAAAGCTTCGGAGTCAGCAAAAAACTGTAGGTCCTTTCTACTCCTAAGAGAACAGTAGCGCCCGCAAAACGAGTTGGTGAGCAATCTAGGCCCTGGTTCCCCTGTGGACTGTTGCCCCAACAATTATAGAATATGCAAACAAAACGACAAAAATACCGCTTCTGAGACTAAAGAGGCCCACGAGTAAAATTTGAGAGATAGGCGAAGTTAGTTTTTGGAGCGCATCACTGCTGTCTGTTTCTTCTAGACGGACGGTTAGAGTTTATACATATGGATACACGTTTTGTTTTCTGCCAGCGCTTCATTTGAACGATAAGAAGTTCCCAGCGGGCGAAGAAACAGGCCTGTCAGTTCGATGTTTTATAGTTGCGTTATTTTAGGTTCAAGCGGTGTCTGTCGGTCCCCAAGGTTATGCGTTTGACGCCACCAGATTCTGCATAAACGAAGAACATTCCTTAAGTAACTACCGTCCGCACACTTCGATATAACGGGTTAAAAGTTTCCTTAAAATAAGCGCATGATTTGAAAGCTGTCTTTTCAATGTTATCCAATTCCTCACTTAACGAAAGAGACTAATCTTTGTAAAAAGCAACTACGAAAATTGAATGTTTTATTAGTTCCAAGGCACCCTGATTAATAAATATCAACAATCAATTTGTGTAGTCAAGGGAACTTATATTTCTCATTTGATCTCCTTATCCAGGGCGAACATAAATTCGGATATTTGTAAGGAAACAGAATTTCTAAGATATTTGCTTAGAAATATAGTTAACATCAACACCATCATTCAAGCACATATAAAAATGTTACGAATGAGACGAATGGAACACAAAATATCGGGAATACAGATTATTCGTGTTTTTTTGTGTTAAATTTTCTTATACGAAGGTTGCTTTTTATATTTCTGGATAAGAGAAACAACCCCAAATATTAATCATCGAAAATAGCTTTATTGTTTTTCAAAATATTCCCCATTAAGATCTATACACATTTGTATGCGTATGAACCAATTGTCGAAGCACTTTTGCCACTCTGAATGAGGTATCTCCAAAACATGCATTCTGCACACATCAACCGCTTCTTCAGGTGTCGAAAAACGTTGACCTTTCATTTTCTTTTTTACGTACGGGAATAAAAAGAAGTCAATCGGTGCCAAGTCAGGACTGTACGGCGGATGACTTATCAAATCGATGTTTTCAGTGCTCAAAAATGCAATTGTTTGAGCCGATGTGTGAGAGCTCGCACTGTCATGTTGAAGAGTGATCCCGCTTCGGCGGTTGGTTTTCCTGATTTCTTGGAAGACAATTGGCAAACAAATGGTTGTATGTCACTCAGAATTGACTGTTCTGCGTTGTTCTAGTGGTACGGTTGCGGCATGTCCAGTTTTTCCGAAAAAACAAGCGACCATTTGCTTGGAAGTGCTTCTTGCGTGAGCAACTTTTGTTGGATTTGGCTCAATTTGAAACACCCATACAGTCGACTGCTGTTTACTTTCGAGCTCAAATGCGTAAATCCACGATTCATCAGCTATCACGATGTCATAGACGTGTTCCGAAGCACCGCGATGGAATTTTTGAGAATTTTTTTCGACCAATCGACACGAGCCTTTTTTGCGATTAACAAATTGTGTGGGATCCAAATTTTTTTGACGTTCAAATGTTCATGCAATATTGAATGTATGCTGGTCCTATTAATACCTAAGGTTATATGAATCTCACGATAGGTCACATGACGACCTTGCAATATCAGTTGGCGCACAGCATCAATGGTTTCCGGAACAACAACTGATTTTGGACGACCTTCACGAAATTCATCTTAGAGTGAACTACGACCTCGGTTGAATTCACCATACTATCGATGAACACTTGTCCTTGATGGAGCTTCATCGCCAAAAATTGTATTAAGTTCATCGATGCACTGTTGTTGAGTTAATTCACGTCGAAAGTTGTAAAAAATAATCGTACGAAAATGTTCACGATGTAATTCCATTTTTTTTGGGGAGATGATCTTTGAAATTACTGTAAATAACACAAATACCGCTCGTATATCAAAACGTTCTGAGTACGTATAACCCGAAAAATGTCAAACTTTACGATAGAGCTGGCAACTGCCAGATTGCAATACTAGAGTTGCCCAATCCCGAAATATAAAATGCAACCTTCGTAAGAATAAAAAATGTAAAAACTACATAACTCAAATTATTGTCCTTTGTGGCCTTTCAGACGTGTTTCAAGTTTCAAGTTGCTGACAACACTCAAAGAGTAATTCTGTCTAAAAAAAGGCTTTTCAAACTTCGCCGTTCGGAGTCGGCAAAAAACGGAATGTCCCTTCTACTCTTGAGAGAACAAAAGCACATACAATACGAGTAGGTGATGAGCAAGCTAAGCCCTGGTCCCCTGTGGACAGTCGCGCCATATAATTAAAACAAAAAATGTCTTTCAGTAATCAGTTCCGAGATAAAAAATTGCCTAAATTGCCTATCTACATTTCCCGGTTTTAACTAGTACGGCACCTAATTTCTTTGCTTTTGAATAGATACAAATTGGTTAAACAGAACAGAAACTATTCGCTGAACCTCTTCCATCGATTCTGCAAGTTCACTTTGCGTTCGACACTGACCTTAACCCAATAAACACTCCAATTCCCCTAAATCAAGCTTTTTCGGCTGATCAAGAGGCCGCCGTGGATTAGTGGGTAGAGTGCGACGCCCACACGTCGAAGGGTCTAGATTCGATTAACAGCTGAACACCAATTTTTCGAATTTTTCACGGCACCACATCTTTCGAGCTGCTGATAACAATCAGAGAGTAATAACTGTCTAAGAAAGCTTCTCAAATCTCGCCGCTCGGAGTCGGCAAAAAACTGTAAGTCCCTTCTACTTGTGAAAGGACAGTAGCGCGCACAACTTCTTCTTCTTCTTCTTTTGGTGCTACAGTCCGGGTGGATCTGGGCCTCAACCAACATGCCTCTCCAGCCAGCACGATCTTTCGCCAGCTGTCTCCAGTTGCGCACTCCAAGTTGGTTGACGTCCTTCTCCACTTGTGTGCACCACTTTAGCGCACAACACGAGTAGTTAATGAGGAAGCTGGGCCCTGGTCCCTTTGTGGACTGTCGCGCCAACAATTATTATTATTATTATTATTATATTATTATTAAGAGGCAATCACTTGGATTTTGATCTTCAATTACTCATTTTCAAATTTTTTGGGCTGACTAAGAGGCTCATCTTTCTCGACACTAAATTCACTTCTTTTGAAGCACTGAAATCACTCTCTGCAAGATTTATCGATCGGAGCAGATTAACCATAAACTTATATTTTTGTTCGATAGGCTTCAGCTGCACTATTCTTCCAATTATAAAAGAAAATCAAAACTTTCCGCAAAAGTTGTCTACCACAGATGCTAACGCATACTTATTATTGCTGAAAAAAGTCACACCTTCCAGTGAAATATGTATTGGCTTCCAAGGTCATCCACAACCTGCAAGTGTCGCCATCTTTTGAAAATTGTCCGAATTAATTTGAAGCTCCCACCTGTAGCCGTCGTGGCGTAGTGGGTAGAGTGCGACATTCCCACTGAGACTTCGCAGTTCGGAATCGGCAAAAAACTGTGTGTCCCTTCTACTAGCGAGAGAACATTAGCGCGCACAACACGAGTAGTTGATGAGCAAGGTAGGCCGTGGTCCCCCTGTGAACTGTTGCGGCGCCCAATTATTATTAATTAATACATTCCACCCAAAAACTAGAGTCTTAAGAAAAATGCCACAATGACCAAATATTTTGTACCTTTGAGGCGTGTAGCTGAAGCTTTGCAATAACACAGGCTGTCTTAATTCCAGTCACTTGAACGTATATACAATTCCTGTAGTGCACGCCAATTATAAAAAACAAAATAAGGAAAAGTTCCTCGTTCTTTCAATCGGTGTAAGAAAAAATATGGCCTTTTTACCACACTTTCAAAGTTCTGGTCTTACTGAACAGCGTAGAAAAATGGACAACATTAAATGCCAATAAATGACAGCTGTCAATCGTTCTTTTGTGGGGGGAAACTCCTTGTTATTGTCATTTCTTCCATTTACACTGTCAGAGAAATCTTGACCTCCGTAAGCCAGCTATCGAGGTAGATAAGAACAGGCATTGAGCCCCCAGGAAAATGCAACGAGCAACCATTTTCCTCCACCCCTCGATTTAAGTGTAAATCTCAGGATATCCCTCAGTGCTATGTTTGAAAGGTCTACTACCCTTCGAAAAAGCCGTTACCTATCAGTTGAAGCTTGCTGATCCCAATCGTTAAAAAACCACATAGTGGAAGTCTAAACTACTTCTTCGTCCCTGCATCTGTAGTAGCAGGGTTACAAATAGGAATATCTTCAACTCGGAACTTTTTAAGCCTTATTTTCACTATTAAAGCAATAGCCACTTTTATGACCAACTCAGTTTAGGAAAAGCATCAATGCTTGAAAACAAAAGCGCCAATGTCAAAATCGTACTAGTTAGATCAGTAAGATGCCCAGAGTCTTCCATGGATTTTTCCATTCTTCTCCATCCACACGAAAAACAAAAAATTGTATCGTCTCACTAATTCATTTCAGAAATGTTCCTGAAAATTCTACGCATTCAAAGTCTGCGTTAAATTGCTCTCATCTCATGAAATGCCCCTCGAAACATCGACGTGGTCGAACTGTCTATTTAGCAATTTTTAAGCATGTACTTAAGCCAATTTATACCGTCATCGTCCAGACGAATGGAAAACTTTTTACAAACAAGACAAACAATGCAATCAATGTTCATCTGGTCCCGGTACGCTCCACGCACAGACCCCTGGGCTGTTGAACCGAGCTGATTATGAAACAATTTAAGTGCGTCCACTCTATTAAGTAACGCTTGATTGGGTGAAATAATTTCTTTTGTGCAAAATTACCCTCGTTCTTTTTCTCTTTTTTTTTCAAATGTTATATGATGCTGCATAGCCTACATAATGCAGCATCGCACTGTGTCGTTTAGTAGCTGATGTGGAGATGCTGAAGTATGCTATTAGACGGACTAACCGTCTAATACTGAATAGTAAAAACAAAGTTTAGAGACTCCAAACAATGATGTAAAGATGTATTACCGGGACCGAGGTTGAATCCCGCTCAAATGGAAAATAAAACATATTGAAGGAAGAAAATGGGTCCCATTGTATTGGATTTTTAATTTGATCAACTCTTATTGATTTAATTTAGCGAAATGCTTTTGAAGCTTAGCTGCATACCATCATAGACAGCCTCATCCCAGACACGTTTTTAGTCGAAACGACTAAGTTCCCTAACACTTGCTTCCCTAAAACTTGGAGAAATCCATTGAGCAATTCGACTCGTTTCACATTTTTTGTCAGAACTTCAACTTTAAACTAAAAATTGATCCACGCTTAAGTGCGAACAAATCATATTAGTTTGCTGATTGCAATCTAATTTTAATTTTGTCACAATCTCTGATAACAAAATTGCACTAGGATAAGAAGCTACCTCTTGCAAGAACGAAAAACTACGCATTTACCGGAAAACGTTATTTACGCTCAAAAACGAGCTACAATTCGGAAAATTATGGATAGTCGTCGCCTCATATATAATTGTTTAACCTTTTCATTGATTAAGAAAATCGGCGAATCGACTACGGAAGGAATATTTTCGCATTCGTTTTACTTCCCATAATTCAAGACGCAATCTAAAAAGTAAGTGGATGTCGATAAAGTAGTGCAACAAAACTGGCATTTGGAAAATCGCAATTAAGCCACGGTCCATTGATCTTAGCTCTGTTCCAATTCATTTGTGTACAGAAATACGTAGTTGAGTAGTTTGGGTAAAAATCTCTCTTGCAGAGAGTAACTCTACCGAAACTTGTGAAACGACTTTTCGTAGAAATTTGTAAACAGCTATCAGATATATGAAATGTGAAAGGTTTTTTTATTTCTTCTATTATTTCTTCTTTGACAGCCATCGACTGCCCACAGTTTTTTCTTCGGCAGGAATTCGTAGGGAAGGGAAATATTTTACTCTCTCATGAGCTCTCTCTATAAAACAAATCAGCAAATGGAACGTCTTTTGGCAGTTTCGTTTCTTGGAGAAATTCGTAGCAATTCAGAGCAATTGGAACCAAACTCTTGTGAGGTTTTTAATTCAGATTAAATTAACTGCAGTTTCGGAGGACAAATGATTTGTGGCACAGAAAGTAAGTTCTTTCTTTTTAATTCCAGAAGGTCAAGCCGTGGCAATGTGCAGAGCGATGAAATGGAATTATTAGTTTACCAGGAATGAAATGAGCAAAATATGAATTGGGGACCTATTTCCTAAAAATTTGAAGATAAATTTTTGGTATACTTAAAACTCATGCTTAACAACAGTCACAGATTGGACCAAAAGTAAGGTGCTACAAACCAATCGGCAAAGACATCAGCATCTTCCAAGCTTCCAACTGTATGATTCAGACTACTGCGTTCAAATTAACCCTAAGAGAAATTATGATATATATAACCGCGATGCACAGTGGTGCCCTTGCATGGGGCACACTGGTATAAGTCTGTAACTTTTGAACCCTTTAACCGATCTTGATGAAATTTTAAATATAGTTTCAGTGCCGTAAAATCCTCTTGCTAGTATGTAGGATAACGTTACTCCGTTTTCATATGTTAAGGAATTGAAAAAAACGCACTTTTTTTAATGGCATTTAAAAACATATGTAATAACAATTTACGACATTATATTTAGGCTCAAAACAAAGCTGGATTTCATACTTATATAGAAAAACTACATTCAATACTATTTATTCACACACGTCCGTTGTAAAAATTATAAACCTGAATTAAGTGTAATAAAGCATGCGTTCATTACTTAGAAGTTCGTGACCATGGTATTTGCGCAATACAAGCGTTAGAAGAGAAATCGTAGGAAAATTTTTAAGAAATGCCGAAAAATGTCTGAGATTGCTCCACCTAAACGACTCGTTCTCCCAAAGTACAAAAAAGTGACTTTTTATTTTTGCACAAACGATAGCAAATGTTTCAAGCTGTGGTTTTCTGTTGGAGCCTCTTAGAGACTATGTTATGCTCCAGCAAAAATTGAAGTACTTACCACAAAAAGGGGCCTTAACCAAAACCCTGGTCTAGATAACTAGTGGTCCAAATAAAAAGAAATGTTGATGCAGTTTGAAGGTTAAATGTACGCCCTTTCAAATAAATACAACATCATGTTTCAAGGCGGCTTATTTTAAAAATATGTGAAATGGAATGGAAAAAATCAATTTTTAAGCTCCCAACTTTGAGTTAGTCGTACACCTAAACGGCTCATTAGAAGTCAATTAAATTTTGATTTTCTGGGTTCTTAAATAGGTATACCAGGTATACCCGTATGAAGTGAGCGTGAAGATACAAATGTCTCGATAGGGAACATTTGTTGTGAACGAGCCCTTATTTTTTGCTTTTGTTCGTTCGCTATGACATCTGTGAAAAATATTTAGTATACATCAAGTCATTGAACAGACAACATCATATTTTTTCATCGCGTTAAAAATGTTGAATTTTGTAGCAGAAAGTGATGATTTAATAATAATAATAATAATTGTTGGCGCGACAGTCCACAGGAGGACCATAGCATAGCTTGCTCATCAACTACTCGTGTTGTGCCCGCTACTGTTCTCTAACGAGTAGAAGGGACCTACAGTTTTTTTTTTTTGCCGACTCCGAACGGCGATGTTTGAGAAGCTTTCTTAGACAGTTATTACTCTTTGAGTGTTGTCAGCAGCTCGAAACAATTAGTGCCGTGAAAAATTCGAGATGTTCAGCCGGGAATCAAACCTAGACCCTTGGGCGTGTGAGCGTCGCACTATATCCACTACGCCACGGCGGCCACATGAAAGTGATGATTTGCTGAAAGCATTAATTTTTTGTTTTTATTTGAAGAAAAGTGCTGCAGAGTCGCATCCAATGCTTGTCGAGGCATATGGTGATCATGCTCTTTCAGAAGCAACATGCAAAAGATGGTTGCAACGGTTCAGAAACAATGATTTTGGTGTGAGAAATGAAGAACGTGGACGACCACCAAAAAAGTTTGAGGACGGCGAGATACACTTTGAGACAAAAGCAAATGGCAGCAATGTTAAATGTTGCATAACAAACAATTTCTGACCGTTTAAAAGCTATGGGAAAGGTCCAAAAGTGTGGAAATTGGGTGCCACATGAATTGAATGAAAGACAGATGGAAAACCGGAAAAAAACTTGTGAAATTTAGCTTCAAAGACACGAAAAAAAATCGGTTTTGCATCGGATTGTTACTGGCTATGAAAAATGGATTTATTTTAAGAATCCTAAATTGAAAAATCTGGGACAATTATCAACATCGACTGCAAACCCAGATCGATTCGGCAAGAAGACAATGCTGTGTGTTTGGAGGGATCAGAAGGGTGTGCTGTACCACGAGCTCCTAAAACCTGGTGAAACCGTTAATACTGATCGCTACCGACAACAAATGATCAATTTAAACCATTCATTGATCGAGAAACCACCAGAAGGGCCATAAGACATGGCAAGGTAATTTTGCTCCATGACAATGCACCTGCACACAAAGAAAACCGGTTCAGGACACAATCAAAACACTTGGCTGGGAGCAGCTACCCCACCCGCCGTATTCACCAGACTTGGCTCCTTCCGACTACCATTTGTCTTCCTCTATGGGACACGCATTGGCTGAGCAGCACTTTGATTCCTACGAGGAGGTCGAAAATTGGGTGTCTGATTGGTTTGCTTTAAAAGACGAACAATTTTATTGGCGTGATATTCACAAATTGTCAGAAAGGTGGTCGAAATGTTTAGAAAACAATGGCCAATACTTTGAATAAAAAAACGCCCATTTCATACTGGTATACCTGGTATGTAGAATGGAAAAACCAACACTGTTTTGCAGAGAAAATTACTTCATATAGCGTTTTTTTTTTCTGCTCGAGCACCACTATGTGACATAGCGATAATGTCAGACAGTCGCGCATCCATCATGGCTCTTGGTACCTACTTTACCCTTTCCAGGCTCGTGTGGAAACACCTGAAAAAGCTTAGCGAGTTATACAGGAAGAACCATGTTGGATACATGGTCCTATAGAGATAATTGGCAACGAGTTGGCTGAATCCCTGGCAAGAAGACATTTTTCCTGAGTTAATCAGTGAGATGAGATCACATTCACAAGGAAGATTTCAAGAGAATGTGGGCAAACATATGTAGTGGAATAAAATCAAAAAGAGTAATTTATTTTTGTACGTCACTGTTCTTAACGAAAATACCCCAACTACTATCCCGCAAATGTATCGGTTCTACTGATCGGATGATCTATCCGAAAAGTCTCCACTTCTGAACAAAAGATGTTGCTAAATGTAACCCTAGAAGAAATCAGCTTATTATTAAAGAAGAGTTTGTACAGTGCGGACGTGTGTTGTTTTTTCTAAGGCTCATCAGAATCCCTACAATTTTTCAGAAGTGGGATAAAGTATCAGCAACGAAAGTCAATCTATTGTTTTTCATCGCGTTTGTGAAAATCGGAAAATTAACGCCAGTGTTCGGAAAAACACAAATTATCGCAATGGAAGAATGGACAACTTTTTCAGATTCGGCAACTGTGCTAAAGTTGAAAGAAGTGCTAAGATTGTTGAGAGTGCAAACGTCCGGAACCAAGGCAGAGTTAAAGATTCGAGCAAACGAAGCGGTAAAAGACTTAGCAGAAGACGACATTCGGAAATTAATTCAAGATGCTTCAAGCGGTCGAGAAAATGGGATAGATGAGTCTCATCTTACAGAAGAACAATCGTCTGCATCTGGGAGTGGCTTAAACTGTTCAGGGGAGGAAGAGCTGGACGAAGAACTAGAAAAACTGCAAAGGATTCTAAGAAAGAAGAAAGAAATTGCTGAACTAAGGCGGCAACTTCGAGAACTTCAAGTAGAGGAGCCTTCCAGTTCGAGATCTACAGTACCGTGCAGCTTTAAAGATATCGAAGACTCCATCAGCGTTTTTAGTGGAGATGATAATTTCCCAGTGGATCGATGGATGGAACAGTTTGAAGAATGTGCAGAAATGATTCAGCTGGATGATAGAGCTAGATTCATTTATTGTAAGAGACTTCTCACAGGAACAGCCAAGTTGTTTGTGCGTACGATCAATCCTAAAAACTGGGCGGAACTTAAAACATATTTAAAAACCGAATTCCGAAAGATTGTATCGAAATCGGACATATTTAATCAACTTCGTGAACGAAAGAAACATCGTGATGAAAGTACTCAACAATATTTATTGCACATGCAAGAAATAGCATCACACGGGGAAGTTGACGAAGAGGACATAATCCAGTTTGTGATAAAAGGGATAATGGACACAGAGGTAAATAAAACAATATTGTATAGTGCGAATAATATAAGTGAATTGAAGACGGCCTTACGAAAATATGAGAAACAAAAATATAATACGCGAAGTGCCTACCAAAATAAAATGTCCAATGTTATTGCACCACCTAAGACACGAACCAAACCATCAGAGGAAGTTACCACAAAAGATCATAATACTCACCACACCAAAAATGCAACGAAAGTTCTAACCTGTTTCAAATGCGGTAAGCGCGGACACATTTCAACGCAGTGTGGGCAACAAAATCCAGTGTTGACTCTAGATGATACCAACTGCAGTCTCCAAGAATGTAAACAAACCAAATTGGAAACGTCAAAATTAGTAAACACTCAAAAACAAGAATCAAAATCTACCAACGACTTCGAAATATTTATCAAGTTTTTATGGAAATATAATCAAATGGAGAGCTCAGTTTCAATTTTGGCGCTGTTAGACTCGGGGAGTCCAATCAGTTTCATCCAGGAGCAGTTTTTACCAAAGTTTTTACTATCAACACTCAGAAAGACGGAGTCAAAATATTTTGGTGTCAACTCAAGTCCACTGAATATATTGGGAAGTATTAGTAGTTGTGTAATTTATGAAAATAATTTTGTTAATTTGCAATTGATTGTTGTTGAAAATTTTTCAATGAACTATCCTGTTGTACTAGGTAGAGACTTCTTCAAGGAGACGGGTCTGGCACTTCAAAGGAAAATAGAATACAAGGTCAACGCGAGTCAAGATCTTCTCAGAACGTGTGACGATCATCTTCAATCTTCGAAAAATCCTGATGAAAGCGCCGACACAGATATTGATCAAGAATTCTTAAGCCAAATTTTCAACATCGATAGTAGCGTGTTGACAGGTGAGTTAGAGATAAGTGTAAATAGTGCATTATCAGATGATATCAAGAAAAAAGTAAAGTCAATTGTTACTCCGGCATTTTATTCAAGTAATGATAAAAAATTTGAAGAATCAGATTTTAAAATGAAGATTTCGCTATCTAAAGATATGCCTTTTTATTGTCCACCAAGAAGACTCCCTTATGTACATAAGTTGGAGCTACAAAAAATTTTAGATGGATTGATGAAGCAGGGAATAATTCGCGAATCAAATTCTCCGTATGTTTCACCAATTGTATTGGTTCAAAAAAAGAACAAAGAGTTAAGGCTCTGCGTTGATTTCCGAGAATTAAACAAAATTACTTTGCGCGATAACTATCCGTTACCGATTATTGAAGATCACATAGACTGCCTCAGAAACAAAAAGTATTTTACCACGTTGGATTTGAAAAACGGTTTTCACCACGTTCAATTGTCTGAAGAATCAAAGAAATTTACCTCCTTTATAACCCCTTTGGGACAATATGAATATAATAGAATGCCGTTTGGGCTGAAAAATGCCCCATCAGTTTTTGAAAGGTACATGAAACATGTTTTCGGAAGCATGATTTCGACCGGAAGAATGCTCACGTATCTAGATGACATTCTCATTGCTACAGAAACTGTTGAAGATCATTTAGAAATTCTAAAGGATGTGGTAGATATTATCCTTAACAAGGGTTTACACTTAAGATTCGATAAATGTACTTTTCTCCAACGCGAAATAGTATATTTAGGGTACAGAATTACGGAAAATGAAATTCGGCCAAACGAAACTAACTTAAAGGCAATCCAAAACTTTCCAATACCTTCCAATACCAAAGACGTTCAAAGTTTCTTAGGTCTTTGTTCATATTTCCGCAAATTCATTAAGAATTTTGCAAGTGTGGCAAAACCTCTATATGATCTTTTAAGAGGCAATAAACCATTCATTTTTGGTGCCAATGAAATGGAGACATTCGAGTGCTTGAAGGATAAGTTAGTTGCATCACCGGTGCTGGCAATATATAGTCCGCACAGCATCACGGAACTTCATTGCGATGCGAGTAGCACTGGGTTCGGGGCAGTGCTTATGCAAAAACAGTCAGATGGAAAGTTCCACCCTGTTTTTTATTTTTCAAAGCGGGTAACTGAGTCCGAAGGAAAGTATCATAGCTATGAGCTGGAAACGCTATCGATTATTTATGCCCTAAGAAGGTTTAGGATTTATTTAATCGGTATATTTTTCAAAATTGTCACTGACTGTCAGGCGTTGACGCTTACTCTTAAGAAAAAGTCCTTGAATCCACGTATATCTCGTTGGGCTTTAGAGATGCAGTGCTTTGACTATGTAATTGAGCACAGAAAGGGAAGCCAGATGAGTCATGTTAACGCGTTGAGTCGTTCTTTTAACATATTGTATGTTGACGACGAGTCCTTTGAGTTTGTGCTTGCAGCTGCTCAGAAACAAGATCCTAAGATTACCTCGATCATGTCAGAATTAGAAAAAGGTGAAAGTCCATATTAAGAAATGATTGACGGTTTAATCTATCGAAAGTGCAATGGTCAAGTTCGGTTTTATGTGCCATCTCACATGGAAGAGCAGGTGATACGAACTCACCATGAAGCAATGTGTCATTTAGGAGTTGAGAAATGTTTCGAGTATTTATCGAGAACGTATTGGTTCCCCAAAATGAAGAATCAAATAAAAAGTTACATAAGTAAATGTTTAAAGTGTATCTATTTTTCACCACAGTCGGGAAAAACAGAGGGGTCTCTGCACCCCATTCCGAAAGGAAATGTTCCGTTTGATGTGTTACATGTTGATCATCTGGGACCACTACCAAACTCCAAATCAAAAAAGAAGCATGTTTTCGTTGTTGTGGATGGCTTCACAAAATTCATAAAGCTTTACCCGGTTAAGACGACACAAAGCAAAGAAGCCATAGAGTGCTTGCAGTCATTTTTCGAAAGTTATTCAAGACCGAATAAGTTAGTGTCAGATCGTGGTACATGCTTTACTTCCAAAGAGTTTTCTAGTTATCTACTAGATAATGATATAAAACAAATAAAGGTGGCGACAAATTCACCTCAATCAAATGGTCAGGTTGAGCGCATAAATCGTATGCTGGTCCCAATGTTGGCTAAAGAATGCGAGTCAGATACGACAAGTGGCTGGGACAAGCGGTTAGTTAAGATAGAATTCGCACTCAACAACACCGTAAATAGGAACACTGGTTTCTCGCCTAGCGTTCTTCTATTTGGAAGAAATCAGAAGGGTGAACTTTGCGATCGCGTAAGAGAATTTTTTGAATCTTGTTTGGAACGTGACCCTCATGATCTCAACGAGCTGAGAGTCAAAGCTAGCGAAACCATCCAAAAGAACCAAGCAGACAATAAACTTTATTATGACGGTCGTCACAAAAAGCCTAGGAAGTACCAAAAGGGGGACTATGTGATGATTAAAAATGTCGTTACTACACCAGGAATTAATAAAAAACTACTCGCCAGATACCGTGGTCCGTACGAAATTAAAAAAGTTTTATCTAATGACCGGTACGTGATTGGGGATATAGAAGGCCTTCAGCTAACTCGTTTGCCTTATAAAGGCATATCAGCTCCCGCCAATATGCGACCATATAACGTAGGATTTAAGCATTCCACAGGTAACGATGTTGAGATGGCCGAAGGACGTTCTGAGGATGTTGATTCGTTGGACCGAATAGAAGTTTGATATATATGTACTTTTTTATCGATTGTCTAATCACTTTTTCTTTCAGAACCAAAAGAATCCAGACCTGCTTCCTAAATGTTTCTCGCTTTAGTTCCTTAAACTTCGTATAATGTATTAAATTTACTATTTTTAAATTTAATTGTGAATTGAACTGTGAATTTTTTTATTTTTTGTACTTTAAGAATTACTACCTCAATTTGTTACATTTCATGCCAATTATAAAATACTTTTACTTAATTAACAGGAGACAATGTAATCGGGGCGATTATGCGATCAGGACGGCCGAACTGTAGTGGAATAAAATCAAAAAGAGTAATTTATTTTTGTACGTCACTGTTCTTAATGAAAATACCCCAACTACTATCCCGCAAATGTATCGGTTCTACTGATCGGATGATCTATCCGAAAAGTCTCCACTTCTGAACAAAAGATGTTGCTAAATGTAACCCTAGAAGAAATCAGCTTATTATTAAAGAAGAGTTTGTACAGTGCGGACGTGTGTTGTTTTTTCTAAGGCTCATCAGAATCCCTACACATAAAACATGCAAAAAGTCAATATATTTAAAGAAAATTCAAAGCATGAATTAATCCAACAAAAATAGCCTTCATTTTCTAACGGGCTTCCTAACAGGTCACTGCAGATGAAGGGAACAGCTGAGGAAACTAAGGTTATCTAATGAAGGCCTCTGTTTTGTGGAGAAGTGACACGTGTGAGGCTTACAAACGACAGAAACGCGTCAGTATATACCTACAAACATATGAAGAAATGCAGCCACTATAACCGCACATTTGCTGGAACCGACAAAATTCTCACCGCTGAGGTTGTGACAATAAAACAAATAAAAAACCAACTGCATGATTTAACACAAGCCCAAAGAATATTTATTTAGTATTCCATGCATCTTTGCTGCTGTTTATTTTTAACGTTTTCTTGTATAAATGTTTACGAGTAAAAGCTTCCATTATGGATGTGTCACACTACAAGAACTCTACGAACTACATTGGTTATTATAACTATTTGTGTACGCTTACAGCAATTTTTTTGTAGTTATTATTTATTTCTTTCATTGTTTATATAAATGTATAAGTACTTAAACAAAATCTTTTCAAGATATCTTATCTTAATGCCAGTTGTTTTGAATTTTGAAATAAACAAACGTTACACAATTTGCAAATGAGATGAATCTTAACATAATTTCAATTCAAAAACAAAATATACACACACATACATATCCAACTGTCCACAAGTGAAACGTTTTCTAAACCTAAGAATACCCTACAATCTGTCTTTCACATCGATAAGAAATGTCTTAGGGGAACTACTTCATTTGGAATAAATAAGTTGAATCAAATAAATTTCGAAAATAAAGAAGGAAATGGAAATCAGTGTTCAATACATTATCACAATTTATCCTGGAAACATTTTTTTCTTCTTCTTCTTTAGAACTAGAACATAAAAAACAAAAACAAAAGTACATTCTTAAATGTTAAAACAAAATAAACGATAAATCAGATCCTTGCCTGACTGGCTCCTTCACTTGAAAGTTGTACAAAAATATACGATCTGGGATCTCTGGGTTTCCTTGTTAAGTAGTCGGCTAAAACACCGTTTGTCTCGATGCAATTAAATTGAATTTTCCCATGAGAATAAAAAAAAATAAACTTAAAAATCACCGCAGATAGATATCACAAGGGAAGCAAAACGATAAACATGCAAAAGTAGCTCTTTATGCGCTGCCACTTTCTTAGTGGTTTGGCGGCTTTAAATCGGATAGCTATCGGATAGCGTATAAAAATGCAAAAGTAGCTCTTTATGCGCTGCCACTTGCTTAGTGGTTTGGCGGCTTTAAATCGGATAGCTATTTCATGTAAGCGGTTATCTCTTATTTGTTTAAAATTTATTTACGACATAAATATATGTTTTGTAGCGGGCTAAAAAATATTGTTGCATTTAATTTCATTTAAATGTGGTTTGCTCATAAGTTTGCTCTAGATTACGAAAGAAATACTTTAACGTCCTCTCCTCTTAAGTCATTGTTTTCAGTTTTTCGTTAGACTCTTTTGTTCTTTCTGTGGTTTTCCTTAAAGTTCTGGAATGCTGCTTAGGGGTTTTGATAAGTTGGTATTTGTTGTGTTTGGTGATAACTTGGATGGCTCGTCCAATTCAATATCTAGATCTGGTATTGGATCGCGCCAGTAGTTGAAATTGGAGAACTCAATGGAGCCCTCGCCGGATTTGATTGGTGGAAACAGTTGATCAACGATGTATGTCATACTGCAGTACCTATAATGGAATGAAATAAGAAAAGGACAAAGTTAGTATTGAATGCTTTTATAGGCTATTTTGTAAACGTGTAAACACTTTTAACACATTTACCAAACAAAGAGTTATTTAAAAACACAGAAAATGAAAAAAAAATGATATTGGAAGTTATTCAAAATTGTGTAAAAACAAATGGACGATTATAAGAGAATGATCCTTGTTTAGGTCGCATGATGATAAGTACACATTCTTCTTTCTGTTTCAAAAATAAAATCCAAAAGTTTAATTTCAAGCTCGGTAGATTTCAAAAAAAGTTCTTGTAAGTGTTTTTCAAAACTAAACGGATCTGCGTCCAATAAATATCAATCTCTTGAAATTAAATTCAACGGTGTATCTGCTCTCAAAGAAGTGCAAAGTACGTTTTTTGCAGTTAAAAATTACCTCCTGAATGTTTTCCTGATTCTCGTGGGTTGAGTATAAGGATAAGGAAACTTTATAAAGAAACATAAAGAACTCTTGTTTTTGTTTGTCTGAATTGTATAGTTTTCCTAAATAATTGAAAACTCAGAAATTCACGATAAATGAGTTTTGCAACAATGCCGCTTTTAGCTCAGATATGCAATCTCTGAGCGGTCGCCGTGGCGTAGTGGGTAGAATGCGACGCTCACACACCGAAGGCTCTAGGTTCGACTCCCAGCTGAACACCAATTTTTCGAATTTTTCACGACACCACCTCTTTTGAGCTGCTGACAACACTCAAAGAGTAATAACTGTCTAAGAAAGCTTCTCAAACTTCGCCGTTCGGAGTCAGCAAAAAACTGTACGTAGCGCGCACAACACGAGTAGTTGATGAGCAAGCGAGGCTCTGGTCCCCCTTTGAACTGTAGCGCCAACAATTATTATTATTATTATTATTATGCAATCTTTGATCCATTTTGTAATGATCCTACATGAAGAAGAAATTAGAATAAAACATGTGCATACATCACACGTTCATGCGCAAGCTTCATACAAAAGTCATTATTTCGCAGACGGTGAAAAAATCGAGAAGTCTTCCGAAAGCGGCTTTTTATTTATATTCCACTGATTAAATACAAGTGATAACGAATACAGTTCTTATACAGAAAGCAGTAACGAATACTAGTTCTATACATATACTTCAAGAATAAAACAGAATATACATATACTTCAAGGATATACATATACTTCAAGGATATACATATACTTCAAGGATAAAGCAAACGTAAGAAGACATGGAAATTTAAAACCCCTTTGGCCCGTTTGGCTTGGCTTTTCTTTTTTGCGGCGATCGGCATTTATTTTGCGGAGACTCTTCTCTCAACTATCATCGAAGCAAAGTTCTTTTATGTTTAACTTGGTACATCCTAATGGTGAAGGCTCTGATGCGAGTGCCTGCTGGAGAGGAATAGTAATTGAAACTCAGGTCACGCTCGGTCTGTAGCAGCACTTTAACATTTAAAGATGAGAGCTTCAAAATCAGTTGTCTTATCGAGAGGCGTTCCAAAAATGTGAGACTTGTCGGTAGATGGCTCCAAAATGTTTTACCACTAGCACTATTTGCTTCGCCTTTTCATGTTTCCCTGGTTGATATGTACGAGTACCCTTTCTTTTGAAAATGATGAAACTTTTTTTTTTTAACAATGCTTTTGATTGATTTACTTTTGAATAAATTAGTGTTGTCATGCTCGTTATTGTCTACTAGAAACGAGTGTTTGTGAATTGACCTTTCTCTTGCTGTTGTCGATTGAGATATTCGATTAGTGATCATTATGATCTTACATGACTACATCACATCACACATCACTACATCACTCTCTGTAGCACATACTATCGATAAAATCGTGCTTTTCTAAATGAGTTTTTGAATAAAATTAGTATTTGGGGAAAACACGATGGAGAAATATTTTTACCAGCAAATGAGAAAAAATTGTCGTGTCAGAATCGTATTCAAAATTGGTTTAGAGATAGTTACCCATCATCTTTGTCATAGACTAAATCCTTTTGTGAATTCGTTTTGGTTAAAATTTTCTACAATAATTCTAGGCGCTGAATCTATTCTTTTGATTCGCTTGTAATGGGTGCCCATTTAACCCATTGCTTCACTAGCTGAAGAACCTTTGCAACAAAAGCTCTGCCTCCTTGTTTAAAGTGGCCATCGATGTTGTTGCGAGTTAAATTTGAGTTCGCTGATTAGTGTGTTCCTTATTTGTCATTCGTGGGGCAAGCATGCCTAATGTCTATTCAAATTAAAGGGTTTATAAAATAACTACAACTGCCATCTCGACTGGTCATGACAACAACTTGGAATGACTGCTTTCAGAAGTTGGGCGCAACACAAAGGTTTAATTTCACGAATTTCATTGTTTAGGGGTATATACCTCAGTTCTACTGCTTCTTGTCTTTCAATATAGTAATCAGAGTTGCTTGACTAGCAATGTAGGCTAAGACATTTTAATTAAAAAGCGTTCCTCACGGTCGTCGTTTGACGGTTTAAGTATTGACTACACTGATTCCCAAGTCTGTCTGATTACATTTAATTTCCAAATCAATTCCATATTCGCATCTGGTCTTCTATTGTGAAACTGTTCGCCTTTGTTGCTTCTTTGCATTAAATTCGTCCTCTGTTCCTATCTGAGATCCTTTGTTTTGTATTCAATCTTCAAATCAAACGAGAATAAATACTTGTTCAATCTTGAAAACTTAACTATGCAGATTAAGTATTCGACATGGCTTATTGTCTGTTTTCTCCACATTATTTCAGCAACATAGGTGGATTGTGGCGAATCATAGATGAATATCCACATTGGGTACACCCCTCTCACACTCGTAGACTGATACTTGCGCAAACATTGCATTTCAGTTTAGTGACCTTATTAAACCGTACTTCCTTTTCTGAAGTGCTGTGTTTTATTATTTTTCTCCTTCTGGCAATACCAGACATCTTAAACTTAATTCTGTTCGTAGATGTTCTATAGATCAAATTTTCGGTTTAAAGTTGTCCATATAAAAACTGAGTAAAAAATCGGAAAACTATTGTTGTACTGTACTTAAATAATACACGAATAGCAGAAAGATATCCTTCTTCTTCTTCTTGTAGTGCTACAGAACGAAGTGGAGCTTGGCCGCAGAAGATGTT
Organism: Eristalinus aeneus; assembly: GCA_955652365.1. NCBI lineage: Eukaryota > Metazoa > Arthropoda > Insecta > Diptera > Syrphidae > Eristalinus > Eristalinus aeneus. The sequence continues at coordinate 28,595,703 of OY019133.1, read as the reverse complement.
CTTTAGATCAAATTTTACGTTTAAAATTTTCCACATTCAAAACTGAGTGAAAAATCGGAGCATTATTGTCGTATTGTGCCTAAACAATACATGAATGGCACTACATATGGCGCTACAGTCCGAGGTTGCACATTGCCGCAGCAGCTGTAGCAGGATGCAAAAAGTTAAGTTTCATGGCCCGTAATCAAGCGCATTAAAAAGGGATCGATATTGTTTCGTTTAATCAGTGAATCCAATTTTGAAATCCATTCTTTCGTTGTAAGGGATACAACCCTTTTGTTTAAGCAGCTGTCTTTAGAAAGGTAACAAATATTTTGTGATACATGCCGGTTTCCCTAGCATCGTTTTATACACGTTTTCTACTACTTTTCCATTTCTTAATTCCTTTCTTTTGTTCTTTTGTAGAACACAAATATACAGATCTGCATGCATCGTTTGGCCTGCAATCTACATTTCAAAATACATGAATTGACATTTTTTAAGACAAATACACAGGGTGTGGAAAGGATGCATTCTACCATCCCCACATAAATGGATCATCTTTTCCGTTCCATTCCATAAGAAATGGATAATTCAAAACCCGCCAGAAATCCACAATACATCTTCCCAATGTCGTGCAAAATTCACCAATTTGTTCACCCTTTCACACCATTTTGAGTAGAGAATCCACAAGCAAACCCCAAGTGCATGCAAACCAAACCACACCACAGAAATAAATATCGCTGCATCGTTTATTTCCTTCTTAAAAACTTCATAATGATTTGTAGGCGCGTGTATGTACCATATTTATGTATATGCTCTCTCAAATACAAAATTACAACATTAACAACAATCAATAAAATATGTAGATCACTTTACGGGTTTGTTCACGGTTTAGAATAATTTGCATACTTAAGTCTATTGTATAAGGTAACTGCATATCACATTCAAGTAATACATCCTCCTCTCGTACATCGCTCGTACCTAATAGTACGTGCGAAACGTTTGACTTAGCCTACAGAATATCAACTTAACAACTTATTTGACTTATAAAAGCAGTCCGATTTGAATATTTGTATTGTCATCTATATCATTATCATTGATGGGTTCGGCGGCGGGGAATACGTCATTGAAATCGTCGTCAATGTCGCTTTGACTAAATTGCAACTCATCTTCGTCGTCCGATGCGCAATCAAACTCGTCGTCAGTATCGCGTTCGATCGGTGGAAAGTATTCGTGCACCTCCAGCGATTGATTGATGTAGCTACAAGAGAAAGCGTTTTGTCCATCATTCAAGATTGATAGTTATTTGGATCGGTTGTGTGTAGAGAAACATTCTTGGTAACTCGACATAACTGAGCAGCACCTTACATGGAGACGAATATGAAGAGGGAGGAACGTAAGGATTGTGGAAACACATCACCAAATGGTATGCTTTTGTTATTGACAACTTTCTTATAAACAGCTGAGCTTATGTATAATTTGTATCGATTGCCAATTACATGAGTGTATTTACTAAGATGAGAGATACTGAGGAAGTACGTTAATTGAAATTTATTTTATTAAGCGAGTGATAGCAGCTGAATGATTGTTTAGCACTTTTCTCGTTTCTTCTTTTGTTCTTTGTTAGCGTTCACCTGTGGTTAGCTTAGTCTATACACCATTTTATGCTTAAGCCTAAATTGTATGTACAATAATGCCATGAGACGGAAACACTTTTCACTTGATCCCGGCCTTTTTTAAGTAATTTAATTTGCGAAACTGGTTAAGGGCGTGAACATGGTTGGTGTGATTTAAACGAATCCCTTCGGATTTTTAATTGTTACTTCAAAAGGTTTTCGTGTTTTGACCCTTAAATGCAGCGGCGGAATGTAGAGGAATTAAGTCGATTGATCATTGGTTTACCTCATGCTCAACCTTGGGTCCCATCCGTTCGTAAAAATTTAATAGCACCTATAACAACTGAAACAATTATTGATGAAGCACTTGACGAACCTTTATCTTTTGTTCAAAGCACCACCCGGTTTAGCTTCGATTGTGGCCAGAAACTGAACCGGGAAAGGAATATAGTCGGATTTTCACGGACGGCCCCAAGACAACGGAGGGTTCTGGAGCTGGGGCCTTTGTCGGATCCGGAAGCCTTCGCGATCCTAATGGCCACCAACTACATTGTGAAGAATAGGTGGAAGGGAAGAAGTATCTGCGTCTGCGGCGACAGTCAAGTGCTCAAGGCCTTACTCAACCCTTTAACCACTTCCAAGATAGTTCAAGAATGCAAGTCTTCCCTTAATTTGGTCGGCAGGCTGAATGCGCTAAGACTTATCTGGGTCCCGGGTCATCACGGGATCCTGGGAAACGAAACTGCCGATGAACTAGCTGGGCTAGGTTCAGCAGAGGCCCGAACCCACCTTGGGATTACCCGCGTCCCTGGTCAGGGCCTCCGTCGATGGTTGGGTCTCCCTACAGCACAACCAGAGATGGCGTGACTCTCTAGGATGCAGGATGACCAAGAGTATGCTCCCAAACGTCTGCAAGAAATCCGCTTCTTTTCTGCTATCTCTAAACAGAAACGAGTGCAGAAGACTTGTTGGCGTATTAACGGGACACTTTACCTTCGCTATGCACCTGAGTCGGCTTGGGCTTAGTGATGTCACACTCTGCGACGCCTGTGGAGAAGGTGAAGACACTTCAGAGCACTTTCTCTGTCAGTGTCCTGCTTTCGCTCGTATCAGGTGGCGCCTATTTGGCGCTGAACTGGGAACTGAAAACCTAAGTTCTATGTCACAGAAGCGCATCTTGGTTTTTCTTCGGAAAACCAAGAAATTACATTAAATGAAGGTTACTGCCTGGTAGTACAATGGACCAGTATTTGAGTCTGAGCGCTCCAGTGTAGTTGATCCCAACCTCCAACAAAAAAAAAAAAAAATGTCCCGGGACTTATTGAGTGGTGCTTTCATGAAGAAGTCAGCATCTCGCTTAATGCATTTGACCTCATCTTACATTACGTATATAGACTTCGCAAATAAATTTCAGCTTGATTGACTGATATTGAGGGTATGTTAAGTAAAACTGAGAAATGCAAACGTTCTCCTTCTTCTGATTGGTGCTAGAGTGCGTGGTGTACTCAACCAACATGGTCTCTAGCCAGCAGCTTCCCATTTCGAACCCCAAGTTGATTGAAGTTCTTCTTCACTTATTTGCGCCATCTCAGGTTAGACCGTTGCATTGTCCAAATGGTTCAGATTCGAAGACCTTTTCGCACATGTTCGTTTTGTTTTATTCTTTGCCTGTTTTATGATGACATCTAAAACCTCTGAGCAAAATTCTGAATTTTATTGCACAAGCAGTTCTAAAACAAACTTTTCACCAGGGCAATAATTCGCTATACACAGTACCAAGTTTGAGTTACTTGGACCTAGGTCTGAGCTGTTAGATGGATGCAGAACCACCTCCCAACTAATTCCCCAGAAATTTTGGAAGTAGTCATTGACTTGTTTGGGGTTCTGTAGCTGACCACAATACAGTTCCTTTCCTATAAGCCTTTATTTACTTTACTTTACTTTTGGTAACTGCTATCTGTACACTGTCTCATATAAACATTTTATACAGCGGAGTTTCGCTTTGTAGGAGAACAGGGGCTAGCTTCCAAAGCATCCTGGTCGTCAATTTTGACTTAGTCGTTGTTTACGTCAACCCACACAAGTTTTCTTTTCGTTACAAGTCATTGTAAAAAGTTCAGAAATTCAAATTTCACTTAGCTAGTTCCCTTGCCCATCCAATTAAGCGATTTTTTTTAAATTATCAAACCTTTAGTTTTTAGTAACCCCCTTTAATCCTATGCAATCCAGGGTATTTAGGCGATTTCTATGGAATGTTGAAATCCGTCTCACAACACCAAATGAATTCTTTTTAAATCTGGTCCATGAAATTTTATGTTACCTCGTGTTAAGTTTTATCTACATTTGCAACAAATAATTCTGAAAAACGTGATTAATTGAAGTTGCACAACAAAATCCTTTAAATCGTAATTGCCTTTGAATTTACTGTTTGGACATTTGTGGCATGAACATCATTCACACTTATTGCCAAAAGTGGTTTTCATTGATGCGCAGAGCTAAGTATTTAAGCTTACTCCAATAGGTCGTATGCAACTCAACTCAACACATAGTTCACCAAAAGTATCTGTTGTATGGATCTTATGCATTGCTTCTTATTGTTTGTCTTGTTTTATTCTTTGTTGGGTGTAGTGCGAAATAACACCTCCCTTCAAAGACGTTAGTCACGCTCGCGATTCCTCGATTCCACGATATTTCAGTAATCCACGAAGCAAATAAAAGTCTATACTTAAAGCACAATGACTGTAGAGCGTAACAGACAAACTTGACATTAATTCCAAGCTCAAATGGATACAATTTTCTTCTACAAAATAATTTCCCGTAAATCCAACCAGAATTATATGACTGACAACACCATCAATCTTTCACAACGAGTTGATAAATGCTCCAACATTTCACACTTCGTTCACAGCTGTTCACTTGACATTACAAACACATAACCTACAATTAACTTATGGCATAAAATATGACAAAATAAATGTATGAACATCTCTTCCAACACACTGCCGCAGATGAACGAGACTTATTACTTTTCGATTGAGTAAAAATATTAGTTTCAACCAGTGCCACTGATACATGCAATATGTGTGTTTGCGTGTATATACAACCAGAGTTTATATAACAAAGCGGATGGTACTTACGATGATTGGAATGTTTGAGTGAGCTCATGCTTGAGCTCTCCCTTAGTGTTAATTGTGAATATCCGCATGATAGGAATTCCAACAGCGCGATACGCCCAAACATCCTGCAAAGAAACGAAGAACAGACACAAACGCCTCATTAGAATACACCCGTGTGACGGCTTGAAGCAAAGATCATACATTAATACGGTTGCCATAACCGGCATAGAAAGGATTCTTCTCCGGGAAGAGTGCTTGAATGTCCGATAAGCATGCAATCTTGAATTGTTCTGGCTTCTTTTCGATCACCTCTCTGTGAAAGGCTGAGATCAGTGAAGTAGGATTCAACAGTAATGGGCCGTCAGGCAGCTTGACATCTCCTTGGCGAATCGAACGCAGATACTCGCGTGTGGCACGGGACTGCCCAATCGCCCGTGCCGATAAATAGAGGAGCTTGTAGCCGTTTTCTTCGATTTTCGAGAACAATTGGGCGACGCCCAGTTGAGCCCAGTCCTTGCCGACCATTGGCAAAATGTGCCCCAGGACATCGGACTTAGTGATGGTGCCGTCGATGTCCGAGATGACTACCTTGTCGCTGTGCTTCCAACGGAAAAGGTAGCATTTGCATCGTGTTGTACCCTGGTAGGCGGTTGTGACACTAAATTCAATTTCATTCATTCCAGGTTTCAAGTTGAGTTTTTTCTATGCAAAAATAAAAATATTTGTGATTGATAATTTTATTAAGTTCGGCAAACATTGTGACTTACAATTGCCTCGGAGCTGAGCCGCAAGCTCTTCTTGAACTTCTCGTTCTTTAAAGCCAGCTTTGTGGAAGAGACTGACTCCTGAGAGAGCTCGTCATTGTCAATAGCTGCAGAAGTGTTCTCTGCATTCAGGGTGGAATCGGTTTTGCTCAGTGTGTTCTCGCTAACACTCACGTCGGGCGATGTGGGTCGTGACGTTTGCGTTCCCACTGCGGTTTGGTCCGCATCCAGACCTTTGTTCTCATCGTCCTTTGGATCCAGCTTCGAATTTTTCAAATTGGCCGAACTTCCTGCCGGCTGACGTCGCCAGTACCACCAGGAGCGCTTTGCTGTTGCATTTGCCCCTCCTGATGTATTGCCATCCACTTCAGTCTTGCCACTGTCAAGCTTTGAGTTGCTCATAAGCTGCTCAATTGCATCCTGAACGCCAAAGAGGAAGAAATGTCATTTAAATCGAAATTGCGATTGTTTGTGAAAGAGTTAGACGCAAAGAAGGGATTGTATATTATTAACAAGGCAAACTTACATTAGACAAAGGCTTCTGGAATGTGATTATGGTCATGACGATGGGGCATGCAGCAGCCCAGCTGTAATATTTGCCATTCAAACGTACAACTAAATTGGGCGAGGAAAACAGGCTGGGATTTTGGCAGACCTGAACAAACACAGATGTGCGAATTCGCTTGTGATATCATTGAAAATATGAGTGTGTGTGTGAATGTTCAAGTTAAGCACATTTTAATTCGATACATTGTTGCATTGATTAGTTCTGATGAGTTGAGATTTTTGAATGCTTCCAAACAAAGGGGCGAACAACTTGATTTTGGTTAAATACTATGATTTGAATCAACCAAAACTATCGGTGCAACCCTGAGACGGCTCTTCGTCTTCCCAGAAAAGTTCAGTAAACGTATTAAAATGTGCTCTCCATGAACGATTATATTTTCAAATTGTTAGCGCATGAAACACCGCAAAACAAATCGGAACAAAATAAAAGAAATCACCACATACGGTCTCATACTTACATCTGAATACTTGATAAGATTTCTGTCGAACTCCTCATCGGTGGGTTCACGTTTGTCTGTCCCACCACACAAGGACATGGCCACAAAGTCGAGGTACCTGAAAAGAGACCAGATTGGTAAGGAACACCTTTCACGAACAAGAATTTACTTACTTAGCGTCCTGAGCAGGTTTACCATCTTCATAGTCAGAGTCTAAGCTCTTTGGTCCCTCCATTGAGCTAGGGCTATGAGGTAGACTGGTACCGTTGCCGCTTTCCCTGTCGTCCTCATTCCCGGCCATGGAACTGTCCTTAATGGAGGGGAAGTACATAGCAGCCATTTCGGGATCCATACCCTCAGCATCCAGCTCGGACAAGTACATGCCCCCGTCAGATGCGTTCTTGCGCATTTTGTTGGTCTTCTTCATGAAATTAAACATGCCGCTGAGCATGGAATTCCGCTGACCTTGCTGAATATCCTTCTGCTCTTCGTTCTGTGTGGGCAACTCGCCCCACTTCCAGGAGGCCGAGTTCATGTCGACATCGTTGTCCTTCTCCCGCATTGAAATCTCCAACTCGCTGTCACTTTGGATGGGGGTACTGGGACGGCCAGCGCGTGTACCCGAGGCAACTTCAGTGTCGCTGAAGAAATGAATATCCAAGTCTGGGATCCGACTTGATGGTGTGATGGGACTGGTCTGGCACTCGCTAATTGGACTGGGAGCCACTGTCTCACTGGTGTTCAGTGTTTCATCGGTTTTCGTTGGTGATTCGTCGTTCGATGAATTTGTATTGTTCGACATTGAAACAGTGTCCGGTTCAGCGTCATTTGTTTCCATTGGAGTGCTGCTGCCCACGGAGCTGCTCGAGGAGCTCTTGCGTTGGGCATTCTTCTTTTTCATTTGGGACTTCTTTCGGCGCTTCTTCTTGCTCTTGGACTCCTCCTTCATGCTGCTGTTCTCAGGACGAAGGTCACTTACAACACTGTTTGGTGACTCTTTGGTCGGCGGCAGTACTTCTTCCACAAATGTGGATTCTTCTCCGTCACCAGAGGATTGAACTGTCGCCGCTGATACTGGTGCCGCTGCCTCAGATGCAATTGCGGTGGAAGTCTTCTCTTTGTCGGCATCAGCAGGAGTCATCGGAGATTCCTCTGTTCTCAATGTACTGTTACTCCACTCCTGCAATTACACTCATTTAGTTAAATTATCCTTTTGATGACACAGACCACGTGCATACCTTCTTGTCAGTCATGTCAAACTGAAAGATTTGCTCCTCGTGCTCAGCCCACTGCTGGCGAATCTTTTGAGTTGTGTACTCCTTAATCTTTTCGCTGAGGTTCCTGCGCTCCAGCACATTGTCCGTGTGCCTAAAATAAATTACAAGACCTTTATAATTTTCAAATCCACCCTGAGCATGTGTAGCACACAAAGCTTTCAACGTTTCATTTCATCATAACACACGAATACATACAAAACTACACAGCAACATTATTCAAAAAATGAAACGAAATAAAACGATGATGGTATTCTTATGCTAGAAGATGTTTGATTGTATGTATGTACCTCCGATGGCTAAAGTCAGAGACTTGATTCTCAAACTTGGGCGTCGTCTCATCCTTATTGATTTCTTTGGAGAAATCAATTGAATTTCGTCGTGGCAATGGCAAGGACATCGACAAGTCATCGCTAGCTTTTCTAAATGTAATGTAAAGAAAAAGAAAAAAATGCAAGAAAGTCAAAACCAAAACTAACCGAAAATAGACAAATTAAAAATCTAAGAAACTAAATGATAAATGCCTCTAATGATGCATGCAACATGTTCTTCAAACAGCGGCAATGAATTACGTTTGCAACTTTTTTTTTTTAACTTTTGGTACACTGTTTTGTCTTTAAAATCCAAAGCAATCAAAATAGATTTTGAACGTGAACGCACGTCGATAGGTAAGGTGGGGTGAAAAATATGCACGTACTTGGCTTTGTCTTCGGCCTCGTCGGCATCGCCGTCCGAATATTTGTTGGGGAAGTAGTCAGTGGGTATGGGTGATGTTGCCAAATTGTCTGGCAACTCTTCAACATCCTCCTCGGCACACTCCTCCACAAAGAACGCCTCACCGGACTCGCCCAGTTTCATGTGAATGTCGACTGGCTCGCCATTGATTTCAATGTCAACCTAGAACAGAGAAAAAAAAACATTTGTTTTTAGCATTTCTTGCAATTGATGTCACTTGATGTAGAATGTGCTCTGAGGAAGTGTGCACAATTATTGCTTCTGTTTATTTTGTGTGCGACATGATTTCATTTGTCTAACTGTATGCACAGATTTTGTATGAAATCCGACATTTTTGACAGACTTAGAATAAATTTCCACGTAAGAATAGGACTTTATATTCAAACTAAAGCAAAAAATTGTTTTTTTCAACAGACATTTATTTGGACTACTTAATAAAAATCTGTTTTGAACTATTTTAGAGTCATTGGGTACAGGGTGTAAGGAGCATGCTACTGCGGGCAGAAAATACAATCGATTAGGACCGAATGAAACACTACAGCAACAAAAAATTCTACACATCACCCTACAGTAACAGTGTTTGGTGCGACTGTTCACGGAGCAGCAAGGCGAAAGCGAAATCCATCTTAACCTTATTATCAATGCTTGAGGAGTTCAGCTGGTGGGTAACGATATCTCAACACACACAGTATACTGTGCGAAGGGATTACTTTGCCAACATCAACCGAATCTGAGCTGTAGCAGTTCAATTTCAGTAGCGAAGCTGTGGCAAACACAACTTCATACTGCAAATTGTGGCAAACACAACTTCACACTACAAATCGACACACGGATCCGAATATCCCGATGTCAAGATGCCAGGATATTGCTTAATTGGAAATACTTCATGTATAAATTCAAGTTATGGCAATTATTCCTTCGTCGGGCCCTGTTGTTTAGCCGACACCTATATATGTATATTCACTGCAGTCTTAAGCTTTTTTTACAATAAAGAAACATTGAAGTGAATTGATAGCACAACATTCATCTTTCGTTGGAAAGCATCCGTTGTTGGTAGCACTGTCCTCGCTATCTGTGATTTTTTTTATTTTACGTTTAATACACGCTTTCTTTTGCAAACAGCTAATTTAAATTATAGTTTTATAAATTGCAGACGCTGCTCGTTTGTATACTTCATGATGAAAATGTGGTTTGTATACTTGATAATGAAAATATGGAAATTGATGAGTTTACTGAGTAAGTTGATAGTGACATTTGGAGACGTAGTTAAGCAGAACACTATTTATGTGTAAAAATTTCGGTTTCAAATACGTTGAACATATTGCAGAAGACTTTCGGCGAGCAAGCTTTATTGAAAAAAGAAAACGTATTTAATTTGTATTGGAAGCAAAAATATGGCCGATCTACTACACGTTAACAAAGTCAATGAATTGATGCTTCATAATCGACGATTTACAGTACACAACCTTAGTTACCTTGTTGTTAGAATGAAAGGATATTTGAAAGCAACTGGGGCCTCTTAAAATTAAATTTTAATTTTATGTCAAAACTAATCAATTCTTTGAAATTACGCTCAGCCTCTGTCAGTTTCCCAGCACTAAGTAGTAAATTTCGCGCCATCTAATTATTGTTATGAATAGATCTTTGCTATGAAACCGTGACATATCCTTTTAACCACATTAGGACCTCTGAACATAGGAATATATAGAAATAATGGATGCCGCAGCAGCCCACAAAGGAACGAGGACCTATGCAGCTTCTTCAGAAACTACTCTCTTTCATAGCCTCCGAAAGACAAACATTATGTGACTTCTAGGATACATATTTTTCCGCGTGATCAATTCACTTTAAAACGTTTAACAAAAATTCGCTTAACAAAATATTCATTGCCTCAACATAAACACCTTACTTCTGTCAGCAAAGACTACCGAAGACGATAACGCAAGAAACTGTAATCTATAAAATTGTTTTTCAAGTTCAAAGATCGCAGTGGTGAAGTTTTATTGCAGACGCAATTATGACTGCTGGCCGCCGGTACATTTGATCCTTATCCAATGGCATTTCAATTGCTATCGGATCTCTTTGTACCGAACTACGTAGAACTCATTTAAGTTAAACTACTTTTGATTGTCAATCGTTTCTTACGCATTCGTGATATGTATGTGTTTATACTTTAGTGAAATGAGATATGAATTAAACGTAATGAATGGGTTTTTGATCACAAACTTTCGTTTTAATGTGCGCAGTGCCTTTTGGAATCTGACACAAATCCTGCAGCCAATGGATTAAATATGCAGATTTGATAACAGATGCTTTCGTTAAAGTTGCCTCATTCGTCCATTTTTCAAAAATTATCTTAGACAAAACGTTTATAAAAAAAATCGGTCCAATATACTCCTACTGATCGAATTAAATGCTAAGACAGGTTGTTGCAAATTATTTTAGTTCTATATTTGACAGTCCTAAACCTAAGCAAGCAAAAGCCTTCAACCAGTAAGATCTTTAATCTTCAACTTATGTAAGGTAAGATCCTCCTCCGCTTGTTTGCGCCATAATAATAATAATTATTGGCGCTACAGTCCAAAGGGGGACCAGGGCCTAGCGTGCTCACCAACTACTCGTGTTGTGCGCGCTACTGTTCTCTCACAAGTAGAAGGGACCTACAGTTTTTTGCCGACTCCGAACGGCGAAATTTGAGAAGCTTTCTTAGACAGTTATTACTCTTTAAGTGTTGTCAGCAGCTCGAAAGAGGTGGTGCCGTAAAAAATTCGAAAAATTGGTGTTGAACTGGGAATCGAACCGACACCCATCGGCGTGTGAGCGTCGCACTCTACCCACTACGCCACGGCGACCACTTTGCGCCATGCCACACTTAAAAGATCCCTAATACGCTGTTCCAATATTTCGAATTCAAAGGCTCTGCGATTCAAAGTATTGGGTTGACTAAGTAAGGACTAAGCAATTGCGGATTCCACTCATTGATGGCTTGACGACGTAATGGAAATGTCAAACTTCTACTTCTTCTTTTTATGGCGCTACATTCAGGGGTGGACCTGGGCCTCATCCTACATGCCTCTCCAGCCAGCACGGTTATTCGCTAGCTGCCTCCAATTTCGCACTCCAAGTTGGTTGAGGAACTTCTACACTTGTGTGCGTCACCTTAGCCTAGGCCGTCCTGTGTTGCGTTGTCCCAATGTTTCTGATTCGAAGAAATGTCAAACATATTTTATTATTTGATAGTTGGTACTTCAACTGTCAATCAGTAAAATGTTTTTTTATCAGTTGTATTGTTTTTGTTTGGCGTCTGTTGAAAAATAAAAAATCAAGACGAACATTTTCGTCATATTTCCCTTTTTTGTCCGAAAAAGAAATGACTCATCGCAAGCTCACAACTTTGTGGTGAGGAAGCTTTAGGAGAACGACAGTGTTGTTGGTTTGCCAAATTCCATTCTGGTAATTTTTCACTTAAAGATGAGAAACGGTCTGGTCGTCCAGTTGAATTTAATGACGACCAAATTAAGGCAACTATTGATTCGCATCGTCGCAGTATAGCACGTGAGGTTGAAGAGAAGATTCATGCATGTGGCATTGAAAATCGCTTAAAACAACTTCTCTTTTATTGTCTAACTTTCTTCTCTTTTCCTTTTTTTTACTCGTGAACGCTTGACTACATATGCCCCCAAGCAGCCTGTATATTCTTTCTACAATTATCACCTCAAAATCAAGTTTACAGAAAAATATGAAACGCAGAGCCTCATTCTCAAGAAAAGGCTACTCCATCTGTGTTCAATGTGAAGTTCATGTCGTGAAAAGTCAGCTTGGTTATTCGAGAGGAACTCTATTAGCAACTTCAGTCTCTTTCTGATTTACCAAACAACGATTGATAAAAGCAATTCCGTGCCAATTTTACAGCAACTGTTACTAAAAATTCTACCTCCGTGGTTAGAGTGTAACACTTACAAGCCGAAGGTCCCAGGTCCCATTTTTTACAGCATCTTTTCTTTCGAGTTGCTAACAACATTCAAGGAGTAATAACTGCCTTTGAAAAAGTTTTCCAAACTTCGGCATTCGATGTCGGCAATAAGCCTTAGGTTCCTTCTGCTCATGAGAGCACACTTGGGCACACATCACGAGTTGGTTAGGGAACTTGGCCCTTGCTCCCTGTTGACTGCAGAGCCATCAAACATATATTAGTTTATATTTTTAGAAACATAAATTGGACAAAAGTACAAAAGAACCGTACTTAACTTGTGAACTTGTTTATAGACTTGTGGTCCCCCAATAGATCACCCTAACTCTTGAAAAGCCTAAAAAAAAAGCCCACATTAAATTTCCGATTTTTTCAAAATTCGCAATTTAATTCGTTCGGTATGAAGTTGCTCAAAATAATGCCTACATTTCAGTACAAATATTTGCTCAAAATTATGACTCAAGTTCTTGTTTAATTATTGTACAAGTTGTCGTTCCAAAACTTGTCTTAGTCTTTCTTTTTGCTCTCATTGACGTCCTTGCTAAAGCATTTCCAAGTCTTTCTTTACGTTCTAGTCCAAATCCTCGCCAGAGATTTTAACCAGTTTCTCGATCAGTTTCTGGCCAAACTTAAAGATTGGACATAAGTTTACCCGGTTTTTCTTATGTATAAAACCAAAGACCTACTCCAATTCAATTCATTACTCTGTCTTTGTTCAAGTCCAAGTCGTGATCAAAATCGCGTCCGAATTCTTGTTGAATTCCTATTCGAATGCTTCGTCCAACACCCCAATTTTTTCCAATTTTTTCCTCACATCAAGACTGTAGTCAAAGAACCCAACTAAGTTGCAGTTCAATGATGGGCTTCCGCTTTTCCACCCTCACACTATTTTGACCGATGCACTAAACCTAGAATTCCATCAAAGCACATCTGTAAGTGAAGTTACTCAAAAACTTACCACTTTCTCACGACTTCTCAAAACGCCCAACTTTCCGAATCGAACATGAAACGGAGAACATTGAAATTCTCCATCGGGCTGCTCGACCACAATCACATCGATTGCTCCTGTAAGTGTAGCTCCATTTATCTCGCTGTAGAACTCCTTGAAGTTACTGAATACTTTGACCAGACTATTCATTTTGCACCAGGAAAGGGACTCGTTTTTCAGTTTAAATTCTTCGTTAATGTGCTTGCAACAAGCGTTGTAGAAAAAATGCTCAGAAAATCGTCTTCTCTTTGTTTGTGAGGCTTTGCAAGTGAATCTGCTGGTGGAAGATGATAAGCACACTCCCAGTTACTTCTCTGCCATGTTATTGATTCCTGTCCAATAACACAAATTACTTTCTTGAAGGACTAAGTGACCAAATCTGCAAAGAAAAACATAAGAAAAGGCGTTAGAACAAGTCACGTTTGATTAAAGTACGCGCACATGTCGGACAAGAAATAGGTGAACGAGCAAATGCTTGGGGGAGGTGAGATAATCAATAAATGTTTACCGAAGCCATAGGCAAGCCGGAAACTAATTTAATGAAAGCAACGACATCACAGTGCTGACAGTCACATAACTTATTGGCGCTAGGAACAACTAGAGTGCAGTTTGTTTTGTAATCGGACACTGAACGTAATGAATTTATTAAAGAGCAGATTAGCTGCGGAAAAAAGGAAAGCTTAGCAAGACACTGTAAATTAATGCGTCTGCAAGAGATAAGAGTTTTTTTTTCTTTCGTTTGAATTCTTGAAACTGCAAAAAGGTTATCATCGGCTCCATTGTTTGCACTAATCGAACGACATTTCGCCAGAGTTATGGGCTATCTGAAATGGACTGATTAACACATAGGCGCTGTGGATGATCATTTCAAGGACTCTTTGAAATCAAAAATAACTAAGCCGAGTTTGCCTTCAATTGAAAGAGTATGGGGAATAATCTTGCTGGGACTTAGAGACCTTTTTAAGGGAACAGTTAAAATAGGTGGCGAATTCTGTAATTGTAATTGACGCGTGCAAAAGGGGTTGCGAGTACCCTTAAGTGACCAGATCAAATCACATCACGACCCGATGGTAAAGGGGAAGAGAGGGGGAGGAGGTACCGATGCACATTGGTTTTAAATGCCTGTGAATTGTAATGAGGAGGCAAAATCGAGCTGGGAAGAGCATTCCAGATTCGTGTAGTGCGGCTAAAGAACGAGTCTCTGAATTTGACTGTACGTCCGAAAGAGGGCTTGGGGGTGAATTGGTGGGCATTCCTACCGAGGCGTGTATTGCGGGTGAATTCTTGAAGAGGAGGAATGCAACTGGCTAATTCGTCTGAGCATTTCTTGTTGAAATAGCGGTAAAAAAGTGACAATGACGCGACATTACGTCGGTGTTCTAACGAGTCAATCGACTTCGCAATATTACTGTCACCTATAAGTGTTATCGCTCGCTTTTGAATTCTATCCAGCAGGTGCAGGGAGGTCCTAGAAGCACCTGACTAAATAGGAGCGTTAAACTCAAGTTTTGGAAGTATGTAAGCCTTGTATATTGTAGCCAGATCAGAGGGGGTGAAGGACTTCTTGCATCGTTTAAGGAAACCTAGACATTTCGCAGCATTTTTGGCGTCCTCAAATGTGTAATCATTCCAACTAATTGTTGGGTTGATACACATACCGCGGATGGAAAGTCTTTCGGTATCAACAACGCAAATGCCGTTCATGGATAACGGCTGATTATTTTGTGATCGCTTTAACGACAGTAGACAGCACTGGGTTTTGGAAGCATACAATTCCACTCTATTCTTATTTCCCCAATCGATTGTGCTGTCAAGGTCGGAATTTAATGTGCTTAACATACGCTGCCGTTCCGAGCCTGTGGCCGAAGTGGAGGGACGTGAGCCAAGGAACGAATATGAAAAGCTGAGGGTACTGTCATCAGCGAAGGAATGAATATGATTAGAAGTAGAAGACAAGAGATCATTTACAAAAATGAGGAAGAGTGTCGGAGACGAAACAGAGCCCTGGGGAACACCAGCATTAATATGGTGAATATCAGAGTTGAATCCATCCAAAACGACTTGTATTGAACGATTCGAAAGGTAATTTGTAATCCATTGAAGAAGAGACTCATCGGTCCCAAAAGCACTCAGCCTGATGAGCCTGATGCCAGACCCTGCCAAATGCCTTTGAAATATCAAGCGCAACAATCTTACTTTCTCCTACATTGTGCAAAGATTGGTTCCACTTTTAAGTGAGATATGCCATCAGATCACCAGTGGAAGCCGTACTGCCGGTCGTTAAGAAGCTTTCGGGAATCAAGATATTTCATAAGCTGACGGTTTATCAACGTTTCCATGACCTTGGAGAGAAGGGACGTTAGCACTATGGGTCGGTAGGAGGTGGGTGACGAAGATTCGCCCTTTTAAGGGACCGGCTGGACAAATGCTGTTTTCCACTTACTCGGAAAGAGCTCTGAAGAGTAGGACAGGTGGAAAAGCTAACGCAGTGGTTTTGCCAGCGTAGAAGAACACCTCCTCAGAAGAACAGGGGGTATACCATCCGGGCCAGCGGATTTGTGTATTTTTAGATCTTTAAGTACTCTTGCTACTGTACGAGCGTGAAAGTGGATTTGCCCCATGGAGAAATTTACGCTCTCAACTACAGGCGGGGACAAAGTGCTATCTGGCAGCGTTGAGCTAGCTGCAAAGTGTGCAGCAAGCAGATTAGCTTTGTCCAAAGAGCTGACAGCCGGAATGTCATTGCAAATGAGCGTTGGGATCGAAGACGAGGCTGAATTCCTTATGTTTTTAACGAAAGACCAAAAGCTTCTGCTGCCCTTGGAGCATTGCTGATTTTTTTGGATCAACTATTAGTCAAAGAAGAATTTAACACGTCTGATTGATGCATTACAGTCATTTCGGATCCGTTTGAACTTTTCCCGGGCTTCCTCAGAATGGTTGGCTTTATAATCCCGGAAACTCAACACTTCCATCCTGATAGCCTCTTTGCAGCTCAAGTCCTTGGGTTGGGAGTAAGAATCTTGACATGTTCAAGCAATAATTAAAAGAGTCACTTCTAGGACCCGATCCTTGGTCTTTAGTACTGTCCAATATATAAGTCTTTAGATAAAGTGCCACGCAGTGCCACAAGAGTGCCACACTCACACGCCGAAGGTCTAAATTCAATTCCCAGTTCAAAACGAATTTTTCGATTTTTTTACGGCACCACCTCTTTTGAGCTGCTGACAACACTCAAAGAGTAATAACTGTCAAAGAAAGCATCTTAGATTCCGCCATTCGGAGTGGGCAGAAAACTGTAGGTCCCTTCTATTTGTGAGAAAACAGTAGCGCGCACAACACGAGCAGTTGATGAACAAGCTATACCCCGGTCCCCCTGTGGACTGTCGCGTCAACAAACCACTTCCATGTCTTCCCTCAGTTTGGTCGGCAGACTCTCAGGACACCACGGGATAATACGAAACGAGATTGCCGATGAACTTGTTGAGCAAAAATCAAAAGAGATACTTTTGGGTCCGATCCAACCCTGGAATTGCTCGCGTTTTCGGTAGGGGCTGCAGTCCACAGTTGGGTATTTCATCAGGAATGACATGACTCTCTACGATACAGGCTGGCCAAGTGCATTGTTCCAAACGTCAGTAAGAAATTCGCGACATTTCTGCTAACTCTAGATCAAAAAGACGACAGACAAATGCGTGACACTTAATTTGCGGCTAGGACTTGAATATGCTTGCGCAAAGATATTCATAAGACTCTTAGCCCAAGCTATTCAATACGAAAAACAACAAATGTTACAGAAAATCATCGAAGATTGGACCTCCAAATTAAATTTAATTCCAAAGTGAAAGAGGCCCTTAAAGGCCTCGCAACATAGTTTCCGCTAAAATTCCCATCAAAACTATCACTTTGACACTTCAAAATTTATTCGACTTCTTCCGTCGACCTGCGGTTCCGGTGTTCATCCGGAAACACAAACAAACCCACAACCTTGCCAAATCCCAGCCAAACGCACCCGAAACGGCCAAAAGCAATAACGTTGCCATTCAATTAAAATTAATGACAATATACCCAAGGCGAACGGCAAATGTTTGCCGAAAGCTTTATCAGCCGGGCCAACAGTTGTTCGGTATTTTGCAAAAACCAGCTGTCAGACGATGAGCAACAGGGCTTGCAATTCAATGACGTTCAAAGCAAATCCAGTGGGGCGAGTCCAACGGCATATAAGACATCAAAACAACGAACTCGATTGCCCTCGAAGTGTCTCCGTCTATTCGCTCCACCGTCGATAATTCTCTCTGAATGAGCGCAGTCAAGTTGGAGTCTGAAAGCCGTGTGAAGTTAATGCGGCGTGCGACGGCTTCTTTGGTTTGGAACAATGTGCCAAACGATGGAATGGAAAATTTATCACCCGGCTGCGTCTTTGTGAGAAGTTTCTCTTTGAAGTGGTGGGCTGATTTGTCGTTTGTGTGTTTTATGTCCGTTGACCTTTCGACACTGCAAAATGAGAACGAAGTCTTTATGAAAAGACCTATTTAATCGCACAATTAATTGACATGAGAAATTTGTTGCTTCCAGCAAAAAATGAAATGGATTAGGAAAGTGTTTCTTTTTGGAGGACATTTTATAACTAGAGCACCACCTTTTTATATTATGTGAAACACACAATTCAAACGCCCTTCAAAGCTCAAACCAGGCTTAACACAGCTGACCTCTGTTTGGTCACGGATCGTGTCGAAATGAAGACAAATGAATTACGAACGTTCACGGCGAAGGAAAAATGTGTTGACATGGGCATTTAAAAGCATTCAAGTGTTCAATGAGCGCAATGGACTGCGACGCGAGAAGCGCGTCAAGCGAAATATATAAAAGCCGTTTGGCGTCGTCTTTGGGACCATCACTTCATGGGAATGTTGATGGAACACACCTTATTATTATGTCTTCAGTGTGCTGCTAGAAAATACTGGAAGTTGTGCAGTTTTCAATTAAAACAGAAAACCACACTTCTGCTGTTGAAAAGAGAAGGTCTACAAATGCGCACATGAATTTTCAATAATAGGTCCTCATACTGCCACCAGCCAGTCTCAGCTTTATCTTCAACGAACTTTGTAATGATTCCATTGACATTTATTTGTCAAAACGAATCAGATTTTATGCTACATGGACGGAGCAAAGATCCTATACTCTTCCAAAAAGATGGTTTCGTTTCATTTTGTTTCCAAACAGCATTTGATACACGAATTTAACTAAGCAATGGGTCCTTAAAAGCGACGCACAAACTTTTTTTGCGGTTAACGACATGATCTTATATTGAGTTGTCCAATCATCATGTTGCATAATTTAACAACGTTTCCAATTTATTTTAATTTTGCGATCAATCATCTCAACATCACAGCACAAATTATTTCCATCAGCGAGGCTAGTTTCTGGCGGATCGGGTTTCTCAACGATCAAAATACGCTATGTTTGGCAGGCAGCAATCCACACGAGCATCACAAGACACATTTTTTTTTGTTGGCGCGACAGTCCCCAGGGGGACTAGGGCCTATCTTGCTCATCAACTACTCGTGTTGTGCGCGCTACTGTTCTCTCACGAGTAGAAGGGACCTACAGTTTTTTGCCCACTCAGGACGGCGAAGTTCTAGAAGCTTTCTTAGACAGTTATTACTCTTTGAGTGTTGTCAGCAGCTCGAAAGAGGTGGTACCGTGAAAAAGTTCGAGGTGTTCAGTCGGGAATCGCACCTAGACCCTTCGGCGTGTGAGCGTCGCACTTTACCGACTACGCCATGGCGGCCACACAATTCACCATTACATCCCTCAAAACTCACTGATTATTGTGGATTAACACATCACTGGGACATATAGGGGGCGTGCCGGGACATATAGGGTGCGCCACTTAGAAACATCCATAGTTACATGCAGGAGCTGTCATTGGGTCATATTTCTCTTTATGACACTAGACGTGACTGTGAATGGAATCCGCAGTGATTATTTTGAGTAAAGTAAAAACTTGGCCAAAATGTGGTTTTAACAGCATGGTACCACAATCCACACAGCATATGATACAATCGATTTGCTAAGGAGTAAATTTGCAAGAGAATTATTTCAAGAAATGGACCCTTAGCATGGCCGCCTTGTTCATGTGAATTGAAGGTAGACTTATTTTCATTAAGTCTACACGAAGTTTATGATCTGTAATAACAGGCCGACAATGATCGACGAGCTCAAATAGACGTTCGAAAGTTGAAATTTTGTCCAACCCTTTTATTACCAAAGACAAACCAAGAAAATCGCAATCGCGGAATAATACAAAAAAAATGTCCGTTCTTTGTTTTACAATAAACTCAACGCCTACTTGTTGAACACATGTTAACGAACAAAAAAAATCAAATTTCATGAAAACAAATTTCAAGAAGGGCGACGGTAAAACCACGCAAAACCATAATGTTGTTAAATTTTCTGTATCCAAGCGGGTACAGTGGTAGAAAATGTGTTAATACATCTGTTCTCCCATCTGACTTACAGTTTGTTGCCGACTCCGAGGGGCAAAGTTTGAGAAGCTTTTTCATAGACATTTGTTTTTCCTTGACTTTGGTAAGCAGCTTACAAGTTGTTGTGGTCTGAAAAGTGCGAGGTATGCAGTCCAGGGATAGAACATGTTGGCCTTCAGTGCATGAGCATGTTTTTCAAAGCAAAAAGTTTGACAGAAAACATCGAACTCATTTCGAGATTTGTCGATTAACCTTCAGGTCCAGGGACTGTTTTGCTAGTTGAAATGCATCGTGACAGATAGACATATCTAAATGATAATCGTTTAGTTTGTGAAGACGAAACCCTAAAAGTGCGAACTCAAGTGAAGGTTTTTTTTTATTGAAATCACTAGATCAAGATGTTGATCTTTTCTACAAATCATCCGTAGTACTTCCGTCCAAAATCAAATTTGGAAGTATGAGTCAACAACAAACCGTGCCAAATGCACGACATAACAACCGACCAAACATTTTGCAAACATTTGCACGCAAGTACTTCGCAACAACAATGTCCACTGTATGAGCAGATGCATAAGAGATTTATCAAACCGACTACGCCAGATCCACGTTCTCAAAGTCATCGTTCTCTCCACCGTCCTTGTGCCTAATTTAAATATCTATCTAATGATCCCTGGCACCTTGAACTTGACAACGATCATTTCTTTCTTGAATCTTCCACCCCAGAAAGTGTTTTGTAATTTCAAAATTATTTTCAACAAACCAGAAAAATGAGAGAAAACATTAAAAATCCTTAAGAGAGAGATTAATTGAAAGGCCATAAATAAATTTCATTAGAACGCCTTGACACAAACAACCGCCGCCGACTGTGTGCAGGAAAACCATAGGCAGCGGAAAATTTCCATTTCTGTCTAATTTTTTGGCAAGCTCCATCCTTAACGTGAGTTTCTCTTTTTTCAATTACAAACAAATTTGCCCTCCTCCGGTCACAGCTTTTGATTTTTCGCGTTTTGAGAAAATTTTTTGGCATCGCCACACAAGCAAATGTAAACGCTCTGCCCGTTCTCAGTTCAAAGTATCGTGTCCCGTGATGTTCTAGAATAAATTTCCTGAAGGTGTTTTCCTGTGATTCATTCCGTCTAAAGAATTGTGTTTTTCGTATTCGTTTGTAGTTTTTGGAATGCAATTAAATGAAATCTCGTGTCTTTAAATGCGGAGAACTAATGAGTTCGTTTTTTGTCTTTGCATTATGCGCAAAATAGTTAATTAAAGCATCTATCTTAGGTGCACGCAATGTTTTGACGGTTGACGAACTTCTTTCTGGTTATGAGTAGCAGCGCCGTTGTGACATGGTTGGGTGGTTGTCTTGCGATCAACGCACGCCTACCCAACTTTGAAGCGCTCTAATAAAGGTTTGATGAACTTCGGTTGAGAGATATGGAAATATATGGAATATATTTACGACCGATATTGGAGCGGAACTCTGACCTTGTGAGTGGGTTGAAGAAGGGATTTACGATGGAGCCCGAGGCGATCGAATGATGGATGATGTCATATTGAGACGCCAGAAAAGTTTTTGTTTCTGTTTCTTAATTCATAAGTTAAGATTCAATAGGAAAGAGGAACCAGTCGCTTTGGAGTCTTATCTACTTATTGAGGGTTTCGTTCCGTTCTTCAAACAAATAATCTCATATTCCTGTTGAGATGAAAGTGAAGGGTGGGCGATTGCAATTACAGTTGCGCTAAATAAATATATCTTTGATGCTACAAGAAATATGTTTTCTTTAGTCTTTCAACCTAAAACCAGTCAGATTATTGGATTAAATTGGCAAACTAACTTCTTTCCGCCTTAAAAATTGTATTTGCTTTGTCTCATTAAACGATTCCCTGCAGACGATGTTGGAAATTTAAGAAAAATCAGTGTGATCAAACAAATCATCGTAACTTTGTTGTTAAAACTTGAACATTTTAGTTTAAAATATTTATCAAATGAAACATTCTCAATCCCTGTGTGTCCGCCTTGGTGGCATTTGCTTATTCGTCAAAATCAATGAACATTTTTGAATACTGCCACTTATTCACTCAACTGAAAAGTACTTCAAAAGGTACAAAAATAGATGATACAAAAGACAAAGGAAGTCACATCCCAAATGAATGACAACTAAGAAGGTTTACTTTTTTAAACGAAAAAAAATGTTGAGTTGCACCCAACACTAAATTTAATAAACATCTTAAATCTTCTTCCTTGTTACGAATCTTCAGGGAGTTATACGGAACTATAAACCTACTCTTAAATGTAAAAAGCTTTAAAATGGTCCAAATAAGAAACTACAAGCGTGTACATATATTTCAATTTATCCTCAGAACTTAAAGCAGTTTGTTGACATACTTATACGCTTTTGGGAGCAGTTTTAATTAAGGTTAGATTTCTGCATATGATTAAACTTAATTAGCACACTATCGTGCCCAAGTTCTGGGAACCTTTAAGTTCAAGATCATCTACACAGGGAACTGAGAAGGTGTAAATTTAATTGAAGTTTTCAATTCGACACATGGAGTTGGGCATTGATTGGCCTCACCCTAGCCTAAGTTCAAATGCAAATGTTCTCCTTGATTAAAAATGCATAAATTACAAATTTCAAGTAATGGGCATTTCCCTAAAAACCTACAAACTTCATTAACGACTTTCAAAACAAAACGACATTAACGACCGTCTTTCAACACAAAGAAGTATCAACCAAGGCAAAGAATCTAAGGCGCACATTGTTCTTTCTTTTAAAAACTGATCCGCTTTAAAGAACTCACCGAGTCTAATCATCTTGCCAATCTTAGCACAATGCTTTGCCCTAGAAAAGTCTGTTTTGCATAGAAATTTCATGCAAATCTCTCTAAAAGGACATAGACTGCACAGACATACTAAATTGTGTTGCATTTTGATTGACACAAGCACACATGGAAATTCGAAATAAAAATGTGAAATTCCCGCGCAGCCCTAGATTATGACTCACATCAACCCCCACGTTGACGATCATCCGAAATAGTCGCTGAATCACTCTGTTTTTTCTACTACGTTACTAATTTCCAAACCCCCGTATACACACCCAAGCACAATCACGTGTGTACACCAAAATTTTCAAAAACACAGAAATCTTACGATCTATCGTACGATATTTCACATTTATGACTTTAACTTGATAAGAAACAAAAGGTAGTGCACATCGAAAAAACAATAACACGCCACGAGCAATGCGAATACGAGCTTGAACAGCTGACGAATGGCAGTCATTCGTTGTACTTGAGTAAGCGTTTCCAAGTTACACAACATTCACAATTGAAGCAGCGAGAAAAAAAACAAACAACCCTGAACGCGGACAGTTATTTTAAAATTGATTGCGTGAACTCACTTCAGTTAAAAGATATGAAACCTGCTGATGTATGGGTGTAATTGTGTTGACTTGAAACGGGTTGAGGGGCTGAAGGGTTGAAAATTATGAATGTAATCTAGTAAATTATACAACAAGAAGCTTGTCATATTTGTCGGGGGTGTGTTGACGGGGGTCTTTGTTTTTCGCATTTCACCTTTATGATCTAGTTGGGATTTTTGATTCTGTGGGGACTTCAGGAAGAGCATGGAGGACTTACTTAGCTTACATGAACTCGCTTGAGAGGACAACACCGCTATCGATACTCGAATTCGAAATTTGTTTACTCATTAGCAGCCCCAGCAGAGTTCAAAAACCTTAATTGAAATAAAAAAAAAGGAATTTCGCCATAAACGCGGGGAAATCCCACATTTCATCTTTATTCGCTTCAAAAAGCCAGATGCAGTATTAAAATATCGTCACAGTGCATTACATTCTTCGACTTTTATGAGCATAATGTTGATTAAATTCCCGAAGAGTCCGTCAAAAACTTTGTGTAATTGACATATCCCTTCTCTTCCTTGTGCTCTACTCTATTGGCGACTAAATCTTAATGAAATCAAGTTAGTTTTTGAATATTCACTAAAAAACTAAAACTCGACTACGACAATGGGAAACTTCAAATGTCGAAAACAAATTGGACGCAAAATTTCGAAATGCCTAAAATTTTGGAAAACCAGAAGTACCAAAACACCATATCGCGTCTTAAAAAAAAAAACAGTGGGAAAGTACATTTTCATCGGTTTGACACATGAGTTGTCAAATTGTCAGATTTTGAATATTATTTCGATACTTTAAATATTTCTAAACTTTAGGTCATTAAGACTTTTTTTGAGTCAAGCTTTAAAAGATTTCTGATATTTCTGAATTTCAAGCATTTCGACGATTAGCTCTTGGAGTGCTTTGGCATTTCGAAATTCCTACCGTTTTGTGGCATTCTGTATTTTAAGGCATTTCGAGAAACTGACATTCCCGAATTCAAGACATTTTGTAACTTTAAGCAGTTCAACTTTTTGGACATTTACAAATTTTGAACATTATCGAAAATAAAGCATTTCACGTTTAACGTAGAACTGAATTTACAACTGACTTAGATCGTCTCGGACAATGTACAATTTTTTGGGATTTCGGAATTTTGTTTTTTTTAAATAAATGCATTTTATGAACTTGTGTTGTCTTGCAATGCTTTTAAATCAGAAACACTGTTGATCACCCGTCGCATATCAGCAATTCATTTCAAAATTAAGCTAATTCAGGGTTTATAACAAAACAGAACTATTAATTGTTATCACCTCGAAGCTGCGAAATCGATGGATTCTCAATTGCACTGCAAAAGGCTAGATCTGTTACACAGCGAAGCAGAAGCCAAAAAAATTAAAATCCGACAATTTTTTACAACACCGACCCTTTAGAGCTTAATTGATAATCCAAAATGAGATCCCAGCGTTTGAGAGGAAATACTGCTTCAAATTGGTGTGTATAAAACTTTTGAGCATTGTGCGCATTTTTCTCGTTAAAGCCTTTTCTGCAAATGTTTGTTCAAATCTGACGGGACGGAAGAAAAAACATTCTGAAGTGCCAAGGCAATAGACAACTACACAATAGTTCACTGACCTGAAAATGACATTGACAATTCTATCAAAATCAATACATTTCTGTCATCACTTGTAAGCCATTGGCATAAAGTGGCATAAGACATCACGAGCTAGAAAAAAACAATCAATTGTGTCCCTCAAAACATTTTGCGGGAGTTCGTGTGAGATTCAGTTGCATGTAAGACTCCATGTCAACCTCGGATCGTAGCGACACTCGAAAGAAAGAATTGCAGCTGAATATTTGAAGCTTGATCCACTTTAACTTTGCCTTGCACTGTATCATGGAAGAGAATCATAACAGTCGGAAACATTCATAAATTCACGACAATCTTACAATACGACCATGTGTACGACATTTTATGTTCATCTTCCCTCTGATGACGGAAAAACCTCTAAAGATTAAAATCATATTATCTTTACTTCATCTGTTTTATAAGAAAATAAATTAGAGCAGTGCAATTAAATTGTCATTATAGCCATGATGCCTGAGAGTGTTTAATGATGCGTGTGTGCGACAGCTCAAGACTGGTTTAGCATTCTTTTTTTGGACATTTTGTCGAACTCTCGTTGACTGCTGCCGAATCAGTGTTTTGTAAAGAAGTTGTGCCAATTCACGGTGATTTTTTGTTTCACATTTATTTATTTTTTTGTGTAAGGTAGTGTCGGATAGAGACGTGTGTGAATTGGATGTTTGTGTCACGACTAGTTGTCAATGAAAAGAAATATGAACTTGAATAAGAACTGTTTGCATCTTTTCATACGTAGCGGAGGCAACATGTAACATTAAATGAATCACATGTCGTATGTGCATTGAACAGTGTTCACGATCAGTTGAGAAATGCTTTAATTGATTGAATCTCTCGAAATTTTAGCCGACTTGACCAGTCTTTCTAATTTCATTTCTTGTCAAATGCATGTAGATATGGATTTTATTCGCGGAAGAGTGAATTTCACTATGATACAATAAGTTAAGAAGCTAAAGAAAGGTTTCACCTGCTGACGGCATTGTACTTCCCCCAAGTTGAAGCGGAAGGACATCAGTTAAAGAAGAACTGTTACGATGAGAGAGAAGGAATCGTTTCGTAGACAAATTTGAAACTTGTGATGACAAATTAATTCATAGCCTTCAACATGACAACGCTTAATGGCAAAAAATCGCTCTTTGATTGTGGTGCTCATATCGTACTCTGCAACCAATTGAAGTCGTTAAAAGAAACCTCTACCAGGCGCAATTGATTCGAAAGAATATCTTCCCGTCGTTGATTTTCAACCACTCAAACAATTGAAACCGTCAAGCTCAAAATCTGGTCGTCAATGTTCCACAATATTCTGGATTCGTCGGAGGAAAACTGATAGGCAGTTTTGTGATAAGACCTCTACATCATCAACTTTCACTGCAGCAACTCTAAATACCGAGAACATCGGCAGATCAAAGGTCAAACACTAGCACAACTCACAGTTTTCGCGAAAGGTAAGGTACACACTAGGTGCTTGACGTAGAGAGAATTAATAAAACAAAGAAACCGGTGTTTGACCAAGTGGTAGGTTGGTATGTCAGTACGTCTCTTAAGTCTGATTTCTTTTCTTACAAAAGTTAAGGAAAATGATGCGGTATATTAGAAACAGTAAGAAACCTACATCCTACCCTTTTGGGGTAAAACCGGAAAACCGCCCGATGATGAATTATTTTTGGCACAATAATGCACTTTAGGGGCATGTAATGTGCGATGCATCGACGACACACTGTCGCCATGTCGATTGTGTTCAATCTGAAGCAAGTTGACATTGATGAAATGGCTTGGTGACGGTGGGAAAGTAGCGCTTGGTTATCATCGACTTGCGGAAGTGGATAAGTAAATTCTGTATGAGATATGGCTAATTGTGATTGCCAAGGGATAACGTATGGCCGCAAAGGGATGAGTGACATCGGGTGGACAAGCGGAAGTGTGCCTGTAAGGCAAGCAATTCATCCAGGAGCCCCAAGAA
Organism: Eristalinus aeneus; assembly: GCA_955652365.1. Taxonomy (NCBI): domain Eukaryota; kingdom Metazoa; phylum Arthropoda; class Insecta; order Diptera; family Syrphidae; genus Eristalinus; species Eristalinus aeneus. Next base: position 28,568,766 of record OY019133.1, on the reverse strand, counting down.
CTAGAGTCTGCCCTCAAGAGGTGCAAACATTGCTAAACAAGGACGACCAGTCACGTTTTGGGATCTTGTTCAAAAACGACAATGAAATGATACACAAATAGGGTCTTAACCATCCGGAAACCCAAACTTCCAAGCAACCGCTGAAAACTCATTTTCCTGTTTTTCAAAGAGTTCACAGTCTACAACAGTGGCAAGGGACGAAGAGGATTCGTTGATTTTTTTTTCATTAAAAAGCATCATGATCATCACAACATCAACGATCAGAATTTTCCATCAATATGGCTCAGAAGCAAAGTTATTGTCTCTGCCAGATTTGTAAATGTTTAGTTTCTTTGAACATTTATCTTTGCAGACTTCAATTTCTAAGATTTACAAGAATTTTATGTTTGCGGCTACCACATAGCGTGATTATTTGTTTCCACCAATGACTATACAATTACAGAGCAGATAAATAACCGGCACTACGTTTGAATAGGGAACATAATCACTTATGCAGTCCCAACACCTTACGCAACTAAAACAGTTACCATAACAATAGAAACCGACGAGAAGAACACGTTGCCCAGCGACTCAAATGTGTCTGTTCGCCTGAATAAACAATCACTCAGCACACGAAAACAAGCGTGACGCAAACTTCTTCTCTCCCCCAAACACTCGTTCACAAACAAATCAGCTCTATCCCCAGAACTTCATTCACACTCATCACAGCGCGACTCTGGGAAAATGTATGCGACTAACTTCTGAATGCACTTACATCAACTATTCTGACAGTTGTCGTGATGTAACGTCAAACCGAACGCACACAGCCAGGTACACTGAGGCGCACTTAAAACTTTCACTATTGCGGCCCCGGAACTACGGAACCCTGTATCTTCCGCACTCACACAAAAACAGCAAGACAGATGAAATTCGGTTTTTCTCGTCTTGGCCAAAAAATTGTTTGACCTTCAAATGCAGCGTCTGTAAATACAACCGAACTGTTTTTTGGCAGCACCCGAAACCTATGCGCGCTGAGTGTGAACAGGCGAAACTTTGCTCTTTGATCAAAGATCAGTCACAGATCCCGTCCGTGTGCGGGTAATTTTTGTTTTATTTTTTTTTTTTTTTTCTGTTTATCGCGTTTTGTTGATTAGGCTCAATTGCACCATATTTCGAAAAGCACACGGTGCAGTTAGCAACACAACCAGCACAACTCCGCCGCCTGTGGATGTCGGCGTTTTAATTCAAGTTTTTCTCGCTTTTTGTTTCACAAAAAATAAACACAAATTTATCGTTTAGCTGAAGAAAGAACCACAAACACTTCTTTTGTCTACATCTGGACTATGACTAGACGACTGAAAGAGGTTTAAAGTCCACCGACCGACGGATTGTCTTCGACTGAGAACTTGTTTGGTAGTTTCATAACAGAGAGGGGGCGCGATGTGAAGCTTTTTGCTCTGTTTTGCTTTCGTTTTGAGTTGTTTTCTATTTTAGGTGCCTGTGTCAGCGAATCACACTGGCGGCGCTGAAGGCGATACAACTCCGACGAGTGCGGATTTCATACTGAGCGGCGGGCCCGGCCATAGCATGTCTAAATAATGGCTGAAGAAAAACTGTAAGAAAGCACATGAGGAAAAAAATAACATTTCGAAAACAAAAACACACACTACAGGCAAGCTGATTGCCGGACTCGACCGACAGCGGTGGATGGCAGTGCGGCGATGGATGGTGTTGCCCAGTGGTGCGGCGTTGTTCGTTTGCGCGGGAGTGACAAGGAGTGAGTGGAGGGGGCGTGATATGCAAAAATTACCGCAGACAGTCGAATTGTGTTTGCAATTACCGGCTCGAAGTGAGGAGGAGCGGAAAAAAAAGCTGCCGGGGATTTCTGGGCGAGCAGACGAGCTTTCCGTGACGTAGGGGCGCAAAAAAGTCGGGCGAGCCGAATGGGAATGGGGCTAGCGTTTATCAGTTGTGTACGCACGCTTAAATGTGCGTCAAGTCAAAATCAAATTTTTCGCAAGAAGCCTCATTTTCAATCTCCTCTTGCGGATATCTTATGCTCTGCGCACATCATCATTTGCGAACATAACCTATCAGAGCGACTTTCTTAGTGACGTGCTGAAGACCGTAAGCCGCAAAATTTCAATTGGTTCGGCTAGTATAAATTATCGGAAGTAAAAACTGAAGTACTGCCAACTTGTCAAAAATATTGAATTTATTTAGGACTGATGAGAAATATTCCAGCCAGCTGGAGGTTTAGATTTAACAGCCTAGAATTAATTTAAGATTTGTGCCCAAGGATAATGTTCTTGCTTCTACCCCTTTACGCGTATTACTCTACAATGTTGAATAATTAATCTAATAAGTCTCTCAAGACTGGAGCAACCGCAGTTTACAACATTTAAGGGTATTACAAATGTACATGTATTTTCATTCAATTTAAGCAAAATTTTGTTGGTTATTTAAGCCGTTAACCATTTAAACAAAAACATTGTGAGATGTTCGATCGGCAGTTAGTTTTCGTTTTTAGGCCAACTATAAGAATATTCGTAGTCGATGCTTAACATTTAGCAAACAACGTCCGCAACTGTTAAACGGTAATGAAGCCCCAAATACCGAAAATTTAGTTCAGCTTCTAGATTATGCTGATGATCGTGAAAAGATTAGTTGAACACAATGTGGCAGTAATGAGAATGCTAAACAATTTAAATACAGCTAAGTCAAAGAAGAACGAACAATACTGCCATGTTGAACAGAATATTGCAACAGGTAGCAAAGTTAGGGTACGTAGCCAATGACGTCTATACTCAGCAAGAGTAGCTACTTAAGCTTTACGAACTCTTGCCACATTGAACTGCTATGCGCAATGTTGAATTAGTTTTCAAGAATTGACAGGAAGGCGATCTACAAAAATGTGCTACTTACTTTACGCTTGCCTTTAACTCATGCATGTACTGCATGTCCAAAGTAAATAAGCATCCGTGAATTCGGTTCTAAGGTTCTTGAACCCTGCTCCCGTTTACGGTGCAATATTTAAGATCGTATAACATATGTACAGTTGTGTTCATAAACATAGCAATGCTCCTCAAAAAAGACAAATAATTTTCTATTCATTCAAATTGTTTTAGTATTTTTTCAAAAAACCTGTACAGAAGTACAGTATTTTAGTCTTAACAGGTACAGTTCTGTGCAAAAAATAGCACCACGTTGAGGTCTGCACTTTGGATGCTAATTACTTTTCTCCATGCTCATGTAAAGACACGATATTTATTCTAGGACATCTGTTGGGTATCAGTAATAAAATGCAAAAAACAAGATAAGCGAAGATGCATTTTAAGACAAGAAAATTCCCGTTATACGAAATGAAACCAAAATTTTGGTGTGCAAAAAAAATAGCACCACAAGTAAAACGTCGTAAATAAAATGCAAAATTTAGTGGAAAAGTGCGGTTTTTATTTTTTTTTATTTATACTACTGTTCTAGTACTTCGTCTTATAACCCTTATTTTTGAGCACAGCGGCACAACGTCGTGGCATAGAGTCGATTAGTGCCTGACATCGCCGAATTGGAATATCCCTCCACGCAGCCTGCACAGCTTCCCATAGCTGTAATGTATTTTTTGGTTTCGCTTTTAAAACAGCTTTCTTAACATCTGTCCAAAGATTTTCAATGGGGTTTAGGTCTGGAGATTGCGGCGGCCATTCCATAACTTGAACCCAATTCCTCGCAAAAAATTCCTTGGCCAACTTGCTCGTATGTCTCGGGTCATTGCCTTGCTGTAGGACCCATCTGAGAGGAATATTCCACTCGGCGTAGGGCAACATGGTTTCCCTCATTATGCCAACATAAACTTCGGCGGTCATCATTGGTTTTATACAAAATATAAGACTAGTACCGTTGTAGGAGAAGCATCCCCATATGTTAATTTTCGCGCCGCCGTGCTTAATGGTTTTTAAAGTATACTCCGGTTTAAACTCTTGGTTTTTTTTTTGGCTGCGAACAAATGTCCTGGTCCCAGGAGTTCCAAATAAAACAATTTTAGACTCATCTGTCCATAATATATTACGCCATTTGGTTACTTCCCAGTTCAAATGTTCTTGCGCAAATTGTTTTCTTTTATGAAGATGGACCTTTGTCAGCAAGGGTACTTTTCTGGGACTTCTATATTTTACAAAGAGCATTAATCGCTTTTAAAAATAGTTTCTTGAATTTCGTCCTAGACACATCGTTGATAGTTGCTGCACACACGTGGCCTTGCCCCTTTGACCATTGAAGATCTATCATTTCTACGATATTTTCAGCGGCTTCTGCCAACAATTTGGTATCGAACATTCTAATCATCCCTTTTAACAGTGCAAAGATGTGTTTTGAAGTTAATTTGAGTGAAAATTTGGTGGCAAATGGGAACAGGTCCTAAGCAAGTTTCAACGGCAACTGGTCAAGTGGTCTAAAATTGTAGCTTGGCTTTGAACCCACCTCTGTAGTGGTAAACCTAGGAAAAAAAAACAACACGTCCACTTAGTATTAGCCCTTCTTTAATAATGAATAATCTTATGAATTACAGCTCTGTGCAAAAAAAAAAAATAGCACCACGTTGAGGTCTGCACTTTGGATGCTAATTAGTTTTCTCCATGCTCATGTAAAGACACGATATTTATTGTAGGACATCTGTTGGGCATCAGTAATAAAATGCAAAAAACAAGATAAGTGAAGATGCATTTTAAGACAAGAAAATTTCCGTTATACGAAATGAAACCAAAATTTTGGTGTGCAAAAAAAATAGCACCACAAGTAAAACGTCGTAAATAAAATGAAAAATTTAGTGGAATAGTGCGGTTTTTATTTTTTTTTATTTATACTACTGTTCTAGTACTTCGTCTTATAACCCTTATTTTTGAGCACAGCGGCACAACGTCGTGGCATAGAGTCGATTAGTGCCTGACATCGCCGAATTGGAATATCCCTCCACGCAGCCTGCACAGCTTCCCATAGCTGTAATGTATTTTTTGGTTTCGCTTTTAAAACAGCTTTCTTAACATCTGTCCAAAGATTTTCAATGGGGTTTAGGTCTGGAGATTGCGGCGGCCATTCCATAACTTGAACCCAATTCCTCGCAAAAAATTCCTTGGCCAACTTGCTCGTATGTCTCGGGTCATTGCCTTGCTGTAGGACCCATCTGAGAGGAATATTCCACTCGGCGTAGGGCAACATGGTTTCCCTCATTATGCCACCATAAATTTCGGCGGTCATCATTGGTTTTATATAAAAAATATAGGACCAGTACCGTTGTAGGAGAAGCATCCCCATATGTTAATTTTCGCGCCGCCGTGCTTAATGGTTTTTAAAGTACACTCCGGTTTAAACTCTTGGTTTTTTTGCCTGCGAACAAATGTCCTGGTCCCAGGAGTTCCAAATAAAACAATTTTAGACTCATCTGTTCATAATATATTACGCCATTTGATTACTTCCCAGTTCAAATGTTCTTGCGCAAATTGTTTTCTTTTATGAAGATGGACCTTTGTCAGCAAGGGTACTTTTCTGGGACGTCTGGCAGACAGTTCCTTCTCTATCAACTTCCTTCTTATGGTTGATGTTGATACGGGCAGATTTAGTTCCTCTTTTGTTTTGTTTGATGTGATGAATGGGTTTTGTTTCACTAATCTTATCATTCTTCGCTCGTCGGTAGAGGTTAATTTCGATTTTCTACCTCTTGTTTCTTCTTTTCGACGTGTTTTTTTTTTTGCATTGGTAATCATTTTATTCGAACAACCAACGATTTCCCGAATTTTTCTTTCAGTTTTTCCGTCAGAAATAAATTTTTTTATAAGTTTACGTTTCTTAGGAGTACAATGCACACCGCGACCCATTTTAATTGTTTATAACGTTGTATTTTAAAAATACTAGTTTCAAAATACTTAAATATTTTTACTTAAATCTTTTGACGCACAAAAAAAAAACTGAACACCACCAAACACTTCGAAAACACTTTTTAGAATGACATGGTGCTATTATTTTGCACACCAAAATTTCGGTTTCATTTCGTATAACGTCTTAAAATGCATCTTCGCTTATCTTGTTTTTTGCATTTTATTACTGATACCCAACAGATGTCCTACAATAAATATCTTTACATGAGCATGGAGAAAAGTAATTAGCATCCAAAGTGCAGACCTCAACGTGGTCTTATTTTTTTGCACAGAGCTGTATATCACAAAATAAACGTTGCTCATATGTGGGAAGGTTAAGGTGGCTGATGAATACACTTAGTCCCATACAGGACCATTGTGCTACCACACCATATGGAAAGAACCTAAAACCAGCTGGAGTCGATGATAAAGTTTAAAATGTCGGCTGGAGGGGTTTTATTGAGGTCATGTAGGCCGTTTAGGAAAGAGCTCCCAAAGTGTTTGTGTCTGGGCATGTGCATAACAGGTGTAGGAGGGTTTCTGGTTCTTCGTCATCGCTGCAGCTTCTGCAAAAATCGTTTGAGGGAGCCTCTAGCTTGCTAGCATGCTCGCCGATTAGACAGTTCCCGGTTATGGCTCCCATGACCAGGCTTACGTCTGATCTTTTGAGCGATTATAGCAGTCTGGAGCGTTTGGGTTCAAGAGAGGGCCACACCTCCTTGGAGACACGACAAAGATTATGATTAGACCACCTTTGATGAGTCTGATGGATCGCGTTCAAATGCAGTACTAACTTGCATGTGGCGAGAGGGATACCGAGGTGTTCGTGTTCCTGAAGTAGTGGTTGCGTTGTTGCAAGCCTGGCCAATTCGTCTGCATGACAGTTGCCCGGAATGTCTCTGTGACCTGGCACCCAGCACAGTCGTATGTTGAACTGCTCAGCCATCTCATCTAAGGATGTGCGGCAGTTCATGACCGTCTTGGAGTTTGTTGAGACACATTCCAGGGCCCTGAGTGGTGCCTGACTATCAGTAAGAATAAGGATATCAGCTGAGGATATACTATTCCTCTTCAGCCAAGACAGTGCTTCGCGAATGGCCATTACCTCAGCTTGAAAAATGCTACAGTGAACGTTGTTCATAACTTTTTTTTTTGGTCGTAGTAATATTTCGCAGTTGTTCATAAAAGTAGCAGTGTTTAGAATTATTAGACAGAAATCAATGAAACAATATGAAATCATTATTATTTACAGCTTACCATTAGTACTTTGTAACAAAGCTTTTGTTTTTTATCAGTGCGCTGCATCTTCGTGGCATTGAGTCCACCAGACTCCGACATCTCTCGACTCGTATAGCGTCCCATGAGTCTCGCACTACTTTCCACAATTCCTTGACGTTTTTTGGTTTGGCCTCATGGACAAAATTTTTAACATAGCCCCACAAGTTCTCAATGGGGTTTAGGTCAGGGGATTGTACTGGCCACTCTATAACGGTTATTCTTTTTTCATCAAACCAAGATTTTGCCCGTTTTGACGTATGTTTTTGGGGCATTATCTTCTTGATATATCCAAACTAGTGGCATTTCCTCATCGGCATATGGCATCAAAACCTCTTCTAAAATTTTAACGTACTCAGCACCGTCCATTACACCCTTTATAGGATATATAGGCCCAACCCCATTATATGAGAAACAGGCCCAAATCATTAGTTTTGCTCCTCCGTGTTTGACAGTTTTAACTGTAAAACGGGGATTATTTTCTTCATTCTTTGGTCTTCTTACATATTCCCGACGATCCGTGGATCCAAATAAGACTATTTTGCTTTCATCGCATTACAGAATAGTCCTCCATTTCTCCTTAGGCCAATCTTTGTGAAACTTTGCGAATGCCAATCTTTCATGCACATGCATATGCGGTACTTTTCGCGGACTTCGAGCTGGTAGTTTCGCCTCTAGAAGACGTCTTCTAACTGTCACAGCACTCATAGGAGGAGTAGGAGGAATAGGAGTTCATCCCCTATCTGTCTGGAGCTTATTGAAGGGTTCTTCTTTGCCATGTTGAAAATTTTTCGGTCAGTTCACTTAGCCGTCACTCTTTTTCGACCGCGTGTTTCGGGCCTAGCTTTCCAGTTAAGCGCATTGCTGACCATTTTCGCTGAACATCCTATGACTTCCTAGATTGAAGCATATGTTTTGCCTCCGAACGCAATTTGTTGATCAAATTCCGCATATCTTCGGTACAATGTTTTGATCGACCCATATTTCTAACTTTAAAGTATGTTAATAAAAGACAACATATACAAAAACTTTCACTTATCAAACAAGAATACACAAATATTTTTTAAACTCTAAACAATAATTTCTGAGACACTTTATAATAATCATAATAACAATTGTTGGCGCTACAGTCCAATGGGGGACCAGGGCCTAGCTTGCTCATCAACTGCTCGTGTTGTGCGCGCTACAGTTCTCTCACGAGTAGAAGAGACCTACAGTTTCTTGCCGACTCCGAACGGCGAAGTTTGAGAAGCTTTCTTAGACAGATATTACTCTTTGAGTGTTGTCAGCAGCTCGAAAGAGGTAGTGCCGTGAGAAATTCGAAAAAATGGTGTTGAGCTGGGAATCGAACCTACAAACTTCGGCGAGTGAGCGTCGCACTCTACCCACTACGCCACGGCGGCCACGAGACATTTTATGGTAAATCCAAAAAACACTGCTATTTTTGTGAACAGGCTTCAATCAACGGATTTCAATGAATAAGTGAAATAAGGAGAAAGTAAGCCTTTATTTTTTTATTTCTGGTATGGTATCTTACCGGAAAATACAATAAAACCGGATATTCATTTGGCAAAAGGATGTTCTTAGAAATATGTTGCCAATTATCTAAGTCGTGTAACTACTGCTATTTATATGAACACAACTGTACATCGATAAATAATTCGACAAACCGACGATTTATGAATGATATATTTTATAGCTATTTCGTTTTGTGAAATGCCTGATGTGAAATCGTCCACAATACGCTGCCTTAACGCATTACCAAACTTATTAGGTGGCATTATTGAAATTTCCAAGAACAAGCGACACCAGACGTGTGTTCAAAGCTATTTACGCAAGTGACTCTGCAGGTAGCGAGCTTCTAACAAATGATTAAAACAATATTACTCAGAAATAATGAGAAACAACTGTTGAAATGCTGTTGAGCATTGCAGTCACTTCAGATGCAATTGTTTTATCGCGAAACAGTTTTAAGTTCGCATAATGTATCATATAACTTAAAAAATATTTATTGGATTTTCGTGAATTTTTGTTTCGTGTTTCGTTTTGTTGTTTTTGTTTTCCTTAAATACAGACCTTCAAAAGTATATGAAGTTTATTGTTTATTCAGATAAAAGTATAATGAATTTTATGAAATTTCCTAGTTTCTGTCCAGTTGCAAATGTTTTGTCCGATACTTTAAGTACTGAATTTTTTTTTCACACAGCTTGCTAATTTTATCTTACTGCTGAAAAACTATTTATCTGTGCTAATTGCATTTATTAGTCTAAATAGTATTCGAAGGAAAAGAACGAAGATAGTTATTCTTTAAAATAAAAAATAAAAAACCCATGGACCGCTGTAGCAACTAACCCACAAACCCATACATGACAATGGCCTTGTTGAGCATGCGCAACATGCGTACTGCACTTTCCCAAATTCCACAAATTTTTTTTAATGTTGCCACTCATTCAGAAACAGGCGTTCCTTCCTATAAAATGCTCAAAATTTTCGTACTCCTACAGTCCGCGAAAAAAATATAGCATGACATGTAATTTCACAATTAGTTTTAATAGGATAATGGTTAATGCCCTACATTCTTTTTTGCTTATACCACTCTGCGCCATAGTAACGCCACAGTGGGATTGTACTTGGTTCCTGAAGAAGTTTTTTGAAAATCCTTAATAATAAGAAAAAACTGTAGATAACATCCCGAAAAAAAAGATAGCACATTTTCACAAAAAAAGAATTTTAGTCACGTTTTGGTGATCTTTGCGTAAACAACTGTGAAGGAAATCAAATAAAAAGGCCCATTCTGTGATTATAATTTTTGGGGAGTGCCAAAAGTTGCAAAATGTGTAGAGGAAAAAATTAACTAGTGCCGAAATAAAGGTTCTTACAAAACTGCACCAAGAAAATTTCAAAATTTCGTATATTGCGGAAAAACTGGGAAGAAGCCGAAAAGTGATTTCAAATTTCCTCAAAGACCCAGTGCGTCCAAGGGCTATCAGTGACAGGGATAGGCTCGCAATTCTAAGATTTGCATCAAATTCGGTCTTAAGGGCTCGCAAAATCGCTGAACAAACAGGTGTCACGACCAATTTAAGAAAAACGTCCAAATACTATTGAAGGAGTCTCCAGTTATTCAGCGCAAAAAAACTAAGAACAAAACAAACACTTACGGCAAAACACAAGCATGACAGGATAAAATTCGCCATGGAGCATATTCATTGGAAAAAAAAGATGATGATTATTCACGAACGAGAAGAAGTTTAATCTCGACGGTCCCGATGGCCTGGCATATTACTATCACGACTTAACAAAAGAGGAGACAATATTGAGTCGTCGGCAACATGGTGGAGGAACTGTTATGATATGGGCTGGAATAGGATACCATGGTAAAACTGATATACCACAAAGTTCGTACCACAAAGAATGGACAGCAAAAAGTACCTTGCCGATGAAACAACAGAATCAACTGGTAAAATTACGGACTTGCCGCTTATTTTTCAGCAAAACAATGCCGCGGTGCATACGGCGAAAATTGTTAAAAAATATTTTCCAGATAACAACGTTGATGTTTTAGATTAGCCAGCACGATCACCAGATATAAATATTATTGAAAACTGTTGGGGTCTTCGCGCCAGGGCTATTTATGCTGACAACAGGCAGTACGAAGGTGTTCATGAGCTTAAACAAAGCATTGTATCAAATTTGCGCAAATTACCACAAAAAAAACATTAAAAAATTGTCTAAGTCTTTAACACACAGAATGGCAGAAATTATAAAAAAAGTGGAGGAACTACTCATAATTAAGAGTTAAAAGAAAATAAAATAGTAATACATATGATATATTTTTTTTAAACTACTACACTGCAAGTGTGCTATCTTTTTTTCGCACCAAAATTTTGTATTTTTTTTTATTTCATCTGTATTGCATTACTTCACTCAAAAAAAAACTCTATACATAAATAGGAAGTATTCCAAGTTATTTTAAAAAATAAATTCACTGTGTTTGTTTTGTGTACAAGAATAAAAAAATGTTAAAAAACGAATTGTGCACTGTATATCATGTGACCACCCTTATAAATGAAAAATCATTTAAATGAATTTTGCCTTCCGACGCTTGCGCATGGACACATAACTAAAAAGAAGGTGAAACACAAAAAGACAACAAACCCGTAAACCCCTCAGCCTGGTGACTTTATTATTCGATAAGGTTTCAGAGACCCGGACACAGAAAAGACGTGATAGCAGTAGCTGTTTGTTTGACTTTAACTCACTACAGCGCCTTCAACTACTTATTCAATGAAAACAAATTAAACGGTCTAAATATGCGTTTTTACCTTCTCCTTCCCTTGTTTCCTTGTCCTTATCTTCCTATTTGTACAAATATGATCACTAATCATTACACAACTGTTTTTGAAAAACTAGTGTGCCTTTTTGCCAAGCGTTTCATATTTGTTTTTCCAATTACAAGTTCTGCTGCAGTTTCAGCCGGCATCAGATAAATACGCCTCAGACTTCAACTTCCCTGACGCCTCTGCCACAAGTGAATGAAAACAATGCCAAAGCAAACAACAATAAAATGCATAATTCATCGCAAAACAAACGCGTAAAATCGTATGAATATGAAAAGCCTCAACGAGGCATTCTTGTACTGTTTACGTCCAAATTCAGCAAGTCTGTTTTCGAAATGCAAATTCACAGTGACGACATAAAGCTTTTGAAGAAATTGCAATGCGGCTCCACTTCTGGGAGAAGCAGTCGCAGTGCGATTCAACATGATTCATGTTCGATTCCCTCACGCGTCGATCTTTTCTGTATCGAATGACGCAGACTCTTAAACCGGGAAGTTGATTGTAAATACACAAGCGACAAGAACTCGTGTGCATTCAAAACGGAGCGGAAGGAGTATAAACAATCTGAAGCTTCATCTGACCACAAACCGCACGCGACAACGTCCGTTCTCCAACTCCGAATACACACTCACACATGTCTCCGTCACAGAGAAGCACATGTCCTCCCATCTGCGGAAAACCAACACAAAACTGCCAACACTTTAGTTTGCCAAATACGCATTTCTAGTGTAATTTGCCAACCACTCGGCATCTCGAATAACAGTTTCGCAGACACGCCTCCCAGGAATGTCAGTTTGTTGATAAACACAGCTATTCTCGGCCGCAGCACAAAGAATTAGTCAAAGCGCCACTCGGCGAGGGTGGCGCACAGTTTTTGGCGGGACGCATTTACGAAAATATTTTCCGAATCACATGCGCCGTGGGCGAATGACATTGTTATGCGGATTTTTGTCTAAACATCTCGTCGAGTTCATTCACTAGACGGGCTGACCAAGTGGGAAGTATTTAGTGAGTTCCTCAAAATAGATTGAACAGCAATCAAATGCTCAACCGCAAGAATGGTCCGTCGGAGTGTTTTCTGTTCCTGATCTCGGCATTTTTTACGACAATGAATTGTGCGAGACATGCCTCAAAGTGATGATTACCTTTGAAGAGGTAAAATTTAGAAAAGTTTCAAAATTTCAACGAATGCGGTTTCTAAGAGTTAGTTTCAAACAAGATTGAAGCAAGATTTTCTTTCGTTTAATTGCCAACTTTACGACGCGCATAACAGGAAGTATACTACTTTCACTTTCTGGGTCAAGTATGAGAAGTTAATCCAATTAAAAATTCTTCTTCTTTATTTTGTGTTCCTAGACCTGTTTGCTGTTTTAATGGCAGTTTATGGTGCGCGCTAAGGTTTTAGGCGCTTGTTTATTTGCAGGCAAATGTTTATTATTTAATGTTGACTTCAATAGATGTCTGAATTTGAGTTTCGTTTTCTAAGTCTAGTCTTGGAATAACAAAAGTTTAGAAAAAATTCGAAGGTTGCCTTTTATATTTCGGGATTGGGCAACCCTAGTGCTGCAATCTGGCAACTGCCAGCTCTACGAAGGTTGCCTTTTATATTTGGCAACCCTCGTTTTGCAATGCGGCAACTGCTAGCTCTATCGTAAAGTTTGATATTTTTGAGGCTATACGTAATCATAATGCTTTGGCATACGAGCCCTATATGTTTTTTTTTTTTTTTTTTTTATAATTGACGCGTGCAAAAGGGGTTGCGAGTACCCTTAAGTGACCGGATCAAGTCACAGCACGGGCCGAAGGTATAGAGGAAGAGAGGGAGAGGAGATACCGATGCACATTGGTTTTAACTGCCTGTGGATTGTAATGAGGAGGAAAAATCGAGCTGGGAAGAGCATTCCAGATTCGTGTAGTGCGGCTAAAGAACGAGTCTCTGAATTTGACTGTACGTCCGAAAGAGGGCTTGAGGGTGAATTGGTGGGCATTCCTAGCGTGTGTTGTTTACAATAACTTAAAAGATTCATCTCGCCCAAAAAATATAATTAAATCGTGAAAATTTTCGTGCGATTATTTTTTACAACTTTCGACGTAGATTAACTCAACAGCAGTGCATCGATGAGCTTAATACAATTTTTGACGATGAAGCTCCATCAAGGACCAGTGTTTATTGATGGTATGGAGAATTCAACCGAGGTCGTAGTTCACTCCAAGACGAATTTCGTGAAGGTCGCCCAAAATCAGTTGTTGTTCCGGAAACCATTGATGCTGTGCGTCAACTGATATTGCAAGATCGTCATGTGACCTATCGTGAGATGGAGACAACCTTAGGCATTAGTGGGACCAGCATACATTTGGTATTGCATGAACATCTGACCGTCAAAAAAATTTGTTCGCGTTGGATCCCACACAATGTGTCAATCGCTCAAAAACGGCTCGTGTCGGTTGGTCGAAAGAAATGCTCCAAAAATACGATCGCGGTACTTCGAAACACGACTATGACATCGTGACAGGTGATGAATCGTGGATTTATGCGTATGATCCCGAAAGTAAAGATAAGTCGACTGTATGGGTGTTTATAATTGAGCCAAATCCAGCAAAAGTTGCTCGCGCACGAAGCACTTTCAAGCAAATAGTCGCCTGTTTTTTTCGGAAATACTGGACATGTCGCAACCGTACCACTAGAACAACGCAGAACAGTCAACTCTGAGTGGTACACAACCAGTTGTTTGCCAGTTGTCAAAGAAATCAGGAAAACCAACCACCGAAGACGGATCACTCTTCACCACGACAATACGAGCTCGCTCACATCTGCTCAAACAACTGCATTTTTGAGCACTCAAAACATCGATTTGATGAGTCATCCGCCGTATAGTCCTGACTTGACACCGAATGACTTCATTTCGTTCCCGTACGTAAAAAATAAATTGAGAGGTCAACGTTTTTCGACACCTGTAGAAGGGGTTGATGCGTTCAGAATGCATGTTTTGGAGGTATCTCAATCAGAGTGGCAAAAGTGCTTCGACAATTGCTTCAAACGCATGCAAAAGTGTACAGATCTTAATGGGGAATAGTTTGAAAAACAATAAAGCTATTTTCGATGATTAATATTTGTTTTTGTAATCTAATCCCGAAATATAAAAGGCAATCCTCGTATGACTTTCAAAACACATAGTCGCCATTGTCGATTTATGACCGCTGATCGAAAGATCGTCAGATTGTGTAGGATGACGATGGAGAACTCTCGCTGCTCCGTCAAGGTCAATAAAGAGCTCACCGAGACCTTCAATGTCATAATAGGTTTTAGACAAGGCGACGCACTGTCATGTGACGTCTTTAACATCATCCTCGAGAAGATCGTGCGTAACTCACAAGTCAACACCAGGGGCACGATCTTCCAGAAGTCAGTCCAATTGCTAGCTTACGCTGATAACATTGACGTGATTGGACGAGCACAGCGAGCCGGCAATGAAGCGTTTGCTGGTATTGAAGCGGAAGCGGCTAAAATGGGTCTGGCGGTAAATGAGAGCAAAACGAAGTACATGCTGTCATCAAGGAATGACACACAACATCGACGTGTCGGACGGAGCGCCACACTAGGCAGCAGAAACTTCGAGGTAGTCACAGACATCGTCTACCTCGGCTTTGCGGTAAACAGGGACAAAAGCATCAGTACCGAAATCAAACGCAGAATCACTCTTGCCAATCGCTGTTTCTTTGGGCTCAAGAGGCAATTGAGTAAAAAACCCTCTCTCGAAGGACTAAGCTTGCTTTATATAACAGCTTGATCATCCCCGTCCTACTATATGGCGCGGAATCTTGGACGTTAGCAAAGGCGGATGAGGAAGCCCTTAGTCCTTTCTTGGTCCTGTTTTCGTTAATGGCATCTGGAGGAGAAAATTTAACGACGAGCTCTATGAGCTGTACAGCGACATGCGCCTGGTCAAGCGTCTGCGGATACAACGCTTAAGATGGCTAGGCCATGTAGAGCGTAGAAGAAGAAGATCGAAAGATGATAGTGTATCAATCATTTTTCTGATACGGTGCAACTTATCCTTAGACTGCTTACTTGTTTAACTCTTATAAGGCAAAATACTTTGAAAGCTTTTTTACCTAGCTACAATATAACTAGAAACGACGATGATGGTGATTTTTAATTCATGTCAAATGTCAACAGTTGGATTATTTAAGTCCGTAACAACTTTAAAACGAAAACATTTGGTACATTATTTAGTAAACCTGCCCGGAGTAACGACGCCTTAAATCTCCTTTTTCTTCAGTTTTTCGCCTATTGCTTTGATTTGTACACTATTTTTCATTAATCTCTTATTCTGTGAAGTGCTAGTCAACAAAAAGTCTACTCCGATTTACATATCAGCAAAGAAAATGGATCCAGTAACAAATCAAATGCAATGTTTTCAACCTTTTAGGCATTGTATTCTTTTACACTTAACAGTGGATATTGCATTCTGTTGTTGGTGCAGTTTTCTAAGAGATGGCGCAGCTTGTATTATTCCAATGGAACTTGCGTTGGAAAGTTACTGCCAGAATTTCGGCAGTGGATTTTTTTTTTTTCATAGTATTTATAGATTTTTGATTTTCACACTTTTGTAAACTTGATTCGTCCCCTTTGCTAAGAGATGGCGTAACTTGTATTATTCCATTGGGACATGCGTTGGAAAATTACTTTTTATACGTCATTTCAGTATAGCTCATTCATATAAGACGTAAACAATGGTCGTTTATTTTTTTCACTCAAATATGTTGAACTTTGTGCCTGAAAAATCTATTTGCGGGGAGTTCCTCTTCATTCATATGAAGAAAACTGCTGCCGAAAGTCATCGTATTTTGGTGAAAGTTTATGGTGAACATGCTAAAAGTGGCTTGCACGAATTTGAAAGTGGGCAGCCAAAAAAGTTTGAAGATGAAGAACCAGAAGAACTAGACTAGAACTAGAACTACTCTATAAAGATTGTTGCCAAACACAAGAAGAGCTCTCAAAAGCAGACATTTCAAAACATTTAAAAACAGGTGAATTTACTCAAAACCAAGGAAGTTGTGTTTCACATCAAGTTACGAATTAAGTTATATACCCAATACATTTTATAGGACGTACAAAGCAACTCAGCCCGTTTGTGTTAAAAAGAAATGTTTATTAATGAAACTTAAAACATAAATCACTCAATCATCAATCTCTACCCACTCCAAACGGCTGAATTAAAAAAAAATTATTTCTCTTTGAGTGTGATCAGCAGCTCGAAATAGGTGGAGCAGTGAAAAATGCCACGTGTTCAGTCCGGGAATCGAACCTGGACCTTCGGCATGTGAGTGTCGCACTACACCACGGCGGCCAATACTATCCGAATAAAAATAATAATAATAATTATATGGAGCGACAGTTCGCAGGAGACTTGGTCCTAGCTCATCAACTACTCGGGTTGTGCGCGCTACTGTTCTCTCAGGAGTAGAAGGGACCTACAGTTTTTTGCCGACTCCGAACGGCGAAGTTTGAGAAGCTTTTTTCTTAGACAGTAATTCTCTTTGAGTGTTGTCAGCAGCTCGAAAGAGGTGGTGCTATGAAAAATTTGAGGCGCTCAGCCGGGAATCGAACCCAGAACTACGGCGTGCGAGCGTCGCACTCTATCCACTACGTCACGACGGCCACTATTCTATTCAAATACTATCCCCAAAAATGGGTTTTCTCTGGCATTATTTAGCCATTTAGCCAATTTCCTTTAAAGACCTGAAACCCCCTTAATCGTTTTATATCCGTCTAAAGAAAGGGGAGCCGGAAGAAACAAGGTTTGGAATATATCTCGGGTAAGGTATTTTCAACGTTTCAAGTTAGTTTTTGGCTGCAAGTTAGTTTTGCAGCCACGTTATTGAGCAGAGCGTAATTGAGTTGTAAAATCAACTTAAGGTCATTTTGGGTCGTTTATCACACAATGCACGGCTCAAACGCATTAGTTGTTGTCGATAACGATTCCCATCTGAAATTTTGCCTGGTTTAAGTAGCATAGCACAACACACCCACCTTGTCCCACTATATTCAGAGCATGCCATTTGATTCGTGTATGTTTTCGTTTTGGCGTTGTTCTAGACGATGATAAAACACTTTCACCAAGCAGTGCAGAGTATGTTTTCTCCTTGAAGTTTTATCGTTTTCGCCATCTCTTGGTTTCACCTTGTTTTGCACCCGATTTCTTTTTTGCTTTTAAATAAATCTAAATTTCTTTAACCGAACGTAAATCATTCTATGAATCCCTCCCATTGATTCTGCGAGTTCATTTTACGTTTTGCCGGATCTTGATCCAGTAAGACTCCCATTTCTCATCTTAAAAATTTTTGAGCTGGCCAAGATGCTCTTTGTTTTCAGTGCTAAATCATCACTTTTGAACCGTCGAAACCACTCTCTGGATTATTTATTGGACTGAGCAGATTCACCACAAGCTTCTATGGATTTTGGCTGCAGATTTCTTTCAATTAAAAATTAAAATTAAACCTTTCCATGCTGTTTATTTAGGACTAATCCGGCCATTTTCGAAGATGAAAAGAAGAATGTTGTTATTTAAAGCAGATGATGGTGCACACTTTTTGTTGACTTATTTATTAAGTAACACCATTACTTTAGTCCATTCATGTAAAATTTCATATAAATGTGTACTAATTCGCGTTTTATCTCTAGTTAAACAAAATCATAATGGCGACTGAGAGGATGATCGTAAAAATTGAGCATCACGCTGTAATTAAATCTTTCACTAAGCAAGGAAATAGTTAAAAAACTATTCAAGAAGAGGTGGTGGCTGTTTACCAGGGATCCGCACCTTCATTATCAACTGTGCACAAGTGGTGAATTGAGTTCAAGAGATGCAGAGAGAGCATTAAATACGACACCAGCTCCGGCGCCCCGGCTACTGCTTTATACGGGAGAAAGCATCAAAGAAATCGAAAAACTTGTTTTTGAGGATGCCCGAATAAAGGTGAAAATGATGACAGAGATCACAAAGCTTTCAACTGGTACCATTCACACCATTCTTCATGACCATCTTAACCTTTCACAGCGCCTCAGAAAAACATGAGAATCGCATGCTGTAGAGAACTTTTGGAGATGTGTAGTGAGAACGCGGACGGTGTTATGGACCGAATTGCTACTGGGGACGAAACATGGGTTCACCACTTTGACCATGAAAGCAAACAAGAGTCCATGCAGTGGCATAAAAATGGAACAGACCTCCCGAAGAAGTTTAAAGTTACTTCGTCTGCCGGGAAGCTCATAGCCACAGTTTTTTGGGACTCAAAGGGTATCTTTGTGGGATCTTTGTGGCCGCCGTGGCATAGTGGGTAGAGTGCGGCAGAGTGGGATTGAGTACAAAAAAAGTGAAACCATCAACGCCACATCATACGCTTCCACTTTGCATAGTTTGCGGGAGGAAATTAAACGGGGTAAACTCGCAGCGGGTGTGTTTCTTCTTCATCACAACGCTCCTGTTCACACGGCGCGAGCTTCCAAGGCTGCTGCGCGAGATTGTGGTTTCGAAGAAATCCAACACTCACCCTATAGTCCAGACCTTGCCCCTAGTGATAATTTCCTGTTTCTGGATTTGAAAAAATGTCTTCGTGGAAAAAGATTTTCGGATGATGAAGAACTCAAGTCGGCAATAAAAGGGTATTTTCAAGAGAAAGGGACAATTTTTTTTTTTGAGGGTTTAAAAAAGCTTATCACAAGATGTATCAAATGCACTGATGTCAGGGGAGATTATATTGAAAAATAAAAACAATTTAATTGGAATTCGTATTTTCCTTCATAACGATACCGAGAATATATTGAACGCCCCTCGTAAGTGGTGTAGAGGTTCGATTCACTTGGGTGGCATTCTAGTTGTTAAGACAAATGCCATGGTCACCCCGGAGTGTAACACCAAATGCAGCTAATCATCATCAGGAACATCTATCATCAGGAACTTGAGGAAACACCCCTCGCACATTTCAATGAGGCGACTAATGTTTTCTATCCTAAACAATCTGACAAGGTCTGGTGAAATTTCGGAACCAAGGCGTTATACAACGCCTTTTAAGCACACAAGCTGGAGTTAGTTTTCACTCCTTTGGACATTTCCAAATATTTTCCGCTCATTATCTAATCAGTCGAAGACTTCCTTAGTCTAAAATCCGACTTATAAGAACCTTTCACTTTAGGAGCAGGAGGAAAACTCTGAAAGTCTTACAACATATTCTTTGTACGAGACAATCATTTGTGATCCATTCAGTTTTGCATAAGAGAGTCCACAGAAATGTCTACAGATGACAAGAGATCACAGGACTTTAAGTTCAAAGCGATATTTGATTATTTCTTTAGCGGAATTTAGAGAACATTTCCACATTACGCTACCCTGCTTTCCACAAAGTGTTTACAAAAAAAGACTTTCCTTCTTCGTCAAACTTCCCAACAAACAACCCCCCGTGAAATATTTTGCTCAAAAATTGATCTGTGGCTCCTTAAATCCAGCAAACTTTAAATTTTAAAGAAAGCAAACGAAAAAGAAAACAACGCATCCAAATACATAATATAAATGCACCGATATATTTTTCATTTTCTTCATTTAGTTCAAAACCTTCTTTTCTCTATACACAAGAAGCAATGTAAACAAAAAAAAATAATAAAAACAAAAAAGAAAAATAAAATAAAATATATACTCATACATGGATTGTGAAACTCTGCATAATTTAATAACTCAAATACAACCGTTTGCTTTGTAAATTGAATAAGGATTAAAGATTCCTTGCACCAGGACGCACGCCCCCGTGATTGTCATCGGACCTTCATCAGTTTTTCGACTTTCTGCGCCTAGCGTCTGTTATAGCACCCCAGAGCTCAATGATGAAGTCATCCGTGAAGCCGAACGACTCCAGGTCTGAATTGTCGATGGCCTCGGCGAAGTCCATTGAGTTGGTCTTGTTCGCCCCAAGATCCCAGATCTGTGTGGCCAGTTCTGTGTCGTTGATGCCCATGAATGACTCTAGCAGATTGTTTATTGCCTCGATGCCGCCCTGCGTGGAGTCATCGAATTTCTCCTCGATTTCCACGTTCCCGTTCGCCTTGAATCGAAGGGTCTCCCGGCCACTGCCGTAGCCCTTGCCTGGCGTTTTTGGCTGTGATCTTGGACCGATTCCCTGGAAGCCACTCTTCATGGGCTCCACCAATCGGATGGTGAATGTGGCACCGGTGGGAATTTCTTTCAGTAATCGCGCCACCTCATAGTGGCGTTTGCCCACCATCTCCATGTCGTTCAACTTCTCTATGTGATCGCCGACGGCTATGTGCTTTATGCGATCGATGACACTGTCCTCCTTGATTCGCTTTATGAACGCATAGCCGGCCCCGTTGTCTGTGATCGTCAGGCCGAGGGCGTCTTCCGACTTGATTATTTCGATCTCCTTGGGCCGACCTTTTCTGTGCGCAAAGATAAAGTCGTCCAGACCGATCTGACCACCCAGCAGCTTTGTCATGTCGACTTTATGCGAGTTGAGCGTACAGAAGAGAATATCGTCCACCGGAATGTCATAGCACTCGGCTATCTTTTTGTACAACTCCCTTACGCTGGCGAATCCTGTGATCAGGCCGGTGGGACTCCCGTGAGCCAGCTGGCAGTGGAAGACCAATTGCGGCTTCGTGACATTTGATTCAGGCCGTGGTACGTTCGCGGGCACTGACGTCAGTTTGTTATTGTTGTCGTTGTGTATTGTGTCAGTTTGCGGTTTACTGGACTTCTTGGCAAATAGCGGCATATCTGTGTATAAATTGGAACTAATATAATTTTGTTTGTTCTTTTCTTTGTATTTGTGTTTTCTGTTCGTTTTGTTAAATAAGCTTATCATGTGTTTTGGTTGGAGGGTTGAGTGTGATTAATTTTAATTTGTACATTTTGATGGTGATGTGCGTCTCAAGAACTTCTAAATAAATGCTTTGATAGTACACTTAATTTAATTTAGCGGACACAAACGTGTGGTTAATTACAAACACCGTGATAAAAGAAAGCACACAAAAACCTTGTTTGTAACCCCAAAAGATTGTATGTTTATTCATTTAATTTTATATGTCAATGTACACAATTAAATGGCGTTCACTGTATGAGAAATGAGAAGCACCGTCCTGATAATATCCTACATCGAGAGATGAAAAATGCAGTACACTTTTCATTTTACCTTAAACAAAATTTCAAGACTTATTTTTGTTTTTTAAAAATTGTTATATGCTACAATAGATAACATATTGAACGTCTCCGCCTTTGGAAGATAGCGGAACAGAAAATAAATTAAAAAAGGACTTTTGTGAAATGAGGAGAAGAAGCATTTTTGCGTAGATTGCGTTCCAAAGCCCATAATGTTTTTTTTTTTTCTAATAAAGCTGTGTGATGAAGTTAGCTGAATTTCTACAAGTGTTGAACATAAAACGCAACACTGTTTGAAAATGTTGATGTTTGTTTATATTTCCTTTTCATGGCCAGTTTAGTTTTGACAGCTACGTATTTCGAAATCTCACTTTAGAGCTGCGATTTGACATTTTTGGTTATGAAAGCAATCTGAGCATTCAAAATCAATATCTTCATAATTAATTAATATCTTCATAAGCTACAGAGCTACAGGCCCGAAAGGGTTGAAGGTAACACTCATTGACGAGGCCATCACTTGAACCACATTGTATTTCATACTTAATGCAAATATTTATTTATGTACGTATGTATATCTTAGATAGCGCAACATTTCACAAGGGGAACAGGGCCTAGCGTCCTCAGAACCTACATATTTTGCGAGCGAGTGACCTACAGTCGGTTGCCACCTACCAACGGCGAGAAGTTTTTTCATTGACAATCAGTACTCTCTGAGTGTTGTCAGCAACGAAGAGGGTGTGCCGTGACAACCGTGAGGTGTTCAGTCGAAAAATCCAACCTGGGATTTTTAGAGCGGAAGTGTCGCATTTTACACCCTACAGACTCTGGCACATAGAATACTTTACTTGCGTCAGCGTCAGCAATACTTTAATATATAGAAATACGTATATTCTTACGGGATGTGACCCATAGACCAACGCTGCCGCTCACGCGTAGGATGTTGTAGCTCAACTTTTAACTTTTCTTTCTCCGTCAGCGTTGACAATCGACACATTGTGACAATCCAAGAGAATTTTTTTGAATTATAAATTAACGTTTGTTAGAGTTAGGTTGACTAAATATTGAATAGTTAATCAAACATTTCTTTTTTGTTCTCAAAACCGTACAAAAAATTATTCCGAATCGTCATTGTATAGTTTTTCAAAGTTTAATGAAAAAAACCAAACACATCTCGATCTATGTATAAAGTCTGGACTCAAAGTCGATAGTTGCTTTTTTTGGTATTAATATATTCTTTAAGTTCGAGCAGTATCATTAAGCACATAAGTTAATCCAGTAACTCGTGTAAAGGAATTTTTGCAAAATAAATATCAAACCGCTCTACAGTATAACCAAAACAAATTAAATTTTAAGCTACTGTTCAATGAAATCAGTTGAGCGTTGATGTATTCATTGTATCGCCCCCTTCCTTCACGTACTCACCGTCGACAGATACCTTGCCGCGACGCTAGTAAAGTATTCTATGTGCCCAAGCCTTACGCTTCGGAGACCACTGAATGTTTGGTCTTACTAAAAAGGCAAATTAAGTTTTGTTCGTTTGTTAAACTTTTTAAAAAAGAAACATGCTCACCGTGTATGAGAGAGAAAGAATCGTATCTTTAAAAAAGATGCAATTTTTCTTAAACTCACTTTGGCTCACCAACGAACTAACAAACTACCACTGACGGCGGCTAATACCTTTTTCTGATTCATATTTCCACTTAGAACAAAGAATTTGAAAAGCCTTAATTCTACAAAGGCTACATATAACAAATAAACAAAATTGGAAAGGTTATGCTTTACTTTGGGAATTAAACACTAAGCTGCTGCAAACGGAACCGAACAAATACTCTAAATGTGTTAAAAGGGGCTTGGAAAAGCTACACCAGAGCCCTCAGACTCAAAAACTGGACCATTGTACTATCAGGCAGAAACCTACATTTGATGTTATTTTTTGGTCTTCTGTGTCACCCTTACACCGATCCTTGTTTGTTTGCATTGGAGTGTGGCATCAACGTCGTGTTCAAGTTGTGGCGTACAGTGTTACCATCCTCGTATTAATATTAAGAAGATCTACGGTATCTAACCCAAGGGCAGACATTTTTTAAGAAACAACGTTTCAGCTGAATATGACTGTTTAAAAAAAAAACACCATTCCATATGGGAGCTTCCCTCACTAGGATGAGGCGAATGACAACTTTGTGTTGCTAAAGGCAAGCTCTACGGCTCCCAGAAATGCGGCATCACACTCTGCGCATGATTCTTCTTTTAGACAAATCGGGCAAAAGAGCACCAGTATATTATTATGATGAGTCACGATCGATTTTAGTCTACTTCGGACAAATTGTGTAATTTGTTAAAACAGCTTCTACCGCTTTAAAAATTGCATGCGTTAAGACAAGTAACTTTGTAGCAGAAAAAAGGTCTAGCCGAGCACTAAATTTAAGTGGTTGCTGCAGTTGATATAATTTTTCGAAGACAAACTAAAAGACAATGACTAAAACGACGTCTGCTACAAACGTCTGACATATTTTCGGACAATTGCACTATTGAAGGTTACAATTCCCTTTTGATCCAAGAAGAGGAGTCTTCAACGGTATGTTGGAATGTTAAATGACACTTTAAAGGCAACCAAACGGGAAAACAAAAAGGAGGGAGGAAACTAGAAGTAACTGACCAAAACGGAGGCATCTTACATTTCAATGACAAACTGAAGAAAATTTGTGAACAGTAATCTATTATCTCTGCAGCTGTAACTTGTAGGTCATAGAGAACTCATTATCTTTATAGAACTTGTACTTCAGTTTGGAATTCCCCTTAAAGTGTTCACAACCTCCACCTTTATCTCTACAATTGTATTCCTCGCCAGCGACAAAATCAGAACCTTCTCCTGCCTCCACACCAGGCTAGAGGGGAATCCGAAAGATTCTTTTCTGTGATTCAATTTATTCACGTCTCTGAATTTAATTTCACCCCACGCACGATCTTAACTTCCGTTCATTTGTTCAGTTTAAGTGCACGCCGCATGCGTTTGTCTACTCCGATTCATTGAAATCAATTTATCCGCAGTGCTCGTTCGCAACAACTTGTGGAGCAGTCTTTGAACTGTTCACAAATATTAGAAATTGCATTTATGGCGAAAAAAAGTACTTGAGACCACATGACACGTGTACAAATATGTGAATGAGTTTAGAACAAGGAAAAAACACCCAACACAACCTTTAATTAAATTAGATAACATAAGTACACAAAACAAAAGAAAAAAATTATACATTCCACCACCTTTTAGAATTTGTTTATAAAGGAGCAACTTTTTTAGTTAGTGTTGGTTTGGTCTGTATTTTATTAAAAAAATCCAGATATATATATATATATATATATGTACAGAGGAGAAACACACACACGAGAGATAGAGAAGGAAAAATAGAGTGACCACAGTTCACGTATTATCGCACTGAAAATATCTTTCGTAGACGAGAAATAAATTCCCACTGGAACGTACTGTTCGGCCTTATCTTGGCGAGAAGATAAGATACACTCCTCCGTCCGTATAAAGTCGCACACATAGACATGCAGTCTTCCATGCACTGGAATTGAATACACTTCGGTGTCGTTCTCTTCACTATGACGCTGAGCTTTCAAAACAGCTGGCGTCCCCATTTTTTTTTTTTTTTCAGGGGAGTTTTTCTAAAAATGGAATATGCATAATTAATGACGACAAATTCATAGTGATGCATCGATGGCGATGATGCGGGACGATGTTGCATGGGGAATGGTTGCATTTCCAGTGGAACTGAAAAGTGAACGCCTGTATCTTGATCGAATTTCATCAAAATGGCACGTCGGCAGGCTATCAATTGGCTCATGGTTTTCTCGTGAACTGCAGTCACATAAGACACAAAAATTCAATGCGAAAATGCACAACAGACAGACACATGATCTTCCCTCCGTTCGCCCGTGGTGTTGGGTTTCTCTTGTGCAGTTTGTCAACGTTAGTTACTCACTTTTGAATCCACTACAAATTTAATCACAAGATGAAAGCCGGTGAGGGTTTTTTTCGTAAACGACCGAAAGTGAAGGCACAAACTTTTGAACGCAAAATGTCACTGTCTCGCGGAGTAATTGATTGGGAGCGGGTTGCTGATTGATTTGTTTGGAGTCCGACACCCCAGTGATGGAAATGTGTGGTAAATTCGATATTAACAAGACACACAAGCAATTTCTAGAGATATCTATCTAGAAGATTGTTTAAAAACTGATAGTGCGCGCACACATATTTAGACGCAGTGGGTGAGGGGAGGAATGCTCCACACTCCAAGTCGATTTGGTGTGCACTCATCGACGAAAGATACTCTTATACATGTATTTCGCAACCGGTATCTGGTATAGTACACAGCAATTACCGTTATCGCACTAAAAGTCCACCAGACCTTAAGTGTCGGTTGTGAATAATGGCAATTAGTGACATTAGTCAGCGACAGTGGATCAAGGGCTCTCTGATCAATGATCAAGCTGTTCAATTGGAAAGTGGAAGGGGTCGATAGAAGAGTCTCACTTTTACAATAAACAAGGGTTTGGTTGGGTCAAAGTCAATGGACATTTAAAAATGGAAAAAGTTAAAAAAAAAGCTGCCACTCGAGCCCTAGAGTCAACAAGTTTATTAACAACTGCATTCAAAATAAGGTAACAAATTAAATCGTCCGTTTTCAAAAGATGGCGCCACCTGAAAGTTGTGGTTGATCTTGGAAGCGATTACCTACGTCATTGGAAAGATGTGACATTGTCACATCTCAATCAATCACACACCATTTACGGGAAGTTACGATTTTCTTTTTTAATTGGAAGAAAAGTCCAGCTAAAACTCATTGAAAGCTTGAAGAAGTTTTTGGAGAATCTGTTCTTACCGATAATTCATGCAGAGAGTGATTTTCAATGCAAAGTGCCTTTTCGCCAGCCAAAAAAGTTTTAATACAAGTAATTGTAGGCTTAACTGGATCAAGAACCTCGCCAAATGCAAGTGAACCCGCACAATCGTTGAGAGTAACTCAGCAAACAATATCTGTTCGGTTAAAGAAAAATTAATTTATTTAGAAGAAATGAAATTGGGTGCTGTACGAATTGAAACTAATGTCACCGAATTCAGAAATGGTATTCGAATAATACGGCTGAACACTTCGAATTTTTCACGACACCACCTCTTTTGAGTTGCTGGCAACACTCAAAAAATAATAACTGTCTAAGAAATAGTTTCTTAAACTTCACCGTTCGGAGTCGGCAAAAACCATAGATCGCTTTGTCTCGTGAGAGACCAGTAGCACGAGTAGTTTATGAGCAAGCTGGGCCCTGGACTGATGTGGACTATCGCACCATCCAATTATTGATATTATTATAATTCGAAAATTACCAGGAAATTAATCGCTTCCGACGGAATAAACTTTGAGTGATGCTCCTAATTAATTTGTACTTCCAACATTTAACTGTGTGAGATGTTGCATACCTATCCACCTGTGCAAGTGTAAGGACCTTAAAGCCTTAGATCTGTGCAAATGTCAACCAACTCAAATGCAAACTTACGATAATTTGCACAATCTCAATATTATAACATTTAGTTTTTGGCTATACATTCTGCAAAGGACTTCGAGAAAATCCCAAAGAAGCCCATTGCTTTCTCATTCCATTTTAACTTTTTACAGGACGTCGTTGTCGAACACACCATTTGGTTCTCAGAAACGTTGAACGTCCCCTTTTGGACCAATAGAAGTTCTACTCTTTTGGAGCACATTCTCCGAATGAAGTCCACTAATTTAATTACTCCTTTAATCCATGTTTTCCTGGCAATCACGAAAGAATGAAGGAACTCATTCAGATTGCCCTGAGAAAACTTAAAAAAACTGCTTTGTAGTTATCTCATTCTTGCGCTTGTTGCCCGAAGTGTAGTGCGATGTATGTTGTGATGAAGACCGTCTTTCAAGCTGTGTGTGGTGTCTGTGTACTATCTCATCTGCTTTCAACCGAAAGCCTTTTTGTGGTATTCTTCTTTGTAGTAGCCGTTTTCGGAGCATCTGGGCACAACAGGAACCAACGTATGGCCACGGTTCCTTAAACCAATTTTCGGCGATAGCTATCAATATTGAAGCTTAGTTTTACGACAATTTGTAGGAAAATAATATTCGAATAAGCAAACCAAATTGACTCTTATTTATCTTTAATTTATAGACACAATTTTAAACACGGACAAGCACACTTCCTGGCAAAAATTGGCCGTGGGCATATGCGAGAATGTCATACCTGTAGTTTCTTGTGCTCACTCCCAGCAAATGTTTTTATCAAAAATTATAATGGTATCGAGTGCATTAATTCACTTTTTTAACTTCCCAACAAGCTTGCTTTAATGCTCAGCCAAATATAGCCTTAATATGGTTTGAGAAATATCATCTCATTGGCTCGCAAGCAAGTCTAATAAACCAAATTGACTAACGCCCTTAGCTCAATGCAATCTTTGTCAAGTCAACCCCCATTTCAAAAGTAATATGACGAAATTCAATATGACGGTGTTTGTTGCAACCTCAACCCTCCGTACACATCTTTTTCTGCCGAGGAAATGCACACCGCATCCAATAATTTTATCAAATAAGCAACATGAGCCAATTTGATATAATTTTCTCGATTCCTGGAAAGGTGGTGGACTGTGTTTCAGGAGCCAAAAAATATGTAAGACGGGAAATATGGCTCGTGGCGATTTCAATTCTATAGATCTCTTTCCCTTTCATTTCGTAGAGGCGTAAGCTAAAAGCTGGAACATTCTATCTGTTGTTTTGCTGTCAAACTTTTAAGGTTTTTTTTTACTTTTTACTTTACTTTACTTTACTTTTTTTTTTACTTTTTTTTACTTTCACTCTGACTGCAAAATGAAATGAACTGAAAGATAAGTATTATATATTGCCTATCGATAGTGCAGAATGTACTTAAAACTCCCATTTGATTGTTTTTGAGGAGCAAGGCATTTAAGTGAAGCTATGACGCGTATCGGCCAATCGTGGCCGCCGTGGCGTAGTGGGTAGTGTGCGACGCTCGCACGCCGAAGGATCTAGGTTCGATTCCCGGCTGAACACCTCGAATTTTTCACGGTACCACCTCTTTCGAGCTGCTGACAACACTCAAAGAGTAATAACTTTCTAAGAAAGCCTTTCAAATTTCGCCGTTGGGAGTCGGCAAAAAACTGTAAGTCCCTTCTACTCGTGAGAGAACAGTAGCGCGCACAACACGAGTAGTTGATGAGCAGGCTAGGCCCTGGTCCTCCTGTGGACTGTCGCACCAACAATTATTATTATCATGACGCGTATTTAACTGCTTTTTCAAATGATTTTGTTTGACATACACGTCTGCTAGTGGTTTCAAAAACAATGGTGGATTTCGAATTTCCGCGGACTTGGCATACCGAAGATCTTACTGGTTTTCCGAATAATATATTATCTTGAAGCAGCTGTTTCGCTTGCTCGTCCTATTGATTTCATTTTTCTTGTGATTCCCGTGGGGCCAAGTGTTTTAATATTCTAACAAGCTACGGTGTCATTAAAGTTTATTCCAGTTTGTAATGCCCTCACGCTTTCCCAGTCTTTTTGTAAGCAGCTTAAAGTAATGGCTTTTTTTTTTAATTTTTGCAAATTACAACATTGTTCCGAAAATGGACTTTGTAGCATATTTTGAAGGATGAATAAAATATTGCTGTAACTGCACAATATTGTTTAAGAAATATTTCATTTACAACAACATTTATTTTCGTGACTCAATTAATTAATTTAAAAAGATAACACATACAGTTTTACATGAGAAAAAAACAACCTAACAAACCAAGTGAAGCTGTGTGAATCCCGATTATAAGAAGGACTGATACACTTCAACAACTGCGTAAAATCGAAAGCAAACGACACGAATTGTGCCTTCACGTAACTGCCCGCCCGCCTATTGTCCTCCATTCAGAAAAGTTTATTAATTTTATAAAACATTACGAACCAATAAAGAAAGCACAAATTTAGAAACGTATTTTATTCAATACATCTAAAAGCATTTAGTGTTGTTTGAAATAATCAGAA
The DNA here is from genome assembly GCA_955652365.1 of Eristalinus aeneus. NCBI lineage: Eukaryota > Metazoa > Arthropoda > Insecta > Diptera > Syrphidae > Eristalinus > Eristalinus aeneus. The sequence continues at coordinate 28,539,025 of OY019133.1, read as the reverse complement.
ATCGAAAATTTTCTGCCAAAAGGGAGATTCATAGAACACTTGGTAACCACATCAGCAGAAAAACTCAATCAAAACCAATTGTTTCGCTCTTTTCAATGTTATTATAGCGAATTGCTTTCTGCGGAGACAATTTGGGTTAAATGGCAATTGAAAGCCTAGGCTGAACTACCATTAGCGTGGCATAAAATAGAGGGAAATTGTTGCCAACTGTTTTTTGTCTAATTAATCATGTTGTACATCTGGAAACATGTACATTAAATTTATTTTTAAATGATTCAAGTTACGAGAAAATGCATGAAGGCAACATTGAACATTTGCACGGCGCAAGGAAATTTATTTTCAGATAAGTTGTGGTCGATTGCGAAATTTATTTTTATGTTATTTTTCTATATGTCGGGTATATCTACGCACAGTCTATGACGGACTAGAGTGCGTTAGATATCAGAGTCCTAATGCAGTATTAAGATTAAACCTTACATAGCCAATAAGAACTTGGAAACTTTAAATTTAATTCGTCAACGCACTCATCAAACTGTCACTGCTAATTTATTCAGCAAACTCCATTTTTTATGATGGTTTAGCACACAAACGAACAGGTTCTGCAAGTTATAAGAATTTTCTACTAAAATACGGAACCAGTTACCGTAATTTTAAGAACGTTGACTTCAATTTTCGATCGGTATTCTCGCCCTAGTTAACAAACAATGACATGTTTAGTGCCAATATTTGAGTCTGCATATTCGTTGCATAAAGTTGCTGTGTCATATCGACACCAAAGCCGCTCTATTTGTCGCAGCACCCAGTTGCAAGTCGAATCCAAAAGCCTGGTCTGAGTCAGTAGGATGAAATGTTGAGTAAAGCAGCCACATCGATACTACCAACCAGGATAAGACTGAAACATAAATTGAGGGACTCCTGACTTCGCCAAAATACCAAAATACGAGTTCAGCATCTAGCTAAGTTGTTACTTACAGTCAAGTCCCGTTAACAACCCAATCTGAAAGCCGCCATCCCACCAAATGGACTTTTGCTTCATCTTTTATCCCACTCAAACTTATTACAGTTTTACCGATATAAATTTGAATGGCAATATTCTCAAATCTAGTTTCCTCATCAGGTCATCATGGCATGTTAGAAAGTGCTTTTGAATAAAGACATTTGTCTCTATCAGTATGCAAAAAATAATAAAAGGCAAATATAATAATTTAACTTAAATTCAACATAAACGATTCGTGAATACCACCATAATGCAAAACAAAAAAAAATAAAAAATCGTATATATATGAAAATCAGAGAAATTCAAAGCTGGCGATACGATTTGAGCAGATCATGTAAGCATGTTGCACTTTTAATAATTTGCTCATCACATACTTCGATTGCTTGTATCAAATGACGAAACCTTTTGTGCGCAAGCGTATTTGGACTTTTTAACTTTTTGTGTATTGTCAATAGACTGTCCCTTCCTACCCCTTTTTTGTTTATAAAAACCTACACTTCCAAGAGTAACAAAGTGACAAATGTTAGACCAAATGGTGGATGATTCTGTGGTAAACATAATAATTGTATGGCGCGGCAGTCCACAGGGTACCAGGGCCCAGCTTGCTCATCGACTACTCGTGTTGTGCGCGCTACTATTCTCTCAGGTGTAGAAGGGAGCTACAGTTTTTTGCCGACTCCGAACGGCGAAGTTTGAAAAGCTTTTTCTTATACAGTTTTTACTCTTTGAGTGTTGTCAGCAGCTCGAAAGAGGTGGTGCCGTGAAAAATTCGAGGTGTTCAGCCGGGAATCGAACCTAGACCTTTTACGTATGAGTGTCGCACTCACGCACCACTACGAGACCAGCGGTCACACATAATAACATATAAGGTTGACAAATATCTCCCTCGTGCTTTTCTGCTCTTCATTCAATGCTTCATAAAAAGTGACCGGATTTAGTCCAAATATCCGCCGTTTCGTTCGATAATCTGTTTCCATATAGACGGCAACTTCATAGTTCAATTACATTCATACCCCCATCGTAGAAGCCCGACTCCTTATTTGCGAAGAACTCGGACACCCACTTTTCACAAGCCTCTTTTGAATTCAACTTCACACCACCAAGGGCGTTCGCCATGGACAGGAACAGGTGGTAATCACTTGGCGCTATGTCCGGACTATATGGTAATTGCGATAAAACCTCCCATCCGAGCTCCTGTAGCTTCTGACGAGTCATCAACGAAGTGTGTGGTCTGGCGTTGTCCTTGTGGAACACTACACACTTGTTGTTGGCCAATCCTGGACAATATCTGGTCGATCGCCTGCTCCAAGCGTCCAGTTGTTCGCAGTAGATGGGAGAATTAAGCGTCTGGCTATATGGGGGCAGCTCATAGTGGATGATTCCCTTCTAATCTCACCAAACACACAGCAAAACCTTCCTGGCCGTGAATCACGGCTTGGCCACTGTGTGGGACGATTCACCGGCTTTCAACGACGATCGTTTTCGCTTGATATTGTCGTATGTGATCCATTTTTCGTCGCAAGTCAACATCCGCTTCAAAAATGGGTCGAGTTCGTTCCGTTTCAAAAGCATTGCAGGCGTTGATTCTGTACAGAAAGTTTTTTTGCGGTTAATCATGCGGCACCCAAACATCAAGCTTTTTGTTGTATCCAGGCTTCTGCAGATGGTTTAAAATGGTTTTTGTGACTAACTCTCATCTCCTGGGCAATGTCACGAGACGCCACGTGCCGGTCTAACACGATGAATTCCATGACTCGATTGGTATTCGTCGTCACAGGTCTTCCGCCGGCTTTCTTATCCATGGTGTCGTCCTTTCTCTTTCCTCCTCCGCAGTTCGAATTAATAGAAAATACCAAAATACCATTAATCTTACGAATTTGCCTTTAACGAAGAAAAACTTTAAAACAGCGCGAATTTCGGCGTAAGTGAACTCCATGTTTACACGTCTATAACTGTTGAACGCTATATCCAAACTAGTCATGCATGTCGTCGTTTTGTAGGTTATGTCAAGACCTTTCAAATGATGTATTAGCAGATACGAGCTCTGTAGCGGAAAATTCAAAAGATAAAAAGGCGGAAGGAAGATATTTTTCAACCTTATAATAACACAATTATTGGGAGAAACAATAATAGGAAAATGACTGAGTTCATAATCACACTTTTAAGCTTATGATTAGCTATTGGCAGTGTAGTGAGAACGTATATTCTGCTGACACGAGAGATTAGAATAGAGCACACCAATCTGCACAAATCAACGAACATTTTCAAAAGTTTGTTTCTGAATGCCAAAAACCAATGTGAACCGATAATTTGGGGAGAAAATGAGTCCAAGTTTTACTATAACTTTCCAATTCTCGTAAGATTTTGATTAGTTATCAATTTTTGTTAAAAAATAAACGATTTTTGGACAAAAGATAATTTGAAAATTTAATTTGAAATTGATTTTAAAACTTATCAGACTCGCAGCGGGTAGAGATGACAAAAGAAAAGCAGTTAGTGAACAATTTGAGCTTTTTTTTAATAACACTTAAAACTTTAATTATAATAATAATAATAATTGTTGGCGCTACAGTCCAAAGGGGGACCAGGGTCTAGCTTGCTCATCAACTACTCGTGTTATACGCGCTACTGTTCTCTCACGAGTAGAAGGAACCTACAGTTTTTTTTTTCTTAGACAGTTATTATCATACTCTTTGAGTGTTGTCAGCAGCTCGAAAGAGGTGGTGCCGTGAAAAATTAAAAAAATTGGTGTTGAGGTGGGAATCGACCTAGACCCTTCGGCGTGTGAGCATTGCACTCTACTAACTACGCCACGGCGGCCACAATAAAAAACTTTAATTAAGTTTTAAAAAAAAATTTACAATTATCCAGTTTCCATTAATTTGTTATGATCTTCTTTTTTTTATTATTTTTTTATTTTTGTTTTTTTTTTTTTTTTGTGACAGGTTTGGTTGAGACTTAAATCGCGGGCGGAGATGTAGTTAAATCGGACACTTGGTTGTTTACCCCGCGGTCTAGGCTTTCATTATTATGCTGACTCTACTCCCATTCAAATTGGAGTCATTCCTGTGGTGTGACGCAAAAGTGCTAGGCAGGATTGCCTTCCAAGAAAAAGTTTCCGTCCCTCAGGACAAGGTCGCTGTCGTGATATAAAGTTAACAGAAACTTATATTTCCCTGTTCCTTGGTGAAACGAAAGAAGGAAGAATATCGATTCCTATACTAAGCAGCCCCTTTCCATGCAAATAAAATCATTAATGTTATGGTGACCACACTACTGAGTTGATAACCAACCGTCTGTTGCGTGTGCTACCATCAACTGATTAAGAACCCCTTCATTCCCTCAAATCATCGTCTCCTACATTGAGTACAGTTTTGAAATTGCTCTTCACCGGGGGTAACGTGATCCCCGATCAACGTCACAACACTTGCACATCTGAACTTGTCATAAATTTCTCTATTTTCTTTTATCAATCTCGCTATCCCCGTGTATGTTTAACTATGTGTGTGTATGCGTAGCGCTCAATTTATTGCTTATTTTCGCATTCTTTATGTGGAGCTCGTGACATGAATCGACCTTCAAAAAACCGAACACTATCAGTTGCGGTGTGTGGTCGAGGGGGGAATACTTGTCTTAATGAGTTCAAGTTGAAACTTATCACACCATCTACTTAACAATTCTCTCAACGAATACACGCAACAGCTGTCGGTCGGTTTAAAACCGAAAACCGGACTGCAAGTCGTGCCGTTAGTGTCGGAGGAAAGCTTAACGCACACGTAACCGAGACAAGCCCCTCGAAATGCGTTGCAAATAAACATACTTCCTCCGATTCGCCTAAGCATTTTCATTGCGAAATAAATAATTTTCAATTGGTTTGTTTTTGTATTCGTTTTCCTGGTGATGGTTCTTTCATAGATTCGACCCTGACGACAGTAAACAAGATACCAATCCCGGGACTTTCGAATGGCGCTCGTTTCTCGCATTTGCAAAACATCCGATGCCTTGTTGTTGATCGCCAAGCACTACCAAGACGCTGCCGTAGCTGCTGCGTTTATGTTAGAGACAGGCCCTCGTCTTGTAGCCAATCGTGTTTACGGAAATGAATACATAAAGTCTAGCTGGCACTGATGCCAATTAAATCTGCCGCCGACGACTATTTAACGATGCTCGGGCAACAAGTTGATGTTGATTTCTCTCTTTTTTTCAAATTTAGGTAGAACCGGCCTGCCGTTGTTTCGTCTTCGTCACTGACGCATGCTAGAGCTTTTACTTCCCTCCGGCGATAGGCAGTGGCAAAGAAAGCTTTTCTTCCCTATGCTTGAAATCGTATGTTGACGGTTTTGCATATCACGCCACATTTGGCACGTGTGTTGTTGCTGTCGTGTGACATTTGTGTATGCCTACGCATCGTTGAGGAAATGATAAGCGCTCAGACGCTAAGTGAACATTAACGAAATTTTTTGGGCCACAGCATGAACTAAAGATAAATCGTGACTTTTTTGAGCGAACATTTAAATGAAACTACGGCGTAACAGATGACTGACCGTGAATGTTGTGTTTGATTTATGAATTCAATTTGACAAGGAATTGATTAAAGTATGCATTTTTCAAGAAAGTACGAAATGCGCTTTTGTAGTAGAATTGCGAAGAGAATGTAATTGGGATGGAATCTAAGTCCTGGCCAGACCATTGTGGCAAGCCGTAGAGATGGGGCGGATCCTGAAGGTTCCCTTTAATGAAAATATCAATTCCAATTTTGTAGAGACTTAAAAGGTTGTAGAAAGCCCTTCAAACGAGTTTATAAATTTGATTGAAAAAAGACTTTGCTTTCGGCTTTCCTTTACTTAATTATGGAGAACATTTCCTATTCAATCTGAATAGTTTTAAAGATGCTGGGTATTGTCATTCGTTTAAAATGGACTAACAATTAAAATAATAATGTTAATTCTTACCTCAACAACAAGACGGTCAGACATCACTTAGACTAAGAGAAAAGGCGTTGTAAAAAGCCAAGTGTTCATCATTGCCAAATAAACTAAACCTTTTAGAGGCTTTTATCCACGAACCACTTTTCAACAAATTCCATGTGAAATTTGTCCTCTCGGCGTCTTGATAATAGTGCTAAAATGTGTTCACAGGGAATAAGGAATCTTCGAGTCAGTATAGTATCCCCAAATAGTATTCAAGTTTTATTTTTTCCTGTTTCAAATGTTTCCTTCAAATGATTCGGGGGTGAAGATTGACTTGAAATTCAACCAACAAATATCTTCATCATCTTCATCCAACAAAAAGAATGAAGTCCTTACACGTTATTTTCAGCTGTGAGGACAAGCTGTTCAATTGAACGGTACGGTTCGGTTTGTCCATTCACTCCACATCATTTAGGCATCATAATTGTTGAATTTGCAATTTATTTATCGAGCCCAATCGCTGGGCACCATTAACTACACGTTCGTAAAATCAATGTAAACACCAGTCTTAAAGTTAAGTTATGCTTGCCTCCATCGACCGCTTGTGGTTTCCGCGCGTCACAATAATTACCTTTCTTTCGAACTAAAGTGGTCAGAACAGACCCGATCATAAAAAGTCATTAAAGATAGCACATCCACTATGCAATGGCGTAATAACGGACGCCTAAGTAGGCATTATTTTACATAGCCCACTGACTACTCATAAATATCTTTTTCCTACTCATAAATCATGGAAATCTCTTTCTCTCTCTAACGTTTTCTTTCTCTCCTCCTCTTTCGACAAAAAGTATACTTGCCTTCTTAAGAATCACACCACAATAGCCATCGACACATCTTTGCCTCGTTTCTTCGTTACCTTTGTCCCAAAAGCTTCCGTGAGTCATTAAGGCCATATCAAAGCTACATTGTCTAGGTCATTAAAGACACGTTCATTGTCTCGTACGTGAAGCTTGTGTGCTGCTCCAGCACCCAAAAAGAAAAAAACATATTATCGACAACAAATTAGTGTTTTCTTTTTTCTTTCTTATTTCATTGTTGCCTTTGACGTAAAGACCTTGAGACCTGTTGCTCAATACTAGTGGTGGTGAATACACTTTGACTTATTAACCGTTTCCCACTTAATTTTGTGGCAAGCCTATCACCCAGTCAAAGGAGAAATCTTGGGACTTGACTCATTAGTCAGCCACAGTGCTCCGTGTATGCAGAGTGGAGGTGCTAAGGCTATTGCCCTCGCATACTGTTTAACTTGATACATAGCTAGACAGGCGACAGTAGGAATGCATAATTCGATGTGATCGTTGCAGACGACAAACAGAGAAGCACTTCGTGGATACAGTAAGTGTCTTCAAAATTTGTTTGCATTTTTTCTTTTCGTTTTTTTTTTCTCGCGGTAAGATCTACACTTCCCGAATTTACTTTATTAACAAGTGGATGTTGTTGATCACCCTAGTTGCTAACTAGCCTTCAGCTAAGCTATGGGCCAACTAACAACCGATTGGGTTGACTCAGAACTTATCTGAAGTATTGTCAAAAGAATGATTCAGTGGAAAAATAATTTCATACTTGACACTTAAAAATCCTGAACTTTTTTCATTCACAAAATAAACCTATTACCCTTCATCGTCACACAAAATTCCTGCACAAATTCTCAAAACGCAGAAGCATTTTCAACAACTCCTTCCACTGATACGACAATACGTTTTTCTTATCGTTTTTCTTATCTTATCGCTCGTATAAATGAGAATGGAGAACCAATTCAACTGTGCTAGGGACATTAGTGGTACTTGGCATCACCGGCGCCGCTAGCCAGATGACATCTGCCGCTTTTTTTATAAATTGAAAATTGCTATCTGAGAACCCTTATGTTTTCCAAGGAAATTACATGATTCGAATGTAAAACATACAGGCGAACTATTTTGAAAAACCATTGAATAAAAACAAAGTCCTTCTTCTTACTTAAAAAAAAGAGAAACTGAAACAGAAATATAATATCTAATCGAATTGAAGATAGGTGTCAGAATTTGAAACCAGAAAAAATAAAAGCTAATATTAAGATTTTAGTAGACCGAAAAAATGAATAAAGCGTTTTCTAAGTTTTCCAATGGAGATTGTTATACTCGAATGTTAAAAAGCAAGGCGTGACACATCTGTTTAATGTGGTGAGTCACTTGCCCGATAAGGTTTGTACAAATTTTCCCAAAAAGAGACATCTTCCGATAGGAACGGTAAAAAAAGTAAAATTTGTTTAATTTCTTTTTTTGAAATTTTTATTTACATTTAAGATGGAAAAAATCATCCGGAAAAGCACCCGGAGTACACGGGTGCAATTTATTCAAAATTCGCCTTCCGTCACCGGTAAAATGGAACAAACAATAAATAATCATCAGCAGGATCATTTGTGACAACATGGGTTTTTCAATTACCAACATATTTAGTTAATTGAGGCATGCCTTGTAAGGTACAATTCTATCCCACAAAAATCACTGTTTGGTATGGATTACACACCGGAACTGTCGTAGGCTAGTGGCCACGCTACTGTGAATGAAAATCGTTACCGCCTTGCCTCATTTGCAAGATACGAACTCGGGCAATAAGTTATTTCAACAAGACAGCGCCAAAGGTTAAACAGCATATGTTACAACACATTTCCTAAAGAATTGAATCGTTGCACAACCGCCTCGCTCTTGTGATGTAATTCCTTTAGACTCTTTTTATTGGGGATACATTGATCTGACCAAAAAAACGACAACGATAAGCTCGCTCGCAGACTTTTTCGGATTGGAATTTCGAAATTTACGTTTTACGAAAATTACGTTTTACGGCAGGCCTTTTGCAAACGAGCCCGAAGTGATCATACGAAATAAATTGAATTTCATACAAATACAGTAAATGAGGAACTATATTACTTTACTCTGTCAAGAATGAGGCGATCACTCTTCTAGACATTGTATCAATGCTTCCACTTCATGTCGGAAATGTAGCGCACATAGTAAATGTAAGAAAAGTTGCAAAATTGACAATGTTAAAAAAATGATTTTTGTTGAAATTAACGGTCCATTCTTCATCGGATCCACAAAAATATTACAGCTTAATTGCATATTTTTATATTGAACAAATTACAAGTACGCGAACTGTACTCGAATACTTTTCTTCAATAGTAAGAAAAAATAGATTCAGAGCAGTCGATCAGACGTTTTGCTTCAAGAAGCGATATTGGAGCATTTCCACTAGTACAAGATAAAAAAAGAGTTGATCTCCTACACAGCAACAAAAATCAAGCAACTAGAATACAAGAGCGGAATAATAAAGCTTAAAATAAAAATACAATACAGTTTGCAATTCATATGGCGGCCACTCTTGCCCCAATCTGTCTGAATTTTCAAAACACAACTTCTACGTCAAATCCAATATGTCGCGAGATGAAAACCTTCAGCACATCTCAGAACTAAGACTTTAAGTTACTAGATCCGTCAATGGAAAAAAAAATACAGTACAACGAAAGAACCAAGAAAGTCACTGAGCAAAGTGCTGAAATTTAATGAATTTGCAGGGAACTGACTGAAAGTAGCGCAGCGGCACGCACTGACCATCCAAGTTCATCGTGTAGAAGCACGGCTCGTAAAATTCATGAAAAGGAAAGTACTTGAGCTGGAGTACAACAATCGTCGCTGTGTCCCCAATTCACGAAGAAAGCTTGCAGTTTATCTCGAAATATACAGTTGACAGTAAGCAAATGTTTTTTTTGTCCATTTCGTCAACCCCAGTAGCATTACAAATAGACTCTTGGAAGACCCGGCGGCACTTTGAGTTCGAGCATTAAGGCCACCTTTTCGAAATGATCACCACAGCAATTATCCAGAGTTTGCACATGTACATGAGCATCATAAAATCAACAGCAGCTGCTTTAACCATAAATTTCCATTCACCGGTTGGTTAATTTTACTGCGTAGCAGCAAGTGTCGGATATAATTATCTTGTTGGGTTTGAACGTATTGACTTCAATATCGTCTGTTGACTTGTTATTAGACTGGAGATTACTGTTTTTATGAGTCAAAGTGTTTATTCCAAAAGCGGGTGGATCATTAAAATCAACAATCCCAAAATATCCCAAATCCAAAATCATGCATCTTAACAAAACGGTGAAGAACGAGGATAGTGAAAGTTTCAAGTTTCAGTTTTTTTCGAATTCCACATATGCTCTAAGTTTCACATTGTATTGGCAGGGAGACATTAAAATACGCATACTTCGGTGAAATGATATTCAGAATTTTTATATCTTGGAATTTCAATATGTTTGCTTTTCAAATAGTTATAAAATAATCATACGTCCTCCAACAAATAACACAACGTAATGATATAATTATGAGTAAGTGTTATAACTGTTTCAAAAATGGAGTACCGACCATATAAAAAGACTCATTTCTGATGTCTGTTCAGCATAGGGCACTGGCAAATGTGTAAATGCCACGGTCTACAAGGAGGCCACAGCCGCACAACATTCCGTGCAAGGTGCTGGACGCAATGACGGGTGCGTTGTGGTCGATGTACATGGAAAAATTACTCGGGAAACAGGTCGCAATAGCAACTGTTTTGTTTTTCCTCACATGTGAGTAAGGCTCAGCAAAGTCACAGTACTTTAAACGCAGACATTAGAAAAACTATTTAGACAAACTCACAAATGTCAAAATCCTCCTTCTCTCCCCCAACGAAGTGTCAAGACTACTTGAGTAGTTTACCTAGCTAGATCTGCAGGCAATTAGTTTAGCTATTGATAACTTGTCTTGTCCAGAATATTCGGTATGATCTGCTGCATAAATGATCAGCGAATTCTGTAGAATGCTCGTGACATAAATCAACGGAAGCAACTACCATTTCTTTCATCAATTCTTTGCATACATTTCGGCAATTTGATGAAATCAAGTGAAATCTGATTTCACACAGTAGAATTAACAACTTCATAATTTCGCAAGCATTTAGGTGAACGAACGCTTAAACAAATGCGAAGCATGCCCGCTACTTTGCATACGAAGACATGAATTTGAGATGCCGTGTGTGTGCGTTCAAATGCTTTGACTTTAGTTCTCTTCCGGAGCATCATCTCCAGCAATAAAATCATCTGTGCATTGCATAATCGATGTGTATGTACTCTCATTTAGAGCAACATCCAATGTTAACAGATTTCACTCTCAACTTCTAGGAAAATCACAAAAAAACAGTTGCTGGAAAACTACTTTGACGGCAATGGAACGCACAAATCTGTTGCCTATTAAAGGTTCCGCAACTGATTTGGGGGTGCCTGTAACGATTTTCATGACAATTGATGCCATCAACCATTGTTCGCTGCCGTCACGCTTAATACACCGAGATACTCAGAAAATTACCATAATCCATGGGGGAGTCAATAGTGGCCCGGTGGTAGGCATACAACTCTCAAAGACAAAGAGATCAACACCGAAAGGTCTGCACCCATCCTGCACTGATCCAGCAGTGATTCACAAGGTTTTCTGGATATACACATCACATACGCGCGTACACAAGGAAATCAATAATGTCCCCGGCCCATTCGCAATTATACCAGTCTGTGCACACTGTTGGCAAATTTGCGGTTGCCATGTATTGGGCGTACACTGTTCCTATGCGACAGCCTAACGATCAGACATAAAAGAAAACACTTAGAAAAACTTCTCTGTGACAGGTTACCGCCTGTCTTCAGATTAAGTACGTATGATAGATAACAATTCTTCTCCGTTCTTTTCTTCACCAATAAAACCGGAACCCCAAAGACCAAATGCAACCCGACACCAAACCGCAAGCGGAGGAACAACAACACACCAGCGGCGGATTCGGAAAATATCGATTTTTAGTGGATTGTCGTACGTTCCCATTTTCCAATTTCCCCAAATTTAAAACGACTATTTACACAGAACTTCCCGAGTTATTAGTAGAAAATATGATACAATTGAAAATGTTAGTTCACCAATGGTATTAGTACAAAAGGATTATTTTGCATTTACATGTTTTCGGCTCTGGAATTAAATTTAAAGGGAAGTCACTCGGTCTACTCACCAAATAGCTCAGTGGAATGCAGGGATTATCTCGCTATATGAAAGAAACTGAAAACCTTTTTAAAGATTCTTTGCTAGTTTGTTGTTTTTTTCGGTATGGAATGGTCTAGAGTTTATAGCCTCGGGTGTTGGGCGAATTTAAAATTTCATTGAGAATGCAGAATGGACAGAAAATAAAGATTCACCTGCACTATACACTGACTGCACCACTGACATTAGATTAGAAGAACAACGACCGACCAACGACGACGATGAGGATTTTCCATTTCTTTTGTGTCTGCGTTGCTCTTGCTCGGACCGTGATGAAGAGGAAAGGCATCGGCCCTTTCACGTTCGTTTGCAGGGGTTAGAGGGAGACCGATGGTGTGCGGTGCGGTGAAAAGAAAGTTAGAAAGTGCCAGAGAGGGTCAATTGTGCGAATGTGTTGAGGTTATGTGCGCTTTTTTGTTATTTTTCTTGTTTTCTTGCAAACAATTGTGTTTTTTTCTTGTCGTATTGAAGAACTGTCAGCTGAGTGTCAAATGACAGGCTGAGAAACACGAAAAGGCGAATCACAGGGTGACGAGGAAATTAATTGCATTGCTAAAATAGATTGTTTATAACGAGGTTTGTGTTTTATGAAAGGAACCAGCTGTCTGATGAGCTACTTGACCCCAAAAAAACATTTGCTGGGGTATTTAAAGAGTTTATGATAGCCCTTTCTAGCTCATATAAATAAAATATATTCAAATAATCTTTATTTACTTTGAATTTATGGATTTTAATTTGACTTTAGCATCGTCCTACCGAGTGGGTTTTAAGGAGCTAGATCATCACTAAACTCCCAAAACACTGTGTAAACTTTAAACTGTTGCCTTGTAATGTAGCCAACTTCGAACGCATGTTCTGAATCATCAGAGATAGCTGCTTAACTTGATAATTAAAACCTTCAAGATAACAAGCAACAAAAACCTACAAATTGTATGTGTCTGGTAGTAATAAAGTAAATAGTAATATAGAAGAAATCATGCCAGTAGCGTTCTCTAGAGTCTGACGTTAGTCTCGAACGCACTTAACACGCTTTTTCAAACCAAACGGTCTGACCCCTGAAAACACTAATTTGGTTACATGTTTTGGGTATCTTTGCTTTAGTGGACGTACTTCTCTAAGAGGCGTTCCAAACAGCTATTTCGGTATCATTTCGTTTTTTTTTTTAATACTGATCTGTCGTCTGTAAAGTTTGTTTCAAGACCAAGATCAGTTTCAAAACGAAGAACCAGAATGAATCTTACTTCCAGCCATTTCGGGTAGAATCAATCTAGCCTAGAATAAAAATTAGTTTAACAAAACAATACATTATATCTTATCTCTTGATATTCACACACGATCACACGTCATTCCAACTGGTGAGATGCGCATTCATTTAACGTTTACAAATGAAGTAAATTTGCTGTAGGCATTCGTGCCAACATATTTATAACATGTTTTAAACCTGCAATAGTCTTAATTTTTTCATTGAATAGACGTATAGATAGTAATAGTTCTGGTTGCCCAACGACCGATTTTTTAAAGTACCTCTTAAAAATGACAAAATTCGACGTCGTTGATGTTTTACGGTATTCAAGCAATTATGACAAATTTCATCATAATCGTCATGATGCTCGATTGATGTTTAATTAAAAGTTCACAATGAATACATTTTTTTTTTTTTGTGAAGACTTTAAGGAGACCGATATCTTCAACTTTGACACCATTCTGCACCGTATGTAATATTACAAGAAACAAAAAGATGTAAATTACAACACAACTTCGTTTTAAAAGATCTGTAGATTTACAAGCTCATCTCCTTTTCACGAATCCACTTCTAATTGTGTACCATCATCGTTCTATGGCAACGAAACAGTTGAAAGCAGAAGAAAACTTGAAAGCATCTCACCTAAGAAAGTTATTAAAATTATGAAGGCTTAATTTAAAGTCTAGATCGAAGAATGGTAAGCACCAGATATTTATGGTTGCAATACTAGTTTCAGGTGATCGACCTTACTAGGAACCAATCTACAAAAACAAAAAAATTGAGAAAAACGTAACGTTTGGTTATAATCACTATTTATAAAATAAATTCTGGGTCGGCCTTCACAAAATCTATATTGTAGTAACGACCATTTACCCTTTAAAACCTCCACCGCCTGAAAGCTTTTACACAGGCATACAATCGCGCTGAGTTTAACCTGCTCGGTTGTTCACAAAGAACAGCTTTTAAAAGATCGTACATATACAGTCACAGTAGTTGAAATATTCTTATTTCATTTGTACCCTACATATGGTATACCCTTCATGCATTTTCATTTTATTATGCTTAGCAATGTATCGAGCGAACAAATGGATGTTACACATTCTCATCTGCTTCAACAATTCCAAATGTTCACTGCTGATTCGGAGAAAACAGGTTCCCCCCAAGAAAGAACCTTCTTAGTTCTTATTGCCGATAAATATGAAATATGCAATTAGAACAATTGCTAGCATGAACTAGCTTTGGAACAGAAAGATAAAAAAGCATGGGCCAGATTAACAATTAAAAACTGACTTCGTACGTTGCTCGATTCCATAGCCAAAAAGCGTTATATAAAAGCCGTTCATAATGGCCGATTAATCCTCTCGCCAGTTAAAGAATTAATCCTAAAATTCAAATTACCAACACTCAATTCGGGACTAAAAATATTTTTACAAATTTAGAACTTTTCTTTATTTTGTTCATATATAACTGTTCTAGACGAACTTTACATAGGGGATATAGCTCAGTGGTAGAGCATTCGACTGCAGATCGAGAGGTCCCCGGTTCAAACCCGGGTGTCCCCTTAAGAATTAATATTTTTTTATTCCATCTCCTGTCCTCTAATTTGTCATAAATTACAGAACCAGTTCAAAAACGACATCATCAATTGTGACAAATAGTGATTGCGTAAGCGACGCTCTTTCAATATAATGATGATGCACTCACCCTCGCAGCTATTTCGTAAAATTAACACCTCCAAATAGAACGCAAATTTACACGATTTATTTTTAATACATATTACATTCACAAATGAGAATAAATTCAATAAAAAAAAAAATAAGACAAAATACGCATGCTATCCCTCGTCTTTGTGTTTGCCTTAATTCAGCGAACGAAAACGACGTAGATGAACAGGGCCAAGATGATGACGAGGACGATCGCAAAGTTTCTCTTCAAATTGTACTTCCGGTCCAATGCGATAAGGAGATTCTTGAAAGACTCTGAGACAGTCTCTTTCTGTGATGTACTCCGCCGACCAACAATGCCTGACGTGTAGCGCTGGGTGTCACGTTTTAGCGGTGCACCACGAGGAGAATCCAATCCCTTGCCGAGCGGTTCAGCTTTAAGGCGCTCCAATTTCCTGGCGAAATCACTGAGGTAAGGAGCCTCATTCTCTTCGTCCTCCTCCGCGTCGTTGTACGAACTGGTATATTTAGTGGCGACAGACGTTGGCTGAGTCCCAACTCCAGTTGTTGTGTAACGACGGACAGTGGATGTGGTCGTAGACGATTCCGAAGTGTGACCCGAACCTAGAGAGGTGTAGCGTGGTGTATACAATGACGATCTGTATGAAGGCTCTGGTTCGATAGATGTCCGGTTGACTGTGGTAGTGCGGAAGGACAATGTCGGATCCGGTTCTGAAGATTTTCTTTGAGACAATCCGAAGGTTTTCTCCTGAGGAACCTGAGGCTGAGTGAACTCATACATTGACTCTCGCGGCTTGGAAGGTTGTGTGGGTTGAACAAATCCAAATTCTGTATCCCGGGAAGTTTGCGACAATCCGTACGACGTGCGTGGCTGAGTCAATGGTCGGGACAGGGGCTCATACGTGTTTGCGTAGTTCGAAACAAAATCAGTGTCCGACTCGGACTCTGTTTCATTCACCGTTACTGGAGTCACGACCTTCTCTTGGCTGTATGAAGTGGTCACGACCCCGGTTTTTGTTAAAGACACCGAACGCCTCGTGCGGGGAATGACAACTTCCCGTTCGCTCTTCTCAGCGGCCTCCAACAAAATGACATCATCTTCATCGTCCTCGTCCTCTTCTTCGACCACAGCGGTCTTACGCTTCTGCGAGACAGCAATATTTGACGAAATGTCCTCGGCCGCCTGCGATCGCACAGAGCGCCTTCTTTCACTTATGCTTTCCGACTTCTGTGTTTGTTGTGTAGGAAAGTCGTCCACAGTCGAGCTTACATTCGATGCCGCAATAGTGCGACGATTGGTCCTAGTGGAGGCCACTTTAGTTTCCTCCTCTGCAGGAGCATTTGCTGCAGTTTCAACAGGTGAAGGAATTTTGCTTACATGAATGGTTTTCCGACGATTCTTTGCTTTATCTCCAGATTCACTGGACATAGTTGCCCGTAGCCTGCGTATAAGCAGCTTACGACTGCTATCGGTAACCGGCACATTGGGAAGTCCGAATTCGAGGCATTTTTTGCGAAGTGACGCATTATCCAGGCTCTCTAAATTATCGTCTGACATTTGAAGTAATTTATTGACGCACGTCGGCTGCTGTCAATAAAAATATTCATATAAGGATATTTGTCTTTTGATAGTTCTTTTCTTCTTACCTCTGGTTTAATCAAATAAACTCACAATTTCAAGCTATAAAGAGTTTGATTGGTTGATCTGTATTTTTATGCTGATTTCTAAGCAGATGGCTTGTAGATTTCGTTACAGAATGATATTTCAAACTTATTTTCCAGGCGGCCGGTCGGCTTCTGAATTTCACAAGAGAGTGAAAGAGACAGGCAGATGCTTAAATAAGTTTTTTGAAAAGCCATTTTCCAATGAACGCTATAACACTAGCGTCATCTTACAGCATATGTGGAATGCTTAAAATTTTAACAACGCAAATTTTTAATATGTTATTTAGCTTTTCTCAAAATAATACCAATATAAATAAAAATAAAACAAACCGTTTTGATTACAATCCTCAGTTATTTCTTCTTCCACTTCAACATTTCAATTTTAACATATTAACACATAAACAATACCTCCTGTCATTCGAAAACACGCGCGATCTGATTATGCAAATGTAATAGGGAGGATGCCCTTCCATGAAGTATTGTACAATCCAATATTAACATTCCATTAATAGGGTAAGTTCGATTGTATAATTTTCAGTAAGGAATTATAAATAAATGTTGGCTGAACACGATACAAGAGACAGGACTCCTAAAAGAATGATAGAAAAAGAGATCGGGCAATAGAGTATTAAATTTTCTTTTGTTCGTAAGCTGCGCACGTCACGCGAGACTTTTGATTTGACAGCTATTTGTTATTGCTTAATATTTTCATATAAATTGCAGCAGGAAAAGTTATTAGTTGATTTTTTTTCTAATATTCATCCTGATTCAAACGATACGACAAATCAATCATCTTACCCATTTCAAATTGTAAGTTTCTTTTAAAACTATCCGCAGTGAAATGTGTAGAACATATCCGGGCTGTGTTTGAATTGAAAGGATCCTTTCTCCTGCAGAAGTGAATCCACTGCTTCCGCAAAGTGTTGTGTTTTGGAACCGAATAGAACGGTACATTTGGTTTTCCATTGTTGTTGTTTGCATTGCAGCCAAAAATTACTCTTTATTTAATTGTTAATAAATTACAAAATATTTGTCTTTTAATTCTTTTCAAATAAACGCACGGAAATCGCAGTCATACCTGACATCCGTATATAAAAAGTAAGCATCCGTTGTCTCAGCCTACGTCATGAAAAATTGACAGAAGGTGACAGACATGCGCAATGCGTAATCTGTATTTCTATCATTCTTGGGACTCCTATATTGTGAGGAAACTTTAGGTCCGTTCCAATTGTTCTGAATTGCTACGAATGTTTGCCCGAAAAACTACAAAAAAGCGTTCCATAAGCTGATTTTTTCGTAGAAGATAGAGCTCATGAGGGAGCAAAATATTTCGCCTCCCTACGAATTACTGTCGAAGAACAATCTGTGGGCAGCAGATGACTGTCAAAGTGAAAACAAGAAAACCTCTCACATTTCATACATCCGATAGCTGTTTATGAATTTCTACGAAAAGTTGTTCCACAAGTTTTAGTATAGTTATTCTTTGCAAGAGAGATTTTTACCCAAAATTCTCAACTATGATTTTTTCTACACAAAGGAATTGGAACAAACCTTTTATTATAGCTTCATGTGACATTTTGGGTATAGAAAGCAGCAAAAACACATAGAAACGCTATATCTTAAACAATAAAGTATAAAATGGTAAATGCGGTGTGACGTCACGCAAATGAAAACCGAGTCTCGTGCCACCATCATAATATTGACTTTCTCATAGGCTAGAGTTTTTATATTTTTCCAGAAAATAAGACAAATTCGTTGCGTGATGCCGTGTCGCCAATTTTATGACGTTGTTAATAATTTTTAATAGTAAGATGATTCTTTACATTTTCTGCCTAAAATGTACACATCCAACAACCGCTGAAACATCAGAATAAATCTAACCCGCTGTTTTGGATGCTTCAGAATGCCTTTGTGCTCATAAAGTCAATGTGTATCCAATAGAAAATGTCATGTTTTTTGTTATTACTAGGTCAAAATCCTATCATCTCACA
Source organism: Eristalinus aeneus (assembly GCA_955652365.1). Classification (NCBI taxonomy): domain Eukaryota; kingdom Metazoa; phylum Arthropoda; class Insecta; order Diptera; family Syrphidae; genus Eristalinus; species Eristalinus aeneus. Next base: position 28,520,379 of record OY019133.1, on the reverse strand, counting down.
ACATTACATTAGAATAATCTTTTCTGGAGCCGACGAGTCCGAGACATTTTATCAAATTTGAATCTTCACATTTTTGAGCCGAAATCCAAATTCGTGTTATATCGTTTACAAAGCGTATATTAAAATACCTTTCAAAAAGGACTTAGGAAGTTATTTTTTTTGTTTAATTAAATTTGTATAATTTGCAGGCGTATTCAATTTTTGCCAGGATGAGAATGTTGAAGCGTTTTATCGCAATTATTACCGGGAAACTTTATTATCATTTTTGATGAACCATATACATCTCACCAGAAAGTTGAGAATGTGTTATAACGAATATATCCCCTGTTGGTCTTTGAGAAATAGACGTGGTTTCTAACCTACTTCTTCGCCCCACCAAATACGTTTCAGATTAAGTGCTAGATTTGTGCTTAGAGATTCATATTAGTATAAGCCTAATATGATCGGAATAAAGCAAAATTCCCTTCATCGGAGACAGCACGATGTAGTGAACGAATTAAAGATGTAAGCTTTATATAACTCAACGCTAGCGAAATTTTGGGTAGATTAATAAAAATAGTCTTATTGATTCAATACCATTTCTGATGCCTTCCAATTTTAGTACGACTTCAAGTATATGAATACGTGCACCTTCTCAATTAAGAGGTTGAGCTGTACTTTTAATCCTGAGATCCACAGGAGCCGAATGTTTTGTAAATTTCACTGCCTATTAATAGCGATAAAGACGGCTTAGGACAAAAGCGATGAGCAATACGAGAGTGGGATTTTGTTGTTATTAGAAAGCTTGAGGATGCTCTATTGGATATTCGATTGACGAAATTTTTGCCTATTTCTACATCTACGAGTATGAATTAATGTGAATGAGTGAATGATGTCTCAAATTGAACATTTTACAAGGAAAGTTAGATCAACACTGGATTGGAGAGGGAGGGAGAGTGTCCGTTTAAATTACAAAATTACAAAGTCTTATAAAATAAAAAGCAGCTTAGTTCATCTATTTAAGGCATGGTTTGATTTGCATTTCGAAAAACTTTATTTATATTCTGTGACATTTGATTGTCTTCCAAAAGACAGTTCCATTGCAAGCTTACACTGATGACATTGGATTGGATGAACACGGTGAGCCTTCAATGAGATGTTTGCAAGCATAGAAGCGGAAGCGAATAAAATGGGTCTGGCGGTTAATGAGAGCAAAACAAGGTACACGCTGTCATCAAGAAAAGACACACAACATCGACGTCTTGGACAGAGCGCCACATTAGGCAGCAGAAACTTCGAGGTAGTCAAAGACTTCGCCTACCTCGGCTCCGCGGTAAATAGGGACAACAACAGCAGTGGCGAAATCAAAAGCAGAATCACTCTTTTCAATCGCTGTCTCTTTGGGCTCAAGAGGCAATTCAGTAAGCCCTCTCTCGAAGGACTAAGCTTGCCTTATATAACACCTTGATCATCCCAGTCCTACTCTATGGCGCGGAAACATGAACGTTACTAAAAGCGGATGAGAAAGCCCTTAGTCTTTTCCAGAGAAAAATTTGCATGATTTTTGGTCCTGTTTGCGTTGATGGCATCTGGAGGAGAAAATATAATGACGAATTCTATGGGCTGTACAGCAACATGCGCCTGATCAAGCATCTACGGATACAACACTTAAGATGGCTAGGCCATGTAGAGCCTATGGACATCACTGCTTCGGCCCGAAAAGTCGTCGAATCAGGGCCATTGAGCTAACGTAACAGAGGACGGCCTAGGCTTAGATGGCACATTCAAGTGGAAAAGGACCTCAACCAACTTGGAGTGCGCAATTGGAGGCAGCTAGCGAAAGATCGTTCTGGCTGGATTGGCATGTTAGTTGAGGCCCAGGTCCACCCCGGACTGAAGCGCCACAAGAAAAAGAAGAAGAGGACATTTGATTGTACAGCTTTAGTGCTTCTTCGAAATGAACTTAAACGCGAAACGGCTGGACAAGATTGAAAAATGAGGCTAGTTCATGCACAGTGAAATCACTCCAAGATTATATTTCTTCTGCCTACGCTTGCTGCGTATCAGCATCCATCTTCTGGAGTAAAAAATAAATTATCCAATGATCGCGTTTTGTAGAACTTAAAGCCTTTTAACCCTGAATTCGCGTAATCTGTTATTTTTCATTCAAACAATATCGGAATTCATGTGAGGTACAGGTTGAAGCGGTTGTACATGTGATTGGATAATTTAATTGGTATGATTTGTAGGAGCGTTCGAGGAACAAAATTACAATCACGAGTGTGGTTATCCTTTTATTAAGCACTGCTCTTAAGATAGCGGAGAATTTATACATTTTAAGGGCAAAAGAGTGGAGTGGAGTGGAGTTGTCGGATCGTTCACTTAATCGAATGATCGGTTAGAGTCTTACATATGATTGCAGCAAATAACTGACTGAAATAGAAAATGGTGGTGCAAAAAAGTATTCGTTTCAAATTTCTCTACAGATTATATTTCCTTTCTGAGCGTCTTAGTAATTCCCGTCTGCAATTGTTATGTGTCGAATGAGATTAGCTGTTTTACCGCATAAAAACGAAGTTTTACACTTTGAGCAGATACCTATAACCCTGTCTCTAAAAATTGGCCACTCTTTGTAATCCCCAGACAATGGTGGGATATTAATTTTAGGAAAAGAAAAAAACGTATCTGACCTGAGACCCTAGATATTTGTTTTAGGTTTTAGGGTTGACGCACTACGTGGTCGCTGTGGCGTAGTGGGTAGAGTGCGACACTCACACGCCGAAGGGTATAGGTTCGATTCCCGGCTTGAAAACCTCGAATTTTTCACGGCATCACCTCTATCGAGTTGCTGACAACACTCAAAGCGTAATAACTGTCTAAGAAAGCTTCTCAAATCTCGCCGTTCGGAGTTGGTAAAAAACTGTAGGTCCCTTCGACTCGTGAGAGAACAGTAGCGCGCACAACACGAGTAGTTGATGAGCAAGCTAGGCCCTAGTCCCCCTTTGGACTGTAGCGCCAACAATTATTATTATTTAAGGTTGACACAAATTTCGGATTCTAAAGCCTTAATTACTTAATTGTTTTGAAAAACAAATATTAATTTTTTCATTGCATCTTTTTATTTGTCTAACTTAGCCGATTTGGTCTCCAAAATGCATTACCGATTTGTTAATGCGGTGAGAAGTCCAGAGGTCCAGGCGTTAAACCTGGAGTTTTATCGCTTACTCAGACAAACAGTTGTTTGCACTTTCAGCGTCAATAGAGGCCACAACTAATTCTTCTTCTTCTTCTCATGGTGCACCAGAGTCCGTGGTGAACCTGGGCCTCAACCAACATGCCTCTCCAGCTAGCACGGTCGTTCGCTAGCTACCTCCAATTACGCACTCCAAGTTAGTTGAGGTCCTTCTCCACTTGTGTGCACCACCTTAGCCTAGGCCGTCCTCTGTTGCGTTGTCCCAATGGCTCAGATTCGAAGACTTTTCGGGCCGGAGCAGTGGTGTCCATACGCTCTACATGGCCTAGCCATCTAAACTAATTATTAAGTGCTAAATAAAACAAGTTAAAATTCTGTCTTGACCTATATATTCTTTTCCTCACCAGCTATAATTTAAAAACTCCCTCGAAACCCTTCATCAACACCCGCCCAAATTTTGGATCTTCCTCACAGTTTCTTTTGCAGTTTAATTACAGCCAATTCCCCTAATTACACACCCTTCGGGACAAGGGTTAAAAAAGAAAACAAACTTTTTTTTCAGAATTAATTATTATTTTGGACGAGGCGATACGATTGAGGAACCCTCTAAATAATTGATGATGACATTTTAAAGTGCTTTAAGTATACCTGAGTCCCTTTGTTCTGTACTATCTTCATATTTCCGGCGGCAGGCTATACTCGAAGACGTTTGCAAAGCGCAGCTATGGTGTTTTTGTTCAAATTCCTAGTCATAGTCTCCACACTTTTGTTAATTGCTTCTATCATTGTGGGATGGATTGCGCTCCCAAAAGTCTTTAAAGGACTTATTCGAAAAGTAAGAAGCGAATTTAAAGGAATTTAAAAATTTGAGTTCAAATCGTTTTCAGAAAATACATCTAGCTCCCGGCAGCGCCACGAGAGCAACTTGGCAGGCGTTCCCCTTTCCCTTTGATTATGGAGTGCATGTCTTCAACGTGACAAACCCGCTCCAAGTGCAAAATGGTTCCAAACCGATCCTTCAAGATGTGGGACCTTTCGTTTTCGAGTAAGAACAATTTCATGTTTGAGTCAGACAGAGTTTCATTTCTTTCGCAGCGAGTTCAAAGATAAGTACGATCTGATCGACAATGAGGAAGAGGACAGTGTCTCGTTCAACATGCGGAACACGTTCTTTTTCCGGGCGGACAAGTCGGAAGGTTTAACTGGGGAAGAGGTTATAACGATGCCGCACCCTCTGATTCAGGTTTAAGAGCATGTTGGTCTCATCACTTGGCCTCCATCGTTCGTTTTAAATTTGCAGATGATGGCGATTTCCGTGAAGGGTCAAGAGCCTGCAAATTTGAAAGTCGTAGCCGAAGGACTAAGAATAATCTTTAACAATGCTGGGCCCTTCATATCAGCACCCTTTATGGACTTATTTTTCCGTGGTATTCTGGTGGACTGCAGCAGCGACCATTATGCCGCACAAGCAGTGTGCGGTCAATTCCATGCAGGAACTGTTAAAGGTGCTCGTAAACTCAACGACACCCACTACACGTTCTCTTTGCTGGGAGAGGTAACCAGTGCGCTTCAGTCTAGCCTTCTTTCATTGCCAACATCTATTTCAGGGAAACCATACCGATGCAGGTCGATTCACAGTCGCGCGCGGTAAGCGAAATTCAAACGATATCGGACGGGTGCTGCAGGTCAATGGGAAAAAGACTCTAGACATTTGGCCGGGCGATGAGTGCAACAAATTCCGCGGAACCGATGGCACAATCTTCGCTCCATTCATGGATCCAAAGGATGGGCTCTGGTCTTACTCCACAGATCTTTGTCGGTCGATGGCCCCGATGATGTTGCAAAATGTACATTATGCCGATCTGCCTGCTGTACGCTTTGTCATGGACTTTGGTGATGTTAAGGTACGTCCATGCGATTCAAATGTACCTCACAGTTCTAAGATTTGTGGCGTTTGCAGAACGAAGAGCAGAATCACTGTTTTTGTCGTGCTTACCCAGACGACTGTCCTTTTAAGGGAACAATGGACCTGTCATCCTGCACCAAGACTCCAATGGTTGCATCAATGCCACATTTTCTCAATGCTGCCCAAAGTCTTTTGGAAGACGTTGAGGGATTGAATCCGGCCGCTGGTCAGCATGGGACTCACATCGACTTTGAAGTTGTAGGTCTTTCAAGCATTCTTTGTTATCTCTGACTTGTTAGCTCTTCTTCTAGGTGTCGGGAACCCCACTCTCGGTGTATAAGCGCATTCAGTTTAATCTGAAGGTTGAGCCAATAGCTGAAGTCGATGGAATGAACAACATGCGAAACTTAGTTCTGCCAATGTTTTGGGTCGACGAAAGCCTTAATCTCATTCCGGCTGTCACGGATGAGCTTAAGAAGGTCTTCAAGTACGTCTATTGTCGTCATTTAAGTTCAAAGTCATGATGTGTTCAATTGCAGATTATTACTGATAAATGACTTCGTCAAATGGGGTACCTTGGTAACGTCTATTGTTGGCTTCGCTATAGCCTGCTACATTCATGGCACTCGGAAAGGACCTCAATTCGTTCAACCAGCCAATTAATTTCGACCTGTTTGGTGAACATAAATGCACTTGTATGTTTTTGGTGAAGCTGGAAAATAAATACACAAGTCTGTTTCTAAGCAGACATTTATTCGGATAGCTGAACCCCAAAACGGGATTGTAATCATGTTTGGAAACTATGGATACATCGACTCATGCGCTGCGGCTTCATCCGCCGCAAGCGCGTAAATAGATAAAATCAATGTTTGTATAGGTGGAATATTAGTTGATACAGATGCAATACATGGCACTGCGTTGTGTGGACTCTTCACATCGGCTTCCGCCTTGCCTGCCGCAGGCCCTTTTCAATCTCAAACTGTCTCAGATCCGTTCGCTCAAGGAAATCCTGCCTTTGTAAGTAACTGAAAATAAGGACGAAGTTAGATTGGAGATTCATGATAAAGACAACTTCCATCTACCCGTCTTTGCCTTTGTTAAATGTTTCCAGTTCCTCTGTAATACCTTCCGTCGACTTGAAGCTGTCCCAGTCGAGTTTTGTCTTCTCCAGTACTGAAATTTTCTTTTTCTTTCCTATGTTCGAGAGAATAGACCCCAATCCCCCACCAGCGGCAGGTCGTTTCACGGGGCCACGGTTGGGGTCAGTTCCGCTCGTCGCAGGTTTCATCTTTGCTCCATTCTCCTTAAGGCTGCCAGCATCAACTGCTTTCTCCACACGGACTTCTTCGCCGGCAAATTCAAATATTTGTGTGACTACAACTTTTTCAGGCTCCTTCGCTTGTTCTGGTTTCTTTTGTCTTGTTGACTCAGGTTTGTTTTCATCTTGCGCTGGTTTACTAGGAGTGGTTTTATTGGACTTACTCGGAGCTGGTGTGCCAACGTCGCTAAGGAAATCTGCCCAAAGAGCCTCCTTTCGACTGGAATCCTCCTCGTCTGACTCGAGTTCATCCTTCTCAATTGTAGATTTTGTTGATGTTTCACCTCGATTTCGCGTCGCAACTACATGTTCCTCGGCGGCAGAGTCTTTTGTAAACTTTTTGGATTTGGGGTTTGATTTTGTCTTGCGTTTTGGCTTATTTCTCTTCGCAGGTTCCTCCTCGTTCTCTGATATGGGATCGTCTGACTCCTCTTCGCTGGGTGCATCTGATTCATTTGCTTTGTCCGGACAAAAGTCCTCGTCACTTTCATCACTGTCTGACAGATATTCTTGTTCCTTGTCCATGTTCTTCGATAATAAATAAACAGATTGTTTCAGTAATATGCCAACGAAATTAATTTACACTTATTTCACTTAAGCTATTATAGATTTTTCATCGAACGCCGGCAGCGAGAATGCTGAAAAGTTTTCACAATTTCGTTGTACTGTTCGGAAAGTTTTTTTTTTTCATTATGGTTCTCTTCTTGTTCCGCGTTCTGTCATTTGCCCAGTGCAAGACTACTACATTTAATGTAAAAGTGCTGCCATTTTAACCCAATCTTTGTACAATTTGTAAGAACTCTCTTATAAATAAAATTTTAATTAAATAAACACAGAAACACTGCTTGGAAGACAAATTTACATAAATTTAAGTACAATTTCGTCACATTAATATCTGATTGTTGAAAATTTTAATTGAATGTAGTAGATGTTTGAGTCTCGTAATTATTGCACTTTTTCTACAACCCGCTGCTTGTCAAACAATAATCTTATGTCAATTTCATAGAAAAACAACTGCCCTACCAACATGAAGAAAACGAATAAAAAATAGATTTGAGGCTATCATTCGAGCTGTCACAGAGGCGAGATTTTAGAAAAAGTCTTAAATCGCAAATTACAAGGTCTCTTCAAAAAACAAAATCACATAATCCCAGTGCAAACAATTGATCAACATTAAGTGCAATTAATCACAAAATTGAAATCTGAGTCGGATCGAATATCGGACGGGTGTGCAATTGGCAATCAGTCTCCTCTCCAATGGAAAATGATTTTACGAAGAAGGAAAAATCATTAGGGGTGTGTTGACGGTGGAGCCAGTTGGTTTGCTGATACAGGTAAAGAATGAAAATATTTTTATTCTTCGTTGCAGAGATAGCATTCTTTATTTGCAATCGTACAAGGTCCACTCATGACTCAGTCGCGAAACAATGTTTTCCTCTGATCAAAGATTCAATTCAGAGCTTCTTTATGTGCCCCACTTGGATGGGATGTGATAAAGCTAATCACTTAACTTATTTCAACTTCGTTATCTTCTTCTTTGGGAAGGGTATGTCCGCTCTTTTTGTGAACTTTGCAACTGACAAAGTGAAGTGATTGTGCTTACATTTGGGTGACTTACTCGCAGTGGCATTGAATTTTCAATGAACAAACAAATCGATTTGTTTATTGGTGTAGACTGCTGCCGGAGGAATATATTGAATGGCATCTAAATCAATATTTTACAGCTCGACGAACGAGTTGTAGGTTCCGATGGAAACCTACGAAGTGCTTTATCAGCCTGAAATTGTTTGTTTCACAGCTAGTACCAAGTTTATTCCCCTAAGGAGCGCCTATTTTTAAGTTGCTTATCTCTAACCGACAGTGGCTACTGTTGTAAGCCCGCTCAAGTAATTTTGTGTATTAAAGTGTTAAGTGGATCATGTTTACTAGTAATGTGGCAAATAAATCCGCCTTTTGAGTGGACAAGTGTACAAACATAAACACATTCATTGGGTGCCACTGTGGTGGTTTCAGTTAGTGTAAGGTAATTGCTGACGATCTGTAATTGCTTCGTGTTAAGTGCAGCGTTTGAGTGTCTTATCGGTTAATATACTTCACGTTTCTCACAACTTCTTAAGGTGAACGAAATTCGGGGGGATATCATTGTTACTAACTAGTAATCCATGCACACTGTGACTTAGTTCGATAGAGTGTCGAGTCAAACGTAGGAGGTTCGATTTTTGGACTTCACTTTCCTTCGTCGTGAATTTTGCACGGCTTTGTGTCTTTACCTATATTCTTCTCTAATTTGGTCGTTCGGAGTTAGATTTGGACTGTAGATCGAGCGAGCAGAGAAACATTTTATTTGAGTGCTTGTCTATTTCCATTATACTGATCCGTTCAGATAATCTATAATGATAGCACCTTTCTTGAGTGTCACGCGTGATTAGCCCAAAGGCATTTTGAAATACATGACTTTTTTTTAATTTAACCGTAATTTTTACACAAACGTTGGCATAGTTGATATACGAAAACAGAATCTATAGAGGACTCTGCAGGTATTCAATTAAAAAGACTTCGCAAACTTTGTACAATAAAGAAAGATTTGAATTAATAATAATTGTTTGGCGCGACAGTCCACAGGAGCTCCAGGGCTTAGCTTCCTCATCAACTACTCGCATTGTGGGCGCTGCTGTTCCCTCACGACGACTCCGAACGGCAAAGTTTGAGAAGTTATTTCTTAAACAATTATTACTCTTTGAGTGTTGTTAGTAGCTCGAAAGAGGTGGCGTGTGAGCGTCGCACCACGGCAGAATTAGATCGAAATAAAATTCGCGCTTCTCAAATCAAATATTTTATCTTCTCTTCTTCTAGAAATTCTTCATAGGTTTTCGCAATGCTTGTGTCGTATCTGGTTTATAAGATTTAGTGACGTCTATTTTGCTGTACAATAGCTCGACCGAAGTTGTTGTAAACCCCAATCATTGCGGCTCTTTTCCTCTGAGAAAAATTACTACAACCAACTATAGGAAGCTTGCAAAAGATCGATCCGGATAAAGATATTCATCCAGGTTCATCTCAAAAGAGAATGACGACCGCATCAAACATACAATGGTACTCTACCTTGTTTAGCATACAGTTTCACGAGAGTGAAATGGGAGCATCTTATCAAGGACCATAATTCAATATTTCCAAGTCAAGCAAGTAAAATAAGGTACATTTTACAACACAAACAAGACCCCATATTTTTCGAAGAATCACCGGGGCCTGTAGGAAGAATTCGCACAGAGCTCTTTAAGCGTTTGTCGGAAAAATGTAACAACGAACGCATTAAAAAGTTTTCTGGCTTCACTTCTTTACTACACAGCTCTCATTTTCCGTCCTTTTTGCTTAGTGACATACATTTGTTGTCATATTAAATCTGGAGTATACAATTGTGTTTATGAGAATATGAAACGATGTTTCTAGCGGCCTCTCATTATAAGTCAATGAGATGTTTGTTGATCCCTTTGTTATTTTTTGCGTTGGGTAGATATCAGGGCAACTTTTGAAACTCCAGAAGTAGCTTCATTTTTGATTACACCCTTAAGTACGTCTTATGGTGATAGCTTATATGCTTCATAAATGGCTTGATCGAAATCATCGCTTTCAGGAAGGCGTATATCTTTACAATTTGCGTGTTCCTGTTGTGTTATAGTTTCTATATTTGTACACTTAATATGTTCACTTTCTGGTTTGCAATATCCGATTCCATTCATTTTGAAAAAGGCATACAAAGTTTCCGGTGGCCACCGTGGCGTAGTGGGTAGAGTGCGACGCTCACACGCCGAAGGTGTAGGTTCGATTCCCAGCTGAACACCTTGAATATTTCACGGCATCACCTCTTTCGAGCTGCTGACAACACTCAACGAGTAATAACTGTCTAAGAAAGCTTCTCAAACTTCGCCGTAATCGGAGTCGGCAAAAACTGAGAACAGTAGCGCGCACAACACGGGTAGTTTATCAACAAGCTAGGCTAGGCCTTGGTCCCTCGTGGACTGTTGCACCATACAATCAATAAATACGAAGTCTATTGAATAAGAATAAGAATTTGATTTCAATTTACTTTTTTTTGCTTATATGGAACACTTACTTGTCTTGACACACCAACTCATTGTTATAAATATGAGACCTCAGATACCTTCAATTCGTGGCAAATTTCTTCAGAAGAATACAGAACTTCCTTCCAGTCAATGTTTCCAAACTTTAGAAAACGTGTATGTCCATAGAACAGTTTCTGGTTTAGCCCCCCAACTCCAGCCTAAGGTAACGTAACATACAGAAAAAGCTTATGTGGCTTACATGGCATTTATTATCAACTTTAATATCTGTTGTAGTAATCTTGTGAAATACTTATATATTTCAATAAACGTCTGAATGATGGTTTCAGCCAAATCATTCACAGCTTTGAGTAGTTCGGTTTTTGCATCTTCACACATTTCGTTCTTTTCTTTTTGCGAGGGTGGAAATATATTTACTTCATTTCATGATGGATTGACGTTGTCATTTTCCCTCAAGCAAACGACAATTTATCTCCATATCCAGTCTTGCTTCGTTGAAATCACGTCCTCGTTAAAATCACCTTAACTGTCGCTATGTACGTACTGATATTTCATTTTTAAACACACACTCCGTCTGTGTGTATGCACACACTTAAAAAAATACTCCTTCTACTTGCACTTATTTTTTCTTTTCTCTTTTGTTTCTTTTCTTTGTCACATACAGATAAATCTAGCAAAGAGAATAATGCCAAACGAGGAACAAAACAACAGATTTGATAAGCGCTTTTGGTGGCGCTTCGTAGAGCCTCCAATAACTAAAGAACACTTAAGTACTAATCATCAACAGGAGCAGGAGCAACAGCACCACGTCCTATTGCAGCAGCAACATCAAGTGCATTTTCAATTCGTTCCAGTTCGAATCATCGATTGATCTGCAGCCAACGACCCTTATGTTATGTGATCCGAGAAACTAACAAACATTGCAACATTTCCACTTAACGCAAACTAATACCAACAAAAACCAAACTCAATTCGCACTGCAGAAGTCGCGCGCATAAGCAAACATTTTAGAAGCAAACAACACACAATCAAGGACAAGTGCACGCCAAACTGCAATCAAAAAACTGCACGATCATCCAACATATTCACATCTAGGCCTAGAGAAAAAGTTGAAAAAGAAATAAAAAGAACAAACAATCCTCCCGCTGCTGTGCAGAAATTTGGCCACTACAACGGAGTCGCACTAGCAAATGTTCTGTAATGTTGCTCGATGCTGATGACACCGATGAGCTCGACACAATCGCTGATGTTATGGGACTTCGCTCGCAGAGTCGTCTGAACACATTCAAAGAGATGTGGTATCACATATTCCTGTGGGCATTGTTCTCTTCGATATTCATACACACATGTGCCGCCCTGGTCGCCTTTGTAACCCTACGGAAACACAAGTTCGGCCGTTTCTTCTCGATACTCATTCTGGTGATGGGCTTCGCCTCACCAGCAACCAGCGGAATGATCAGTAGCGCCGTGATAGCGTTCGTGCATCGAGCCTCAAGTCTGCCAATGTCACCGATCTACGCGATGGTCTGGGGCGTCGGACAGACGATAGTGTCGGCGTGTCTGGGCTTCACTCGAATTTTAGCGACCCTGTGAAGAATGGAAAATTGCTTGACACAGAAAGACGCGCGCATTCTTCGTTATTAATTGTTATATACATATATTTGAGCATTGCATGAGAATACAGAAAATGGCACTAGCAACACGACGTTTCTTCCTTGTCTCCACACCCTGCGCTCACTCGATCCTACGACCGACGACCGACTACTGCGCGTCGGAGACAAACAAAGAGACGTCCCAAACAAAGTCCTGTAACAAAAACAAAACAAATTCTGTCGCGATAAAAGTGTAATAGTTTAAAATACTGATAATAATAGTATTTATATACAGATTAATGCTAAACAATTATTTAATACATTATGATTATTATATTATATATTTTATAGTTCGTAAGTAGAAGCAAAATTATTATGAAACCATTTAAGCAGAAACTCAATTAAATTTCGAGAAGCAAATATGTATGAGGAAACAACCACTTAATAGTAAAACAAAATTTAAATGAACGTTTTCTGTTGGTTTGCTTTTCTTTTGTCTTGCGTTACACTGTTTTGCTCTGCTTTTGCGTTTTGTGTCACTGACCACTGCGCCTCTGTAGCTGAGTAGGTGCAAAACCAAAAAACAGAAACCATTGCTATCCATACAACTGCTTGCGATTTCGCTAGTTCCAACATATCAACGAATAAACAAAAGACAAAATTTACTCGAAAAATTTTCAAACAAAAAACAGAAATGTTTTACACACAATCAGCTGATTTCATCATTAACTCACTTAACCGGATAACTAAATGCGATTAAACTAAAATATACTGATGCCTTATGAATCCACTTTTAATGTGTGTATGTATATTGTAGTCCAAAAAGATGAATATTGGTCTTGTACATTTTGTATTGCATGAGTAGTGTTTTTTTTTTTTGCAAGGCAATGTTTTTTGAATGATTTCGCTTCGTTTTGTGTTTATACACTTTTAGCAAGAATTCAAACTGTTTGCATTTCAATTCGTCTGGTTAGACTTTCGCATAATTATGAATGATTTACAGAATGCCTCTTCAGTTTTACACACAAATCACTGTGTCAAGCAAGACCTCCTTTCAGGTTCCAGTCAAAATGCAGATAGCCACTCCGACTGCGCTAAAAGAAAATGCCTGTCGTTCTTCTACATTCTTTTTCAAGCCTATTGCCGAATATTTTGGCGTTTACTCACCATCTATCGAAATACTGATGTCAATGCTGTTAGAAAATATTTTATATTCGGCTATCAGATTGTACAAAAACCAAAGAATTAACTACCATTATTTTAGAGTCTTTAAATCCACTCGAGCGCTATGTAAGTGATGATGTTGGCCACATTTGGCAGGTGGAATCGGTTGAGAAGCGTTCAATACTTCAAATCATGAAAAAATTATGATTAGGAGTCGCTAGCAGGGACTTGTGCGTACCTATTCGTGTCGAAATAACAGCATAACCTTGGGGTAACAAAATAAAATTATAAATTGATGTTTCAGAAGACAGTACTTATAAATTGTGCTTAATATCGTATGAAATTCATTTGATCGTGTGAGATTATTTTGAAGTTTAATTGTTACCGCCGTGCTAATATTTTCAGACGTTTTGTCTACGATATTCTTTTATTACCTCCATTTATTCACTCTGGCTAATTGCTAAACAACAATTTTCAATTGCTGTATTAGTTGTAAATAAATAAATAATAAATCCATTTGTACTCGACGTAAAAAAAATCAGCGTGTGTGTATTAACTTTGATCAAAATGCTGTGGAAAGTATAGTTTCCTTATGCAGAAGACTTGGTTTCACATAGTGAGTAGACACTTAAAGCTTAAATTCCTCCCTGGGCTGTTATTCACATCTCATATTTCATAGCACAAACGTTGAACTGCAAACTGCACAAGAAACTGATTGCCTGGAAAAGTTTTATTTTTTTTAAATCGGAGTTCGTTTTTAAGGTGCAGGTCACATACACCTGTGAAATAAGATTAGATACGATACGAGTGTCTGTAAAAGAAACTATATTTGCCAAAGGCTGAAGTCTAAACCACAATTTAGTCCACCTCAAACTGAATTAGTTCAGATCTGATGTACGGGCGAAGGACTATGCATTTAAGTACTTCGTAGCTGAATTCCTTCACCTCCGATTGGAGGGCTAAGTCAATCCTAAACTATTCATTCTACGCTAATAGAGAATCAGCTCTGATGCTTAATTCATTCTTTAATATGTTGAAGCGACTCCGATCGTTTTTCAAATTTTATGCCGACATAATTTCAAATCCTCCATTTGCTTGAAAAATGTGTTGCAGTTTACCAGATCCATCGCATGTGTCCACATTTTCAGCGAAGTATTGTGTATAAAGAAGATGTTGTTCTTGACATTGCTTTAACCAATTATCATACCAAACTATATGTATAGGTTACGGTTTCTTTAGTGTTTTGTATTTCAAAAGGATTTAGTTGGTTAACTTTAGTGCGATACAAATGCAGCCGCCACGGTCGACGTGTATTCTTTAACCTTCAAAACCTCGTAATTCATACAGCTCGGAAAATCCGATTTTTGTAACTCTATCACTCAGCACAGAATTCAAAATGATAGCCCACGAACTATCTCTTTTGAGTAAAGTCCTAAAGTCCTTTTTCTGTTGAAAATGTTTAGATGGCGCCTAATGATAGTGTTTTCTCTTTTAAATCCTTAAACACCATTTCCCATATAGATTTACACTTTTTTACATATAATAACAGACACAGACTTTACATTGTCTGTGGATTTACTTCCGTTGGTGTTATTATCAACACAGAACTACGAAGCCCTTTTTCTTATGCATATGAAAAATCATGGTTTTTGTATTTTATGTTGGCCACACGAAAGAATAATTGAGGTCCTCTGTTTTGCAACGAAATTTTATGTGTATTCACATTTGCTGTTCCTATCTTCGATTGTTCTAAATGAGTCGTACGAACAAAACTGACTGGCTGAAATCTCTCACAATTTAGTTTTCATCTGACAAAAAACTGAATCTCTGTGAAATTCCAAATCAATTAAAGGTAAAAAGATCTTACGGCGACTCTTGTGAATATAAGTTGTACTTTCTGGTTGACCCTGCTTTTGCCCTTCCTAGTCCAAAAACGTGTTCTGTATATCATTTCATCGTAATTTCATATATATTATTCTTTTAGTGTATCCTTAAATTGAAGCAAAAGAATCTCTTACATCCTCCACGTTACGAAGATGCCTTACGCATTTAACAAACAAGCTTTAGTTGTTTAAATTTAAGAATAAAAAAAAATATATACTCTACCAATTTGTGTTCCATTTAAGTAGATTAAATCATACTTTACTCCAAATTAAGAAAAAATATTACTCTATTCATACTCAGAAAATACAAAAATATATAAAAAAAAATCTATAAAGTGTCCTATATCCGAAGAATTTGTTTCAGTCGAGCTACGAAGGCATTCTTCACTTTTATGAAATTATAAAAACACACAGGCACAGAGGCATGTAAAAAAGAATGTTTCGTTGAGTCTTTTTTACATTCAAACAGCAATATATACAACTGTCTACACATTTTCTAATAAGCAAAGTATTTTATATGAATAAAGTTCAATTCACTAGGTGTTTTCAAAATCATTCATTATTTACTCCTTTCATCTCTCATCATTCATTCAATGGGAACTGTGTATGAAAAAAAAAAAAAAAAAACGTTGTAAATAAAATGAAGAACTTTCACAGACTTTTCAAATAAAAACCTCAAAGAAAACAACAAATTAGAGAACAGTTGTATGATAAGTAAGAATGATTTTTTAAGCAACTAAAACGAAAAAGTGCATAAAATATGTTCATACTCTCAATATCTAAGGCAATTAAATCAATAAATTATTATTCAATAAAACAATTGTTAAAAAAATAAGAAACAAAACATGAAATCTTATATAATCTAAATAATATTTTACGGAATACGAAAAATGTGATTTTTTTAAAACATTATAAGGCATATACATACATACTATATAATACAAACATAACATAGAATAAATGTGTAATAAGAATATTATTCTTACAGTTTTTTTGTGCTCATGTTCCGTAGCGTCAGAGTTCACGCACAGTTTAGATCAGGACTGTGTTGGAAGTATTATTATAATTTGTTTTATATTCCATTTAAAAACTCGTAATGACACATTTTTTCATAACTTTTATTTAATTTATTAATTCTATTTTATTTTTTTTTTTTTTTTTTTTTTTTTTGAGACAAGTCATACATTTGACCAGGCAGGGAGTAAACTCTTTCTATACGCAACTAATCGTCCAGTTTTAAAGTAAAAGTGAATTTGAATCTTCATTCAACACATCAATATTGTAGAAAAAAACACCACTTCGTTGTCTTCTGCCCTTTTCTCGTAAATATAACCGTTTACAACTCTGAAATGAGACATCTCTGTTGCAAAAAATTATCGTATTGTCGTATTGAATTGTATACGAACCAATTTTGGCTATAAAAGGAAATCTGCTATTTCGTGATTAGTGAAATCGTCAACCCCTTCAAAAGTTTATTCAATTCTAATCATAAATTCGTAAGTAGACTAGAAGACATCTTTTATATTTCATCTTTGCAAGTTTCTGGTTGTTCCGTTTTTTTAGGTTATGACAGTTCAAATATCTGTATTTTTATAATCATATAGCCTTTACATTTAGACACACATGTGTTATCTATTTATCTTTATTCACTCGTAAGTTTTTACCTTTTCATTCTAACTTAGAAATGAACCATTAAGTTCGGTCCATACTTCAAAAATAAACGTTTCGCCTCCTTCATTGTACAAGTGACCTGGTCGCAGTCTTATGTTTATTGCGATTGTTTTTCTGAAGAGTATCTCGGATGGGATATTAAATTCTGTATCGAATAAGGGTATAGTTTAGTCTGCTGAACAGATTAAAACTCAAATGTTTGGCATTTTTGTAAATGAGACAAAATAAATCAGACAAAAAAT